>CM042686.1:598119666-598719666 GCA_023614405.1 Avena insularis | reverse complement strand
TATCAAGAGCAACAGTTTTGTAGTAGGAATAGCAAAGCAATGAGTAGTAAAACAAAGACAGCAATAACAATAGCGATAACAGTGGGATTCGATGAAGTAGGCATAGGGATGGATGGACGGGCGTTGCATGGACAAGACAATTCACATAGCAATCAGAACATAGGGCAATTGCATATAAATAAGATAAAGCATCCAAGTACTAGATAATCATAGGCATGTGTTCCATATATAGTCATACGTGCTCGCAATGAGAACTTGCACAACATCTTTTGTCCGGCCAGCCCGTTGCTTGCGGGCCTCGGGAACTATGGCAATTAAGATGCTCCTTTTAATAGAGCACCGAGCAAAGCATTAACACTCCTGAACACATGTGATCCTCACATCAAAGCCATTCCCTCCGGTTATCCCGATTTCTATCACTTCGGGGCCATTGGTTCCGGACAACAATGTGTGTATACAACTTGCATATAAGACCATAAACAATACTATCATAATGAATCAATAACATGTTCACATCTGAAATCATGGCACTCGGGCCCTAGTGACAAGCATTAAGCACAACAAGTCGCAACAAAGTCATAAAGCACTAATAAAAGATACTAGGCACCATGCCTTAACAATCCGATGCCATTACATGAACGATCTCACCCAATCCCTACCATCCCCATATCCTATAGCGGGGGATTACTCACTCATACATGGGGGAAACATGGATGGTCGATGGAGAAGCGATGGTGATGATGATGGTGATGATCTCCTCCAATTCCCCGTCCCCGCAGGGTGCCAGAACGGAGTTTCTGGTGCTGTTTCGTGGAATCTGGTGGTGTTGGCGAGGCGGTACTCATACGGAAAACATCGAACCCCGAAGTTTTAGGTCAAGGCTCCTTATAGGCGAAGAGGGAGACTGAGGGTGCCTAGGGGCCCACCACCCCCTGCGGCGGGCCAGCTCACCAGCAGGTGGTGTGGCCACCCCCTGGCTCTTCTCCGTCTCGTATTCTGGCTCCTGGAGTCTTTGGGTGAAATAGGGTTTTTGGCATATTTTCCAGGATTTTTCCTGATAGTTGGTTTCCTGTATAAAAAGTAGACACCAAGGCAATTATGCTGAAAATAGCGTCAGTACGCGTTAGTTGTATCCAAATCACACAAGTATAGAGGAGAAACAATAGCAAAAGTGTTCGGGAAAGTAGATACGTTTTGGACGTATCAAGTGCCTTTTCCACTCAGTCTCCCCTCATGCCGCGATTGAGGAAGAGCAATCTCCTTAAGGTCGGGAACAAAGTCAACACAAAACTCAGTGACCTCCTCCGTTCCATAGCCCTTGGAGATCCTTCCTTCAGTCCTAGCACGGTTACGAACATATTTCTTCAAGACTCCCATGAACCTCTCAAAGGGTAACATATTGTGTAGAAATACAGGACCGAGAATGGAAATCTCTTCGACTAGGTGAACCAGGAGGTGCGTCATAATATTGTAAAAGGATGGTGGGAACACCAACTCGAGACTGACAAGACATTGGACCACATAATTTTGTAATCATGGTAGATCTTCAGGATTGATTATCTTTTGAGAGATTGCATTGAGAAGTGCACATAGCTTCACAATGGGTACTCGAACATAATCTGGTAGAAACCCCCTCAATACAATTGGAAGCAATTGCGTCATAATCACGTGGCAGTCATGAGACTTTAGGTTTTTGTACTTTTTCTTAAGGGTTCACGCAAAGATTCTTCGTCACATGCATCACGTCGATTGCAGAGCGGACCTCTAGGAATTTCCAATAGGGTAGATCCCAAAATATAGATTTTTTCTTTCACATGGGTGCATGTCCGTCAGTGTCCTTCAGAACAGATTGTCCGCCCAGACCCTTTTCGAAGATTACTATTTGATCCAAATCCTTGACCATATAAAATACATTAGCACTAGTACGTTCATTAGGCTTCGACTGGTCACATGCCTGACCATTGAAATGCTTGCCACTATTTCTTAAGGGATGATTTGGAAAAAGAAATCGACGATGCCCCGTGTAAACATTCTTCTTACAATGTTGCAAATATATACTTTTAGTCTCATCTAAACAGTGTGTGCATGCATTGTATCCCTTGTTTGTCTATCCGGAAAGGTTACTAAGAGAAGGTCAGTCATTGATGCTTGTGCTCATCCCACACACGTATGCCGGGTTCGTGCCACAGCTGTAAAAGTTCTTCAACTAATAGCCTTAGGTACACATCAAGGAGGAAGGTTATAGATACATAGAGTCATGGGCCAGGTGCTGTGACTGCAGCTCTTCTCCCCAAAAGGATTCATGCCATTTGTACTTAGACCAAACCTTAAACTCTTTGCGTCATCTTCAAAGTCCGGGTACATTCTATCGATTTTTTTCCACTACGACCCATCAACGGGGTGTCTCAACATCCCGTATGACTTACGTTCCTCTTTGTGCCATCTCAACAACTTGGCGTGCTCTTTGTTTCTGAACAAATGTTTCAACCGTGGTATTATAGGAGCACACGCCATCACCTTGGCAGGAACCCTCTTCCAGGGGGGCTCGCCCTCAACATCACCAGGGTCATCTTGTCTGATATTATACCGCAATGCAGTGCATACCGGGCATGCATCCAAATTTTCGTACTCCTCACTGCGGTAGAGGATGCTATCATTAGGGCATGCATGTATCTTCTGAACCTCTAAACCTAGAGGGCAGACAACCTTCTGTGCTTCGTACGTACTGGCGGGCAATATATTATCCTTTGGAAGCATATTCTTTATCATTTTCAGCAACTTTTCAAATGAGGAGTCGAGTATACCACACTCTTCCTTCCATCGCAGCAATTCCAGTGTGCTACCCAGCTTTTTCAGACAATTTTCGCAATTTGGCAACAACAACTTTTTGTGATCCTCTAACATGTGCTTGAACGTCTACCTCTCTTTTTCAATTTCGCAGTCTCTCCATGCATCAGCAATGGTTTGACCAAGATCATCAGTGGGCTCATCATCATGTGCCTATTCTTCAGCCTCCCATTCAGCTTCCCCCATGGAAGTATCACCATACTCAGGAGAACTATGATAGTTGTCATCATCCTCCTCTTCTTCATTGTCTTCCATTATAATCCCTCGCTCTCCGTGCTTGATCCAACAATTATAACTGGGCATCAAACCAGACTTTAACAGGTGGTTGTGCAGTGTTTTTGAGTCAGAGTAATCCTTCTGATTCCTACATCCACCACATGGATAGAATACAAAACCATTCCGCTTGTTAGCATCAGCCACACGGATAAATTCATGCACGCCACTAATGAAGTTACCAGAGAGTGGGTCAGTAATGTACATCCATTCCCGGACCATCTGCATTATTGTAAAAGTATATCAAAAACCATTACACAACATCATGAGTAGAGATTAATGATCAATTTAATACAGGTTATAATGTGAGCTTATAGAGCATTAAATTTGAATTTTGCAAAATTTACATGCACCAAGTTTTGAATTGGAGAAAACAATTACCATGAAAAATGTGGAGTTTTTATTATTGTTCTAGCATTAAAATCCTCATTCCATTTTGAGCTCTGAAACTCTAAAATTACACATTTCAATTTTGTGTAACTTTGTGCATAATCAAAATTTGCCTAAAATTACACATCTAAAAATCCTCTACTTCTAGAGCATGCAAATCCATCTATACTTCTATCGCATTGAGCTAAAGTAACAATAAGAGATGAACGGATGAAGTTCCTAACCTTTTAAAACCTTGGATTTAGGGGTTGCAACAAAATCTTGACAAATCTTGAGAAAAAAAGGCCATGAACTCGGTTTCTTAGGAGGGAAAATGGCCATGGCTAGGGAATGGATGAAGCTGTATTATATAGGGGACCTTTTAGTCTCGGGCCATGATACAGGGCAGGAATAATTGTCCCCATAAAGTGCAGTGGCCTGTCTCGAGGTCTCTTGTCCCGGGCCGTGTTACGGACCGAGACTTGAGACCCCGGACGGCACGGGACTAGTGCTTCCGCGCGCTATTAGCCGTTGGACCCGTTACGACCCCAGACTAGTGCTAGGACTAGTCCTGGACCGTAACAAACCGGGACTGGTGCATGGTTCAGCGATGAACCAAAGGCCTTTTTTCCACTAGTGTGGCCGACAATCTTAAGCTTATTGCCATTGTAAGTATTTTGAACTTCAATTCTTCTATTTTGTGTAGTATATCCATCTATATCCCTCGAGCTCTTAGGCAGATAAACAAAAGTTATTGGCCTGCGTGCTCCAAAGAACTAAGAGTAAAAATTAATAGTGCAGCCCCTGAGCGTCTAGGTGGAAACTTAGAAGAATTCCGGTTAGATGTTCTAAGAGTAGCATACTTGCTGATTAAAGTCTTGTGCTATAGTCCCCGAGCGTGTAGTTGAAACCATATAGTTCCAACTAGGTGATCTAGAGAAACTAAGCATGCTTGCTTGTTTGCAGAATGAGAATAGACCGAGGATCACCACCAATGAGAGGTTTGCTGCTTTGCGGAAGGAACTGGACCTTGAACAGGGTAAAACAACCTTCCTGAAGCAACATATCAAAAATAGCCAGAGTTTGTTTCTTTTAACAGGTCCTCACTTTTTCATCATGGATTCATTTCTACCGTCTTCTCATAGTGCTTTCTGATTTCCATCTTACAGAAGCCATTGCCAAGGCCAAGAGCATCGTCGAGCAATCGAAGCATATCCAAGAGCTCGATGATGTGAACACAATCTTGAAGAAAGACCTGTCTGATGCCGTCAAGGGCCATGAGTAGGCGATGAGGGTGCTGCAAGAGTCTGTTGATGCCGAGATGCAGCACCTGAAGGACGAACTTGCACAACTCAAGGAATCGAACTAAGCAGCCAAAGAGCAGAATGCGAGGAACCTTGAGTTGTACAAGACAGTTCAGAAGGAGCGGGACGTCTTGGCGGAGACATGCAAGCAAGCAGAAACGAGCATCTTCGGTAACTTTTCCCGTCTTGGTAAATTCTGTACTTTGGATAATCATTTGATTTGTTTGTGCTCATGGTCCTTGTATCTAATTCAAACCACATCTCACATTGGCTTGGCCAACTTGGGTGAAGGTGCTCCATATCCCAAGGAATGCAACTTCGTTAGCACTGCCATTGCCTAGGCCAAGGAGCTAGCCCGGCATCTAGGAATAAACATCAAGGTGGCAGACTCAGCGTAATTCACCGAGGTAGTTACAGAGAGCTCTCCCAAGTACGTGTCAAGATCCTCCTTAGTGAGGGACCATCCTTCCCTGTTATCAAGGTTAAACAAAACAGGTGCAGGCAAAAGAACAACACGCTCGGACTTGCTCTTTCTCCAACCAGCTTTGAGAAAGGTTATTTCATAAGATAACTCACTCATACTAGCTCACGAGGAAACAAATTTATGTTGTATCATGGAATTAAGATCAAGCCTTTCTATGAGAAACTGTAGGTCTAGATGATGAGGCACTAAACCATGCAATGCTAGTAAACGAGAAGCAATGAGGCCTCCACAAATTCCACCTTTCTCACGGTTAGCAGCAAGACGGAAAGCTATCAAAGCACCTAAGTTGTAAGACCTATCTCGTTTAAGAGTAGCAGAGGTAAATGCTAGATCAAACGAAGATAACTTATTGGCAGTTTTCCTAGCAAGAACACACTTGGCAATAAAGTAGGCAAAGTAGCGAATGAGGGAAGATGAATGTTACGGATTTTTCCACTCTCCTTCGAGAAGCTACTCCCTTGGCAAATTTTTGCGCATAAATCCATGAGTGGTTCAGGTCTCTCCTTAATCTTTCTACATGATCCCCATTGAGGTACCATAATAGCTGCACAAAAATCATCAAGAGAAAGGTCGACAGCAATATTGTAAATTTTGTAATGGACCATGGGGTTAGGCAAAGAGTGAATAAATTGGAAGTCCTGCACCACAGACATGGTTAGCTTCACAAATTGACAAGGTACATCCTCCAAAAAGTGCTCTAACCCTACATTAGAAACCAAAGTGTGGAAATCTTGTAGAATTCCTGCAGCTCTCATGAACTCGGAGCATGGATAAATGGAGGGAAAAACTTCCTCCTCCCAGTGGACCTTCATGACCTCAGGCACCCAAAGCTCATGTTGGTTTAGGTGGTGTTCACTCATCTTCTATTCTGAAATTTAAACACCTATTAAACAAGTGATTGCAAAGTGAATATAATGAAGGATTCTACTCATAGGGACTTGTAAGAGGCCTAAACATGCATCAAAACTATATCTCTAAGCATTAACCAATCTTACAAGCCCTCATAACCAGTCACCTATAGTAGCAAAATACTCAATATATAATCCACCAAACACAAATCTACTTGGACGAGGAGAGGAGTCACATACCAGGGAACAAATGCTCCAAATTTCAGCAAGAAAGATGGGATGGGCAAGGAGATCGAAAAAATCGAGAGCAAGCACTGTTGGGTCCGCAGCATAGACAACAAAAAATTTCCTACGGTGTGAACTACACACCTATCTACTAGGTACAAAGCAACGGGTAGACATACATCCAATGAGAACTTACCCTCGTAGACAACGAGCTTTTTTAACAAGTAGGAACTCGTGGTTGATGTAGTCATACACTTGCCGGTCTCAAGATCGTGATGAAGTCCAGCAGGTCCGGCTCCAGCACGTCCGTCAGATCCAGCTCCAGCACCACCAAGTCCAGCACCGCAAAGCAGCGGTGCATTCGTGATCGCACACACGTCCCAGACTCGACAACCTCCATCCTCGCTTCCAGCAAAGCAGCGGAAGCAAGAACTCCTTTCCAGATAAAGCCACTGGAACATGTATCTCGCTAATCCGAGACCATGGGGAATAATACTAGAGGGGAGAGATCCTTCACAAGGAGGTGTGTGAGAAGTGAGGAGGGGTGGTTTTTATAGGAGGAGAGGGGTGCCCTCCTTCATGGTTACGCATGGAGGAGGTGACTCTTCACCTCCTCCATTCATGTGGTGGTAACTCCCTCCACATAAATTTGCCCCTTCACATTCTCTTTTAAAGTCTCCACTTTAAATGCATTAAATTTCTCCAAATTTAATGCTCTCTCATTTAATAAAACTCTTTTATTATTTTTATTAATAATTTTGTTAATTACTTTAATTAACAAACATTCACATAAAACCCTCTGCAACATTTCAATATTACATGCAGAACCAATTTCAGCATTTTCACCCGAAACAGTTTCGGTGTCTATTGAAATAATTCCAGTGCTTTCTTAAATCTTTATCTGAAACATATTTGCTCCAAATGGTGTCGGTATCCCTTAAGTGTGTCACCCTACGGTTCGCGAATAATGCAGACATGATCGAGACCCCTCTCCGATCAATAATCAGCGGCGGGACCTGGAGATCCATACTGACTCCTACACATTCAACGATGACTTCTGTGATCGTGAGAACCTTTAACGCTAGTAACTAAATCCCTTTGTCCCGCGATATATTACATGTCTGAGATTCGATCATCGGTATCTCCATACCTAGTTTGATCTCGTTACCGACATGTACTCTTTTCTTGTTCCCGTGATATAACATTCTAGTGATCACATCACTTGCTTGCAAGCTATTTCATTGTGATATCATCGATAGGTCCAAGAGAAAATCTATCCGTAATCTGGATTGACAAATTCCACTCTTGATCCATGAGCCTCAACATAACACCTTCGTAGTACTGAACCCATCTTTATAGTCACCCTGTTACGGTGTGACGTTTGATGTTATCAAGATACTCTTCCGGTGTTAGCAATTAACATGATCTCATGGTCTAAGGATAAAGATTACTTCGTATGATGTTATAGCAATATAAACATAATGACTTGATCGTAATGCTATATTTCGGATGAATGTTCATCACATCATTCCACCAATGGTGTGACCTTGTGATTAACAACATCCAATGTCCATGATCAGGAAACCTTGATCATCTTGTTAATTAACAAGCTAGTCTATAAGAGAGGCATGACTAGGAACCCTTTTTGTTTATTAAACACACATGTATTGATGTTTCCGAATCAATACAATTCTAGCATGTAAAATAAACATTTATCATAAACATGGAATAAGATAATAACCACTTTATTATTGCCTCTCGGGCATATTCCCTTCAGTCTCCCACTTGCACTAGAGTCAATAATCTAGTTTGAAAAACTTTGCGCATTGAACACCTATGGCTTTCTGGTGTTGCATATACGCTATTGCTAGTGGTTAACATAATCTCCGGATGTGACAGTTTCAGATCCGTGTGTATTTGCATGTCTTTGCATCTCTACGCATCACTCATTCTCAAATGAGATGGCACTGTATAAATTTGGTCCTCTGGTGAGACCTTTAGTTCATTCGGCTCAAAATATGTTGATATTATTGTCACACAATATATCTTCATAGTATTAGCGCACTTTGAACCACACCTAGTTTGATAACAAACTACTTAACACAAATGCCCTCCTTTGCTGCTACTATAGCAGTTATATACTTAGCCTTTTGTTGTAGTATCCGTCACAATATCTCAACTTTGGAACTCATCCAAATCCATCATGGAACATCCTTGCCATTATATTGTGCCACCCATAGTCTAAATTGAGATAAATTTAATTTGTATCTTGTGACAAAACTAGTATCAATGTAACACTTTACAATGAACTACCCTTTAACTATTTGTCACTTATACATGATATATTCTTAGTTCTTCCAAAGCTCATAAGAATATCTTTACTATTGTCCAATGATCATCTTATGAATCATTCTGGTATATGCTCATAACATTTAGAGCATAGGACATTCTGGATATATACATATCATGGTATAATCGATCAGAATCTTCATGTGATTTTACTCACCAAGTGTTGAAACACTTGAATCTGAATACGATTCTTTCCATGCAACAAGAACCTTTCTTGTTGTTTCCATATTGAACCCTTTCAATATCTCATATTGAACCCTTTCAATATCTTATATATGTATGTCTGGCACAACCATATTAGCGCCTTAATCTATCCATATAGATATTGATGCCTAATATTCTGGGTTTGCCCAAGTCTTTCATTGAAATCTTATTTTAATGAAATCCTTAACTTGTGTCAATTCAAGATACATCATTTCCAATCAACAATATGTCCTCTACATAATGTATTAGAAATATGTCTCAGCGCTCCCACTTAATTTCTTGCAAATGCAAGCTTCTTCATCATCTCCGATGAATTTAAACTCTTTTAACAGTTTCATCATGGTGAAGATTCCAACTCCGCTATGCTTACTTCAACTATTGAAGTTTACATGCCCTTTTAGCACCCTTTGAATTAACAAAACCCTTCAGACCATGTCATGTACATGTCCTAGGTTACCGTTCTATTAGAAGAACCTTGTTTTGTTTATTCAACTACCATATACCAAATTATATGTAGTGGTTGCTACATTAATCCGTCAAGACTATATATCGCTATGAAAGATCATATCTTGTCATAGTCAACTCCTTGAACATTGCTGTAAACTTCTTTCCGACATGTCGACTATTTCATAGATGTCAAACATCCATGTCTATTTCTTTATAGATCCAAACACGACCGATAGGCTTCACGCCTTTCTGGAGGTTCTTCCAAGTTCAGAAACTTGATTTCTCGTGTATGGATACTATCACGGATTCTATGACTTCTAGTCATTTTATGGAGTCAGGGCCCATCATCGCTTCTTTGCATGTAGTTGGTTCATCATTATCAAAACAATAACGACTTTCTTATCAAATCTTACTATTTGATTCTTACCGACCCACACGGTTCTATAGGAACTCTAATCTCCTAGATCACACCTTTTGTAATCACGAGAGCCATGAGCATTGTGGCCGCCATCGGGACACTTTCCGGCGCTGCGCTACTTAGCACATATAGCTAAGGTTCAACAACCTTATCAAAGTTCTATTGTCCTCCCACTTAACTTTTCACGAAAAATTCCTTCTCAAGAAACTTGACGTTCCAAGTAACAAACTCTTTTGTCCTCGGTGTTATGGAGAAATTCCCAACAAATTCTTTGGGATAACCTACAAAGACGTGCTTATCCGACTTTGGTTGTAAACATTTTACTTATGCATAGCATACCAAAATTTAAGAAAAGACAATTCTGGTTTTATCCCAAATCATAACTCATATGGTGTCATTTCAACGGATCACGATGGTGCTCTTTTCAGTGTAAAAGCGGTAGTCTCTAAAGCTTCAATCCTTAAAACATAATGGCAGTTTTATAAATGACACCTTTGATCTTACCATGTCAAACATGGTTTGATTTCATCTCTCGAATATGCCATACTCCTATGGTTTATCGGGGAACACAAATCATGGAACAATTCCTCAAGTCTTAGGTGTTTTTGCTAAACATGTAACTCAAATATCTTCCTATATGATCGAATCATAAACTCTTTACTTTCTTGTTACAATGATTTTTCACTTCATCTTGAAAGTCTTTGAACAACTTTCAAATGTTTTCATACTTCTTCCTTATTAAGTAAATATACAGATATATTCACTCAAATTCTTGAAGAAAGCATATGAAGCAAAAAGATCCATCGCATATGGCTACACATAATGGACTTATGCACATCAGCATGCACAATTTCCAATAAGCTAGTCATCCGTTCCTCTTTGGCCTATGAACGGAGTTTCAATTATCTCAAGGAAAGTCTCACATGCGTCAATTGATCAAAATCAAGGACTCCAAAATTCCATCAACATGGAGTTTCTTCATGTTTTCTTTCAAATATAATTCAAACAGCGATGTCACTTCATAAGTGATCTTTCAATCATTTGTCTTGCGACATTTTAGCAATAGTGTTTATGGATGTGATTTCTCCAACTAGACTTGTAAAAGTTCATCCATCCTTTATGGAATACGGTAATTATTTGAATAGCCATTGTTCTCATAATACCGGAACAAAATAACAATTATTTAATCAAATCTTGAAGGCTTGGTTTGATGACAACGAAAAGCACAATAACACTTTATTTGTTTTTGATGAACATCATCACTCATTCTCTTGCTGGTTACTTAGGCCATTGTAGTTCATGAATTGCATTGTCCTGTATGACACTTCATACCAACCAATTCGGTATCCAATACCTCATAACCACATTGTTTAACAAGCAAGGAATATAGCCATAACATGTATATCTTCTATATACCCAAGTTGGACATCTTCAACCTTTTATTTTCTGCCAAATATTTTATAGATTCTCTTTCAGCAATTCCTTTTTCTTTTAAAAGAATCTATCAACATCAATAGTGCTGTCATCAACATGACACATGGTACAAAGTGTATATAGTCAACTACTAATACCTTTGGACTTGCACTTTGAAGTGGATCACCATCATCAAATGTTTGGTGTTCTTTCAAAAATCCATTCTTTAGTAATCTATTAGTGTAGTAAACATTTTACTTACATCTTCTATTCATCCTTATCATGACAACTTTCATGATCAAGCTACTATAGCTTATAAGGAAGAATCATGAGTATAATATCAGTTCCCAAAACCTTTTTGGTAGATTCGGATGCCTAGCATCTCCATCCTTCACAAATTCTCATACAATATGAGAACATGTATTTTACTAAATTATACTCTATCATAATGCAACTAAAACATTGTTTCAGATATCACAATATCTTTCACATGATGGTTTTGAAACAATTTCAGCTCAATATAATCTTGATATTAAAACAACTTTTGAATATCAATAATCATGGAGGCAAACATGATACTTCATATACTAACATTGGAATTCTTACTCTTGATTTAATACTACTTATTAAACTTCATGCAGTAAATAGAGTTTGCTGAAAGTTTGCAATAGGACTTATAAACTTTAAATTGACATTCAAAACAATACGATACCAGTTAAGAAAGTAAATATCTAGAATTCTATAGTTCTATTATCTCAAATAAAAACTAAGCATAAGGTAGAAACGAATGCCAATGACTACAACAAATTATGCAAATTCACTTTGATTTAATTTATGACAAATTTGGTTCGACTAATCCAAATTAGAAATGAACTCCCACTCAAAACGACATCCCTCGTGCCTTTTTGGTGATTACATGAACCAAATCCACTACACCAAGTCCGATCATCACGTGAGTTGATGTAGCTTCAAAGCGAGCATCTATATGGGTATCATATCAACTATATGACTCATGCTTAACCTTTTGGTCCGTGTTTCGAGGCCATGTCTGTACATGCTAGGCTCGCCAAGTAAGAACCTTAGTACTTGCATGTGTAAAACTGTCTTACACCCGTTTATATGAAAGCATAGAGTCGAGTACACCCGATCATCACGTGATGTCTCGAAATATGATCCACAAAACGGTGCATACTTAAGGAAGAACACATTTTATCTTGATATCTAAAACAGGGATCATCTTACAATGCTACAGAAAGCACCAAACTAGCAGTATAAGATGCTAACATCTAATGTGTGAAGTGAGATGATATGGTCCATGCATTTGATCTCTATCACTTGCATCGTGGTATGATCTCTATCATTCCTTTGTGTGTAAGGCCAAGGTCTATGGAACTTACACGTTAAGTGTGTTGTAAGAGTATCTATCATACATCTACTTACAACAATACCATATCAATACACTAGCCCAGCAATGATCCAAACTAGACGCCTCTAATTTATCAATTGCAAGTTTTACGTGGCTTAGGGCTTTCAGAGATAGAACCGTTCTCACCTACGAACCTGAGCCACAACGAGGATAACTAAGTTATTAGAAACTCGTTGTAAATCAGATATTGACTATAGTAGGAGAGACAGACACCCGCCAGCCGATTATGCAAAACAAGTTGCATGTCAGTCGTGGAACCGGTCTCATGTACGATGACATGTAAGGTTGGTCCGGGCCGCTTCATCCCACTATGCCACCAATATCCAAAATACATAGAAGATGCAATAACATGATCATCATCGCCCACATATCAACATATGTGTACTACCCGTGCTAAGCACCTACGCATAGATCAGGCTCTGATACCACTGTTGGGTCCACAGCATAGAAAACAAAAAAATTCCTACGGTGTGAACTACACGCCAAGATCTATCTTCTAGGTACAAAGCAACGGGTGGACATACATCCAATGAGAACTTACCCTCGTAGACAACAAGCTTTGTTAACGAGTAGGAACTCGTGGTTGATGTAGTCATACACTTGCCGATCTCAAGATCGTGATGAAGTCCAGCAGGTCCGGCTCCAGCACGTCCATCAGATCCAGCTCCAGCACCACCAAGTCCAGCACCACAAAGCAGCGGTGCATCCGTGATCGCACACACGTCCGGTACCCCGACAACCTCCGTCCCTCGCTCCAGCAAAGTAGCGGAAGCAGCAACTCCTTTCCATATAAAGCCACCGGGAACATGTATCTCGCTAATCCAAGACCATGGGGAATAATACTAGAGGGGGAGAGAGATCCTTCACAAGGAGGTGTGTGTGAGAAGTGAGGAGGGGGTGGCCTTTTATAGGAGGAGGGGGGTGCCCCTCCTTCATGGCCGGCGCATGGAGGAGGTGAAGAGCCCCTCCTTCATGTGGTGGTAACTCCCTCCACATAAATTTACCCCTTCACATTCTCTTTTAAAGTCTCCACTTTAAATGCATTAAATTTCTCCAAATTTAATGCTCTCTCATTTAATAAAACTCTTTTACTATTTTTATTAATAATTTTGTTACTTTAATTAACAAACATTCACATAAAACCCCCTGCAACATTTCAATATTACATGCAGAACCAATTTCAGCATTTTCACCCGAAACAGTTTCGGTGTCTATTGAAATAATTCTAGCGCTTTCTTAAATCTTTATCGGAAACATATTTGCTCCAAATGGTGTCGGTATCCCTTAAATGTGTCACCCCTACGGTTTGCGAATAATGCACATGATCGAGACCCTCTCCGATCAATAATCGATAGCGGACACGGAGATCCATACTGACTCCTACACATTCAACGATGACTTCTGTGATCGTGAGAACCTTTAACGCTAGTAACTAAATCCCTTTGTCCCGTGATATATTACATGTCCGAGATTTGATCATCGATATCTCCATACCTAGTTTGATCTCGTTACCGACATGTACTCTTTTCTCGTTCCCGTGATATAACATTCTAGTGATCACATCACTTGCTTGCAAGCTATTTCAATGTGATATCACCGAGAGGGCCTAGAAAATTTCTATCCGTCATCTGGGTTGACAAATTCCACTCTTGATCCATGAGCCTCAACATAACACCTTTGTAGTACTGAACCCATCTTTATAGTCACCCTATTACGGTGTGACGTTTGATGTTATCAAGATACTCTTCCGGTGTTAGCAATTAACATGATCTCATGGTCTAAGGATAAAGATTACATCGTATGATGTTATAGCAGTATAAACATAATGACTTGATTGTAATGCTATACTTCGGATGAATGTTCATCACATCATTCCACCAATGGTGTTACCTTGTTATTAACAACATCCAATGTCCATGATCAGGAAACCTTGATCATCTTATTAATCAACAAGCTAGTCTATAAGAGAGGCATGACTAGGAACCCTTTTTTGTTTATTAAACACACATGTATTGATGTTTCCGAATCAATACAATTCTAGCATGTAAAATAAACATTTATCATAAAAATGGAATAAGATAATAACCACTTTATTATTGCCTCTCGGGCATATTCCCTTCAAGCACAGCAAGAACGCGATTTTGAGCAATGAACTGGATCTTACTCGGGAGAGAGAAGAAAGTGGCAGGTGAGAGAGTTAGTGGGGGGCCAGGGGTGGCCCACACCAGGGCATGGCGCCACCCAGGGCTGGCCGCTCCACCATGTGCTGTGCCTGCCTGGTGGGCCCCCGGTACTCCTCGCCCTTTTTTCACGTAAAAATTTAATATGAATTTTCTAGAATTTTTCGAGACACTTTATTTTTGGGAATTTTTCAGAAATAGAAGAATGATTTGACAGATTTTTTTGGAAACATGATGCAAGGACAAAACAAGGCTACAACTACAGAAGTTCTAAGACACTCTAACATGCAAGCAACTAACAACAAAGAAAACTAAACAAAAACAAAAACTAAAATGCAAAGGATAGAAATAAACAGAGATAATCATAGTGAAAACATTGTTTTGTTCAATGAAATCCTTTTGTTAACAAGGTTGATCAGGTCTTGCTACCAAAACAATTCCATATGAGACAAAACATTGTATTCCACTAATGATTATGTTACCTCAACCTTGATAGCAATGGTCCCAATCATAATAGTTTCAAATTTTTCTCTTGGTATGGGACAATATATTTCTCCAACTTGAATACCCTCAACATGTTCAATTGAATTCAAACCATAAGTCCTTTCAATCTTCTTGGGGAAATAGACAGTATGTTAGTTGTCATTCACATTGAAGGTCACCTTTCCTTGATTACAATTAATAACAGCTCCTCAAGTATTAAGAAAAGGTCTCCCAAGAATAATAGACATATTATCATCTTCAGGCATTTCAAGCACAACAAAATTAGTTAATATCAAGCAATTGTGAGCCACCTGAACAGGTACATCCTCACATATACCCACGGGAATAGTGGTAGATTTATCAGCCATTTGCAAAGATATATCAGTTGGTATTAATTTTTCAAGTTGAAGCCTCTTATAGAGAGAGAAAGGCATAACACTAACTCCAACT
Source organism: Avena insularis (assembly GCA_023614405.1). Classification (NCBI taxonomy): domain Eukaryota; kingdom Viridiplantae; phylum Streptophyta; class Magnoliopsida; order Poales; family Poaceae; genus Avena; species Avena insularis. The sequence goes on along the minus strand of CM042686.1, from coordinate 598,703,946 downwards.
CCCAAATCACACAAAGTAGTTCTAACATAACTATTCTTAATAGAGAAGGGATAGTTGGAATCCCTGGGTCTCCAAGTTTCTTAGGAACCTTACCATTGAAGGAATAATTAGCAAGCAAAGTAGAAATTTCTTCATTAGGGATCTTCCTTTTATTCGAGACAATATCCTTCATATACTTTGAGTAAGGAGGCAATTTAATAGCATTAGTCAAAGGAATTTGCAAGAATAAAGGCTTCATCCACTCACAAAACTTATTATAATGTTCATCTTCCTTTGACTTGTGTTTCATATCAGGGAAAGGCATAGGTTTTTGGACCCAAGGTTCTCTTTCACTACCATGTTTCTTAGCAATAAAATCCTCTTTAGTGTATTTGGTATTCTTAGTGTGGTTTTCAGGTTCTTCTTCAACTTTTTCTTCATTAGGAACTTCATTTTCTTCATTACCACTTTCAGTTTCAGCATCAGAGATAGATATACTTTTAGGATCTATAGCGGGTTCAGAGGGTTCTACAATAGTTTTATGCTTCTTTTTCCTTTTCTTACGAGTAGAACCACTATTTTCAGTTTGTTGAGAATCCTGCTCAATTCTTTTGGGATGCCCCTTAGGATATAGAGGATCCTGGGTAGTAGCTCCACTTCTAGTTCTAATTTCATAAGCATGTTTTCTTTAGAAGCATTAACTAGCAAGTCGTTTTGCACTTTAACGAGTTGATCTATTTGAGTTTGAACCATTTGAAAGTGTTTAACAATCATTTTAACATCATTAGAGGTTCTTTCCACAATATCTTTCAACTCAACAATAGCTCTAGTGTTTTCCATTAGATGATTTTGCACTCTTTTATTAAAGTTATCTTGCTTAACAATAAAGATATCGAATTCTTCTAAGCATTGATCAGGAGGTTTAGAATAAGGGATATCACCTTCATCAAAGTGTTGGAGAGAGTGTACCTCAATAGTGGATGAGTAGGGGATAGGCTTACATAATTCTTCTATAGGAGGTAAATTCTTGACATCTACAGCTTTAATTCCCTTCTCCTTAAGACATTTCTTATCTTCCTTCATTACTTCATCATTTAATTCAATAACTCCCCTCTTCTTTGATGTTGGAATAGGCACAAGAATAGATGGTTCAGGTACAATTACTTCAGGTATAGCTTGTTTAGGAGGAGTCCAATCTTCATAATTCTTGCTTATTTTAGCCATTAATTCCTCAGCTTCCTTAGGAGTCCTATTCCTGAAAACACAATCAGCGCAACTATCTAGGTATGTCCTAGATTCTTCAGTTAGTCCATTATAAAATATATCAAGAAGATCATTCTTAGGTAATGGACTTCCAGCCTGTGCATGAATCAAAGCACAAAACCTTGCCCAAGATTCGGGCAATACCTCTTTTTCTCCCTGTTTAAAATCAAAAAGTTCCTGCAAAATAGCATGTCTAGGACTAGGAGGAAAATATTTCTGCAGGAAAGTACTAATCAAGCTCTCAGGGCTATCAATAGATCCAGGAGGTAAATTACTAAACCAAGTTTTAGCTTCTCCTTTCAAAGGAAAAGGGAAAAATCTTGGCAACAAAGTAAGTACGCATCTTAATATCATCAGAAAACAAGCCACTCATGGTAGAAAGTTCATTCATATGTGCTACCACACTTTCATTCTTAGTCCCACAAAAAGGTTCTTTCTCGACAATAGCTATGTAAGATAGATCGAGAGAGAAATCATAATCTTCATCTATAATGTTTATGGGAGAAGCAGCAGACTTAGCAGTAGTAGCCAATTTGGGTCTAATAGTATGCCTCTCAAGGAGACTCTTAGCAGCGCTCCTATCATGGGTGTTTTTACATTCTTTAATCAATTCATCGGTCATCTCAACATAACCATCTTCAATATCATAACTTTAACTTGACTCAGGTGAACTAACAGGTGTAGTAGTGTCTTCATTAGGAGTTTCGGTATTTCTAGCTATAGTTCTAGCAATCGTAGCATCTAGGAATGGACCTAATGAACCACTCTTATCAAGCACAGTAGAAGCAGCATCATAAGCATCAGAAGTTTTAGATTCGGCAGTAGTAGTAGTGTGTGTAGCATGTGTATGTAGTGGTGTAACGAGCTTACTTATAACATATGGTGAATCAAGAGCAGCAGAGGTGTTCAGAACCATACCTCTTCTTGTGGTGGATGGTAAAATAGAAAACTTGCCATCACGAGACTTACCCATGATGGATGGATAGCAGCAAACAATAGAGAATCCAAGTGAACTTGATAAATAAATCTATTCTCCCCCGCAATGGCGTCAGAAAATAGTCTTGATGACCCACAAGTATAGGGGGTGTATCGCAGTATTTTCGAGGGAAGTGAAACCCAATTAATTGATTCGACACTAGGGGAGCCAAAGAATATTTATAAGCCTTAACAACTGAGTTGTCAATTCAGCTGCACCTGGAAACAATCTTGCTCACAGCAGTTTATCAGTAGCAACAGTTTTGTAGTAGGAATAGCAAAGTAACAGTAGTAGTAAAACAAAGACAGCAGTAACAATAGCAGTAAACAGTGGGATTCGAGTGCGGTAGGCATAGGGATGGATGGACGGGCGTTGCATGGACAAGACAATTCACATAGCAATCAGAACATAGGGCAATTGCATATAAATAAGATAAAGCATCCAAGTACTAGATAATCATAGGCATGTGTTCCATATATAGTCATACGTGCTCGCAATGAGAACTTGCACAACATCTTTTGTCCGGCCAGCCCGTTTGCAGCGGGGCCTCAGGGGAACTACTGGCAATTAAGATGCTCCTTTTAATAGAGCACCGGAGCAAAGCATTAACACTCCTGAACACATGTGATCCTCACATCAAAGCCATTCCCTCCGGTTATCCCGATTTCTATCACTTCGGGGCCATTGGTTCCGGACAACAATGTGTGTATACAACTTGCATATAAGACCATAAACAATACTATCATAATGAATCAATAACATGTTCACATCTGAAATCATGGCACTCGGGCCCTAGTGACAAGCATTAAGCACAACAAGTCGCAACAAAGTCATAAAGCACTAATAAAAGATACTAGGCACCATGCCTTAACAATCCGATGCCATTACATGAACGATCTCACCCAATCCCTACCATCCCCATATCCTATAGCGGGGGATTACTCACTCATACATGGGGGAAACATGGATGGTCGATGGAGAAGCGATGGTGATGATGATGGTGATGATCTCCTCCAATTCCCCGTCCCCGCAGGGTGCCAGAACGGAGTTTCTGGTGCTGTTTCGTGGAATCTGGTGGTGTTGGCAGAGCGGTACTCCTTCTGGAAAAACATCGAACCCCCCGAAGTTTTTAGGTCAGAAGGCTCCTTATAGGCGAAGAGGGAGACCGAGGGGGTGCCTAGGGGGCCCACACCACCCCCTGGTGCGGCCGGGCCTGGCCCGCACCAGCAGGTGGTGTGGCCACCCCCTGGCTCTTCTCCGTCTCGTATTCTGGCTCCTGGAGTCTTTGGGTGAAATAGGGTTTTTGGCATATTTTCCAGGATTTTTCCTGATAGTTGGTTTCCTGTATAAAAAGTAGACACCAAGGCAATTATGCTGAAAATAGCGTCAGTACGCGTTAGTTGTATCCAAATCACACAAGTATAGAGGAGAAACAATAGCAAAAGTGTTCGGGAAAGTAGATACGTTTTGGACGTATCAAGTGCCTTTTCCACTCAGTCTCCCCTCATGCCGCGATTGAGGAAGAGCAATCTCCTTAAGGTCGGGAACAAAGTCAACACAAAACTCAGTGACCTCCTCCGTTCCATAGCCCTTGGAGATCCTTCCTTCAGTCCTAGCACGGTTACGAACATATTTCTTCAAGACTCCCATGAACCTCTCAAAGGGTAACATATTGTGTAGAAATACAGGACCGAGAATGGAAATCTCTTCGACTAGGTGAACCAGGAGGTGCGTCATAATATTGTAAAAGGATGGTGGGAACACCAACTCGAGACTGACAAGACATTGGACCACATAATTTTGTAATCATGGTAGATCTTCAGGATTGATTATCTTTTGAGAGATTGCATTGAGAAGTGCACATAGCTTCACAATGGGTACTCGAACATAATCTGGTAGAAACCCCCTCAATACAATTGGAAGCAATTGCGTCATAATCACGTGGCAGTCATGAGACTTTAGGTTTTTGTACTTTTTCTTAAGGGTTCACGCAAAGATTCTTCGTCACATGCATCACGTCGATTGCAGAGCGGACCTCTAGGAATTTCCAATAGGGTAGATCCCAAAATATAGATTTTTTCTTTCACATGGGTGCATGTCCGTCAGTGTCCTTCAGAACAGATTGTCCGCCCAGACCCTTTTCGAAGATTACTATTTGATCCAAATCCTTGACCATATAAAATACATTAGCACTAGTACGTTCATTAGGCTTCGACTGGTCACATGCCTGACCATTGAAATGCTTGCCACTATTTCTTAAGGGATGATTTGGAAAAAGAAATCGACGATGCCCCGTGTAAACATTCTTCTTACAATGTTGCAAATATATACTTTTAGTCTCATCTAAACAGTGTGTGCATGCATTGTATCCCTTGTTTGTCTATCCGGAAAGGTTACTAAGAGAAGGTCAGTCATTGATGCTTGTGCTCATCCCACACACGTATGCCGGGTTCGTGCCACAGCTGTAAAAGTTCTTCAACTAATAGCCTTAGGTACACATCAAGGAGGAAGGTTATAGATACATAGAGTCATGGGCCAGTCTTTGTGACTGCAGCTCTTCTCCCCAAAAGGATTCATGCCATTTGTACTTAGACCAAACCTTAAACTCTTTGCGTCATCTTCAAAGTCCGGGTACATTCTATCGATTTTTTTCCACTACGACCCATCAACGGGGTGTCTCAACATCCCGTATGACTTACGTTCCTCTTTGTGCCATCTCAACAACTTGGCGTGCTCTTTGTTTCTGAACAAATGTTTCAACCGTGGTATTATAGGAGCACACGCCATCACCTTGGCAGGAACCCTCTTCCAGGGGGGCTCGCCCTCAACATCACCAGGGTCATCTTGTCTGATATTATACCGCAATGCAGTGCATACCGGGCATGCATCCAAATTTTCGTACTCCTCACTGCGGTAGAGGATGCTATCATTAGGGCATGCATGTATCTTCTGAACCTCTAAACCTAGAGGGCAGACAACCTTCTGTGCTTCGTACGTACTGGCGGGCAATATATTATCCTTTGGAAGCATATTCTTTATCATTTTCAGCAACTTTTCAAATGAGGAGTCGAGTATACCACACTCTTCCTTCCATCGCAGCAATTCCAGTGTGCTACCCAGCTTTTTCAGACAATTTTCGCAATTTGGCAACAACAACTTTTTGTGATCCTCTAACATGTGCTTGAACGTCTACCTCTCTTTTTCAATTTCGCAGTCTCTCCATGCATCAGCAATGGTTTGACCAAGATCATCAGTGGGCTCATCATCATGTGCCTATTCTTCAGCCTCCCATTCAGCTTCCCCCATGGAAGTATCACCATACTCAGGAGAACTATGATAGTTGTCATCATCCTCCTCTTCTTCATTGTCTTCCATTATAATCCCTCGCTCTCCGTGCTTGATCCAACAATTATAACTGGGCATCAAACCAGACTTTAACAGGTGGTTGTGCAGTGTTTTTGAGTCAGAGTAATCCTTCTGATTCCTACATCCACCACATGGATAGAATACAAAACCATTCCGCTTGTTAGCATCAGCCACACGGATAAATTCATGCACGCCACTAATGAAGTTACCAGAGAGTGGGTCAGTAATGTACATCCATTCCCGGACCATCTGCATTATTGTAAAAGTATATCAAAAACCATTACACAACATCATGAGTAGAGATTAATGATCAATTTAATACAGGTTATAATGTGAGCTTATAGAGCATTAAATTTGAATTTTGCAAAATTTACATGCACCAAGTTTTGAATTGGAGAAAACAATTACCATGAAAAATGTGGAGTTTTTATTATTGTTCTAGCATTAAAATCCTCATTCCATTTTGAGCTCTGAAACTCTAAAATTACACATTTCAATTTTGTGTAACTTTGTGCATAATCAAAATTTGCCTAAAATTACACATCTAAAAATCCTCTACTTCTAGAGCATGCAAATCCATCTATACTTCTATCGCATTGAGCTAAAGTAACAATAAGAGATGAACGGATGAAGTTCCTAACCTTTTAAAACCTTGGATTTAGGGGTTGCAACAAAATCTTGACAAATCTTGAGAAAAAAAGGCCATGAACTCGGTTTCTTAGGAGGGAAAATGGCCATGGCTAGGGAATGGATGAAGCTGTATTATATAGGGGACCTTTTAGTCTCGGGCCATGATACAGGGCAGGAATAATTGTCCCCATAAAGTGCAGTGGCCTGTCTCGAGGTCTCTTGTCCCGGGCCGTGTTACGGACCGAGACTTGAGACCCAGGACGGCACGGGACTAGTGCTTCCGCGCGCTATTAGCCGTTGGACACGTTACGAACCCAGACTAGTGCTAGGACTAGTCCTGGACCGTAACAAACCGGGACTGGTGCATGGTTCAGCGATGAACCAAAGGCCTTTTTTCCACTAGTGTGGCCGACAATCTTAAGCTTATTGCCATTGTAAGTATTTTGAACTTCAATTCTTCTATTTTGTGTAGTATATCCATCTATATCCCTCGAGCTCTTAGGCAGATAAACAAAAGTTATTGGCCTGCGTGCTCCAAAGAACTAAGAGTAAAAATTAATAGTGCAGCCCCTGAGCGTCTAGGTGGAAACTTAGAAGAATTCCGGTTAGATGTTCTAAGAGTAGCATACTTGCTGATTAAAGTCTTGTGCTATAGTCCCCGAGCGTGTAGTTGAAACCATATAGTTCCAACTAGGTGATCTAGAGAAACTAAGCATGCTTGCTTGTTTGCAGAATGAGAATAGACCGAGGATCACCACCAATGAGAGGTTTGCTGCTTTGCGGAAGGAACTGGACCTTGAACAGGGTAAAACAACCTTCCTGAAGCAACATATCAAAAATAGCCAGAGTTTGTTTCTTTTAACAGGTCCTCACTTTTTCATCATGGATTCATTTCTACCGTCTTCTCATAGTGCTTTCTGATTTCCATCTTACAGAAGCCATTGCCAAGGCCAAGAGCATCGTCGAGCAATCGAAGCATATCCAAGAGCTCGATGATGTGAACACAATCTTGAAGAAAGACCTGTCTGATGCCGTCAAGGGCCATGAGTAGGCGATGAGGGTGCTGCAAGAGTCTGTTGATGCCGAGATGCAGCACCTGAAGGACGAACTTGCACAACTCAAGGAATCGAACTAAGCAGCCAAAGAGCAGAATGCGAGGAACCTTGAGTTGTACAAGACAGTTCAGAAGGAGCGGGACGTCTTGGCGGAGACATGCAAGCAAGCAGAAACGAGCATCTTCGGTAACTTTTCCCGTCTTGGTAAATTCTGTACTTTGGATAATCATTTGATTTGTTTGTGCTCATGGTCCTTGTATCTAATTCAAACCACATCTCACATTGGCTTGGCCAACTTGGGTGAAGGTGCTCCATATCCCAAGGAATGCAACTTCGTTAGCACTGCCATTGCCTAGGCCAAGGAGCTAGCCCGGCATCTAGGAATAAACATCAAGGTGGCAGACTCAGCGGCCAAGTACACGGAAATCCTCCGCCGAGCCCCCGCGAAAGTCAAGGACTGGAAAGCCTCTTCCATCCGGGCTGGTGCAAGGATGACCCTATCCTTGGTCAAGGCACACTACAACAACACCGGCATTGATCTGGTGACCTCCGGATTTCCCAAACTGGACGAGGAACGGAAGGAAATTGATAGCGATGCTATTTGGAATACCCTCTTCGGCTTCGACACTAGGATTGCCAGAATGGTCAATGCAGATGTCTTCGTGCCTGCCGAGATCCTTGATGAAGACATAGCTTCGTCTGAGTCTAGCCCATCTCCTTCTGAGTTTGATGAGCTCTCCCGGCCTGGCTCTCCCGATGATGCCACCACAAAGTCCCCTGCAGTAGAGCCATGAAAAACAATGTTTGTATTAAATGTATCTCTGCGAAGTGTATGCGGAAAACTTATGTCTTGTTTAAGGCGGAATAACTTGTACTCAAGTTTCCTGCTACTTATCTATTTCTAGCATGTGTATATATTTTAAGAAAGTGCTGGCTTATCCATTATTCTAGTTCGTATGCTTGACCTTTCGTGAGACGGAAGACTCACAACACAGAAGTATGCCCTCAGGTGATGATGCTTAATAGCACCATCAAGAACCTAAGAGCAAAATCTCTGGCTTTGAGTGTCGAGAAGTCACTACTCCGGAATCCACATAAAAACTTCTGAAAACGTGTATACCAGAAAACTTAAGATAACGCCCGTAGGCGGAATTTTCACAAGTGCAAATGCAAACTTGCGCATAAAGGGTTTATATGATCCAAAAATGAACAACTAAAGGAGGTAAAAGACTTAGAGAATATGAGTGAACCAAATGCTTTATTTCATTGATCATATAAGAAACTTGTTACATAATATAAATATGCTAAGTGTAGAAGGGACATAGATGTGCAATGTTCCAAGGTCGATCTGTCTCCGGGTAATCATCATCGGAGTCACGTTGCTTGTGCTTACGATTTTTTGGCCTATCTTTCAACTCGCGAATATTGATGAGGTAATAGGAACCATTTAGCAATGCTTTGCTTATGATGAACGATCCTTCCCAAGGTGGGGATAGTTTGTGCGATTTCTCCTGCTTGAGTCTAAGCACCAGATCCCCCTCTTTGAACGAGAGATGCTTTACATGGCGACTATGGTAACCATGTAGCTTCTGCTGGTAGATGGCGGATCTCTGGCATGCCAGCACATGCTCTCCTTCAAGTAGGTTCACAGATAAGCGTCTGGATTCTTCAGCGTCATCCTCCTTATAGGAGGCGACTCTTGGTGCATCGTGGAGGATGTCGGATGGAAGGACGGCTTCTGCTCCATAAACCATGAAGAAAGGACTCAAGCTGGTGGATCTGTTGGGTGTTGTTCGTAAACTCCACAAGACAGATGGTAATTCCTCAGCCCAAGATCCAGCTGCTCGACGTAGCGGTGCTTCTAAGTGTGGCTTGATTCCGTGCAAAATTAGCCGATTGGCCCTTTAAACTTACCCATTTGATTGTTGGTGTGCCATAGATGCTAGGTCAAGGCGGATGCATTTTTCATGACAGTACTCCTCAACTTCTCCGACAGACATATTTCTGCCATTGTCGGTGATGATGCTGTGTGGGAGACCAAATCTCACCACTAAATCCCGGACAAATTTTAGGGCTATTGCCCCATCAAACTTTCTAATGGGTTTAGCTTCAATCGATTTTGTGAACTTATCCACTTCTACTAGGAAGTGTGTAAATCCATAGGGTGCTTTCTGCAAAGGTCCTGTAAATCGACGTCACAATTCTTTAGCTGGAACACTTGGTTGTCTTGTATAGAAGTGACACTCCAGGCATGTTTGTACCAACTTGTCGGCATCCGCCTTAGCAGTTAGCCAGTAGAATCCTTGCCGAAAGGCCTTGGCCACCAATGATCGGGGAGCAGCGTGATGCCTGCAATCTTCGAGATGTATTTCTCTAAGGATTTCAATACCTTGCTGCTGGGAGACGCATCGAAGGAAAACTCCTGTGGTACTTCTTTTGTAAAGCTGGCCGTCAATGATCACATAGTCTTTTGCTCTGCGTACTATTTGTCGTCTTTCGACTTCATCGGTGGGAAAAGTTCCGTCTTGTAGATAGTCCATGAATGGTTTCTTCCAAGCCGAAGAGGTCACTGTTACTGTATTAACAAATGAATCCACTCTATCTGGGTTGTCAGGGTCCACTCCCTTCACGGATGGGGTCCGTAAATGCTCCAGGAAAACGCCTGGCAGAATTGGTCGACGAGCTGATCCAAGCTTTGACAGTAGATCTGCCGCCTCATTCTCCTCCCTTTTGACGTACTTAACTTCGTAGCCGTCGAAGCACTTGGCTATTTTGTCTACTTCGTTTCGATATGCCGCCATCATAGGGTTCTGCGTGTTCCTGGTGCCAGCTACTTGCTGGGCAACCAAGTCGAAATCTCCACAGCAAACTATGCGCTTGATGCCATTATCTTTGGCCACACGAAGTCCGTGAATGAGGGCCTCATACTCTGCCATGTTGTTGGTAGTGTTGAAGTGGATCTGCAGGACGTATTGCAACTTTTCTCCTCTTGGTGATTGCAATAATACAACAGCCCCCGAACCATTGAGTAGCTTTGATTCATCAAAGTGCATGACCCAATATTCTGGCTCTGGTAGATGAGTGTCTTCTGGCAGTTCTGTCCAATATGCAATAAAATCTGCCAATTCTTGTGATTTGATAGCATCGCGTCTCTTGTAGGTGATTTCAAAGGTGGCAAGTTCAATGCCCCACTTTGCCACTCTCCCTGTAGCGTCGCTGTTATTGATGATGTCAGACAGTGGAGCTTTGCTCACCACTGTGATAGGGTGCTCCTAGAAATAATGCCTTAGCTTGCGGGAAGCAAGGAAAACTCCATAAGCTATCTTTTGGTAGTGCGGGTAACGCTGTTTGGATTATGTCAAGACCTCGCTTACATAGTAAACGGGTCGCTGAACTCCATATTCGTGCATTGGTTCCTTACGCTCCACCACGACGATGATGTTGATGACTCGTTTGGTTAACGCCATGTAAATTAACATAGGTTCCATTGACACCGATGCTGCAAGTATTGGTGGGGAGGAGAGTATTCTCTTCAACACCTGAAGTGTTGCATCAGCCTCATCCAGCCATTTGAATTTGTCCACCTTTTTTAGCAACTTGCGTCAGCCTCATCCAGCTGCAAGAACCGTCTTACTGCTGCTACGCGGCCTGTGAGCATTTGTATGTCCTTCAGCCATGTTGGACGTTTAATGTCAAGGATGGCCTTGATTTTCCCTGGGCTCACCTCGATTCCGTGATGTGAAACGATGAAACCCAACATCTTGCCAGAAGGTACCCCGAAGACGCACTTCTTCAGGTTCAGCATTATGTTTTATTTTCAGAGATTGTCGAAGGTTTCGTGCAAGTCAGTGATAAGATCATTTGATTTCTTTCACATTACCATGATGTCGTCCATATAAGCGTGTATGTTGCGACCTATTTGGTCATGTAAGAAATGTTGCATTGTTTGTTGGTAAGTAGCAATAGCGTTTTTCAGCCCAAAGGGTATCGTGAAGTAACAATACGTGCCGTAGGGTGTGGTGGACAAAGTGGCCAGTTGGTCCGACTTTCGCATCCGGATTTGGTGGTAACCTGAGTAGGCATCAAGAAAACACAGAAGTTTTGAGCCAGCCGTCGAGTCAATGACTTGGTCAATGCGAGGCAAAGCAAACGGATCCTTCGGACACACTTTGTTCAAGCCGGTGTAATCAACGCACATTCTTAATTCATTGGTTCCCGTTTTGGGGACAAGTACATGATTTTCCACCCATCGGGTGTGAATAACTTCTCGAATAAAGCCAGCCTTAAGTAACCTAGCTATGTCTTTGCCTATAGCCCTTCGTCTTTCATCACCAAAGCATCATAGAGGTTGTTTCACTGGTTTGGCATTAGGATCCATATTCAAGCTGTGCTCGGCAAGTTCCCTAGGTACACCTTTCATGTCGGCAGGATGCTAGGCGAAGATGTCCCTATTCTCACAGAGGAACTTGACAAGCGCACTTTCCTATTTGGGATGTAGGTCCGTGCCAATGGCGGTGGTCTTGGAGGAATCTCCTTCAACAAGCTCCACCTGCTTCGTCTTGATGGCGGCCTTGAATGCAGGTTCGGCAGCAGTGATCTGTTTCTTCGAAGCTGGTATCTCTGAGGCATCGACCTAGTTCTGGATCTCCTTGAACTCCTCCCCTTAGAGAACTGCTTCGGCGAAGGCAGCTTCACTGAGCTCGCACTCCCGTGCCTTAGTGAAGCTTCCGTCAATGGTGATGATCCCATTTGGTCTGGGTATCTTGAGCTTGTTGTAGACAAGGCATGGCCTTGCGAGGAAGGTGTGGAATATGTGGGGTCCAAAAATGATGTGGTACACGCTCTTGAAAGGCACCACTTCAAAGGTTATGTGTTCTTAGTGGTAATAGTTAACATCACCAAAAGCGACCGGAAGGGTGATGCAACCTAGGGAATTTTCTTGTCGGACGGGGACAACTCCATGGAACAAAGTGTTTCTCTTCCTTTAGCTAGGTCTCCGTCAAGTTCATCTTGTGCAGTGTATCCAGGTACATGATGTTGATTCTTCTTCCACTGTCCACAAGGCACTTGGTGAACTCTGTGTCGTCGATCAAAGGGTTGATGACCATGGCATACTAGTTCTCTGTTGGGATGAGGTCTGGATGGTCCTTCCTATCTCAAGTAATTGGAATCTCCGACCAGCTGACGTACTGGGGAACCAAGGGGGGGTAGCCATCAGTATCCTCAGAGATGTTTTATGGGCCCGGACAATGGGAGTGCCAAGGAAGGTGTGGTAGACTAGAGCCTTCTTTTCGAAGGGATTTTTCCCTTTACCCTCTCCCTTGTCGGAAGATTTGGGGTCCACGTCTTCATCCATATCACTTGATTCCTTGGACTCCTCCTCCTTCTTCTTCCCTTTGCCCTTTCCGTGGGGTCTGTTCTTTCGACTTTGCTTGTAGCCGGACTCAGGGTCTTCCTTGAGGTCGTTGACAAATTTGCATTGGTGTTTGGTGTGGGTGGCTTTGCCGTTTGCATCTAGGTGGAAGAAACACGGCATATCACAGTACTCTTCATGCGGTTTGGGGAACGCGGGGAGCTGAGGGTGTAGAATCACTCCTCTACTGGCCATTGCTAGTCCCCCTGCCATGTTCATGTTGTCCGCCTCCGCCTCTGCCAGTGAACGCTACGGCGACCATGTCGACTGCCTGCTTTTCTTCAGGTAGATTTTTCCGCTTGTAATTCTTGTTTTTTGTGGCCTGGGTAGGGATTGCTATTGCCGGCAACGATCCGCACGCTTCGTCGTCAGCAGCGGCGAACTCGCTAGCCATGGCGATCATTGCGTTGAGGTTGAGCTCATTGTTATCTTGCTTGCGCTTCAACATATGTCGTAGCAGAGTTCCCTTTTCCAGACCGTCGATGAAGGCGGACATAGCGCTTTGTTCGTGCACCTCTGTGTAGGAATTTTTCATATCCAGCCAGCGAGAGAGGTAGGCACGAGAGGTTTCATAATTTTCTTGCACGCACCGGTGTAGGTCTCAGACAGTGCAGGGACGTTTGTATGTACCCTCGAAGTTCTTGGTGAACGCTTCATGCATGTCAAACCAATTGCATATTGATTTCTCTAGCAAGTCGTCAATTTATTGTCGGGTGATACTAGTAAGCATAAGTGGGAGGTACTTGATCGCGACATTAGGGTTTCCCCCTGCGATGTGAATCGCCTCGCTGTAGTCCTACAACCATGTAATTGGTCTAGCGGTGCCATCATAGGGTTTGATGGTCTTGTTTATCCAGAGACCCTGGGGTAGGTTGTGGCCCATATTACTGGTCCAAAACAATGTGGCCCAAGGTATGGGAGCTCCCGAGCTTCTTGGTTCTTGTCCAGCCGTGAACGTGCGTCGTACGGCTCTGGTTGCTTCCCTTTTCTGTCATGGGGAGGGGAGTTGTGGCGTGATCTATGAGATCCACCGTGCCCTCCGCCATGATGGTTTCTAGGTGGGGACGGTGGTGGTGGGGGAGGTGGGTTAGCCTTCCTGCTGTTTCCCTCCTATGACTCCTCACGCCTGTCGCGCTTGCTTGTCGGACATGGCGGCTCCTTGTGGGATCTGCTCCTATGTCCTACAACGCCGTTGCGCTCTCCGGCATGCCGGGGCTGCTCGCCTAGGTTGCGTATAACTATGCCAACCTGGGGACGCCTAGGCGGTGGCATGCTTGTACGGTGGCACGGTTGTGGTTCCTCATGACGCTGAGATGGTGGTGGAGGTGGTGACCGGCCAGGATGAGCCTTTTCTCTATGATAAGAGGATATGGGTTTGGTGTCAGTCCTGTTGCGTGCCTCCCTCCGTCTTCGCTCTGTGGAGCCTGTATGGGATCCCTCGTCATAGGGAGATTTTGGCCTTCTGCGGCTATTCAATATTGACTGGCATAGCTCCGGGTTGGATTCAAGCCCCTGTGAGGTAGCCTTTTCCTGTTGCTTGCATGCCTTGGCTACGAGGTCATACTCCTGAGCAACTGCTTCTAGCGACCTGTCCTGTTCCAGGAGGGTCTTGGCGACGGCAATGTTGAGGGCGGGAGTTGGCATGACTTGCCTCCCCTCTGAATCAATGTATGGGGTGTCTTTTGTCGGCTTAGATCCCTCATATCCCAACCTGCGCCGGACATCGGAATCTGTAACGACATGAGCTGGTGCTTTCTTTGCCTTTTGCTTCAACAACAATTGCTTGTACTCATCCTCCATAGCCCTTGCCGCCTTAATTGATTGTTGCACCTTGGCCATGTCTTTGTCGAGCTTAGCTCCCTGCTCCGCAATGCATTTGTCCTCCGCTAGGATTGCTGCACGCTTCTCATCAAGCTCCATTGCGCTCCGCATATGGGTGACGGTAGTAGGCTCAACGAGGCGTGTGCCATAGATTGCCTTGTCGGCGGGAGTAACCAATGGGTTGCCATCTGCGGATGTTGACGGTGGCATTGGCGGCTGGTTTGACTGTCTGGCAGTACTGGGGGCCGTGGTGAGTTCCTATGCCGGTTGCGGGCGGATAACTGGAGGAGGCAAGGCCTTGGCCAGAGCCAGAGGCTCGGCGGCTTTCTTGGCTACTGCTGCTCTGGTAACCACTAGCGTGGGTGGAGCTCTCTCATGTTCTGGTTCCTGTTTGTCTTCTTCCATCACGCTCCCAATAGCGACTAGCACCTGGTGGGAAGCGTTGGTCTTCTCGGCATGCTCCTCCTTCTCGATCTCTTGGTCAATATCCCTCATAACAGTATCGTATTGGTTCTCACACGAACACGTCACCATGTACCCTCGACACTGAGCGCGATGCGCGGCAGCACACGCCGAGGGAGGCTCGCCGGAAGCGCGGTACGCAAGACTGTCCGGCGGGCGCTTTTGTAGACCCGAAACCCCGCTCGCCCAGGAGGGACCCCGTCAGGGCGGCGGGGCAGCTATGGGCTGCCCTAGGTCGGCCTAACTGCCCCTAGAGCCTCGAGGATTCGCAGCCCTCCAGTATGAAGAACTGCGGAAGAACGAGAAGCAAGATACAAGGGAGACGGATAAAAAGTAGATGAACACGAAAAAGTAGTAGATTGATTTGTTCGATTGGTGTTGGTTCAATCGGCCGTCACCCCTCGTGTATATAAGAAACGGCTGGACTTTCCGTGAAAGAAAGAGGCTTGGAATCATGTCTAAAACCCTAGTTGGGGTCAAATTTGGATGGTCTGGTCCGAACTTTTTGTAACTGTTCAGCCAAAAACTGGTATATACCTTCTGGCCCGATTTTGAGATAGTAAACGAGCTCAGATCAAAATATCGTAAAAAAGCAAAGTTGTGCGTCCAGAAACAGCAAACAACTTTAATGTTGGACACTTTTTAATATGACCTGATCTTGATGGACGTTACGCCTTATTTTCTATCAAACTCCGATTTTGACCGAACGAGTTTAGTTCTGTTCGATCGTATTTTATCTCTAGAGGTCGCATACTTGCTCAGATGAAGATAGCTCCAAAATAAAAGTTGTTCGCCTCGAAAAAACAAAGAACTTTTATGTTTTGCAGTTTTCCATCCGAATTGATCTTGACTGCTTAAATCAAGTTGTAATAAGATTAGTTAGTCTAGCGGTTTCCAGCCGAAATTTCAACTTTTATCCCTGCCAAAGGTGAAAGAAGTCTATGGTCCGGCGAGCCCGCCGTGGCAATTTGGTCTCTGATAGTATTTTGTCTCTCAATTTTGCATACTAACTCGTATCGAGATGATTTAAAAACGAAAGTTGCTTGTTTCGACGAGACGCACAAGTTTCATGTTCAGCACTTTTTCATTTGAGATCATCTCAAAGGAGTCATAGTGAAAGCCACCATATATCAGTTTCCGAGTCTTTTGTGAACACTAGCATAATCGGCTATTAAGCCTGATCTTGACTTGACTTGACTTGATACGGTGCCTCTTTGATGATGATTAATAATCCTCCAAGTGGTGCCTCTTTGATGATGATTAATAATCCTCCAAGTGGACCTTTCAGAGTGTCTCTCACCATTGCCTTGATTAGCTATGATCCCAAAACGAGTGCCAACACATGCCCCCTGGTTTCTGGCCGAGCTTGCGTGCCAAAAAATAACTTGCTCCACTTTTAGTCTAAGAACGATGTCAACACTCCATCGGCCATTGGTTGTCTTAGGGTGATAACTCTATATCGGTCATATGTGCTAAGGGCGATAAATATATGTCAACCACTTGGATATGATTTCCCCAAATAATTTGCGTTAACAACAATCATCTCCACCTAAAGTTGATGAATATCATAATTTCCTTCATGAACAATTCCCACAATGATCCCGACTAGGTCTTTATTCATGTTGCTCAAGAAGAATATCACCAACTGTTCGGCAATAAAGATCATTACCTATTAATGAGTATTTAAAAAGCAACCGAACTGTCGTGTTCACCCTTGGGTTCAGATTTTCATGTAATAAACAATGGGCTTCCTCTATTCTTCATCTTCACATGCACTAGATCTTTCATTAGTGGCGGAAGCAGTAGTCTCCAATTCGGCCTTACCTATGTTGGAGAAACAAAGCATTGGCTCTTGTGGAATATGAAATATATCATAAATAACATGGTAGCCGTATGTTTGTTGAGACAGCTCATTTGCACTTCAGTTTTCATGTCTAGAGTATAAGCAATGATAAATCAATTCAAGATGAAAGTTACATCTAGACATGTGTCAAGATAAATAACCAGTGATTCGTTGAAACTTTGGTAAACCATGGACATCATTGCACTACTCACAACAAATCACTAGAAGCCTCAATATGTATAGCACCTATAGCAATAAAAAGCTCCAGCACGAACAACAAAGCTTCACATTCGGCTATATAGTTTGTTCAAGATACTCTAAGCGGCATGAGATTTCATAAAACAACACCATAAAGAGATAAATAAACAATACCAATGCATTGGTTATTTCTTTTAAAACTGAATTGTCAAAATATAATCTCCATGGTACTAGAGACAAGGTTAATACAATTTGGCCAATAATGAAATTAAAGACAATTTGGCCTTTCATAGATTTGAATGATTTATAAGCCAAATTATCAACACATAAGCATAAGCACAATTGCTAATGATTGCATACCTTGTATTGGTCTCCAATAGAACTATTCGGCCTATTGGATTAGCAAAAAAATTGCAAATAATCAAATGAATAATGATTTGGCAGTAATCTTTCATTATGTATAGAATTATGATGCATCCAAGGATCAAAATAAAACCATGGTGAGTAACCAATCATACCTGGGGATGAATTCCATGGCATCGACTTTAATGGTGAAGTAGAATAATGTGGATGATGTGTTGGCCGAAGGTTTTGATATTATACCGAATTCTTTGGCCTGATCGCTTGTCGGCTTTATTCTTTCTGTTCTCTACTCTTGTTGCCCTTCTTATGACAAGATTTCGCACATCTTCCTTGTCTTGAGGGTTTACTTTGGGAACCCACAACATGTTTCTTTTCTTTAGCTCCTCGGCTATAAGTCGATATAGCTTTCTCTCTTGCCATTGTGATAATCCAAGTGCGCATCCCGGCTATGGCTTTGTTTCACACAATGGAATGCATTTTTTAACCTTGGGAACCTTCAATTTTGGTTGTTTAGATCCGGAAACTGGGTCTTTTAAAGTTACTCGCTTCACTTCCTTGCCCTTAGTAGCCAACATCAATTCAGCTGGCTTCTCATTATTTTGAGTCGAATATAAAACAACACATTTGCGTCTGTCCTTTTTCACTTGGTAAACTTTCTTGATCAATTCTTTCTTTACCCATGAACCGAGGACCGATTCTTTTATATTGTAATGGTCTTTGACATGTGACTGATGATCAATTGACCCTCTTGGAGCTGCATAATTTGGGTGCGATGATCTAGAATTAGATGGATAATGTGTCCGTGAATCATACCTTTCCAATGATGGATAAGAATAAAAATTAGCATAGGAAGGTATCTATGACATTGGCATTGTTGGCCCAAAAGGAGGATATGGATTTGTTGCATTTAATTTCTCCTTTCGCCAATCCCTGTCTTTAGAATTTTTCCTTGGAGGTGATCTTGATGCTTTTGCACTACTTGGCCGATAAGAACTTTTTTCTTCACTCTCCTTTTTATATTTTTCCAATAGCTACGTGAAATTTACTTTTGACTTCTTACCCTTGTGCTTATTGCGGCCTTTGTCTTTTTGAGTTTTGCATGCATCGATCTTTGATTTTTCTTGTTGCCCCCCAGTGCTCGATGTCTTCATCATAGCTTCAATGGAACTCTCGCCTTCAAGAACATTTGCAATATGCTCTTTAATAATATGTTTGCTTGAGGGCTTGATCCCATCATCTTCCTTGTGTACCTGGTCATCATTACACGAATCGACTAGAGGTAGCTGATACAATATATTTTGTCCATCAATACCAATCGAAATAGATTGGTCATCACTTTGTGTTTCAACAAATTTCAATCGTCCTTTATTAACAGCCGATTGTACTATTTGATGAAACATGTTGCAATCCTCTATATTTTGCTCGAACAAATCATGCAACTTGCAATACGTTTGTCCTTGTAATGATGGTTGCACATTCTGATCACGAATTCTAATATAATGAATTTTGGCAACATGTCAAATATATGATCATACAGTCTCAAACTGTAGGTACACCTTTTATCTTTTAACCAATCTTGTTGTGATAATGGCTTTGGAATGGAGCAACCGAATGGTTCAGATTTTACATCACCTAGTTCGACTATGTGTTCTTTTCTGCACTTCTTTTCCAATGTCTTTGAATACACAGTTATACTAACATTGGCTTTCTCAAGAGACAATAACCTTGGCTTTATGTTTCTGAAATTAAAAAGATTAAAACACATATATCTCACTTGAGCCCAAATGTTAGACAAGTATGAAATAAACAAAGCTACCCATGTGCATATAAAATCTAGATGAAACCATGTGGAAAGCTTTGGTTGTAATAATTTGTTATTCTCGGCTTCTCTAAAGGGTACAACATGTTGACCGATAGGTTCTATGACAATTATATTACTAAAAAACAAATTACTTTTCTCGATTGGTCTTTCATAGAGAATTTTGCTAACAAATGTACCAATAATAAAGTTTTGACCAAATCGGAATATAAGTAAATTATTTGCTATATGTACCTCTTTGAATACATTGGGAGAGTATGATAGTTGCATGACATGAACAATATCTTGCACGACCTCTAGATAATTCTCCAACGCCTTTCTTTCTTCCTTTTCTGGACATTGTGTCTCTTCACTTTGATGTTATTTATCAACCGAACATTGTTCGGCTATATTTTCTAGTTCTTGATGATCGTCAATTTCTTCGGAATAGAACTCGCAGGGCAGCACGTAAGCTCCCTTACATCCAGAAAATTCAAGCACGGCTGTTTTGCTAAGCTTGCCATGCTCTTGATCAATGAAGCATGCTTCTTCTGATTTGGTAGATTCGGCATATGTGTTTTCTGATTCGGCTTTTTCATTAACCAAATTAACTATCCTAGTAGAATAATTCTCACCTTCATGGGCTTCGTCATATTGCAAAGATTCTTCTTTTTTCCTTGATGTAGTAGTGGGTTCAACTTGCTTGCTGCGTGGAGGAGATGAATCGATTCCTTCAATGTGAGTAGTATTGTATTGATGGTCCTTTTCAAGACTTGCAAGAAACTATTGTAGTTCTTCTTCTTCAAAAAAATTCGTATATGCTTCATGATCTT
The DNA here is from genome assembly GCA_023614405.1 of Avena insularis. Classification (NCBI taxonomy): domain Eukaryota; kingdom Viridiplantae; phylum Streptophyta; class Magnoliopsida; order Poales; family Poaceae; genus Avena; species Avena insularis. The sequence goes on along the minus strand of CM042686.1, from coordinate 598,683,946 downwards.
CTTTCATCTTCTTTTCAAGTGCATCAAACTCCTCGTCACGCTTCTTGTTGAGTGTCTCAAATAACTGAAGATGTTCCTCCGATAAATCATCAAATCTAATGACATTATCGGAATTAACCTCAGTTGCACATGATTTCTCCCCGATGCTTCTAGTTTCTTTCGGCAACATTGTATCGCTGAAACTTAGCAATTGAGAAGGGGAAAACCTAATCTTGTTTGCCTTACGCTCCTCTTCACGCTTCTTTTTGTATGTCTCATAAGCTTGTATTGTAGCAAGATCGTGGGGCCTCTCTTCTAGTTCTAGGTGAAGAGAATTAAGCTTCTTGAACTCAGCTGCAAGTTTTTCCTTCAAGTTATTTATTCCTGCATAAGGATGTCCCCCAATGCTTTTTGTATCTTTCGGCAATGAGGTGTCACTGAAACTTTGCAATTGTGCGGGGGACTTACCATACGCTATAGCACTAGATGAAGGCACATTAGCTTCTATTGAGTTTCCACTTATTCGGCTATAACCATAAAGGTGTGAAGCCGAATTATGAATATCATTAGTTGCATACGGTGCTGAAACATAAGGTGTAGCATATGATGACTGAGAGTAATTAGGTAAATAACTAGTTGTAGCATGTCCAATTTCCCTATCCATCGGCATGTTTGAAGCTAAACCTAGAGATTGCAACTTATTTGCTGATGAATATGAAGATGAAACACTTGGTTGCATACTATTGAAATTTCAAACATCGGGTGTTTCATATGGATTAACAGAATTTGTCGTGTTATTCATCGGCATATGAATTTCTGGGGTTGCCGATGCATGAGAATTCGATTTTACATGTTGCAAGTTACTAAGATAAGTTGAAGCATGTAGATTATTATGCATTAGCTTTTGCACATAGTAAAAACTAGGGCTAGCCGATAAAGTACACATATCAAAAGATCTAGCAACATCAACATATGAGTAATATGCATCTACATAGGAAGATTGAGGTTTCATAATACCGCTTGTAGATTCAAGCCTCTTCGTAGCAAGAATAGGCTGGAGACCGTTTGAATCTTCGTCCCTAGCGGAGTCGCCAAAATGTGTGTTCGCACAAGAACACATCACCGTGTACCCTCGACACCGAGCATGATGTGTTGCAGCACACATCGAGGGAGGCTCGCCGGAAGCGGGGTACGCAAGACAGTCTGGTGGGTGCTTTTGTAGACCCGAAACACCTCTTACCCGGGAGGAACCCCGTCAGGGCGGCGCGGCGGCTATGGATTGCCCTAGGTCGACCTAACCGCCCCTAGAGGCTCGAGTATTCGCAGCCCTCCAGTATGAAGAACTGCGGATGAACGAGAAGCAAGATACAAGGGAGACGGATAAAAAGTAGATGAACACAAAAAAGTAGTAGATTGATTTGTTCGATTCGTGTTGGTTCAATCGGCCGTCACCCCTCATGTAAGTCCCATATATGAAGTACCTAGCTCCTAGGTGTGATCATCTACGGTTGCACGAGATAACACCTGTAGTGTTGGACCTGAAGCAGGAAACGACCCTGACGAGTAAAACTGAGGGAAATCGGTGGAACCATCGGCCCAACCTTGGTTTTCCATGAAGGTATGGCCTAAAGAATATTACACCAACAGTAATGTATATTGGTCAACAATTGTACGGAGAAAGCTAGGGGGCTAGACGTGCGGGATCCTCGGATTAGGTTTTTGGTAGAGAAGGACCGCCTGAGCACCGAAGTGCCATCAGAACCTGCTTGTGCCCCTAGCATACATGCATATAGGCGTGGTGGAAATATATAGTAACTAGATCCCAGGTGTAACCATCTACGGTTGCATGCGATAACACCTAGAGAAGTTTTGGACCTGTAGGAGGAAACTCCTGCGATGGGTCAAACAGAGGGAAACCAAGGGAACCATGGGCCCATCCTTGGTTTTCCATGTAGGGCAGGCCGAAAGAATACTAAACCAACATTAAAGTACATTGGTCAGTGATACGTTGTAAACATATCTTTAATTTTTGATGCTCCATGCTTGTTTTGTGTCAACTATCTTATGTTTTGTCTACAGTTTGAGGCATTTTTATACATTTTCTAGAACTAACCTATTGACAAGATGCCACAGTGCCAGTTGCCTGTTTTCTACTGTTTTTGGTTTCAGAAAAGCTAGTAAAGAAATATTCTCGGAATTGGACGAAACAAAAGCCGAAGTTCCTATTTTTTCCGACACGACATAGAAGTCCAAAGTAGAGACGGAAGAGAGCCACGAGGTGGCCACACCATAGGGTGGCAAGGACCCCCCCCCCTGGGCACGCCAGGCCCTAGTGTGGGCCCCTCGGGCGGCCACCGACCTTGCCTCTTCGCCTATATAACCCCCCTGAGACGAAAACCTAGGGAGAGGATCAGAATTCCACAAAAAGTTCCACAACGCCGCCGCCACCGAAGAGGAGATTCGGGGGACAGAAGTCTCTATTCCGGCACCCTACCTGGACGAGGAAGTGCCCCCGGAGCCATCTCCATCGACTCCACCGCCATCTCCATCGCCGTAGCTAACTCCCATGATGAGGAGGGAGTAGTTCTCTCTCGAGGCTAAGGGCACTACTGGTAGCTATGTGTTCATCTCTCTCTGTATGCGTGATCTTATTGAGATCACGAGCTTTGTAATCTAGTTGAATAAGTAGATATATTTTACTACTCAAGTGCTTTAATTAATCTCTGCTTATCCCCACGTGTGTGAAGTTGACAGTGTGCACACTGTGTGGCACTTAGGCTAAGGTTACATAAATACTTATCATGAGTATAATTTGAGTTGGATGTATCTATAAGATTGTGGTGTTTGTTGGAACCATCTAGCGCTCAAGGTGATTGTGAGGGGTTATCTAGATGGGGAATGCGAACTTTAAGGTGTGTTGTTATAGCCCTACATCGTCCAACTGGAGAGTAGTTCAGGGTAGCATAAGGAAGAGAAGATATTTATATGAGAGTGTCCACTAGTGAAAGTATGATCCCTAGGCCTTGTTTCTAAGCATTGAAACACCGTTTACAATCAGTCCTATTACATGTTTGCTTGCTGCCACTCTTATTTCAGATTGCAATTACCCCTTATAATCATCCATATTACTTGTATTTCACTATCTCTTCACCGAACTAGTGCACCTATACGCCTGGCATGTGTATTGGGTGTGTTGGGGACACAAGAGACTTACTTTATCTTTATTGCAGGGTTGCTTGAAAGGGATACCTTTGACCACTTCATCCCTGAGTTCGATAAACCTTGGGTAATCCACTTAAGGGAAAATTGTTGCTGTTCTACAAACCTCTGCACTTGGAGGCCCAACACTTTCTACAAGAATAGAAGCGTGCGTAGACATCAAGCTATTTTCTGGTGCCGTTGCCGGGGAGGTAAGGTAAAAGGTACTCACATCCTCTAGCTACTTAGCTATCTTCTAGTACTGTTGCTGGTCTGTGAGTGCTCAAAGTTATTTCCTTTAGATTCTGCAATTATATCTTTTTGTTTCTTGTTTTTATTTTCACTAGTTAGGCTTAATGGAAACCAACAAAAATTAGAGAGCTTTATAGTATTTATCTTGAGTTAGGACATGAAGTGTTTGAAGAGAAAATTAAAAAACCTATGGAACTTTATTTGCATGCTAATTGCAATGTTATTAGTATGAATTCTTTGAACACCATTATTTCTAATGCTATGGAAAAGTCTAAGCTTGGGGAAGCTGGTTTTGATGAGCATGATATTTTTAGTCCCCCAAGCACGGAGGAGAAAAATTACTTTGATGATACTATACCTCCAATATATGATGATTACAATGATGAATATGATATTTTCAGTCCACCTACTATTGAGGAGAAAATTAATTATGATTACAACATGCCTCCTATATTTGATGATTATGGTGATGAGAATAATAATGATAGCTATTTTGTTGAATTTTCTCCCACTACGATAAATAACAATGACTATGCTTATAGGGAGAATAATAATTATTTTATGCATGTTGCTCATGATAAGATGTTTTATGTGATGTTTATATTGTTATGATTTTTAATGATGCTACTGAAAGTTATTATGAGAGAGGAAACATGGTTTTATGTATCTCAACAATATTAAGTTTCCCCTCTTTATGTTGAAAATTTTGAAGTTGCATTTGTTTTGCTTTCCTATGCTTGTTGCTTTGTGCTTTCATGACTTGTTTCTTTACAAGATTGTTTTTCATAGGAAGTGGGTTAGAGTTAAATTTGTTCCATATTTTCTTATTGATGCTCTCTTTTACATCAATTCATATTTCTTATGTGAGCATCATCGAAATTATCATACCTATCTTAATGGCTATAAAGAAAGAGCTTTTGGGAGACAACCCGTTATATTTTTATTTTAAATTTATTTTTGTTTTGTTGAGTATTGGTAGTTATTGCCTCTGTAATAACCTCTCCTTATCCTTTTTGTTTGGTTTTTGTGCCAAGAATAACCTCTAATGAGAGGGAAGTAAGATATCGGGAAGTTGCTGTCCAGAAACAGATTTCTGTGCGTCACTATAAAAAATCATAAAAAATCTCAGTATGTCGGATTGAGCAGTAATTGTTTGTGCTTATGACCCAGTTTATTACCCAACTTTCGTTAGTTTCGCACTTTTAGATTTTAGCAATAGAAGATTTTCAAAAATATCGGTCTTTACCTGCTGGTTTGTTTTGACAGATTTCTGCCATTATTTGCATTTGCCTCTTAATCATTTTCTTTTTGAGTTCTTTTGATCACTTGAGCTTTTAGAAGGAATTGCTACAGTATCTTGTGTTTTAATGGAAGTTTTACTTGTGTTGAAACTAAACCCAAAGACTTATTATCTTGAATACACTAATGTTGCTAATGAAGATTGTGTGAAGTTTTGTATGAACGAAATTTTCAAGTGTAGGGAAGAATAATGTGATGAGATGAAGTATGGATAAAAGCTCAAGCTTGGGGATGCCACCCGTGTCACCCAAGAAATATTTAAGAAGTACAAGCGTCAAAGCTTGGGGATGCCCAAGGCATCCCCTTCTTCATCAATAATCTCAGGTCTTCTTTCAAGACACTTTATTTTTATTACCTTATGCACTATGTGTTGTTCTTGGAGCGTCTTTGTTTTTAGTTTTATTTTGATTTCTTTGCCGCAATAAGTTGGTTGGATCCCAACACACTTATTTTGAGAGAGACACACACCGTTATTCATTGCCTAGAACACTCTAGTTTTCACTCTTATTATTCTGTGAGTATTGGATACATTGCAAATGTATCTATAATTTTTGATGTTCCATGCTTGGTTTTATCTACTTTCTTATGTTCTGTCCACACTTTGGAGTACTTTTCATATGTTTTCTTGGACTAACCTATTAACAAGATGCCATAGTGCCAGTTGCCTGTTTCTGCTGTTTTTGGTTCCAGAAAAGTAAGAAAATCAATATTCTCGGAATTGGACCGGACAAAAGCCAAAGTCGATATTTTACCGGAAGACTCATGGAGCCAGAAGACGAGACGGGGAGGGGCCACAGGCTGTCCACACCATGTGGTGGCGCGGGCTAGCCCTGGCCACGCCACCAGGTGGTGTGGGCCCCCTGGCAGCCCACCGACCTTGCCTCTTCGCCTATAAGAAGCCTCCCGATGCATAAACCCTAAATCGTAAAGCCTCCAGCCACGAAAAGTTCCGTAGCGCCGCCGCCACCGAACGGGAGATTCGGGGGACAGAAAGTCTCTGTTCCGGCACCCTGCCAGGACGGGGAAGTGCCCCCGGAGCCACCTCCATCGATCTCCACTGCCATCTCCATCACCGTTGCTGATTCCCATGATGAGGAGGGAGTAGATCTCTCTCGAGGCTAAGGGTTCTACCGGTAGCTATGTGTTCATCTCTCTCTATGCATGATCTTATTGAGATCATGAGCTTGTAATCTATAGATCTACCTTGCTACTCAAGTGCTTAATAGATCTCTGCTCTCCCCATGTGTGTGAAAGTGCCAGCATGCTCACCATGGTGGCACTTAGGCTAGAGATTACAAATACTTGTTATGAGTTATATTTGGAGTTGGATGTCTTTATGAAATTGTGGTGTTTGTTGGACTCATCTAGTACTCAAGGTGACAGTGTGGGGTTTTCTAGATGGGAAATACTTAATTTGAGGTGTGCTGTTATAGCCCTACCATCGATTAGAGTGTTCAACCGGAGAGTAGTTAAAAGTAGTATCATGAAGAGAAGATATCTATATGAGAGTGTTCACTAGCGAAAGTATGATCCCTAGGCCTTGTTTCTAAGCATTGATACACCGTTTGCAATTAGATATGTTACATGTTTGCTTGCTTCCATCTTTATTTAAGTTTGCCTTTAGTCTCTTCCACGCCATCAAGCTATTTTCTATCACTGTCATCTTATATCCATACCACTTGTATTTCACTATCTCTTCGCCGAACTAATGCACCTATACACCTGACAAGTGTATTGGGTGTGTTGGGGACACAAGAGACTTCTTGTATCTTGATTGCAGGGTTGCTTGAGAGGGAATACCTTTAACCACTTCCTCCCTGAGTTCGATAAACCTTGGGTGATCCACTTAACGGAAAACTTGCTGCTGTTCTACAAACCTCTACACTTGGAGGACCATCAAATGTCTACAAGAATAGAAGTGCGTAGACATCAAGCTATTTTCTGGCGCCGTTCCCGGGGAGGTAAGGTAAAAGGTATTCACACTAGAGGATTAAAGAAGAAGAACCTCCCACGGCAAATGCCTATTTTCTGGCGCCGTTGCCGGGGAGGTAAGGTAAAAGGTACTCACATCCTCCGGTGTGAGTGCTCGAAGTTATTTCCTTTAGATTCTGCAATTTTGTCTTTTTGTTTCTTGTTTTCACTAGTTAGGCTTAATGGAAAACAACAAAAAAATTAGAGAGCTTTATAGTATTTATCTTGAGGTAGGACATGAAGTGTTTGAAGAGAAAATTAAAAAACCCATGGAACTTTATTTTAATGCTAATAGCAATGTTGTTAGTATGAATTCTTTGGACACCATTATTTCTAATGCTATGGAAAAGTCTAAGCTTGGGGAAGCTAGTTTTTATGAAATTGATCTTTTCAGTTCCCCAGCTTTGGAAGATAGCTATTCTATTGCTTATGATGGTACCAAACCTCCAATATATGATGATTACAATGATGAATATGATATTTTCAGTCCACCTACTATTGAGGAGAAAATTAATGATTACAATATGCCTCCTATATTTGATGATAATGGGGATGAGAATAATAATGATAGCTATTTTGTTGAATTTTCTCCCACCACAATTAATAAGAATGACTATGCTTATGTGGAGAGTAATAATTATTTTATGCATGTGGCTCATGATAAGAATGTTTTATGTGATAGTTATATTGTTACTTTTATTCATGATGCTACTGAAAGTTATTATGAGAGAGGGAAACATGGTTTTATGTGTCTCAACAATATTAAGTTTCCACTCTTTATGTTGAAAATTTTGAAGTTGCACTTGTTTTGCTTTCCTATGCTTGTTGCTTTTTGCTTTCATGACTTGTTTCTTTACAAGATTATTATGCATAGGAAGTGGGTTAGACTTAAATGTGCTTTGAATTTGCTTCTTGATGCTCTCTTTTACTTCAATTCATATTTCTTATGTGAGCATCTTCTCAAACTATCATGCCTAACTTAAAGGCCCTAAAGAAAAATACTTATTGGGAGATAACCCAAAAGTTTTAGTTGAGTCTTGGAAGTTATTACTTTAGTAATAACCTCTCCTTATCCTTTTTATTTGCTTTTTGTGCCAAGAGTAACCTCTAATGAGAGTGAAGTAATGATTGGGAAAGTTGTTGTCCCGAAACAGATTTCTGTGCTTCACTGTAAAAATTTCTGAGAGAGTTCTGTACGTCGGATTGCGCTGTAATGTTTTGTGCTTCTGCCCCAGGTTGTTATCTAACTTTCGTTAGTTCAAAACTTTTTGATTTGAGCAACAGAAGGTCAAAAAAATTCGTCTTTACCTGCTGGTCTGTTTTGACAGATTTCTGCCATTTTCTGCATTTGCTTCTTGTTAGTTCCTTTGGGGAATTGATATTTTTGAGGGAAGTGATACAATAGCTAGTGTTCTAATGGAAGTTTATTTGGTGTTAGAAATGAACCTTAAGACCTTTTATCTTGAGTGCACTAATGTTGCTAATAAAGATTGTGTGAAGTTTTGTATGAAGGAAAAATTTCAGGTTTATGGAAGGAATGAGTAATGAGATGAAGGATGGACTTAATCTCAAGCTTGGGGATGCCACGCGTGTCACCCTAAGAAATATCCAAGAATTAAAATAATCAAAGCTTGGGGATGCCCAAGACATCCCCTTCTTCATCAATAAAAATCCCAGATTTCTTCCAAACACTTTATTTTATTGTTTCATGCACAATTATGTTGTTCTTGGAGCGTCTTCTTTTTCCTTTTCGTTTTGGTTTTTTGTTTGCTTGGTTTGCTTAGTTTTCTAAATAAATTGGTTGGACCCCCTCTTTCATACATTGGTTTGCAAATAGTTTGGTTTGGTTTGGTTTGGAAAAGAGTAGGAAAGTTCATACTTATGTGGTAAAAAGAGCTTGTTTTTGACTGTGGCCTATGCTTTGTCATGCCATGCTTGATATTGTTTTGGATTTATGCTTAGTATTCTTTTCTGTAGCATGAATTGTTATAAACAATTGAGATTGCTTAATGTGGCTTGGATGAATCATGCGTTGTTTTAGCATATTAAAGCATAGTATTGTGGTATTCTCCTTTGATGCTTTATTTGGGTTGACTTGGCGCATGCTCACGCCATGTTCTGACTATCTCAAGTCACCATAATCCTTGATGATCCTTTAGTTTTCAACTTGTAGTATCATTTTATGCTTTGATCAATGATGTTTTGTCGCTCTGCTTGATTATGGCCATTATTGCTCTCTTAGTTTGTCGCTCCCAGTCTTTTGCTAGCCTCCACAACCAAGTATGAGTTCCACTCATGCATCCAACTCCCTAAACCAAGTTATTCGAAAGAGTCCACCATACCTACCTATTAGCATATGCTATTCCAAGTATATTCATGTTTTTGTTTACCTTCCAAATTAAACTTGTTATGAGAAAACTAGTGATTAAAGCTCTCACGAACTTGATGGCACACTTTAATTTTCTTGCCCTTAATAATCTTGAACCATTGTGTCGTCTATGTTGTATATGCTTGCACTTATTTGTTGGGGATTAGCAGAACCATGCTGTCACGGGGAACGCTTTCAACATTGCACTGGTACTTTGTACCTAGTTGATATCATGCTCTTTTGTATATGGATGTCGTCGGTGTGAAATGAAAGGGGAGCTTGTAAGTCTATGAAGTTATGTATATGTGTTAGAGAAACGCCTGGGCCGCTGGTCTAATCCATGCTGACATGGTGGAAACCTGCAGCGTAACCATAATGAGCTGTCTATGAAGCATTCTTCTTATAAAAAAAGAGTCCTATATTGAGAAAAAAAGAGAAAAAGAAAAAAAGAGATACTATGAAAAGAGGAAAGAGAGAAAAAAGCACCATATTCCCATGGTAAATATGAAGATTGCTGAGATGATCGTTGTCTGCTTGCCTTGTCATTTTGATATGGGGATTCTTCCATATCATCAGGCAAGGGGTACCCCGTTGGCGGTTCTCTATGATACACATGTACTTACGATGATAAGAACTTACCGGTGACTAAACTTGAGTAGCATGAGGAGCGGCCCTCGTATACAAGGGACATGAGATTTCTGACTTATACTTTGTCAAGCATGTACACCATAGTTTGTTCACTTTAACCTTAATCACTTCAAGATGCTTATGATAGGGGCAATGAGAGCTGAAAGCTAATAAGTACCATAATTTTTGGAAACTCTTTATGAAACTTGAATCTCTTCTTCCTTCTATGTAGGCCTTTCTTCCACCATTATATTGAGTCTCCACCTTCTATCTTTATGCACTTACTTTGAGAGCATATTGGCCATTCTTAGTTCTATGTGCATTGTCCCAAGACTAGTTGATTGATGCATAACTTGATATCGCTTGTTTTAAACTATTTGTATCTAGGCACTCTTATGAACTTTGAAGGTGTCATATGCATTTATATTTGCTACTCTATGAGGGACAAGCTGAATACTATTATGCTATGTTTTCTTTATGTGAAACAAACAAACGTCTTGCAAAGCATTGTTATTCATGAATCTTTTGTTTGTGCCTTTTCATGTTGCGTCATAGTTTCTTTGTCTTATTGCTAGAACCTTGTCTTTCATGTTATGATTGAAGTACTATGATCCCAGCTTTGAATGTTTTACAAATACTTTGATCAAGTCTTTGATGGTGCATGTCACCTCAAATATTATTCTTTCTTTTTATCACTTACCTACTCGAGGACGAGCAGGAGTTAAGCTTGGGGATGTTGATACATTGCAAATGTATCTATAATTTTTGATGTTCCATGCTTGGTTTTATCTACTTTCTTATGTTTTGTCCACACTTTGGAGTACTTTTCATATGTTTTCTTGGACTAACCTATTAACAAGATGCCCCAGTGCCAGTTGCCTGTTTTCTGCTGTTTTTAGTTCCAGGAAAGTAAGAAAATCAATATTCTCGGAATTGGACTGGACAAAAGCAAAAGTCGATATTTTACCGGAAGACTCATGGAGCCAGAAGACGAGACGGAGAGGGGCCACAGGGTGGCCACACCATGTGGTGGAGTGGGCTAACCCTGGCCGTGCCACCAGGTGGTGTGGGCCCCCTGGTCGCCCATCGACCTTGCCTCTTCGCCTATAAGAAGCCTCCCGATGCATAAACCCTAAATCGTAAAGCCTCCAGCCACGAAAAGTTCCACAGCGCCGCCGCCACCAAAGGGGAGATTCGAGGGACAGAAAGTCTCTATTCTGGCACCCTGCCAGGACGGGGAAGTGCCCCCGGAGCCATCTCCATCGATCTCCACCGCCATCTCCATCACCGTTGCTGATTCCCATGATGAGGAGGGAGTAGATCTCTCTCGAGGCTAAGGGTTCTACCGGTAGCTATGTGTTCATCTCTCTCTCTATGCATGATCTTATTGAGATCATGAGCTTGTAATCTATAGATCTACCTTGCTACTCAAGTGCATAATAGATCTCTGCTCTCCCCATGTGTGTGAAAGTGCCAGCGTGCTCACCATGGTGGCACTTAGGATAGAGATTACAAATACTTGTTATGAGTTATATTTGGAGTTGGATGTCTTTATGAAATTGTGGTGTTTGTTGGACTCATCTAGTACTCAAGGTGACAGTGTGGGGTTTTCTAGATGGGAAAGACTTACTTTGAGGTGTGCTGTTATAGCCCTACCATCGATTAGAGTGTTCAACCGGAGAGTAGTTAAGAGTAGTATCATGAAGAGAAGATATCTATATGAGAGTGTTCACTAGCGAAAGTATGATCCCTAGGCCTTGTTTCTAAGCATTGATACACCGTTTTTAATTAGATATGTTACATGTTTGCTTGCTTCCATCTTTATTTCAGTTTGCCTTTAGTCTCTTCCATGCCATCAAGCTATTTTCTATCACTGTCATCTTATATCCATACCACTTGTATTTCACTATCTCTTCACCGAACTAGTGCACCTATACACCTAACAAGTGTATTGGGTGTGTTGGGGACACAAGAGACTTCTTGTATCTTGATTGCAGGGTTGCTTGAGAGGGGATACCTTTAACCACTTCCTCCCAGAGTTCGATAAACCTTGGGTGATCCACTTAAGGGAAAACTTGCTGCTATTCTACAAACCTCTGCACTTGGAGGCCCAACAACTGTCTACAAGAATAGAAGTGCGTAGACATGAAGCTATTTTCTGGCGCTGTTGCCGGGGAGGTAAGGTAAAAGGTATTCACACCGGAGGATTAAAGAAGAACCTCCCACGCAAACGCCTATTTTCTAGCGCCGTTGCGGGAGGTATAAAAGGTACTCACATCCTCCGGTGTGAGTGCTCGAAGTTATTTCCTTTAGATTCTGCAATTTTGTCTTTTTGTTTCTTGTTTTCACTAGTTAGGCTTAATGGAAAACAACAACAAAATTAGAGAGCTTTATAGTATTTATCTTGAGGTAGGACATGAAGTGTTTGAAAAGAAAATTAAAAAACCCATGGAACTTTATTTGCATGCTAATAGCAATGTTGTTAGTATGAATTCTTTGGACACCATTATTTCTAATGCTATGGAAAAGTCTAAGCTTGGGGAAGCTAGTTTTTATGAAATTGATCTTTTCAGTTCCCCAGCTTTGGAAGATAGCTATTCTATTGCTTACGATGATACCAAACCTCCAATATATGATGATTACAATGATGAATATGATATTTTCAGTCCACCTACTATTGAGGATAAAATTAATGATTACAATATTCCTCCTATATTTTATGATAATGGTGATGAGAATAATAATGATAGCTATTTTGTTGAATTTTCTCCCACCACAATTAATAAGAATGACTATGCTTATATATGGAGAGTAATAATTATTTTATGCATGTGGGTCATGATAAGAATGTTTTATGTGATAGTTATATTGTTACTTTTATTCATGATGCTACTGAAAGTTATTATGAGAGAGGGAAACATGGTTTTATGTGTCTCAACAATATTAAGTTTCCACTCTTTATGTTGAAAATTTTGAAGTTGCAGTTGTTTCGCTTTCCTATGCTTGTTGCTTTTTGATTTCATGACTTGTTTCTGTACAAGATTATTATGCATAGGAAGTGGGTTAGACTTAAGTGTGCTTTGAATTTGCTTCTTGATGCTCTCTTTTACTTCAATTCATATTTCTTATGTGAGCATCTTCTCAAACTATCATTCCTAACTTAAAGACCCTAAAGAAAAGTACTTATTGGGAGATAACCCAAAAGTTTTAATTGAGTTTTGGAAGTTATTACTTTAGTAATAACCGTTCTTTATCCTTTTTATTTGCTTTTTGTGCCAAGAGTAACCTCTAATGAGAGTGAAGTAATGATTGGGAAAGTTGCTGTCCCGAAACAGATTTCTATGCTTCACTGTAAAAACAATTGAGAGAGTTCTGTAGGTCAAATTGCGCTGTAATTTTTTTTGCTTCTGCCCCAGGTTGTTATCTAACTTTCGTTAGTTCAACACTTTTTTATTTGAGCAACATAAGGTCTTCAAAAAAATTCGTCTTTACCTGCTGGTCTGTTTTGACAGATTTCTGCCATTTTTTGCATTTGCTTCTTGTTAGTTCCTTCTTGAGTTCCTTTGGGGAATTGAGCTTTTTGAGGGAAGTGATACAGTAGCTAGTGTTCTAATGGAAGTTTATTTGGTGTTATAACTGAACCTTAAGACCTTTTATCTTGAGTGCACTAATGTTGCTAATAAAGATTGTGTGAAGTTTTGTATGAAGGAAAAATTTCAGGTGGATGGAAGGAATGAGTAATGACATGAAGGATGGACTAAATCTCAAGCTTGGGGACGCGTGTCACCCTAAGAAATATCCAAGAAGTAAAATAATCAAAGCTTGGGGATGCCCAAGACATCCCCTTCTTCATCAATAAAAATCCCAGATTTCTTCCAAACACTTTATTTTTATTGTTTCATGCACAATTATGTTGTTCTTGGAGCGTCTTCTTGTTTGTTTTCGTTTTGGTTTTTTGTTTGCTTGGTTTGCTTAGTTTTCTGAATAAATTGGTTGGACCCCCTCTTTCATACATTGGTTTGCAAATAGTTTGGTTTGGTTTGGTTTGGAAAAGAGTAGGAAAGTTCATACTTATGTGGTAAAAAGAGCTTGTTTTTGACTGTGGCCTATGCTTTGTCATGCCATGCTTGATATTGTTTTGGATTTATGCTTAGAATTCTTTTCTGTAGCATGAATTGTTATAAACAATTGAGATTGCCTAATGTGCCTTGGATGAATCATGCGTTGTTTTAGCATATTAAAGCATAGTATTGTGGTATTCTCCTTTGATGCTTTATTTGGGTTGACTTGGCGCGTGCTCACGCCATGTTCTGACTATCTCAAGTCACCATAAGCCGTTATGATCCTTTAGTTTTCAACTTGTAGTATCACTTTATTCTTTGATCAATGATGTTTTGTCGCTCTACATGATTATGGCCATTATTGCTCTCTTAGTTAGTCGCTCCCAGTCTTTTGCTAGCCTCCACAACCAAGTATGAGTTCCACTCATGCATCCAACTCCCTAAACCAAGTTATTCCAAAGAGTCCACCATACCTACCTATTAGCATATACTATTTCAAGTATATTCATGTTTTTGTTTTCCTTCCAAATTAAACTTGTTATGAGAAAACTAGTGATTAAAGCTCTCATGAACTTGATGGCACACTTTAATTTTCTTGCCCTTAATAAACTTGAACCATTGTGTCGTCTATGTTGTATATGCTTGCACTTATTTGTTGGGGATTAGCAGAACCATGTTGTCATGGGGAACGCTTTCAACATTGCACTGGTACTTTGTACCTAGTTGATATCATGCTCTTTTGTATATGGATGTCGTCGGTGTGAAATGAAAGGGGAGCTTGTAAGTCTATGAAGTTATGTATATGTGTTAGAGAAACGCCTGGGCCGCTGGTCTAATCCATGCTGACATGGTGGAAACCTGCAGCGTAACCATAATGAGCTGTCTATGAAGCATTCTTCTTATAAAAAAAGAGTCCTATATTGAGAAAAAAAGAGAAAAAGAAAAAAAGAGATATTATGAAAAGAGGAAAGAGAGAAAAAAGCACCATATTCCCATGGTAAATATGAAGATTGCTGAGATGATTGTTGTCTGCTTGCCTTGTCATTTTGATATGGGGATTCTTCCATATCATCAGGCAAGGGGTACCCCGTTGGCGGTTCTCTATGATACACATGTACTTACGATGATAAGAACTTACCGGTGACTAAACTTGAGTAGCATGAGGAGCGGCCCTCGTATACAAGGGACATGAGATTTCTGACTTATACTTTGTCAAGCATGTACACCATAGTTTGTTCACTTTAACCTTAATCACTTCAAGATGCTTATGATAGGGGCAATGAGAGCTGAAAGCTAATAAGTACCATAATTTTTGGAAACTCTTTATGAAACTTGAATCTCTTCTTCCTTCTATGTAGGCCTTTCTTCCACCATTATATTGAGTCTCCACCTTCTATCTTTATGCACTTACTTTGAGAGCATAGTGGCCATTCTTAGTTCTATGTGCATTGTCCCAAGACTAGTTGATTGATGCATAACTTGATATCGCTTGTTTTAAACTATTTGTATCTAGGCACTCTTATGAACTTTGAAGGTGTCATATGCATTTATATTTGCTACTCTATGAGGGACAAGCTGAATACTATTATGCTATGTTTTCTTTATGTGAAACAAACAAACGTCTTGCAAAGCATTGTTATTCATGAATCTTTTGTTTGTGCCTTTTCATGTTGCGTCATAGTTTCTTTGTCTTATTGCTAGAACCTTGTCTTTCATGTTATGATTGAAGTACTATGATCCCAGCTTTGAATGTTTTACAAATACTTTGATCAAGTCTTTGATGGTGCATGTCACCTCAAATATTATTCTTTCTTTTTATCACTTACCTACTCGAGGACGAGCAGGAGTTAAGCTTGGGGATGTTGATACATTGCAAATGTATCTATAATTTTTGATGTTCCATGCTTGGTTTTATCTACTTTCTTATGTTTTGTCCACACTTTGGAGTACTTTTCATATGTTTTCTTGGACTAACCTATTAACAAGATGCCACAGTGCCAGTTGCCTGTTTTCTGCTGTTTTTGGTTCCAGGAAAGTAAGAAAATCAATATTCTCGGAATTGGAATGGACAAAAGCCAAAGTCGATATTTTACCGGAAGACTCATGGAGCCAGAAGACGAGACGGAGAGGGGCCACAGGGTGGCCACACCATGTGGTGGAGCGGGATAACCCTAGCAGCGCCACCAGGTGGTGTGGGCCCCCTGGCCGCCCACCGACCTTGCCTCTTCGCCTATAAGAAGCCTCCCGATGCATAAACCCTAAATCGTAAAGCCTCTAGCCACGAAAAGTTCCGCAGCACCGCCGCCACCGAAGGGGAGATTCGAGGGACCGAAAGTCTCTGTTCCGGCACCCTGTCGGGACTGGGAAGTGCCCCCGGAGCCATCTCCATCGATCTCCACCGCCATCTCCATCACCGTTGCTGATTCCCATGATGAGGAGGGAGTAGATCTCTCTCGAGGCTAAGGGTTCTACCGGTAGCTATGTGTTCATCTCTCTCTCTATGCATGATCTTATTGAGATCATGAGCTTGTAATCTATAGATCTACCTTGCTACTCAAGTGCTTAATAGATCTCTGCTCTCCCCTTGTGTGTCAAAGTGACAGCGTGCTCACCATGGTGGTATTTAGGCTAGAGATTACAAATACTTGTTATGAGTTATATTTGGAGTTGGATGTCTTTATGAGATTTTCAACTTATAACTTGTCAAACATATCCTCATATTTGTGTCATTTTAACCTTAATCACCTCAACATGCTTATGATAGGGGCAATGAGATCTGAGAGCTAATAAGTACCATAATTTTTGGAAGCTCTTTATGAAACTTGAAATCCCTGCTTCCTTCTATGAAGGGCTTTATTTTTATCTTTTTATGTTGAGTCTCCATCTTCTATCTTTATGCACCAACTAAGAGAGCATAGTGGTCATTCTTAGTTTAATGTGCATTGTCCCAAAACTTGTTGATTGATTCATAACTTTGAAGGTGTCCAAAACCTAGTTTAATATTGCTTGTTCTTAAATTATTTGTATCTAGTCACCCTTATGAACTTTGAAGGTGTCCTATGCATTTATGTTTTGCTATACCATGAGGGACAAGCTGAATACCACTCTTATTATGTTTTCTATATGTGAAACAAACAAACGTCTTTCAATGCATTGTTATTCATGATCTTTTGTTTGTACCTTTTATGTTACAACATAGTTGATATGTCTTATTGTTAGAACTCTCTCTTTCATGCTCATGTTTAGAGTACTTTGATCCAAGCTATCAATGATTTACAAATACCTTGATCAAGATTGTGATGGTGCATGTCACCTAAAAAATTATTCTTTTTATCACTTACCTACTCAAGGACGAGCAGGAGTTAAGCTTGGAGATGCTTGATACATCCTAAACGTATCTATAATTTTTGATGCTCCATGCTTGTTTTGTATCAACTATCTTATGTTTTGTCTACACTTTGAGGTATTTTCATACATTTTCGAGAACTAACCTATTGCCAAGATACCGCATTGCCAATTTCCTGTTTTCTACTATTTTTTGTTTCAAAAAACCTAGTAAAGAAATATTCTCGGAATTGGACGAAACAAAAGCCGAAGTTCCTATTTTTTCCGACACGACATAGAAGTCCAAAGCAGAGACGGAGGCAGCCACACCATAGGGTAGCACGACCCCTCCCCATGGGCGCTCCAGGCCCTAATGTGGGCCCCTAGAGCGGCCACCGGCCTCGCCTCTTCGCCTATATAAACCCCCCTGAGACAAAAACCCTAGGGGGAGGAACAGAATTCCATGAAAAGTTCCGCAACACCGCCGCCACCAAAGAGGAGATTCGGGGGACAGAAGTCTCTGTTCCGGCACCCTGTCAGGACTGGCAAGTGCCCCTAGAGCCATATCCATCGACTCCACCACCATCTCCATCGATGTTGCTGACTCCCAAGATGAGGAGGGAGTAGTTCTCTCTCGAGGCTAAGGGCTCTACTGGTAGCTATGTGTTCATCTCTCTCTCTATGCGTGATCTTATTGAGATCATGAGCTTTGTAATCTAGTTGAATAAGTAGATCTATTCTGCTACTCAAGTGCTTTAATTAATCTCTGCTTATCCCCACGTGTGTGAAGTTGACAGTGTGCACACCGTGTGGCACTTAGGCTAAGGTTACAGAAATACTTATCATGAGTATAATTTGAGTTGGATGTCTCTATGAGATTGTGGTGTTTGTTGGAACCATCTAGCGCTCAACGTGATAGTGTGGGGTTATCTAGATGGGGAACACGAACTATAAGGTGTGCTGTTATCACTACATCGTCCAACCAGAGAGTAGTTTAGGGTAGTGATATCTACGCACTTCTATTCTTGTAGACAGTTGTTGGGCCTCCAAGTGTAGAGGTTTGTAGAACAGCAGCATGTTTTCCCTTAAGTGGATCACCCAAGGTTTATCGAACTCAGGGAGGAAGTGTTCAAAGGTATCCCCTCTCAAGCAACCCTGCAATCAAGATACAAGAAGTCTCTTGTGTCCCCAACACACCCAATATACTTGTCAGGTGTATAGGTGCACTAGTTTGGCGAAGAGATAGTGAAATACAAGTGGTAACAGTGATAGAAAATAGCTTGATGGCGTGGAAGAGACTAAAGGCAAACTGAAATAAAGATAGAAGCAACCAAACATGTAATAGATCTAATAGCAAACGGTGTTTTGATGCTTAGAAACAAGGCCTAGGGATCATACTTTCACTAGTGAACACTCTCATATAAATATATTCTTCTTTATGATACTACGCTGAACTACTCTCCGGTTGGACACTCTAATCCATGGTATAATAGCACACCTAAAAGTAAGCCTTTCCCCTCTAGATAACCCCACACTGTCACCTTGAGCACTAGATGGGTTTAACAAACACCACAATTTCATAGAAACATCCAACTCCAAATATAACTCAAAACAAGTATTTGTAATCTCTAGCCTAAGTGCCACCATGGTGTGCACACTGTCAACTTCACACACATGGGGAGAGCAAAGATCTATTAAAGCACTCGAGTAGCAAGGTAGATCTATAGATTACAAGCCCATGATATGAATAAGATAATGCATAGAGAGAGAGAGATCAACACATAGCTACCGGTAGAACCCTTCGCCTCGAGAGAGAACTACTCCCTCCTCATCATGGGAATCAGCAACGGCGATGGAGATGGAGGTGGAGATCGATGGAGATGGCTCCGGGGGCACTTCCCCGTCCCGACAGGGTGCCAGAACAGAGACTTTCTGTCCCACGAATCTCCCCTTCGGTGGCGGCGGTGCTATGGAACTTTTCGTGGCTGGAAGCTTGATGATTTAGGGTTTTTGCATCGGGAGGCATCTTATAGGCGAAGAGGCAAGGTCGGTGGGCAGCAGGGGGGCCACACCACCTGGTGGCGCGGCCAGGGCTAGCCTGCACCACCATATGGTGTGGCCACCTTGTGGCCCCTCTCTGTCTCGTCTTCTGGATCCGTGAGTCTTTCAGTAAAATATCGACTTTGGCTTTTGTCCGGTCCAATTCCGAGAATATTCATTTTCTGACTTTTCTGGAACCAAAAACTAGAACAAAACAGGCAACTGGCACTGTGGCATCTTGTTAATAGGTTAGTCCAAGAAAGTGTATAGAAAGTACTCCAAAGTTGGAACAAAACACAAGAAAGTAGATAAAACCAAGCATGGAACATCAAAAATTATGGATACGTTAGCAATGTATCAGGTAGCATAATGAAAAGAAGATATTTACATGAGAGTGTCCACTAGTGAAAGTATGATCCCTAGGCCTTGTTTTTAAGCATTGAAACACCATTTATAATCAGTACTGTTACATGTTTGCTTGCTGCCACTCTTATTTTAGATTGCAATTACCACTTATAATCATCCATATTACTTGTATTTCACTATCTTTTCGCCGAACTAGTGCATCTATACACCTGACAAGTGTATTGGGTGTGTTGGGGACACAAGAGACAACTTGTATCTTGATTGCAGGGTTGCTCGAGAGGGATACCTTTGACCACTTCCTCCCTGACTTCGATAAACCTTGGGTGATCTACTTAAGGGAAACTTGCTGCTGTTCTACAAACCTCTGCACTTGGAGGCCCAACACTGTCTACAAGAATAGAAGCGTGCGTAGACATTAGTCAGCCCTCATACGGAGAAAGCTAGGGGATAGATGTGCGGGGTCCTCGGATTAGGGTTTCGGTAGAGAAGGACCGCATGAGGGCTTGAATGTCATGATAACCTGCTTGTGCCCCTAGCATACATGCATATAGGTTTGGTGGAATGTCCATATATGTTGTCCCTAGGTCCTGGGTGTGACCGTATGCGGTTTCATGCGATAACACCTAGAGAAGTCCTGGACATATAGGAGGAAACTCCCGCGACGGGTCAAATAGAGGGTAATTGGTGGAACCATGGGCCCAACCTTGGTTTTCCATGTAGTTATGGTCAAAATCCTAAACCAATAGGAAAGTACATTGGTCAACCCTCATACGGAGAAAGCTAGGGGGTTACACCCGCGGGGACCTCGGATTAGGGTTTCGGTGTGTCACGAGGGGTAACCTCGGCAATGTCCATGAAGAAGGACTTAGGGTTTTGCGGAAAAGAGAACGCTAGGGATTTCATCGAATGTCAAGAGAACAATGGAGTCAAAGTTGCCTGAATACTTGGTGAATCGCACTATTATAAATCACTTGGGCATTGTTTCGTGGCATAACCTAAGCTTCTCCCATCCTATATATAATAGGCCGGGTCTCAAAGCTGTATGTAGATAGGTTACATATATGTAATTACAATACCAACACGATGTCTGTCCTTTTTCCTCTTTCCTAATAGAACTATAGCCTTTGTCGGTTGCTCCTTTTGGGAAAATCATCTTGACTCTTCATGGGCCGTAAGCCTTTCTTCAGTCCTGGTTAGCAAATCATAGGCACCCGAGTAATCATACCTATGTAATTACATATATGTAACCTATCTGCATATAGCTTTCAGACCCGGCCTATTATATATAGGACGGGAGAAGCCTAGGTTAGGGATTTTGGTAACTATATGTAATTATATATATGTAACTTTGTTTTTACTATTTTTCACTTTATAGGGATTTTGGTACAATAAGATTGATGCATCCAACGGGTCGAGAATCAGTTAATTGCTCTTGGGCAAAAGCAAGGTTGTCCTACATCAAATTCAAGTCCCCAGGCCTGAGCTCCGGATTTATTACTGGCGTAATTCAGTTCGGGCCAATGAGGTCTTATCGAATACTGAATTTCAGTTCTATTTTATCGGGTACCCAACGCGTCCGTCGGGATTTTTCATCATATCGTAGATATGGATATATTACTGGTAGAGCGCATTCTTGTGCGTTTACCAGGACACACAAGATGAATCCCGGGGTCTTACCTTCACGTTTTTAAACATGGCATGTTTTTTGTTGCGTTTGGATGCGATCTGAGATTATTTGTATTTAACTTTTGTCGGATCCTTCATATTTGTTTCTTATAGACCCTCCCGATAGGAGTTTTTGTTTTTTTATCAGGTGCACGTCAACGCTCCTGGTAGGTGTAGCCCCTGAGACTATGTTCGGATGTATGCATCAGGACATAGACTCGAACAATCTTTTATGATGACATCAATGTTTCCTCAAATGTTTATCAGGTGCAAGACCAGCGCTCCCGATTGGGGTAGCCCTCGAGGCTACAGTCGAAATGTTTGTTTTCGATTGTAGTCTCAATATTTTTCATGGAGGAATTTACTTCGACTCCTTATTTTTCTTCGGGTGTGTATTCTTTCCACTGAACTGTTTTTGTTATAACGTCATTGATGATGAATTTTCTGTTGTTCATTCTCAAAAGATATGCCTTTGATGAGACGTTTGGAACGTGGGGCCGTGCAACAGTAATTATGACACGTGGTGGCGTATTCAGCGTAGTTTTCTGACTACACGTCCCGTTTTTGGTGTGAAGATCGAGGCGGCATGCCTGCTCCTTGATTCCATCCACGGGGTAGACGGGACTGCCATCTACCATACGTGCATTGTTAGAAGGGACCTCCGATTCAGCCATGCTGCTTCTCCGCTGAGATGGGACGGCGGTAATATCGATTACAGGATATTGCAGGCGTGCTGCTCCTCGAAGTTCATCAATCTATTGCTGATGCATTCAAAGTGTTCCTAGCAACTCGGTGAACCTGTCTCCCTCCTCCTCCTGCCGTCGCCTCTTTGCTCTCTCTCGGCTCCTATAAGTATCTCTGTCTTTGGGAAACCCCATCTCCCACGTATAACTAGGGCCAAGGCCTCGTACACATCCTCTGTGTTCGTCATTCCCGAGGACCTTTGTCAGCAAGTCTTTCTCTCTATCGGGACAGAACTTTGTTGTCCCCACTTTAATCTCCTTCACCACTTTCTTCCATGTATCCCGGGGTATCCTAATCCCGTCACTACAAATAAGGTCCCCTGTACTTTCGTCATACTCACTCCCATGCCCAAGGAACCAATTCCTTGCCCTCAGATCCCATTCTTCGCGTATTGGTTCTGGAGTGATCCCTTTAGCAAGAAGCTCATTCTCTTTAGCATCCCACTTTGGCATGGCAGCCACAGAGCCCTCGCCCTGTGTGATGGTGATATTTCTTCATCGCGGCATTTTTCTTGTTTTTTTCTGACATTTCCATAGCAGGTTGTGACTCCTTGTACTTCACAAATACATCCCAGTTAGCCTGCTGCTTCGTTAGATAGCATTCAAATTTAGGAGGAGTCTTCGTCTTCTGATACTTTTGCCATAATGCTTTCTTCCAGTTCTTGAATAGTTCGGCCATCTTCGTAAGAGTCCACTGCTTGACTTTCTTCCTCAATGCAGCTGTGTCGGCATCATCCTCACATTCTGGCAGGGTGAAATGTGTCATGAGGTCATTCCAAAGACCCTCTTTGCACCTGTCGGTGACATACTCACCCTCTTTCGCCCCTTTGGTCTTATTCCACTCTCGAACGGTGATCGGGATGCGATCCCTAACCATAACTCCGCATTGTTGTTTAAATCCAGTTTTAGCCTTTTCGGGTTCCAACGGTTCACCCCGTGGTGATACCCACGTAACTGTATAACGCGTAGATGCGTCCAACTTTTTGGTCGGGCCTCGTTTGGAATATTTTTTGCTCGATGTGGAGGCCTAAGAGAAGAAACATTCGTCAATTTATATATATATACAACTCAGTTAATGCATCTACTGATCACCAGACTTCATATATATACCTCGCCGTTGGCTTCTCCACCACCGGAGTCGTAGGCTTCTCCACCACCGGAGCCGTTGGCTTCTCCTTGATCATTTCGGTCGACCTCCTCTCCCTCACCGGAGGGGTTCAGATAAATCGACGGAGATTCGGGTGGATCAACATGGGGGTGTCGTTGATCATATCCTCGAGAATTTCTTCCTGTGCTAGGTCTCTCTGGATTGGATCCATAGTTTTCTACAAAATGCACACAATAACATTTTTCATTCAATATTGCTGCATAAAATAATACTAAACAATAATATGAACACGCAATTTGCTACAATAATACTAAACAATAGCAAAATTCTAGTGATGCCCTAACCCTAACCCTAAGTCCGGGGGCCCGCGAGCACCACCACCCTAACCCTGTCTTCGGGGGGGCGCGAGCACCACCACTCTAACCCTAAGTCCGGTGGCCCACGAGCACTACCACCCTAACCCTAAGTCCGGTGGCCCGCGAGCGCTACCACATTAACCCTAAGTCCGGGGGCCCGCGAGTACCACCACCCTAACACTAAGTCCAGGTGCCCGCGAGCTCTACCACCCTAACCCTAAGTCCGGTGGCCCGCGAGCACTACCACCCTAACCCTAAGTCCGGTGGCCCGCGAGCACTACCACCCTAACCCTAAGTCCGGTGGCCCGCGAGCACCACCACCCTAACCCTAAGTCTAGGGGCCCGCGAGCACTACCACATTAAACCTAAGTCCAGGGGCCCGCGAGCACCACCTCCCTAACCCTAAGTCCGGGTGCTCGCGAGCACTACCACCCTAACCCTAAGTCCGGGGGGCCGCGAGCACTACCACCCTAACCCTAAGTCCGGGGGCCCGCGAGCACTACCACCCTAACCCTAAGTCCGGGGGCCCGCGAGCACTACCACCCTAACCCTAAGTCCGGGGGCCCGTGAGCACTACCACATTAAACCTCAGTCCGGGGGGCCGCGAGCACCACCACCCTAACCCTAAGTCCGGGTTATTTCTTTCGCTTATCTTTATTTAGCACTAATGCTTGTCTGTCTCAATCGACACTATAATACTACATACTATATAATATACTACTATATATATTATTACTAGTAATAAATATATATACACAAACATATATATACTATATTTATATATTAGTAATAAATATTACAATATAAAAAAGATACAAGAAATAAAAAAACATACACTTGAAATTAATATATACTATACTAGAAATATATACTATACTAGAAATTAATATATACTATACTAGAAATTAATATATACTATACCAGAAATTAATAAAAAAACATACACTAGAAATATAAAAAAGATACAAAAAATACTAGTAATAATTCTATCTATCTATTACAAAAAACATACTAGTAATACTAGTAATACAAGTAATAATTCTATCTATCTATTACAAAAAAGATACTAGTAATACAAAAAACATACACTAGAAATACTAGTAATACAAAAAATATACAAAAAATACAAGAAGTGGCCGGCGGGGTGCCGCCCGGGCTCTCTGGGGGGATGGAGGCAGCCTTGGTCATGGGCGCCGCCTGCTCATGGGCCGGGACGGAGAGGAGGCAGAGCGCGCGGTGGGGGGAGGTATTACTTCCCAGCAGCGGGGCGGACAAGCGCGCGTCTCGAGGCGTGGCGAGGCATGGGCGCAACACCTGGGTACGCGGACGGGCGAAGAGGCGCGGCGAGGTATTTCGGCAGCCTGGCGGCGTAGTGCTACTCCTCGCTTCGGTCGATGGATTCGACCGGGGAAGAAGGCGGCGCATTAAATAAACCCCACCCTTTATTCCCGGTGCGTGGCTGGAACCAGGACTAAAGGGGGGGTCTTTAGTCCCGGTTCCAGCCACACACCGGAACTAAAGGCTTTGGATGCCTTTTCGCCTGCAGAGCCTTTAGTCCCGGATGGTGTTCTGGGCCGGGATTAAAGGCCCAAATTTGCGCGTGCTGGGCCTAAGTCGGCGCCGGTTTTTTCAAATATTACAATTTGTAACTATTAGATTTTTTAAACATTTGAATTATACAGTTTTTGCATACTTATGAATTTGAGAAAATTTTCAACATGAAAAGTTTTTGAATTTGAATAAGTAATCCAAATCCATTTTCTGTTTTATAAAATAATTATTCTAACTAGTGAAACTAATAACCATTTTGCCATTTCCAATTTAAAAATGAATTAACTATTATATTTTGCATATTTTTGAATCTCACTAAATTTTTAACATGAAAAGTTTTTGAATTTGAATAAGTAATCCAAATCTATTTTCTATTTTATAAAATAATTATTCTAACTAGTGAAACTAATAAACATTTTGCCATTTCCAATTTAAAAATGCATTAACTATTATATTTTGCATATTTTTGAATCTCACTAAAATTTTAACATAAAAAGTGCTTGAATTTGAATAAGAGATTCAAACTTATTCAAATCAATTTTCTATTTTCTAAAATAATTATTCTAACTAGTCAAACTATTAACCATTTTGCCATTTTCATGTGATTCCGATGCTCTGGTGGTTTTCCTCCGGCGAAACCCTAGACCGGGGGCCCCGGATCGTCTACCCCTATAGCTTTCTCTGTACGAGGGTAGCCCCTTTAGGGTTTAGGGTTTAGGGTTTAGGGTTTAGGGTTTAGGGTTTAGGTTTAGGGTTTAGGGTTTAGGCTTCCCTCCTCTGACTTCCTGCCATTTCTCACTATATATATGTAGGCTTGGTCGTTGCCATAGCACATCTAGACTCATATCTGCCGCCTCTCTCCACTCTATCCCATGGCTTCCACCATACCTCTAACCCCAAGGAGGCGGAGATGGAGTCTTTCACGGGCTAGCAGGAAAATATTTTCCAAGGCGGAACTTCTGAAGATGCCATAGGGCGTGTGCACCAAGGGCATCTTCGAGAAGTTCCGCCACGGGAGATTTCCCAACCCTTTCCTCCATCCATGGGGATGAAACTCTCCATCCATGTTAGCTTGTTGAGTTGCTTGCCATGGCGTATCGATGCTCCTTTTATAGGCACGGCGCCGCTTCTACTTTGTCTTCTTCCTCCGATAGGGCGTCGTGCGCTACATGCTTTATCTCATCGAGCTGTGCGTCCACCCACGCGTCCTTATCCTGCCGATAGCTTTAGTCCCGGTTGCACCCACCAGCCGGTACTAAAGGTTACCCACGTGTCCTTATCCCACCGACAGTTTTGTTAGATGACACAAAAACCACCTTTAGTCCCGGTTGCACCCACCAGCCGGTACTAAAGGTTAGCCACCCCCAGATAAGGCCCTCCCAGATAAGCCTCCCCTAGATAAGGCCCCCCCCCCATCTTTTGTCCCGGTTTGAGCCCCCACCCGGGATGAAAGTTTCCCGCGCCACTGCGTTCCAGCACTTTCCACCGGTTCCCACCTCTGTCGTCCCGCCATTTTTTCAGTATATATATGTACGCTTGGCCTCCATTTACATATCACATCTAGACTCATCATTATCTTCCCATGGCTTCCAGCGTATCTCTAACCACCCGGGAGGCGGAGGCGCTTTGCGCCTCGAACTACCCCTGCCCACCGGGCTACCGCGTCCCCACCGGCTGGATGCTGAGCGCCGGAGGCGTGACGATCCCTCCTGTCCCTCTAGGTGTGGAGCGCCGGATGGCCATCACGAACCACTAGTACCTCGAGCACACGCCAGAGCAGCGGAGGAATCCCAAGTGGCATCCCGACTATTTCCCGACTTGGGAAGCCTTCTTCATCAATCGGCATGAGAGGGCGCTCGCCAGTCACAAGGAGGACGGCCCACCTCCTTCGAACTTCAACAAGGCCGGCCATCGGCTGTGATGGCGCGGCCGGACTCTCCAGAGTGTCATGGCCTACAACACGACCGGCAATAACCCCCGCCTGCGGTACCCTCAAATCCAGCACACGCGTGCCCAACCTTCAAGGTTCGACTACGGTGACCCCGACAACGACAGCGACGACGGCACCGGCGACTACGACGACTACAGTGGCGCATATTACAGGGCTAGGCAGGAGCATGACTGAATCACTCCAACATTAGGCATGTTTCTTAATTTTTAGTTGTGCCATGTATCTTAATTTTCAGTTGTGTTATGTATCCTTAGTGTTTGTGGGTTCCTTCTCTTGTGATGGTTCCTTATCTTTGGGTGATCACCTCCCGCGGCTCAGAACCCGGTCGTCAACGTCTAGTTTGATTGAGCAAGATGTATTACATGAAAGGGGACCTTTATGTCTCAAATAAAAGGTTTAATACATTACATAGATTTATGTCTCAAATAAAAGGTTTAATACATTATTACACATCACCAACATCTAGTGTTGTGGTTTTCTTCTGCACCGTAGCCATGGAGAATCTTTATCATTTAACAGGATGCTTGGGTCAGTTTTCACTTTGAAGGGCGGAATTTCATGAAACTTATTGTAATCTTCTGACATGTCTGTCTTGTCATCCACTCCCACGATGTTTCTTTTCCCTGAAAGAACTATGTGGCGCTTTGGCTCATCGTATTCTGTACTCTTTTGCTTATCTTTCCTTTTTCTTGGTTTGGTAGACATGTCCTTCACATAGAAAACCTGAGCCACATCGTTGGCTTGGACGAATGGTTCATCCATGTACGCAAGATTGTTGAGATCCACTGTTGTCATGCCGTACTTTTGGTCTACATGTACCCCGCCTCCTGTCAGCTTGACCCATTTGCACCGAAACAAAGGGACCTTAAAAGTAGGTCCATAGTCAAGTTCCCATATCTCCTCTATGTACCCATAATATGTGTCCTTCTGCCCATTGTCATCTATTGCATCAAAGCGAACACCACTGTTTTGGTTGGTGCTCTTTTTATCTTGGGCGATCGTGTAAAATGTATTCCCATTTATCTCGTACCCTTAGAAAGTACATATAGTAGAAGATGGTAACCTGGCCAACGAGTACAACCCATCTCCAACAGTGGTGTTATTCATGAGATGTGTCTGCAACCAATTGCCAAAATTCTTCTCGTGTTCCCCTTTAATCAAGGTTTTAGTCTTCCCGGGTTTTCGGAGCGTAGAATATTCTTGTGATTCTCGATATACGGAGCCACCACGGTGGAATTGTGTAGAACTGTGTAGTGTGCTTGAGTAAAAGAATGCCCGTCCCTACATACCATTGATTTCCTTCCTAGTGTGCCTTTTCCAGTCATCCTCCCCTCATACCGAGATTCAGGAACACCAATCGGCTTAAGGTCAGGAAGAAAGTCAACACAAAACTCAATGACCTCCTCTGTTCCATAGCCCTTGGAGATGCTTCCTTCTGTCCTAGCACGATTATGAACATATTTCTTTAAGACTCCCATGAACCTCTCGAAGGGGAACATATTGTGTAGAAACACAGGACCGAGAATTCTAATCTCTTCGACTAGGTGAACTAGGAGGTGCGTCATAATATTGAAGAAGGATGGCGGGAATAACAACTCGAAGTTGACCAGACATTGGACCACATCAATCTGTAAACCTGATAGACTTTCTCGATCGATTACCTTCTGAGAAATTGCATTGAGGAATGCACATACCTTCATAATGGCTAGTCGAACATTTTGTGGTAGAATTCCCCTCAATGCAACCGGAAGCAATTGCGTCATAAGCACATGGCAGTCATGAGACTTCAGGTTTTGAAATTTTTTCTCTTTCAAATTTACTATTCCCTTTATATTCGATGAGAAGCCAGACGGGACCTTGATACTGAAAAGGACTTCAAAAAAGATTTCCTTCTCTTCTTTGGTAAGAGCGTAGCTGGCAAGCCCTTGAAACTGCCCTGGATGCTTGTCGTCTCGTCCTTTATGATGTTGTTGGTCCTCCCATGCTGCCGAGGTATCTTTTGACTTCCCATACAAGCCTAGGAAGCCTAGAATATTGATGCAAAGATTCTTCGTCAGGTGCATCAAGTCGATTGCAGAGCGAACCTCATGCACTTTCCAATAGGGTAGCTCCCAAAATATAGCTTTCTTCTTCCACATGGGTGCGTGTCCGGTAATGGGGTCTTTCGGAACAGGTTGTCCTCCAGGACCCTTTCCAAAGATTACATCCAAATCCTTGACCATACCAAATACATCAGCACCACTACGGGGACAAAGCTTCGTCCGGTTTCGCCTTGCCATTGAAATGCTTGCCTTTCTTCTTTAAGGGATGACTAGGCGGAAGAAAACGACGATTGTACGGGTACACATTATTTCTACATTTATCCAAATATATACTTTCAGTCTCATCTAAACAGTGTGTGCATGCATTGTATCCTTTGTTCGTCTGTCCTGAAATGTTACTAAGAGCAGGCCAATCATTGATGGTTACGAACAGCAATGCTTGTAGGTCAAAATCCTGCTGTTTGTGCTCATCCCACACACGTACACCTGGTTTGGCCCACAACTATAGAAGTTCATCAACTAATGGCCTTAGGTACACATCAATGTCGCTCTTAGTTGCTTGGGCCTTGGATGAGCACCGCATCATAATGAACTTCCGCTTCATGCACAACCAAGGAGGAAGGTTGTAGATACATAGAGTCACGGGCCAGGTGTTGTGACTGCAGTTCTGCTCCCCAAAAGGTTTCATGCCATCGGTACTTAGACCAAACCATAAGTTCCTTGCGTCACCAGCAAAGTCCGGGAAGTCTCTCTCGATTTTTCTCCACTGCCGACCATCAGCAGGGTGCCTCAACATCCCGTCTTTCTTACGGTCTTCCATGTGCCATCGCAACAACTTGGCATGCTCTTTATTTCTGAACAAACGTTTCAACCGTGGTATTATAGGAGCATACCAGATCACCTTGGCAGGAACCCTCTTCCTGGGTGGCTCGCCCTCAACGTCACCAGGGTCATCTTTTCTGATCTTATACCGCAATGCAGTGCATACCGGGCATTTATCCATATTCTCGTACTTCTCACCGCGGTAGAGGATGCAGTCATTAGGGCATGCATGTATCTTCTGCACGTCTAATCCTAGAGGGCAGACATGTTTCTTTGCTTCATACGTACTGGAGGGCAATTGGTTATTTCTTGGAAGCAGCTTCTTCATTATTACCAGCAACTTTTCAAATCCTGAGTCAGTCATACCGGTCTCTGCCTTCCACTTCAACAATTCCAGTGTGCTACCCAGCTTCTGCTGGCCATCTTCACAAGTTGGATACAGCAATGTGTTGTGGTCCTGTAACATCTGCTCGAACTGCAACCTCTCCTTTTCTGTGTCGCAGTCTCGCCTTGCATCACTAATGACCTGACCAAAATCATCAACGGGCTCATCTGGTTCTCGTTCTTCACCCCCTTCTTCTTCATTATCTTCAACTGCGGTATCATCGTATTCAGGGAACATAGATCGGTAGTTGTCATCATCGTTCTCTTCTTCATCGCCGTCTTCATCATAACCCCTCTTTCTCCGTGCTTGGTCCAAACGTTATAGCCGGACATGAAACCGGACCGAAGCAGGTGGCTCTAAATGACTCTTGAGGAAGTGTGAGCCTGCTCATTCCGACATTCAACACATGGACAACACATAAAACCATCCCGCCGCTTGTTCGCCTCGGCCACAAGGCAAAAAGAACGCACGCCTTCTCTGTAAGCGTCAGAGCGTCGGTCAGCGTACATCCATGGGTGGCTCATCTGCATCATACAACCATGCATATATATCAAACACAATCATGATGCTTAAATTAGTACCACGCGGTCAAAACGAGAAAATAGTTGCTAACCTTTTAGGACACTTCAAAACAAAGAGGAGAAACCTTAAGTGTCGCTCTGGCACCTCATATCATATCTTGTCGTGTGTGAACTCAAGTGGCATCGCTCTAACAGGCATTTCACCGAACACCTCTAGTGCATATGAAGAAAAAAACTTAGCACAAAGTTATACCCACCTCTCACATAGGAAAAAAACAGGAGAGAGTGGAGGGCTGGGTGCATATATATAGGGTTGTTATTAGTCCCGCTTGAGATACAAACCGGGACTAAAGGTTCTGCCAGGAGCACGCGCGCCGGCCCAGACCCATTTGTCCCGGTTTGTATCTCAAATCGGGACTAATGGTTCCTTACAGATCGGTACAAAGTACCTCGGGCTCCTCGGGCCGTCTGGTTCGGACCATTAGTCCCAGCCCCAGCCACGGCCAGGACTAGTGGCCCGAACCAAAGGCCCATTTTCTACTAGTGCTTGGTGAGGATCCAAGTGTCCTTCTCCAAAGTCGAGAAGGCTTGGGGACAAGGAAACGGAACCTGCTCACCCTGTGCATCACCAAGATAACCAAACTTATATGCTCGGAGCCTCCGGTTAGCTTGGTAAACACCAAGGAAGCCACAAGCAGTCAAATACTTGACGTCCACAAGTTTGGAGCCATCAATAGATTGCATAATAGGTAATGTAATACTTAATGCATGGGTAAGGTGGGTTACCAATCCACCAATGCGAATATAACCTTTCGTCTTGTTGATTTGGTGGCGAAAGTGCTGGATGAGTAGAGCTGCAGGATTGAGGCTTTGCGATGTAGTGGGAAAGAGAGCCTTGGTGATCATTTCCATGTCCTCATTGGCCATGGAACCGGTATCACCTCTTCCCAATAGTGTGTTGGCGAGGAACAAGACGTAGTAGCAAATTGTTGGGTTCTGAATGGTGGACATATTCTTATGGTAGAATTTGGTGCCACCATTAAAAGAAATAGCCTCCCAAGTTTCTCCACTTGTGACGCTATAGAGGTTAGTAACAGTTGACTCCCCAACATGAGGGAAGCCGAAGGCATCACAACATTGTTCAAAAGTTACATAGTGCTATCGGTTCATGGTGAAGCTTACCATGCACACATTACCTTTCTTCCCATGGTCGTCGTAGAAGGAGGCAAGGAACTCATAGGTAAGCTCGGTGTAGATGTCGTGGCTTGCGAAGCCAAGAACTATTAGCCCGACCTTGTTACACATGAGGTCGAAGTCCGCCTTCAACCCCGCCACGCTGAGAAAGCTATGGTCGGCCCAACATGTGGGCAGCACCCTCCTTGATGAAACCGTGGCAAACTTGGGGTTGAGCTCGGTCCTTTGCCCCGAGCTCTCGCCACGTTGGCGCTTGCTCTTGCGAAAAATATACAGATTTTGTTCATCTTGATGCACTGAAAAATTTCACCATAAAACCTTAGGCATATAGTTTCTACATGATATACGAACGATTCTACGTGGAAAAAATTTAATCCTAATGTGACAAATTAAGAAAAGTAAAATAAGCTTAAGTTCATCCATTAGATAAATGTGAGAGTTTCAACCATGGAAATCTGAAAATAAAGTATGGATAGGGAGAGAAACATATCGATCTGTTGATTCCCCCACTCAAACGAATGAAATCCACGAAGAATCAAGAGTTCTAGGTGGGTTTGGAGAGTGGAGAGAGGATATGAGAGAAATAATGAGGAAGGAGAAGAAACCTAGCCACCCCGGCCCGATTATGTGGTCGTGCCGAACTATACGACTAGAACTATACGGCCGGGATATGTTGTTTCACCCATATAGTTGCGGTGGCGCCACCAACTAGGGTTTCTTTATGCACAACGCAGCTATACGGATGCAACTATACGGCCGGATCATAATGAAAACGCTGTATAGTTGGTCGTTAAACCGTCTGTATCCTCGAGATAAATTTTCTAAAACAGGCATCAATATCTATATGACCGGAACTATACGGCCGGAATTTTTATTCCCGCCATATAGTTGGTCGTTAAACCATCAGTACATTTGAGAAGAAATTGTACGGAGGCATCGATATCTATATGACCGAATATATAAGGCCAGAATTTTTATTCCCGCCGTATAGTTGGTCATTAAATTCTATGTGCCCACGCAAGAAAAGTTTTGATGGCAAAGGTATCTATACGGACAAATTATACAGCCGGATTTTTTATTCCCGCCGCATAGTTGGTCGCTAAACCATCAGTAATCATCAAAAAAATTATGTTTCTTCAAGAATACCTTCTTATCCTCAAACATAGCAAAACACCTTGTTTTTTACAGAAGAATGATAGTTGAAATTATCGACCAAAAAACAGCATGTATTAAGCAGAATTTCTAGATCTACCTATCTTCTTCTCCTCAACTAGAGGTTCACTATTTGATCTTGACTAAAATGATTAAGCTAGTTTTTGTAGATAAAACTCAAACTTTTATTTTTATACTAATTCTACACTTGTTCAATCGATATTTCTACTACTTTTGACAGCTGCATCTTTACGGGCGCACTTCCGCAAGAATATCTGTGAAAAAGTTGTAGGAATGCAATGAACATTTTATTCTTTTAGTTTATTTTATTAATGTGATGGGTTGACTCCCATTAAGCATTTTATTAAGTATGGTCGAATAACTCAACCCCTTCTCTATTCTCGAATTCTTACCTTGGGCTACCCCTTATCAAAGGCACTTACCACACGAACTCGTTTTGCTGGTGGAATATATCTTTCTCCTGCTTCTAGCATCTTTAGAAAATACCGGATGATTTCAGCATCATAGATATTGAAGATTATTTTTCCTTCAGCACAATCAACTGATGCTCTTGCGGTACTAAGGAAAGGTCTTACAAGTATTGTAGATAATTTTTCATCCTCTAGCATTTCAAGAATAATAAAATCAGTGGGAATAACATGCTCATCTATTCTAAGTAGAACATCCTCAATCATACCAATGGGTTATTTAGTGGACTTGTCATCCATCTGTAAAGTGATAGTAGTAGGGGAATACTCCCCTAATCCTAACCTTTTATAGAGGGAGTATGGAGTTATACTAACTCCTGCTCCTAGGCATTGTGAATAACAGTTTTGCCAATTGAGCATGAAATAGTTGGTATTCCGGGATCTCCCGATTTAGACAGTAGCTACCCATTAGCAGGATAACTAGTCACCATGGAAATGGTTTCAGTTATTTCTTTCTTTATGTTAAGAATATCACGAGGAATTTAGAATAGGTGGGAACTTTATTACATCTGCAAATGGAATTTCTAGACGAAGATCACCAAGTGCTTTTTTGTAAGAATCATAGATTAGCTGGTCACGTGCTTTCTGTTTTCGATCTGGATAAAGAAGCTTTTGCTCACCTTTCTTATTTTGTCTTTTACCTTTTGTGGGGGATCAGGCTCTTTTGTTACTTTCTTTTGTTGTTGCTTGTCGCTTTTCTTCTTCTCTACTACAACAACTTCATCTTCATTGCTTGTCTCTTTTTCTTCTCTTGGATCAACCGTCTCTGCATCAGAGTCATAATGGTCATCATGTTCATCATTTTGGTCCTCCTTGGTTTAATCTTGTGTTTCTTGAGCAGTTTTATCTTGAGAATCCACTAGTGTATTATCTTCTTGGCTTGCTTTGACCAAGGCTTTTTCTTTTCACTCTTTCTTAGCTTCATATTCGGGTGATCCTAATTGTCCTGTAACAACTACACCTCTTCTTGTAACAACATTAGTAGAAACAGGAATATCTATATCATCTCAAAGTAAAATTTGATAACTAGATACGATTTTTTCGCACTGAGTTTTAATCATACTAAGATACTTGTGAAATAATTTAATTTCCTGGCCAATCTCATCATAATTTTTCGTTAGTTCTACCAAGGTCTTCTTATGTTTTTGAAAATGTTTATGTAGGTTATTGTGAGATTTTTCTTGTCGATGTTTTAATTCTTGAAAACTTTTCTAGTCTCATCTTCTTCGGTAAAAACTTGTAACAAGTCTAATTTGTTTTCCTTAACAAGTTCAGAAGGTATACCTTTTTCTTTCATGGTTTTGCATACTTCAGGCGTAAGATCAAGATTTATACGAAGCATTCCTTTTTTCTATCTTAGTGTCGAAATCATGATTGTGTAAAGAATCATTCTTAGCCCTAGTAGACATCAATTCAAAACATGCTTTAATAGTTAAAGTATTTATCGATCCTCCTGCTAATAAATCAAGCAACTTTCTTCTCTGAGTATTAAGACCGTGGTAAAATAAATGGCAAATAGTTGATTCAGAATAGCCGTGATTAGGAACTTTATTGATCATTCCAAAGAATCTATCCCAGGCTTGTGGGTAGTTTTCTCCCACGTTTTGACTAAAATTGCCTATATTCTTTCTTAGTTCAGTTACCTTTTTGAAAGGATTAAACCTTTTTATGAATTTAACAATGCAGTTTTCCCAACATTTAATGTAATGGCGAGGGAGAGAATATAACCAGTCTAGAGCTTTACCTTTAAGAGACCAATGAAATAATTTTAGACGAGAGAAATCTCTTGGCAAACCTTTTGGTCCAAGTGATGTTATCACATCGTCAAACTCTCTAAGATGTCTTCCTGGGTCTTCATCTTCCCTTCCACTGAAAGCTTTTTCCTGCAAAATTTTAATAATTCCGCCATCATCTCGATATTCTCTAACTCCAGGATTAGGGAATTCTATTGGTTGTTTAAGAAATTCAAAATTTGGAGCACTATATTCTATAAGAGTTTTTCAGGTCTCTTGGGAGTTGTCCTGTAAATAGACATGATTTCCATAATATCACTCAGGTTTTCAACTTCAACTTTATTTGATCTTAAAAAAATTCAATAATTTTCAATATAATCTGGTAAATAGGTCCTACCAGAGCGTGTAGACCCTTTGTCTCCTGGGGAGAACATTTTGTAGTAGTAACACCTGAAATGTCAAGAGAGAAACACTTAGCGCTTAGCTACCCGGCAATGGCGCCAGAAAATAGCTTGATGTCTGCAATTGCACAAATTGTTTGTAGCTAATTTCGAAGTATAGATATTGATCCCACAGGGACCCCAACGGTAAGTGTTTAGGGTGAAGTCTCTATCACACTCAAAGTTGTCACAGGTCTTCGAGTGAATTGACTGCAAGTGTGAAATAAGGATGAGATTTGGATCAAACTATATGTATTTAAATGAAACTAAAATGTAAACTCCATAAATAAAAAGCATAAAAGTAAAGAATGATTCGGTTGTTTGTCGTTTTCTACAAATAACGGAAAAAGGCGCGGGAGATACAGTTCATGGTGATAGTGACTGTGCCAAGGGGACAAGTGATAAATGTAACAATTGTAATCTTATAAGTACATGTGTAGGAGAGCAACCCATAATTAGCCGGAACTCCACTTGGTATATTTCATCCCAACTTCAATAATCCTACTAGCCCGTTACCAGAACCATGGTCAGCCACTAGACGATTAAGACCCTTCAAGTTGCTTAGCAATTAAGCTCCTTGGATCGGACTAATGCAATAAGCAAAGTGGTTCCTTGTTATCCTCGAGTCTACTAGTTTCCCATTGATATCCCCGTGTCACTTGAGGGTCGCCGGTCTGCTAGCGAACAAGATCCTATCTATGTAGAACAAAGCATCATGTTGTCTGGGCCCTTAATTGGACAACAAGCATTAGGCATCCCACAGATAGTCAAGCACACGTAATATAGTAATTAAAATCAATCACAAACTAATGGAAAATATATGGAGGCACATCACATCTCACCAATCCCTTACATCTCCCACGCCCAAGGAACTTACTCACACATGAGAGAAGGAAGCATCATCGATATAATAGGAATAGAAAAGTATTCCAACACAATTCAAGATGGGAAGAAACAATCTCAAACCCTAGTCTTGCAAGATGAAGATCTCTCTCTCTCTCTCAAGTACAAGTAATGGCCATGGGGGAGTATTGGCTAAGACGTTGAAGATCGTGGAGCGAGATGAATAACATCTTCCCCTTCTCCGGATCTCTTCCTTCTCCTTTCTGGATGGGATGGCGGCTGTTGTGTTGTGTTTTCGCGTCTGGCCTCTTCACAGAAGCCTCTGTACGCTTCCCTCAATTGGTTCTAAAGAGAGACTTGCTTGTTTTCGCCTGAATATTGTGTTTCTCTAGTTAAAACCTTATGTTGACGTTCAGAACCTGAAACACACATTAAAAATCAAGTTTTCTTTGCTACCAAAGTAATAGCATTAGGTAAAGCTAACAAAAGATCAAATCCGGGAGAAAACCATCAATAAAAACCATTAAAAATGTGTCGAATCTCACAGCTATCAATGACCCTACGACGTATGAAGAAGCGATGAAGATCCCGAATTCCAGCAAATGGCTAGAAGCCATGAAATCCGAGATGGGATCCATGTATGAAAACCAAGTTTGGACGTTGGTTGACATACCTCACGACCGAAAGGCCGTTGAGAATAAATGGATTTTCAAGAAGAAAACCGATGTTGATGGTAATGTGACCATCTATAAAGCTCGACTAAATTCTAAGAGTTGACTACGATAGGACTTTCTCTCCCTTAGTGATGCTAAAGTCGGTTAGGATTATGTTAGCAATTGCTGCATATTTCGATTATGAAATATGGCAGATGGATGTCAAAATTATGTTCCTCAATGGTAATATTGAAGAAGAGTTGTATATGATACAACCAAATGGATTTGTCGATCCTAAGGATGCTGACAAGGATGCAAGCTTCAGCGATCCATCTATGTACTGAAGCAAGCATCCCGGAGTTGGAATGTCTGCTTTGATGAGGTGATCAAAGAGTTTGGATTTGTCCAAACTTATGGAGAGGCTTGTATTTACAAGGAAGTGAGTGAGAGAAATATGGCATTTCTAATATTATATGTGGATGACATATTATTGATTGGAAATGATATAGATCTTTTAAACAGTGATAAAAGTTATCTAAACAGCAATTTTTTATGAAGGACCTTGGTGAAGCATAATACATATTAGGCATTAAGATCTATAGAGATAGATCAAGATGCCTAATTGGGATATCACAAAGTACATACCTTGATAAGATTTTAAAAAAGTTTAAAATGGACGAAAGTAAGAAGGGGTTCTTACCTATGTTCCAAGGAAAGATATTCACTAAGACTCAAAGTACGACTAGGGTGGAAGAAAGAGAGATAACATATAAGATCCCCCGTGCCTCAGCCATAGGCTCAATAATGTATGCCAGGCTATGTACAAGACCGGTTGTGGCACATGCTATTAATTTGACTAGTAGGTACCAATCTAATCCAGGTTCAGAACACTTGATAGCTGTCAAGAATATCCTTAAGTACTTAAGAAGAACTAAGGAAATGTTTCTTATGTATGGAGGTGAAGAAGAGCTGGTCGCTAAGTGTTATGTCGACGCTAGCTTTGACACCGATCTAGATGACTCTAAGTCTCAATCCGGATACGTATTTCTCATGAACGAAGCAGCAGTTAGTTGGAGGATCTCCAAACAACCTGTGGTAGTGGGATCAACAACGGAGGAGAAATATGTTGGTGCTTGAAAATCGGCGTAGGAAGCGGTTTGGATGAAGGAGTTCATAACTGAACTAGGTGTGGTTCCTAATCCATTGGACCCAGTGGTGATCTATTGTGACAACAATGGAGCCATAGGCAATTCCAAAGAACCAAGGTCTCACAATAATTCCAAGTATATTAAGCGTCGATTTCACTCCATCCGCGAGCATGTCAAGGATGGAGATATAAATATTTTTAAAGTACACACGGATCTGAATGTAGCAGATCCGTTGACTAAAGTTCTCCCTAGGGAAAAACATGGTCAACACCACAACTCCATGGGTGTTAGATTTATCACTATGTAAACTATATTATTGTCTCTAGTGCAAGAGGGAGACTGAAGGGAATATGCCCTGAGAGGCAATAATAAAGTTGTTATTATCGTATTCCAAGTATATGATAGATGTTTATTTTGCATCCTATGATTGTATTGATTGGAAATGTTAATACATGTGTGTTTGATAAACAAATAAAGGGTTCCTAGTTATGCCTATCTTATTAACTAGCTCGTTGATTAACAAGGTGATCAAGGTTTCCTGATCATGGACATTGGATGTTGTTAATAATGAGGTCACATCATTGGTGGAATGATGTGATGAACATTAATTTATAGTATAGAAATACGATCAACATCATTCTGTTTAAGTTGCTATAACATCATATGAATTAATTATAGTCCTTAGACCATGAGATCAAGTCAAGCACTAACACTAGAAGAGTAACTTGATAACATCAAACTTCACATCATAACAGGGTGACTATAAAGGTGGGTTCAGATACTCCAAAGGTTTTATGTAGAGGCTCATGTATCAAGAGTGGGATTTGTCCATCTCGATAACAGATAGATATACTCTGGGCCCTCTCGGTGATATCAGATTGAGATAGCTTGCAAGAAAGTGATGTGATCACTACAATGTTATATCACCGGAACGAGAAAAGAGTGCATGTCGGTAACAAGATCAAACTAGGTATGGAGATACCGATGATCGAATCTCGGACATGTAATATATCTCGAGACAAAAGGATTTAGTTACTAACGTTAAAGGTTCTCATGATCACAGAAGTCATCATTGAATGTGTAGGAGTTAGTACGGATCTCCAGGACCCGCTGCTGACTATTGATCGGTGAAGGGTCTTGATCATGTCTGCATTATTCGCACACCATAGGGTGACACGCTTAAGGGACATAGACACCATTTGGAGCAAATATGTTCCAGAGAAAAGAGTTGCAAGGCGCTGGAATTATTTCAATGGACACCAAAATTGTTTCGAGTGAAATTGCTGAAATTGGTTCTGCATGTGATATTGAAATATTGCAGGGGGTTTATGTGAATGTTTTTAAATTAAAGTAATTAACAAAATTCTGAATGAAATAAATAAAAGAGTTTTATTAATTGAGAGTTGCATTAATTTTGGTGGAAAATTAATGCATGTGAGTGGCAGTATGAGTGGAGGCATGTTTATGTGAGTGAAGCATCCACCCACATGAATTAAGGAAGAGGTGGGGGCACCTCCATGGCCGCCGGCCATTGGAGGGATCTGCCCCCCTCTCCCCTATAAAAGGTCCCACGCTCCCTCCTCTCATATCACACCTCCACGTGAAGGATCTCTCTGCCCCTCTAGAATTATTCCCCCATGGTCTCGGATTAGCGAGATACATGTTCCCGGTGGCTTTTCGTCCAGAAGTAGTTGCTGCTTCGGCTGCATCTCTGGAGCGAGGAGACATAGGTTGTTTGGTGGACCGTACGTGTGTGCGATGAAGGATGCGCTACTGATTTGCGGCACTGGACATCCTCTCGATCTTGAGATCGGCAAGCGAATGACTACATCATCCACGAGTCCAACCTCGTTACACTTTGTCGGTCTTCAAGGGTATGTTCTCTGTGGATGTATGCCCACCCGTTGTTTGTATCTAGGTAGATAGATCTTGGTGCTTAGTAGTTCCCATCGCAGGAATTTTTTTGTTTTCTATGTTGCGAACCCAACAGGTTAACCTGCTGGGACCTCGGATTAGGGTTTCGGTGCCTAGGCGCCAGAATTCCACGAGAACCTGCGTGTGGCCCTAGATTACATGCACAAGTGTGGTTGAAGGTCCTTATATGTAGTACCTAGCTCCCGGAAGTGACCGTCTACGGCTGCATGCGATAACACCTAGAGAAGTGCTGGACATGTAGGAGGAAACTCCGGCGATGGGTCAAACAGGGGGAAACTAGGGGAACCATGGGCACAACCTTGGTTTTCCATGTAGGTATGGCCTAAAGAATCCTAAACCAATACTAAAGTACATTTGTTAAGCCTAGTACGAAGAAAGCTAGGGGGTAGACCTGCGGGGCCCTCGAATTAGGGTTTTGGTGGAGAAGTACCTCCTAAGCTCCGGATTACCATGAGAACCTGCATGTGTCCCTAGCATACATGCACAAGTGTGGTGGAAGGTACATATATCCAGTACCTAGGTCCCGAGTGTGACCTTCAACGGTCGCATACGATAACACCTAGAGAAGTGATGGACCTGTAGGAGGAAACTCCCGTGACGGGTTAAATGGAGGGAAACCAGTGGAATCATGGGCCCAACCTTGGTTTTAAATGTAGGGATGGCCTAAAGAATCCTAAACCAACAGTAAAGTACATTGGTCAACCCTCGTACGGAGAAAGTTAGGGTGCTAGACCTACGGGGCCCTCGGATTAGGATTTTGTGGAGAAGGAACGCCTGTGCACCGGAATTCCACGAGAACCTGCGTGTGGCCCTAACATACATGCACAAGTGCGGTGGAAGGTCCATATATGCAGTACCTAGCTATGAGTTGTGACCCTCTATGGTTGCGTGTGATAACACCTAGATAAATGCTAGACATGTAGGAGGAAACTCCCGCAACCGGTCAAACAGAGGGAAACTGGTGGAACCATGGGCCCAAACCTTGGTTTTCCATGTAGGTATGGTTTAAATAATCCTAAACCATTAGTAAAGTACCACTACATGGAGCTCGTCGACTTCGATGTCCCTGCCCTACAACACCATCCTAGGCTACCCGGCTCTGGCTAAGTTCATGGCGATCATGCACCACACCTACAACCTGGTCAAGATTCCAGGCGGCGCCGGCACCGCCATCATGGTTTGTTGCGATGAGATCGAAGCCATGTTCTCCCTCGGGAAGGCCTGTAGGGAGGCGGCACCGGCATGATGGGAGTCCGCGACTAGCCTCCCACAGCTCTCCCCAGCCAAGGGGGAAGAAGATGATGAGCTGGCGGCTCCTCCTGACGAGGGCACCATGTGCACTGCTAGGGTCGCTGGTGATGGCCCAAAATATATCGAGCTTGTTGGGGAACCCCAAGAGGAACATATGATGAGCACAGCAGCAAGTTTTCCCTCAGTTATGAAACCAAGGTTATCGAACCAGTAGGAGCAAGGAAACACCTCCAAGGTGTTGTTGCCAACTTGGAATCCTGCACAACACAACCACAGAACTTTTCTCCCAACTTACAGTGAGGTTGTTAATCTCACCGGTTTTGCTGAAAACAAATGATTAAACGTATTGTGTGGATGAAAGTAAAAGCTTGCAGAAAGTAAATAGAAAGCAGTAAACAGTTGTAGATTGATGGTAAAAGAAAGGACTGGGGTCCATAGTTCACTAGTGGTGGCTCTCCTTAAGATATATGACATGTTGGGTGAACAAATTATAGCAAGGCAATTGACAAACATCGAGAAAGCATACATGCATAGATCGTAATCCAACTGCATCTATGACTAATAATCCGCCTTCAGGTTATCATCCGAACCCCCTCCAGTATTAAGTTGCAAGCAACAGATAATTGCATTACGCATTGCGTGTAAAGTAAACAATATGATTGTTCTATGAACAAAGGATTGCTATTTTCTCCCTAGTAGCAACAGCACATCTAGTACCTTAGAGATTTCTGTCACTTCCCCAGATTACTAGAGGGATGAACCCACTATCGAGCATAAATACTCCCTCTCGGAGTTGCTAGCATCTACTCGGCCAAGATATCTACTAACAACGGAGAGCATGCAAGATCACAAATAACAAAGACATGATAGAATCAATAATCAATCTGAAATAGCATCTCAATATCCATCGGATCCCTGCAAACACAACATGTATGATTACAAATAGATGATCTTGATCATGAACGGAGCTCACAAGATCTAGACATGGTAGCACAAAGGAGAAGAACCAACCATCTAGCTACTACATGGACCCGTAGTCCAAGGATGAACTACTCACGCATCACACTGGAGGCTTGCATGGTGATGAACAAGGCCTCTATGGTGAATTCTCCCTCCGGTAGGGTGCCGGGAAGAGCTTCAGATCCCTCCCGATCTAGGGATGGAGATGACGGTGGCTACAGACTCTTCCGTGGAATTTTGCTTGGGTCCTTAGGGTTTCTATATTGGAGGCATCTTATAGGCGAAAGGGGAGGCCGAGGGGGTGCCCTAGGCGGCCACACCACCCCTTGGCGCGGGCTAAGCCTGGTTGTGCAGCTAGGTGGTGTTGCGGCCCTCTGGCCCCTCTCCGTCTCGTATTCTGGCTCCATGTCCCCCTTGTTGAAAAACTGACTTTGGCTTTTGTCCCGTCCAATTCCGGGAATATTCATTTTCTGACTTTCCTGGAACCAAAAACAGTAGAAAACAGGCAGCTGGCACTGTGGCATCTTGTTAATAGGTTAGTCCAAGAAAGTGTATAAAAAGTACTCCAAAGTGTGGACAAGACATAAGAAAGTAGATAAAAACCAAGCATGGAACATCAAAAATTATGGATACGTTAGCAACGTATCAACTGGCAAGAAGAAGCCGGTGTTATCTTGAGAGAGGGCCAAGAATAAGAAGGTCCCCCTCGACCTGGAAGTACCAGGGGATATGATGACCATCGGCGGCGGCCTCCCAGCCGAGAGG
The DNA here is from genome assembly GCA_023614405.1 of Avena insularis. Lineage (NCBI taxonomy): Eukaryota > Viridiplantae > Streptophyta > Magnoliopsida > Poales > Poaceae > Avena > Avena insularis. Next base: position 598,640,755 of record CM042686.1, on the reverse strand, counting down.
GAGGACGCCCTCATCACCTTCCTTCGGGCCAACATGGACATGTTCGCTCGGACCCCATCAGACATGACGAGGGTTCCTCGAGAGGTAATCGAGCATCACCTGGCAGTATGCCCCATGGTGCGTCCAATAAAGTAGAAACCACGGAAGCAGTTGGTGGAGAAGCAGCAGTTCATCATCGGTGAGATGGAAAAGCTCGTTAATGCGCACCTCATCAAGAAAGTCTTGCGCGTCGACTAGCACCCAAACCCCGTGGTGGTCCCCAAGGCCACCGGGGGTGGGAGGCTCTGCGTCGACTTCACCGACCTCAACAAGGCATGGCCCAAGGACCCCTTCCTGCTACCGCGGATAGACCAAATTGTTGACTCCACGGCGGGTTGCGACCTACTGTGTTTTCTGGATTCCTTCTCGGGGTACCATCACATCAAGATGGCCAAGGAGGACGAGGAGAAGACTTCCTTCATCACCCCGTGCGGCATGTACTGCTATACCTGCATGTTGTTCGGCCTCAAGAATGCCGGCGCCACCTTCCAAAGGCTCATGCCCATCGCGCTAGGCGGGCAGATGGGGAGGAATGCGGAGGCCTACGTTTACGACATCGTGTTCAAGACCCGCGAGACAGACACCTTGGTGGAGGACCTGACGGAAACCTTCGCTAACTTACGTCGGGTGAACATCAAGCTCAATCCCATCAAGTGCGTGTCCGGGGTCCCGTCGGGAAAGCTCCTCGGTTTCCTGGTGTCGCATCGACGGATCGAGGCCAACCCCGACAATGTCCGGGCCATCGAGGAAATGCACCCACCAACACAACTTAAGGAGATGCAGCGTTTGGCCGGGTGCATGGCGGCTCTAGGAAGGTTCATCTCCAAGCTCGGCGAGAAGCCCTTGCCTTTCTTCAAGATCATTAAGCGTACTGGGAAGTTCTGATGGATTCGGGAGGCCGACGAGGCATTCTAGGCCCTCGAGAGGTATCTCACGAGCCCTCCGATCATGGTGGCCCCCAAGGAGCGTGATCCTCTACTGTTGTACCTGGCTGCTACACCGCAACAGCGAGCGTTGTCCTGTTCGCGGAGTGTGAAGAAGTGCTAGAAAAGAAGTGGAAGGCCCGGGTTGTGAACCCTCTCGAGGGCCCGGGGGCTACGCCCGAAGGCGGCGGCTCCCGAAGGGACCTAATGACAGGGCCATCAACCGAGCCACGGCCAAGACCACAAAGCTTGTGCAGCGGCCGGTCTACTTCGTCAGCACGGTGGTCAGGGACGCACGGGAAAGGTACCCTGATGGGGATATACCAATCGAGGTATGCCCAGAAGGACGATTCGACTGGCCCAGGTCCAATGTGAATGGGCCTACAGGAATGGCAACTAGAAAGCGACTGATGCAGAAGCCTAGCAATTGGAAGCTGGAGGCCCATGATCTTAGATAGGCCCAGTCGGATTAGGTAAAATCCTCGGAAACCTTAACTGATTTGGTTGTAATCCTATAAACCCTACCGAGGTACCGCCTACATAAACCTCCCTAGGGTACTCTGCATAATTACGCACTATTAGCTACCCCATCCAAGCGACTCGCTACCTGGCCGCCGAATTCACCTACCTTGTAATCCACATGTCGATAATACAATCAAGCAGGAGTAGGTCTTTACCATATGGGGGGAAACCTGGGTAAATCCCTTGTCTCTATTTTCAATCTCGCACCACAGATGGCAAGTAGCCCTTGCCCCAAATTGTATCAATCCCTACCCCTGGTAGCGACTGCCCCATGCAGGAGAAGTTCCTGTACGCACTCCTCATGGCGTCACGTAAGTGAAATGGATCGTATGGGCACCTAGAGGAGGTGAATAGGTGCTACTTAAAATTTTAATGCTTTTTCAATTTTAGGCTTGATACAAAAGGAAAATTCTCTAGATATGTTATTATATAGAATTTCTCTATATGCAAACCTAACTACTAGCGAGTAAAGGCGAGTGAGATAGAGGAACGAGTAAACCGTAGTGGAGCACGCGGAGACACGGGATTTGTTTTTCCGCAGTTCCTTCCTTGTTAAGGGAAGTACATCTGTGTTGGATGGGTGGGCGCTACTAAGACCACCATGCCATAATAGGCCTCATCCTATTCTCCAATGGATCCCGCCACCAAATGCCCGATCCACCTTTCCACTATAGGAACCCTACAAGGCGGGAACCGGCCCCGTTACACAATTAGCGGGGCACAACTCCACAACCAAATTGGAGGCTCCCGTAATGACAACAAGCTGCCATAAGAACAAGTTATCAATAACAAAACACAAGATCTAGGTATTAACGACAATACTAGATCGGGGATTTCTCCAAGTGAATGGAGAGGAGTTGATGCGCTTGATTCGTGATGACGATGTAAGTTGTCTCCTCCTTCATTTCCCCCAAAGATCGAAGCCTTCGGGTGGTTGAAGTGGGAGATCTAGAGAGGGAGCACTTGCAACAGGTCTGGCCTTTTTCGAATGAATCAAGAGTTCTGACCGAAGGGGATGAAGGGGATTTTACACGCCCTGTCCCAACTGAGCCGTTGGAGCCTTTGGGGGGCGGATTATCCGGCCTAGGGAAAACTCCGCCCCAGACTTGGATTATCCGGGAAATAATCCACCCCCACTCAGAGCGACGTGCCGAGCTGGCCCTTGCTTATATCCTGGGGGCCAGATTATCTGGCCCAAGGTGAGGGCCGGATTATCTGATCGGGGGAAGAAAGTCCGCCCCTTTTTGGAATTTCCGGGGGGAAATCTGCCCCCAGTCAGAGCGTCGCGCCTTGCCTGTCCTTGATCATCTCCTGGGGGCCGGATTATCTGGCCGAAGACGTGGGCCGGATTATCCGGTCAGGGGAAGAAAATCCGACCCTTTTCAGAATTTCCGGGGGGAAATCCGCCCCCAGTCAGAGCGACGCGCCATGCCTACCTTTGCCAAGTGAGCCAGGCTAGATTATCCGGCCCCCAAACACAATAACTTTTCCTGCCACTTAGCACACATGAGAAAACTCCACGGTATTGTTATGTAACACGCAAAACACAGGGAACCATGAAATGTTCTTTGAATCTCCCCCTTTTTGGTGTTAGATGACAATACTAGGATTTGCAAGATAGTTCTCAACACAATAATATTTTAGTGAATGAAAGAGACTCCCCCTAAATGTGTGCATACTAAAATTTGCAATTGATTACAAATACACACAAGAAGGTACAAGTCTATTTCATTGAAACATACGCGAAAAATTCATACCACCGGAGGGGAGATAGATGCGTCCTCAAAATATTACCACCAGAGGGGAGATAGATGTGTCCTCAAAATATTATAAGAATATCCAGTGATAGCCATAATGAGCGCCTCCCTTGATATAGATATCCAATATAGCCAATATGATAGATGACTCCATAAGAATAATCCACAAGATAAATCTAGAGCAACACAAACATAGTCTCATACAGCACAAATCACAAATAAAAGTTCGATGCTAAATGGGCACAAGCGAGAAAAAGACCGAAAAGCTAAAGTGCAAATACTTGTGCCCGACCCATGCAAATTCACGAAGACCTAATAGAACTACTTCTCCCCCTTTGGCATCGAAACGCCAAAAAGGAAGAAGAGCGATGCTAGCGCCCAAGGGATCACTCATAGTCCTCATCGTCGTCCTTGTCCTTGTCCTCATCCTCAAGCTCCTCGGTGTCATCCTCCTCATCATTAGTAATGACGTATACTTGGGCCAGATTTTCCGGCTTAAAATCTGAAATTCTGTTACACACAAATTCAGGCTCGCGCGTCCCCAAACAACACCCCCACAAGGTGAACAAAGGTCTTGTGTGCAAGAAGAGATTGCTTAGGCGTAGGGAAAGGCTTGGTATTAAGAGAACCAAACTGAGATGGTACTACACACTCAAATTTGCAAGAATCGAATCAACTAAAGGCCAAAATTGAGTGTGATTCCCATAAGAAAATGAGATGAGCAAGAACAACCAAAAAGATCCAAATAAACCCAACTCTTCTCATGGAAGAGGGTGGTGGCAGAGGCCACCTTGTTGGAGTACATGGGATGACACCGCGAAGATATTTCTTGGGTTCATGACCAATACTCATCAACAAGCTCACATATCACAAAATGATATAAAGAGAAATGATTTGACTTGCTTTCGGCATTATGGGGGAGGGTTAGCCCAATCAATTAGGACCACACTCCCCCTATATCCATGCCCACACCTAGACCAAATAAGACTGAGATGTAAGAGTGAGTGCATGGGTAATCAAGACAAGCTCCTTGAATAAACGATATTTAGCTCATTCCTCAAGTAGCAAAACCTTGCTTCATCAAGTGACTTCGTGAAAATATCAGCAAGTTGGTTCTTCGTGCTCACAAAAGATAGATCAATATCGCCTCGAGTAACATGGTCCCGAATAAAATGATTCCGAATCTCAATGTGCTTCGTCCTTGTGTGATGTACCGGATTGTACACAATTTTGATTGCACTTTCATTATCGCATAAAAGAGGCACTTTGTCACAATTGACACCTTATTTCTTTAAAGTTTGCCTCATCCATAATAACTGAGTGCAGGCACTAGCAGCAGCAACATATTCAGCTTCGGCGGTGGAGAGAGATACACAATTGTGTTTTTTGGAAGACCAACAGACTAGAGACCTTCCCAATAACTAACAAGCTCCAGAAGTTGATTTCCTATCATCCTTATCACCAGCAAATCTGAATCAGTATAACCACATAGAGAGAAATTGGAGCCCTTGGGATACCATAGACCGAAATGAGGGGAATGAACCAAATATCGGAAGATCCTCTTGACCGCCACTAAGTGGCTTTCTTTAGGAGCTGCTTGATACCTTGCACACACACCTACACTCAACACAATATCGGGTCTAGATGCGCAGAGGTAAAGGAGAGAGCCGATCATGGACCGGTATACCTTTTGGTCCACATCTTTGCCATGGGTATTATGTTCAAGATGACATTTTGTTTGCATCGGAGTGGCGACGCCATTAAAGTCTGTCATCTTGAATCTCTTGAGCATGTCTTGGATGTATTTTTCTTGATTGATCAAGGTTCCTTCTCTAAGTTGCTTGATCTCAAATCCAAGAAAGAACTGTAACTCTCCCATCATAGACATCTCAAACCTATCAGTCATAAGCTTTGAAAATTCATTATTAAAAGATTTATTAGTAGAGCCAAAGATAATATCGTCTACATATAGTTGGCATACGAAGAGCTCCCCCTTAACCTTCTTAGTAAAAAGAGTGGGATCGATTTTCCCAACTTCGAAGTCACGGTCTAACAAAAGCTCTTTAAGGTGCTCATACCACGCACGTGGAGCTTGTTTAAGGCCATAGAATGCCTTATCGAGTTTGTAGACATGGTTCAGGAAGTTAGGATCCTCAAATCCTAGGGGTTGCTTTACATATACCAACTCATGTAGAGGACCATTAAGAAAAGCACTCTTAACATCATTTGATGTAATTTAAAATTATTATGAGTAGCATAAGCAAGAAGGATACGGATGGACTCAAGACGAGCTACACGAGCATAAGTCTCGCCGAAGTCAATGCCCTCAACTTGGGAATAGCCTTGTGCCACGAGTCTTTCCTTGTTCCTCACAACAATGCCATTCTCATCTTGATTGTGTTTAAATATCCATTTTGTGTCGATAACACTGCTGCAATCCTTGGGCTTCTCTACTAATTTCTAGACCTTGTTGCATTCAAAGTTATTCAACTCTTCATGCATAGCAACAACCTAGTCCGGATCCTCAAGAGCTCCAAACACTTTCTTGGGTTCCACCATTGAGATGTGAGATTGATGCTCACCAAAACTTGCCAACTCCCTTCTTGTGGATACCCTTCGTCGAAGATCACCTACAACTTTGTCAAGAGTGTGACCCCTTAACTCAAGGTTCCTATCTGCACGAGCTTTGCGACAAAGTTCAATTAGCTTGTTGTCTCTTGGAGGAATAACTTCATCATTTGAGTCTTCGCTGGAATCATTGGCTTGGACTTGATCTGTATCTTGATTAGCAGTAGTAGGAGATGATGAACCTTTCCCTTGAAGTTGATCAATAGTCGTAACAGGAAGCTACTACTCTTTAGGAGTTTTAGGGCCAGATAATCCGGCCATGGGTGGGGCAGGATAATCCGGCCTGGGAGAACCAGAAGCATCTTCACAAACTTTACTGGATCTTGCTCGAATTGGAGAGTGGCCGGATAATCCGGGGTTAGTCGGAAAATTCGGCCTAGGACATGCAGCAGATTCTTCGATATGTTGATCATTTTGGCCAGCGATGGAGGGATGGCCGGATAATCCGGTGTCGACCGGATAATCTGGCCTGGAGCATTCAAGAGCATGTTGATCTGCAACATTCTGTGTGGTTGGTGTAGAAGATTCTCCAATGGTTGGAGCATGTTGAGCTTGTGTCGATGAGGACTCCACTTGAGTAGAGCATTGTCCTTCCTGATCCGCCACAAGGGGTTCCTCAACAGGGCGAAAAAATTCCACACCCATTCTTCTTATGGCATCATGTGGTATTTCAACATCTACATCACAAATATCAACTTTCCCCGCACGGGAGGCATCATTTTCCTCAAACACCACACTACAAGATTCTACAACAGTTCTGGAGAGCTTATTGTAGACTCTATAAGTGTGGGATTCGGCACCATAACCAAAAAATGCCTTCTAAATCCTTAGATTCAAATTTAGATAACCGAACTCCTTTAGTGAGAAAGAAACACTTACAACCAAATACTCAGAAGTACGAGATGTTTGGCTTGTTACCAGTAAGTATTTCATATGGAGTCTTGTCCAAGATTTTGTGGAGGTAGAGCCAGTTGGATGAATGTCAAGTGGTAGAGATTGCTTCAGCCCAGAAGTTATAAGGAGACTTAAATTCAGCTAGCATAGATCTAGCCATGTCCATTAAGGTCTGGTTCTTCCTCTCGGCAACACCATTTTGTTGAGGGGTGTACGCAGCGAAATATTGATGTCTTATCCCCTCTTCACTTAGGAATTCATTTAAGGTGTAGTTCTTGAACTCAGAGCCGTTATCACTTCTTATTTCCAATATAGGGACGTTGTGTTGATGTTGAACCTCGTTGGCAATGTCGATGACTGTTTGTTGAGTCTCGCTCTTCAACTTGAAGAAATAGACCCATGTGTATCTTGAGTAATCATCAACAATCACGAGGCAGTACTTCTTCCCACCGAGGCTTGCATGTGATGGAGGTCCAAAGAGATCCACATGAAGGAGCTCCAAAATCCTCTTTGACGAAATAATGGTCTTCCTTCGACGAGGAGAGTCATGCATTTTCCCTTCAACACAAGCCATGCAAACATGATCTTTCGCAAAGGAAACATTCTCTTTTAGTCCAAGGATGTGGCCACCCTTGTGGAGACTTTGCAAAGTTCTCATATTGACATGGGCTAGTTGGCAATGCCATAACCAACCCGCGTCAGCCTTTCCGAAAAGACAGATCGGGCCTGTAGTGGTTTTCCCCAAGAAGTCCACCACGTACAGGTCATTTTCGACATAGCGAATTTTAGAGACTTGCTCCACAAGAGTACCACCAAATCAACATCAATGAAAACTGCAAAGCCCATCTTACCAAGGGCGCGAACTGAAAGTAAATTGTAATCGAGGGTCTCAACAACCATGACGTCCATGAGGGAGATATCGTGAGAAATCACAACTTTCTCGAGACCCAATACCTCAGATTTTGACTGATCACCATAGGAGACAGTTATGTGATCATGATTAGGCCGCATCTCCGTGATGATCTCCTTGCTTCCAGTCATATGACTTGTGCACCCGCTATTGAGTACCCACTTAGACCCACCGGAAGCATAGCCCTGCAAGAAAGTTACTTCTTGGTTTTAGGTACCCATTTCTCAATGGGTCCTCTCATGTTAGTGACAAGGTTCTTGGGAACCCAAATAGACCAAGGAATATAAGTATCATCAGGACCTACATAACTAGCATAAACATCACCATAATAATCACAATATAACTCATAGTTAGGATTATTAGCCCTTGCAAAACCATCATAGTTAGACTTGTCATTAGTGGTGGTGCTAGTCTTTGATTGAGCAGTTTTGCTCTTCTTCTTCTTGTTCTTCTTCTTCTTTGTCTTGGGAACATAACTAAGACCCTCTCTTCCATTGTTTGTCCTTTTCTTGCTAAGAACCTCATTTAGAATTTCTTTACCTTTATGTTGAGATCCCTTTACAAGTTCTTCTTGTCCACAAGATGGAGTAGAGGTTTTGGGCATATCATACTTCTTCAATTGAGTTTGGAGCTGGTCACGAGACACATTTAGAGTAGAATGTTCACTCTCCAATGCCTTGTGAGCAATGTCAAGTTTCTCAAACTTCTCCGAGAGTCTAGCATGAGCAGCCCCAAATTCATTGTTTTCCTTCTTTAGTTTCTTTACCTTAGAAAGAGCATTGCCATGTTCTTTGATGAGCTGAGCAACAACCTCTTCATGGGACTCCTCAATTGACTCGAGTCTCTCTTCCAAGCATACTCGAGCTTCCTCTTCTTCTTCCAAGGCATTCTTCAAGGAGGCTATATCCAAGGCATCTTCTCTTTTAGTTCTGCCCTTTTCTTCGAGGAGATCTTTGGATTGGGCAAGTTAACTCATAAGAGCATCAAAATGAAGTTTGTGCTCACCTTGCAAGTTAGTGAAAAAGTTGTCCAAAGCAATAACTTCTTCTTTTATCTTAAGACTAGTATGATCATCCATATCCATATTTATGTTAGTCTTAGGAAATGAAGAAATAGAAGATGATACCTCAGACCCTCTTGCCATAAGGCAGGTGACGTTGTTGTTCATGACGTTTTCGTTTGGAGAGTCGAAGAGTGATCACGGACAAGATGTGGTGGCTATAGCAGCCACCTCACGAGTACTATCTTCATCCTCTTCATCTTCACTTGCAGAGGAATATTCTTCTTGTGCCACCAAGACAATCTTGGGTTGTTTATTGTAAGGGCCATTCTTTTTGATAAATGGCTTCTTTCGAGGTGCCTTGGATTTTTCTTTAAGGATGATCCTGCCACCATTGTCTTCTCTATTTTGATATGGACACTCAGCCACAAAGTGTAGCCTATCTCCACAATTGTAGCATGTTCTTAGTTTTGGGCCATTCTCTCTTCTTCCACTTGACCCATTCTTGCGCTCGAGTTCTGACTTGGCCTTAGCTGGATCCTTCCAAAAGTTCCTTGCATAGAAAGTCATGTACTCACCATGAGCATGCTTGAATTCCTAGGGGCAGCCCATGGAGACACCCTCGAATCCTCTTTCATCCTCATATTGCTCAACAACATTTGCCTATAGAGCAACATTCACCCCTTTTTGCATTCCAATGGCTCGGGCACGGGCATCTTCCGCGTTCTTAGCTGCAACCTTGAATGATGCCATTTCTTGCATGACTTCATTGGAAGTCATTTGATGGTAGTCGTGTCTTCCTTACAAGCTCTTCAAGTCCGTTGGCTCAAAAGGCATTAGAGCACTCACATATTTCCTTTTTATCCAAGCATCATCAATGTGAGTGGCTCCATGCTTTCTAAATGTTGTTGCAATGCCCCTGAGTCTTCTATACATATCTTCATGGTTTTCACCATCCAACATGTAGAATCCTTCAGCTTCATTGCTAAGGGCATCATACCTATTCCTCCTCGTGCTTTCATTTCCAATAAAGAGCTTGGTGAGAGCATCCCAAGCTTCTTTAGCGTTGTTGGAATGATCAATGTGGGGCATGTCCTTGGGACCCACTCCGAGCTGTATCATGTGGAGAGCCGTTGCATTCAATTGACTATCCACAACTTCTCTTCTTATCTAGTTGGTGTGATCTCCAATATGAAGACCCTCTTTGATAATCCTCCAAAGTTTAATTGACAAACTGCATACATGAGACTTCATTAAGAATTGCCATTGATTAAATGAAGATGCAGTAAGTTTGGGTGGATCACCCCTATTGTTTATATGAGGATGTGGGATAGGTGGATCTGGAGAATATAGGTGAGGAACCTCACTATAGTCCTCCTTACCACTTCCCTTCTTGGAGGCAGAACCATTATGTTTTTCACCTACCACTTCATCTTCCTTAGATCCGGCGTGAGCCTTATCCTTGGATGAAGGAGTGGTAGCCTCAGAGGAAGATGGAGATGGGGATGTAGATGATGTGAGGCGAGCAATCATTTGCTGCATCTCCTCCATCTTGGTCTCAAAGGATTTCAACAAGGTTGTTTCCAACGTCTTGAGGTCATCCATTGTGACCTTATCCACAACCCCATTCCCATTTTCCTTAGTACCCATACTTCTTTAGGCGGTTAAGCCCGAACAAAGAGCCGGGGATCTGATACCAATTGAAATGGATCGTATGGGCACCAAGGGGGGTGAATAGGTGCTACTTCAAATTTTAATACTTTTTCAATTTTAGGCTTGACACAAAAGGTAAATTCTCTAGATATGCTATTATATAGAATTTCCCTATATGCAAACCTAACTACTAGCGAGTAAAGGCGAGTGAGATAGAGGAATGAGTAAACCGTAGTGGAGCACGTGGAGACACAGGATTTTTTTTACCGCAGTTCCTTCCTTGTTAAGGGAAGTACATCTGCGTTAGAGGGGTGGATCCCGCCACAATAGGCCTCACCCTGTTCTCCGATGGATCCCGCCACCAAAGGCCTAATCCACCTTTGCACTATAGGAACCCTTCGAGGCGGGAACCGGCGCCTTTACAAAACTAGCGGGGAACAACTCCACAACCAAATTGGAGGCTCCCGTAATGACAACAAGGTGCCACAAGAACAAGTTATCAATAACAAAACACAAGATCTAGATATTAAAGAGAATACTAGATCGGTGATTTCTCCAAGTGAATGGAGAGGAGTTGATACGCTTGATTCGTGATGACGATGTAGGTTGTCTCCTCCTTCAATTCCCCCAAAGATCGAAGCCTTCGGGTGGTTGAAGATTGAGATGTAGAGAGGGAGCACTTGCAACAGGTCTAGACTTTTTGAATGAATCAAGAGTTCTGACCGAAGGGGATGAAGGGGCTTTTATACCCCTTGTCCCAACTGAGCTGTTGGAGCCTTTGCGGCCGGATTATCTGGCCCAAGTGAGGGTCGGATTATCCGGTTGGTGGAAGAATGTCCGCCCCTTTTCAGAATTTCCGGGGGAAAATCCGCCCCCTGTCAGAGCGACGTTCCTTGCTTGTCCTTCATCGTCTCCTGGGGCCAGATTATCCGGCCCAAGGCGTGGGCTGGATTATCCGGTCAGGAGAAGAAAATCTGCCCCTTTTCAGAATTTCCGGGGGAAAATCCGCCCTAGTCAGAGCGATGCACCATGCATGCCTTTGCCAAGTGAGCCAGGCCAGATTATCCGGCCCCTTCGGGGGGCGGATAATCCAGCCCCCGAACACAATAACTTTTCCTGCACACGTAGAACACATGAGAAAACTCCACGGTATTGTTATCTAACATGCATAACACAGGGAACCATGAAATGTTCTTTCACTAAGCTACACCACTACTTCTAGGGTCACCCATCAGGGTGGTCACTAAGTTCTCTCAAGAGGCTATCCTACACAACCCCAACGCCACGGGCTGTGTTGCTGAGTGGGCTATCGAACTGCAGACCTTTGAGATCATGTTCGACACCACGCCCACCGTTCGTTTAAGGGCCCTGGTAGAGTTTGCGGCATAGTAGACTGGCCTTGGGGGAAGCGAGCCCCGGGAGGAAATAACCCATCTTCCTGGGAAGCTAGCCCAGGGCGTTGGACCATGAACTTCGACGGGCATTCAACAGGGATGGCACCGGAGCGGCATCCATGCTCATGTCTCCCGCATGCGACAAACTCTCCGACGCCATGCAGCTACGCTTCAAGGATGGAGACAAGCGCTCCAACAACATCGTTGAGTATGAGGGCTTGATCAGCGGCCTCAAGGCAGCCATCGCCCTCGGCATCAAGCGCATCATGATCCAGGGAGACTCCCTCCTCCTAGTCAACTTCTCCAAAAAAAGCTACTGTCCAAAGGACAAGCACATGGCGGCGTACCTGGAGGAAGTGCAAAGGTTGGAGAAGTACTTCCTAGGCATGGACCTGCTCCACATCCCCCGTGGAGACAATTACAAGGCGGACGAAATCGCTAAGCGCGCGTCCAGACGGAACCCCAACGGCCGGGGTCTTCGAGGAATGGTTGTTCAAACCCTCGTCTACCCCTCGATAGGAAACTGCTGATACGTCCATAACGTATCTATAATTTTTGATGGTTTTATGCTAATAATATGCTTTTGACACTCCTTTTTATATAAATTTTTTGATTTATTTGGACTAACCTACTAATAGTTGCAAAAGTGCACAATGTTCTTGTTTTACACTTTGATGTGTAGGAATTACCAAGAATACAAGTGGAAACCTTGTTGGAGTCAAATTGGGGATTTTCTAGAAAACTGTCTCAGAACTCTTTTTAAAGATGGTCACGTTGCGGGTCGAAGACGGCGTCAAACAGAAAACTCTTCAACTACAATGTTGTTGGACATTTCGCGACAAACGTTCTGGACATAAAATTTAGCTGATTACGAGTCCGGACGGGCCTTTTAGGCCCGATTTACTGCAGCCCAAGATGGGGTGACGGGAATCCGAGAAGCTATATAAAGGGAGAAAACCTAATTCACCCAGGCATCTCCACCCACGAATTTGCAGCCACCAAAGCCACGTTTTTGCCTCCCCCATGGATCCCATCTCCATGGGGGAGGGATCCCAATAAGCCATGAAGGAAGGGGCTAAGGGGCAGTGCTCCCCCATGATACCGGCGGCGGGGAAAGAGTCCCCCGCGCCGCCGCCGACGCCGCCCTCTTCACCATCTTCACCGCCATCTCCATCACCTAATCCTCCTAGTATGCAGTGGTTCACCCCTCCCACACACCTCTATACCGTCCTATGTAAACATGGTGTTTGATGCACTAGTAGAAAACATACCTTTGGTCCAGGGGTATTAGCCCCGGTTTTGCTACAAACCGGGACTAATGCCCCAGTCCAACGACTAGAACTGGCCCCAGTGTGGCAGGCACTAGCCCCAGTTTGAACGAGACCTTTAGCCCCGGGTCGTGTAACAAACCAGGACTAAAGGGTTTCAAGCGGGCCGGGTCGGGCGTCATACCCTTTAGTCCCGGTTTGTTATACGACCCAGGGCTAAAGGTCTGGCTATATCTTCTTCCCTTGCCCGAGCCACCATTCAAGCTGGTGGCTCTCCTCTCTCTCTTTCTTGCTTCAAGATCGAGTTCATGCCCTTTTTTTCCTCAAGATTTGTCTATATTTTGTGGTGCCCCGTCTATCCAAAGGTTCTAAAAGGTGAGCATCTTCATCTTTTGAACTCGCATTGCTATATTAGCTCATTTCATGCTCTATCTTGTAGATGGATTTGTGGATTTAGTTTGGTAGTAATTTTTGCAATGATAGCATGAGATCCATGTTTAGATTCTATCTATCTTGTATTAATGTAAGGAACTCTAAGGTAAATATCACAATATGTGGATTCTATCTATATATATCTTGTTTTGGCACATAGTCTCAAAATTTGATTTTAGAAGCACACACATGCGTGAGTTCATCATTCTAACTAGCTAGCTACGCAAAATATCCTTCTTCATCTACCTGCGTTGAACAAACTGAAAAATTGTAACAAAGATAGGGTTAATTCATAAAAGCTTGATAAGAAGACATCACAGTACAGCTTCGAGAAGCACCTCTATGGCGAGCTCCTCGAAGAAGTCTGAGGATAGGATCCTAAGACATCTTCGAGAGAAGCTCCGCCATAGTGGTGTCCCTCTGGCACCATCTTGGAGTTAATAACTTCTCTAACTATAGATTAGTACGTCGGGTAACTAAAATAATTCACATATTAGGGAGTGCCTCTATGGCGAGCTCCTCGAAGATGTCTGAGGACGGGATCCTAAGACATCTTCGAGAAGCTCTGCCGTAGTGGTGTCCCTGCTCTCGCACACCATCTTTTAGTTTATATCTTCTCTAGCTAGATCAGTATGCTGGTGGAGCTAACTAATTTCACATATTAGAGAGTGCCTCTACGGCGAGCTCCTCAAAGATGTCTGAGGACGAGGTCCTAAGACATCTTCGAGAAGCTCCGCCGTAGTGGTGTCCCTGGTCTCGCACACCATCTTGCAGTTCTTCACAAGAATGCATACCTATTTATATATTAAGCAGCACAACATAGTGTCGGACACTGATGACATAATGTCGACACACTCACCCCTGGCGTAGTGCTGCCACCCACCCAAAATAGTGTCGTCATTTAATTTACTAGCTTAGTGCTGCCCACGGAGGACATAGTGTCGACATGTTGTCTCCACATCCACATTTAGTCCCAGTTGGTGCCTCCAACCGGGACTAAAGGTTCATCATATCTTTAGTCCGGGTTGCAGGTTTTAATTTTGTCCCGGTTGCCTCCACAACCAGGCCGTCACCCTCGTACCTGGCGAGCTCCCTTTCCCGCCGGTTTGCAAAGAAGGCATTCCAGGTGTCGAGGTTGTCGGGATCCCAATGGGGATCCATCCGCTGCTCCGGTGTGAGCTCGAGGTAGAACTGGTTTGTTATGGCCGCCTGGTGGGCCGAACCTTGAGGCACAGGAGGAACAGGAACCCCTCCAGCGCTCAGCATCCATCCAGCGGGCAGCCGGTACCCCGGCGGGCATGGGTCGCTGGAGGCGCATAGCGCCTCCGTCTCCTCGAGCGTCAGAAAGGCCCAGTAAGCAGTGTCCATTGCTGTGAGAGAGAAGGTGTAGATATGTGGATGGACATGGCGGTCGGCCTAGATATAAAGGGACATGGCTGGAGAACATGGCGGGAAGCGGGAGAAATGGCGGGAGAACATGGCGGGAAGCCGGGGAAATGGCGGGAAAACATGGCGGGAAGCGGGGGAAATGGCAGGAAAACATGGCGGGAAGCGGGAGAAATGGCGGGAAGTGGGGGGAATGGCGGGAAAATATGTTTTAGTCCTAGTTAATAGTTTTAGTATTGAATATTATATTTCTATTTCTAATGAGTCTATTATTTTTTGTGAATATTTTGGTATATCATATGTATTTTCTGTTTTTAAATAATAAACTATATTTTTCCAACATTTGTACTAAATATAATACTTGTTAAACAATAGATAATTTCATTTAAGTTGTATAATAAAGTATGATAATAGATTTAAATTATAGATCTTCTTTTTCTAAAAATTTTAATATATAATACATAATTTTCTGAAAAATATAAACCATTTTTGGTTTTGGCGCCAAAAACAAACCGGGGCTAAAGGGTGACCTTTAGCCCCGGTTCGTATTACAAACCGGGGCTAAAGGGGTGTGGCGCACGGGAAGAGCGGTGGCCGAAAACACCTTTATCCCCGGGTTGTAATACGAACCGGGGCTAAAGAGGGACCTTTAGCCCCGGTTCGTATTACAACCCAGGGCTAAAGGGGGTGGTATAAATACCCCATCCCCACCCCCACCCGGGGCTAAAGGGAGAGCCAGATCACTTCTTCCCAGAGGAGCTCGCCGCCGCTGCCCGCGCCCGTCCGTGCCGCCGTGCGAGCCGCCGCTGCCGTCTGTCTCTGCGCCGTCCGTGCCGCCGCCGTCCTTCTCCACGCGCGTCCGTGCCGCCGCCGCCCGCACCGTCGTCTCCGCGCCGCACCGCGCCGCCTCGCCGTTCAGGTGATCGCGGTGCCACAGTATTAATTTTTTTTAGTGTTAATTAGTTGTTAATTTTAGTATTTAGGGTTAATTAGTTATTAATTTTGGTTAGTGTTAATTATTTGTTAATTTTAGTATTTAGGGTTAATTAGTTGTTAATTTTAGTTATATGTTGTTAATTTTGGTTAATTAGTATTTAGGGTTAGTTAGTATATTAGTATTAGGTTAGTATCTACTATTATTATATTAGTATTTAGGGTTAATTAGTATTTAGGGGTAGTTAGTATTAGTATTAGGTTAGTATTAGTATTTAGTATTAGTTAGTATATTAGTATTAGTTAGTAATTACTAGTAGTATTTAGTATTAGTCAGTATATTAGTATTAGTTAGTATTTAGTATTAATATTAGTTAGTATTAGTATTAGGTTAGTATTTAGTTAGTATTAGTATTAGGTTAGTATTTAGTATTAGTATTAGTATTAGTTAGTATTAGTATTAGGTTAATTGTATAGGTTAGTATTTATCTAGGGTTAGTTAGGGTTAGTTAGAATACTTAGTTAATTAGGTTTAGTTTAGTTAGTGTTAGGTTTAGGGTTAGTGTTATTAGGGTAATACTTAGTGATTTAGTTACTGTTTATGTTTTATGATTATTTATTGCTATTATTTAGTTATGCCGCGTCCACCTCGTCCGAGCCTACTGGACTCCGTCAGAGATGTCCGAGTCTGGGCTCCGCCGGGTTGGCACTGGGAGGTGCTACCTGTCGGGACTCGTGCCTTGGTGAGAAATCCGGGTATCATCGTCGACCCAGAGCTTCTTTGGTGACGTCCACGAGGTCCAGGAGCGGTGCAGAGGGAGCCAGGCCCCGAGGAGGTGCTACGTCGTCGTATCAGGGAGGAGGACGAGCATGTACGACGATACATGTATCTTTTAGAGACTAGATTCTCCAATATCTGGCAGGTTCACTCGACAAAACTATCCTTAGTTCGTATTGTCTGTAAGTGATTACTTTATTTATGTAATTAGGTCTCTATCTCAGCTTGTACAATTCATTGCCGGTAAGTATACTCACTATATTCTTTTGTACGCTATATATAATGATGCAGAATGAATATGCTCTATTGTAAAAGAAAGGCTATCAATGGATTTGGGTTCATTGACCCACATCGAGTTCATGGAGCTATACTAAAGGATAAACCACTGGAGACCGAGCACAACTTGTTGTGGTTTCTCACGAAACAGCATTTCTGTAATGAAATACTATTTCCTTACCACAACGGCAAGTGAGTTTTTGTACACATTAAATTTTGCTTACTCGATGTTCAGTGTAAATGATGAGTTACTGACATATGTAAATCTTGCGTAGGTACCACTGGATTCTTCTAAGCATTTCACTTGACTTGGGAAGAGTTCACATCATAGACTCACTAAACAAAGACATTGAAAACTACCGCAGCATTATCGATGCGCTCCAGAGGTAATTTCAACCATTATCGCACTATATCGGTTTCTTTCGTTCATTTTTTGGGATATCAAATAGTTATTAACTCATACATTAATTTTCTTTGTCGGGTAGGGTTTGGACACAGTTCAAGAAACATGTCCACGGTCAATGGCGTGAGGAGCTATTTTTTAAATCACTCTCGATAAGTAGTACGAGCTAAGTCCGCGCATCTATTTAATTCTAGTTTATGTGCATTTATCATGCTAGAGTTATTATTTGATTGAATTTTATTCTTGTAAAGTGCGTGAGGCAGCCACAGGGGACTAATCTATGTGGATTCTCGTTATGCGAGTTCATTACATCGATGAGAAGCCCTCGGAAAATGTTCGAGTAAGTAAACAATATATTCACTCTTTATTTTTATTACAAAAAGTTGTGTTGAGTCTAATTCATACGATCTCCTTTTTATATAGTTGGACGCAATGCGGGACAAGCTTCTACCAGAGGACCACCTAATAGCAATCCAAGAGGAATTTGCTGGATTTTTTGTCGACGAGGTCATAGACTCACGTGGAGAATACTGTATACGTAGACCCTAAAGCATCCATGTAATGATCTCCATGTAATCAAATAGACATGCTCTGGACCCGGTTGGGACTCCATGTATGCTTGTAAGAGAAATTATATTATATATTGCATCAATGTGTACAAGCACTGTGTAGTAGCATTCTGTATGTATACGAAAACTTGTGTCTAATGAAAACACAGAATGAAACATAATTGAACACAAAACAAAAAATAAAAAGAAAAACACAAAACCCTAAACCCCATGCCCTGCCGCGGCAGGGAACCTTTAGTCCCGGTTCGTAACACAACCCGAGACTAAATGTCCTGCCGCCCAGCGCGCCTCGCAGGACCACGTGGTTGGACATCTAGCCCAGGTTCGTAACAGAACCGGGGCTAAAGCTTGGACCTTTTGTCCCGCTTTGGCAGTCCCGGTTCGCAATCTGGGACTAAAGGCCCTTACGAACCAGGGCTAATTGCCTAGTTTCTACTAGTGATGCTATAAGTTATAATCCTATGATCTATGTCATGTTTGCGTAGTTTCTTTGTTCTTAGATCGAATGGTTGAACGTTTTTGGTTCATTAGAGTTGTATGTTGATATGGTACAGTCCTTTGGTCTCCATTATATTTGTGCGCACATGAATTAAACATCATAGGGTTTGTAGTATGTGTAAGAGGAAGGGGGGAAGTTTTGCAAGAGTGACAGAAACCTGAGGACGTGAACCGAAATGTTGCACGTATGGGAGTAAGAGGACCATTAAACTTAAGGCTATGGTTGGGGAAACCTTAATGCATTGATTAGTACTTAAGAATGTTTGCTAACAATCCAATCATATAGTACATGTAATTCCAAGTAGTGAAGCGCATGTATATTTAGCCTCTCCCACATAGAAAACTGCATCGAAGACAATGAACCCGATCTATTCGCTATTTAAACTTGGACAAAGCCACCACAATTACCACCACTATTCCACACTCATGGTTCTGTTAGTTTAGTGTATTTTATTGCTGCAGCAACTAGCTTTACTTTCTTGTTATTTATTATCATGCAAAGCTATCTCTATTACTCGTATTGTTGCTCTAGTTTTATTTCCTAGATAATGCAAATGTTTAGTGTGCATAGAGTTGTATCAGTGGTTGATAGAACTTGAGAGAATATTTATCCTACCTTTAGATCCTCGTTGGGTTCGACACTCTTACTTATCGAAAAGGCTACACATGATCCCCTATACTTGTGGGTTATCAACTGGCCACCCATAGGAGCTCTCGCCCCACCCTCCATAGGTGCGCCCGACTACAGGCTGCCCTCGGGAAGCAGGCTTGTCCTGGTGGCCACAGCCGAGGAGCCGAGCTAGATCACTGAACTCAAAAGCTACCTCTAGGACAGCATTCTCCTGGAAAGTGAGGATGCGGCAGAAATCCTAGTATGCCGAGCAAAGAAGTACTACATTGTGGATGGGGACCTCTACTGCCGCCGCCCCAGCGGGGTTGCCCTCCGATACATCTCCACTGACAAAGGGCGCGAGCTGCTGACCGACATCCACACAGGGGAATGCGGCCACCATGCCTCGGCGCGCACCCTGATAGGGAAGGCCTTCCACATCGGCTTCTACCAGCTCACCGTGCTCACCGACGTTGTAGAGCTAGTAAAGTCGTGCGAGGAATGCCAGTTCCACACCAACCAAATACATTACCTGGCTCAGCAGCTGCAGACCATCCCGCTCTCATGGCCTTTTGCGGTCTAGGGGCTGGATATCTTCGTGCCTTTTCCGTGGGCGCCTAGGGGCTACCGATACCTTTACATCGCCATCGACAAATTCACCAAATGGGCAGAGGTAGAACCGGCCAGAACAATCCTGGCACGTTCAGCGGTAAAATTCATCCGAGGACTGGTGTGCCACTTCGGTTTACCCAATCACATCATCACCAACAACAGAAGCCAGTTCACCAGTAGGCTGTTCCAGCCCTACTGGGAGGACATCGACACCAAGATCTGCTATGCATCAGTTGCCCACCCTCGCAGTAACGAACACGCGAAACGAGCTAACGCAAAGGTCTTAAAGGGGGCTTAAGACCAAAAGCTTCCGCCGCAAGCTCAAAGAGTGCAGCCAAGGATGGCTGGACGCTCTCCCAGGAGTACTGTGGTCCACCCGAACCACCGTGACCAAACCAACGGGTGAGACCCCCTTCTTCCTCGTATATGATGCTAAAGCTGTCATCCCTGCAGAGCTCAACCATGGCTCCCCCGGGTGCTCGCCTTCAACAAAATGACACAAGAGGAGTTGCATCGTGATGACCCCAACCTCATCGAGGAGGCTCGCCACAAGGTCAGCGTACGAGCAGCCAGATACCAACAGGCACTGCGCCGATACCACTGCCGCAACATACGAGTGCGCACCTTGGAAGTAGGGGACCTGGTCCTTCCCCGCGTACTCTCTCGTGAGGGCCTCCACAAGCTCCCTCCAATGTGTGAGGGCCCTTTCCAGGTTGCCAATGTCACAAGGCCAGGCGTGACGCGGCTGGAAACAGAGAAGGGCGTCTCGATCCCCAACACCTAGAACATCCAGCACCTTCGCAAGTTTTACCTATGAGCTGTGCTCACGGAGGCGGCGGTAACAAACAACCTTCCCCCCTAAGTGGTATTAAGATTCTCAAACGACGACTCGTTTTCGTTTCCTTGTTTGCATCTTTGTCTTTTTGTGGTGCTTCTCCCTTTCTCACACCGTGTGAGCGAGGGCTGTTCATGGTACCTACTGTCGTTGCCGCCCTCGATCAGCACTAGGTCCTAATGTGTTGATCTCTGAACTTACGAACTGGCTCCGGCATTAAGTCACCTCAACCATGGTTCCCGGTGCTTGATGATCCTCACGCAATGCGCAAAGGGAGATCATAGACCATGCGCAACCTACGGTTACCTCTCCAAGGGACTATAGAGGGAAAGTATGCACCCTACGGTCACCTCCTCGAGGGACTCACTAGGCGGAACTGAACGTACAAATCCTACAGCCTCCTCCTCGAGGGACCTACGGGACAGGTACAAGCCCCACGACCTCCTCAGAAGGGGTCTAGTGGGGCAACCCTTGAGACTACCCCTCAAGCGGCATGCGGAACCTATGGTTACCTCTCCAAAGGACTATACAGAGAAATTATGCTCCCTATGGTCACCTCCTCGAGGGACTCACTGAGCGGAACTGAACGTACAGAGCCTACGGCCTCCTCCTCGAGGGACCTACGGGACAGGTACAAGCCCCGCGACTTCCCCGGAAGGGGGCTAGTGGGGCGACCCTTTAGACTACCCCTCAAGGGGCATGCGAACCTACGGTCATCTCCACTAGAGTCCTATGGGATAGAGCCCAATGTGTGGAACCCATGACGGTCCTTTCGAGGGCCCCACGGGAGAACCACACGCCATTCCCTAGAGACCAGAAAAAGTGACAACAGGCAGTTCAGGCCCCCGATTGTAGGAAGGGTGCACTTACAAGTCCTAGGAGAGCGACGGCAAGTCCTAAGATGCTCCATGAACATTACACAATCAAGAATCACGCCACCCTAGTGGCACCCTTGGTGCTCTCCTGGTGGAGACCTTCTTCCTCTTCTAGCACGGCGAAGTCACCTGAGTCATCGGCTCTGACCTCCCCCTCTTCGTCCACCTCGTGTGGAAACGCCTTGACTAGCAGATTGATGAGCGGGGCAACCCTCACCTCGAGAGCTGAAATAGCAGCCGACAATCACACGGCCAGGGAGTAGTCAAGCTCGGGCCACAGCCGCAAGAGGTTTGTGTAGAGGGACTTCCCCACCACGGTCAGCATCGCCTCGCACTCTGAGGAGATTAAGCCGTCTAGGGCCTCCACCGCCGTGCTCAAGGAGCCCACGACCCTATGTGCAAGATCTAGGAGCGCCTCGTCCTCGCGGCCAGCATGAAGCTCTGGCGTGACAAAGCCTTTTAACCCCATGAGCGGGAGGACCGTAGCGCCCTGTTCGGGAAGGGAATGGAAGGATGTGCGAAGGGCCCCCGACGCCTCACGAGAGGCTCGCTCGCACTCCTCCTCAGCCCGTGCGGCAGCAGTAAGAGACTCCTTCAGGGCCCTGATTTCGCCTTGGAGCTCCTAGGCCTCCTGAAGCGAACCCCTCCGAAGCTTCTCCCCCTCTTCAAGGGCAACCCAGAGCCTGGAGCTCTCCTCTCGCTCCCGGGCAAGGGACCCCTGGGCCTCCGACAGCTTGGCGCTGGTCTCTAGTGACTGATCCTCAAGCTCCTTCTGGCATTGTACCGCCGCTGCCTCTTGAGAGGAAACGTCTTTCTCCCGGGCTGGCAAGGCATCCCCGATCCAAGAGGCCTGGGCCTCGATGTCAGCAAGGATATTCATTGCCTGGGCTGAAGCATCCTGGAGTGTGCCCTCCGTGTTGACACGGGCGCACCCCCTCTCGGAGTCCACTACTTTCCTATCCTCTAAGAGCTACTCTCATTCCTGGGTCAGCTGGCGGTCCTCGTGGACCGCGTCTACCAGGAACTGGTCCAGCTTGATGCGGAGGCCAGAAACGATCTTCCCCAGAAGCTCGGTGCGGGGGAGTATCTCGGCGCGACCACAACCAGCTATCGGGACTCATTGGGCCGTTTGTCGGAAGGATCCCACTCCGAGGCGCCCGACTGGCGTGTTGGGGTCAAGGGGGCTGGCCTAGGGGACGTACGACCTTCAGAAGTCTCGCCCCCCAATGTCCCTCGCACAGCAGCCGCATCAGCCGACCCCATGACATCCGTGACCCTATCCACGGTTCGGGGAGCGGCTTCAAGTGGGGAACCCCGGGTATACTCCTCGCCTGCCTCTGCCACCACTCTGTCCGGGGGTCCCGGGGTGACGTGGGCGTGAGTCGCTTGCGGGGGGAGTTGGTCACCCCCTCTTCAGGCGCCACCTGCGCAGTCTGGACCTCGCTTGACAAGTCCAGAGGGCGTACCACCAGCCGGACCTTTCGGGAGGTGGTCCGCTTCACCCGCGGCTGCTTCTGTGGGTGACCTTCGCTGCAAAGATCCTTCAAGTGAGCTAAGACTAGAAGGCACGGGAAATAGATGGGGACTAACAGCGGGTACCTGTTTTCGCCCCCAGTCGAGGGTTGAACGCCCTAGCGGCCCCATTTCGCACCAAGGGGAACAAAGACCCTAGCAGGACGGGACTCACCGCTTCCCTACGCGGCCTCCTCTAGAGGTGGACCCTCCTCATGGTCCCTCTTCTATTGAGATGCCTCCTGAGGGCCGAGCCCGGTGGCAGAAACCCCTGCATCTGTGGCTTTCCCGTCTGTGGTCCCAGGAGAACCCTCGAACGAGGCGGCGGTGGGAACGCCACGTCTAGAGGATTTGGGACCTCATCCGCATGACCAGGAGGGACAATTCCCCACTCGTCGAACCGAGTTAGGGAGGCCCGTATCTCCGCTCTGTGAGGGTCGAGGTAAAGGGGCAGGACTCCCTTGGGAAGCTTGGAGGGGGCGGGGTGTGCAGAAGCTCGTGGATGAAGCCCGCCATGAGAGGCTCGTCGGTGACACCGTCCCCTAGGGCTAGGCGGTCTCCCACGGCAAAGTCCCACGGGTCCTTGTTGTGCTTCTACAGCGGAGAGATCCTGAGGTGAAGGAACTCCATGGCGACGAGAGGTCCCATCAGATCGGAGGAGTTGAGCTGCTCAATGTGGGCGAGTAGGGTTTCCACCTTGTCCCCCTCCAGGTTTGTCGTGGACCATCGGCTATTGACCTTCTCGGCCAGCGCGGTGGGAGGCGAAAGGCGAGGGCTGTCCTCCACCATGTCCATCAGGAGCCACAACTTCTAGAAGTCATCCACGCACTTCGCCCAGCCCATTTGGGGCCCAAACGACCCTTCCTTCATGAAGGAGGAGTAGCCGGCGGTGCATTTGGTGGAGGTGATGCGGAGAGCATACATCTGGCGCAGCAACGCCACGGAAGGCTTCACCCCCACGAACATCTCGCACCAGCAGGCGAAGATAGCCAGGGTGGTGACGGAGTTGGGATGCTAGTGGAGAGCATAGATCTGGTAGTGCTCTAGAACTACCATGAAAAAAGAGAGAATGGCAGAATCAACCTCGCGATTACGGTGTGGTAGAAGAACGGGTGCCCCCTGGCCGGAGAGGCCCGCTGGATCCACTGATCCGGGCCACACCCGGGTCCTTCCCCACTCATTCCGGTCGGTGGCAAGCTACAGGAGACACCGGTCAAGGCCGGTGTCCGTCCGGATGGTGGAGGGCAGCAACACCTCTCCCATCACATCCCCCTCCTATTCCTCTCGAGGAGGTCTAGGTGAAAGACGCTTCCCCTTCGTTGCTACTAGAGCTTCACGACGATACATCATGTGCAGCGTGCAAGGACATTTTACCAAGGGAAGCAAGCGAAGGAGAGAAGGCGGAGAAGAATAGATCTCAGCTCAATGGGGTTACTCCCCCTTTTATGGGCCGGGGGTGTTTCCGATTGGGCGCACGCCTTTCGAAAAGGCGCCTGGAGAGCCTGGAATGGCCCACGTCTTGTGTGGTGCCAGACGTTGGATGGTCGTTCAGACTGTGCGACACGGGCGCGGTGCTCGGCTTGAACGGACAGAGGCTACTGTCGGATAGCTGGTACAAGGGGTACCATGCTCTGTCTATGATTGGCTGCTACTGCAGGCTCGAGTAAACCTCACGTGGGAAGTTTTCCTCCCCTCATGAGGTGCGCTAGGACCCACCCTCCAGAGGACCACCAGAGGGGGAGCAGAGAGCAGAACACGGCACCTTCCCGAGGGAAACGACAAGCGTGACCATCGCATTGGATGCCCCTATCCCAACGGTCCTAGAGACCGAATCTTGGTCAAAGGTGAAACCGACAAGGCTCTGACCCGTGGAGCAGGAGGCCTCAGCAAGAGTAGGGCAGCTCAGTGCCACTTTGACGTGAAAGAGGCAGTGAGCCACGCCATGCCAGCACAAAAGGGTGAAAGAGGGGATCACTTTATGAGCGGATGGGGAATCCCCGGCGTCTAAGACTTAGTTCACCAAAAAGTAGTCTAGTAGACCAACGCCTCGGGGGGCGGCACTCTGGGACCCTTCCCGTCCATGGACTGGGGGAAGAGGCCCGACGCCGCCATATATAAGGAGGCCTTGTCCTACCTTGCAAAGGGTTCAATCCCAAAGATCAAAAACCATAGACTTTCATCCTCCATTGTAACCTCACGAGGCACGCACGCAATAAAACAAAGAAGGAGTAGGGGCTTTACCTCCTCACGAGGGTCCCGAACCTGGGTAAAAAAACCTCGATGTCAACTCTCTGTCATGTGTTTGCTCCACCATCGTCGTCGTCGATGTGCTCCTTCGGAATCGCATGTTCATCCCACTCAAAAACCAAGGGATCGTTGGACCCTAGTTCCTTCGCGGGAAAAATCTCCGACACCCTCTCCTCATGTAGCCAAGGCTGCCTTAATATCTATTAGATTTCTTTAGGGACTTGATTTTTGGTCTGGTGAATGACTGGTGAAGTTGGGATGGTTGTCCTAGTTGTTTGAGGTTAGAAAGTTGTTTTTAGCAGAGAACTCACTCTAGATCGGCTAAGTAATTAACCCTCTCTCAGAGCTCCCCTGTGTTGACAACACACAGGTTTGCATGTGCGAGTAAGCTATTGTTGAGTGGGACCTGTGCTGGTTCAAGTTTCATTGCACTGAGATTTTCCTCTTGTGGATGTGATCATGTAAAAATGAGCTTTTACTACTTGGTTGTTTCCTCTATCTTACAAATGGTGAAACTTGCCCCACTCATTAATCTGGTGAAACTTGTCCCGCTCATTAATCTAGGGAAACTTGCCCCGCTCATTAATCTAGGGAAACTTGCCCGTCTGAAATCCTATGATGATGGTCTGAGGCATTCCACCGATGAACAACAGATCATGTACTTGGCCCCACATCATCAGCTCAATGATGAATTAGACATAGCATCTCTATGTCAAAACTGAGAGCAACCTATTATCACTAACTCTTTTCTTTTAAATCTTTTGTTTTATCTTTATTTGATTGTAGGTATAAAGGACGATGAGAAGATACAAGCAACTTAGCTTAAGATTTGTAGTTTAGATTTTCCTTCAATTAATTTGTAATTCATTATTGTATTCTTTTATTGAAACATTTGCAGTAACAGTGTGATCTTTGTACTCTGGTGATAAAAGAATGTTTTTCCATTTTATACTTTATTCATTCTTTCTTTATAAGGAAATATTGTAAACTTCACTCTGTGCATTTCTATAATTCATTTCTTATAAAGGACAACGCAATATTTGTACCTATCTTATATTTATGAATTCTTTCTTATCTCATTGTTATACAATATTTCTATATTGTAATATCAGTTTAAATTACTACTAATTGTATTTCATAAAAATATAGTAATATTATTATTGTAAATAGTTTCCTCATAATACTTATACTAATGGTTTAGTTTATTTAGTAAAGAATTTCTTTTAATTGTAAGTTTCTAATTTATTTCTTAGTGCTACTTTATTCTTTTAATATTCTTTACTTAAAATTGGAATGTCTTTTGAATTACAAGGTACTCAAATATGAAATTCAAACCTCAATTTCAAATATGAGTTGAATTATTTTCCCAAGACACCTAAAATTATAGTAGAGGTCAAATCTAAATCCATAGCACGTGCGTTGACATTCTCATTAGAACAAGAGAGATCTCGATTCCTCTGTACCACCTTTTAGTTTTGCGCGAAAATTCCTCGGATTTTCTTATGCATGAATGCAATGCACACACCTATATCCTCTTTATTTCTAAGGCTAATCCTAGGATGTTATAGTCTCTCCCTCTCAAACTCAACTTTGTCCCTGAAGTTCGGACTCTCTTACGTTTTCTGAAGGTACCACTGACCCCCACGGAGCATAGTAGTTCTCTTAATCCATAATGAAAATAAGTTGTATATTTTCATTTAAAACCTTTCCTTGAATCCTCAATCCTCCTTTGAGTTGAAACTGCAAATTAACAATCCTATTTAATACCAAAATTTCTTTTTGAATTCTAACAATCCTGTTTAGATTAGTGTCTTCGGATTAGTGCATCCATTTGAGAAGTATCTAGGTTCTTAGAAAGTCTCACTAGGGTAGAATTTTGGTTTAAACTTTGGCCAACTATGACATTGGCTTTATTATTAACCTATTAATGGTATATTTAATCCTTATGGTTACTAAGAATGTTTTGGACATATCTGATCCAAACCACTCATGGTTTCCTATGCCTCATTACAGGTTTGTCTTGGTATTCTATATCCAAACTTAAAAGTATTCTGATTCTTGGTCACCTTCTCTTTGGGTTTTTCTATGTTAAACTACCTTATCTTATCAAGATTCAGTAGATTCTTAATAACTTCTTTACTACTTCTCCAACTTCGTTTTATCGCTAAGCTGAAGGTCCCCCTCTTACTATGTTGAGGCATAAATCTTGATTCTCATATTGTCAACTTCCGAGAATACAATTAACCTTATGAAAATAAAGTCTAACTGACTCATACTTTGGGACTCCACCTTGACTTTACTCCAGATATTGGCTTTCAATACTTCTTCATTGTTCCGTCTCCTCCTTAGGGTTTTCCAACATCTTCTAATTCCTGAACCTACCACCATAAGATTGTATGATTAGGACATTGGTCTATTTATAAATCCGACTTCGCGAGGTGTCTCGAAAGACGATTTCTTTAATTTCATACTTCCCCAGATCTTTCTTAACTTAGACCAAGTTTTATGCTCTTTAAATCATATCACATTGACCCGATTAGCTATACCACTTAGGGCATTTGTTGTGGACCATACAAGGGTGTAGGGTTTTATGTATTACACTAACAAGAAGGCCAAGAAGGAAGACAATGTCAAGAAACCGCCTACAATGACGTTGTCCAGTTACATGTCGGTAAGTAAATTGTCAATGAGATTCTATGATGCTACTAACTTGCAATTGTATTATATGTTTTTTAAATGAGTATTGATTTTGCAGGTTATGCGCCAGTGGGCAGATGAGAAAGAAGGTGCATAGGAGGCACTGTCTATAAGGTGGCTCGGGGAATACACCGAGTTCATGATCGTGAGCAAGCGGAACAAGGCAAACTGCGACAGCGAGGGAACACATAGTGCAGGAAACCGCAATCATGATCGCTTCAAAGAAAAGTTGGTATATATATACATGGAACAACCTGCATTTATTTCGCCTTATGTTCCTACTTGCTACGCATAACATTTTTTTTGCGATGCAGGAGGTTCATCTAGGGCGACCTATTTCCGACATTGCAACGTGGCAAAAGATGCACCAGAAGAAGGTCGATCTAAACGAACCTCAACCATCGCTACCCGAGTACTTTGGAGATACTGAAGATGACTTGATAAAATACTGCTCGACGCTCCAGGATTTTCATCCAGAAGTGGACGACCACATTAACGAGGAGACCGATGAAATTTCGTTGATTGTGCGGGGCACGGCAGGCAGCATGGCCATCTCCGCATTCTTAATGTGATGTCCAAGCCTACCACGAACCTCACGTGTATCAAGGCTTCCCTCACCGCCAATGGCCCCTCTATGTCGCCTCCTCGACGGCCGCGTTGATCCGCTGATGTAAGTTTTTCTCATTTTCATCCTCTTTCCGACATTCGTTCTTGAATAGCTAAGTTGACGACATTCACTATTTTTAAAATTGTATCCTGAGTTGGACGGGGCCTATGATGCACATCATGCGGAATATAAGGTGGCCAAGGTGGCCATTTAGAAGTGGCAGCAGAGGAATGATACATACGAGGAGTACCAAGAAACCATGAATGAGGTAAAGTCCCACTCCCCTTAGATAGCTAGTTTAAACCTTTATTTCTGCAACGCCTAACATCTAAACCATCTTACGGTCGTTCAAGAGGTTTATGGCCACTATATAGCGGGATTCGGCACCTGTACCAGAAAGAGTACCTAGGCCGGGGTCGTTCCCAGTGATGCCATCGAAGGAAGAATTCGCTCGCACCTACTACGCAGGGACCCCGGTAAGATCTTTTTCCTAACCACTTGTTACCTACTCCTCTCTAGGCCAACGTGTCTCGCAGGTTGCTAACTCTTGCTCAAACATGTAGGGAGCAGGATGTTCGGGGAACCAACACTTTGGTCGTGCTTCTCCCATGCCGGGTTCATCACGTGAGATCACATCGATCCATACCGGTGATGCTTCTCCTCGTGCCGCTCCCAGCCCTGCTTCCGTTGGTGAATCTATGGGACCTTGACATAGGATGCCCGACTTCGTGCCAGGAGATCTCGCATTCTCGAGCAAGATCTAGGTTTAGGGTTCTAGGGCTACATGTCGGGAACTCTATATATATGATAATGATGGTACTATATATTTATTATTTATGCACTTGATGGTCTTGTTTTGGATGATGATGATGATACTCTATATGCCCTCTTGGTGCTTTGCTGTGATTTTGTTGTGCATTTTGCAGGAAAAGCTAGGAAAATAAAATTTTAAAAAAACATGGTAGACCCTGTGCCGACGGCATTTCCTTCGGTGCCATGGCCATTTAGTCCTCTGGGCCTACCACGCTGGGATATGTGCCGACGGCAGAGCGGTCGACATAGAGGCTGGCCACGCCACCCCTGGTCCCTCCACGTGGTCCATCTGTACTGACGCCATAGCCGTCGGCGTAGGTCTACGGCTGAACCGACATTGAGATGTCGGCGTAGAAGCTGGCCACGCAACTCCTGGTCCCGCCACGCGGTCCACTAGCTAGGCTGACGGCTGTGGCGTCGGCGTAGAGGCTCCGCATACAAAACCACGTCAGTCCGGTTGGCCGGTGTATAGTGGGGCCCACGTGGGATACGCCGACGGCCGTGTTGCGACCGTCGGCACAACCCTATGCCGACGGCTTGTAGGTACGCCAACGGCCGGGATGGCTGCGCTGATGATCCTACGCTGACTACAGCCGTCGGCACAACCCTGGGCCGAGGTCTTCAGGCCGTGTCACCGTAGTGACCTTTTCCTGTAGTACACTGAATTGTCTAAATTTTGGACAATCAATAACTCGTGTCAATCAAACATATGAAGTCGACAACACTGAGTGGGGAGCGGTAGACTCGCCTAATCGCATCTCTAACCGGGGCTATTGTACGAGTCGCTGATCCGTTTGGTCACATTCTAGAGACGATTGTGCTTCGCTAGTCCAGCGGGACGTCCCATTTGGTCGGCACTATTTTGGCCTGCTTTTCCCATTTCACCCATTTTGATTAGAAAACAATGATGTAATTAAAATAGAATAAATTTAATTAGTTCACAATCAAATAAATAAAATAGTTTACAAACAAATTAAATTAGAGGAGATGAATAGCGGTTTCTATCCGAGCCCACGCGGTTTCTATCCGAGCCCACATATTATCAATCAAATCCGCTGGTACTCACGGATATTATGATGCACGTGGAGAAACTCGACAAACAGTGCTGGCCGCGGTGACGGCTCAACCAATTCACTCATGCGCGTACTCATCGACAAGATCACCAGAAACTCCATTTGCAAACATGTGAATTGTTACAGAATATTTTTGGTAAGAAGGGAAGCCGATCTTACCAGTGGCACTCGTTCTTGCATTCAAAGTACGATCATAGTCCCTCACGCGATCGAGAATAGTCAAGAAAAACTTTTTTAACATCCAAAAGCGACGCCAGGATGTGTACTCCGGGTATAATGGCCCAATAAGGTGAAAGTAGTCCTTATAGAGTCATTCATGGCCACCTTCTTGATCATGCTTCAAATTAACTGAACCCTTGCACATTGGCACCATCGTCTTGTTGTACTCATGGATTAGGGTTCCCATGGCCATCAAAATTTTGGTATCACCGTCGGATCATCATCCGACGATGTGTCGATGACATGCTTGAAGAAGAACTTGATCGAGTAATGTCCATCTATGTACAACATAAACAAATTGGTCATTTAATGGTCATTATACCCATTTCAATGGCGGCGTCAGGTCATCATCCTACGGTCAGCGAAATTGGCCTGTCCTGACCTGCTACCGGAAGATAGTCGCAAAAGCTACCACCCCTGATGACGACATTGAGTGAGGTGGTGGTGGTGATCGTGAGTACACGGGACGAACGCGGGGACGACTTCTATGCCCGAGCTCCTCCAGAAGTGACAATTCCTGAGCACAACAATGCCACAACGAGGGCTGGCCTCCGACAAGCGATGGCCGACGAGAGGGCGGCTTCGGGGGTGGTGAGGGAAGGCGCATGCGAGCGGCGTCGCGGTGGTGTTGTGGCACATAGGAAAGGGTCGATTCTGGTGTGGACTGTTTGGGTGGCACTGGCAAGAAGGCCGGCAAGGACATGAGGGGGTGACTGCATTCCAAACCGAAATTTAGGCTAGAAATAGGTTGTCGCGGACCGGTCCACGCCAATCGGGCTGCATCCCATACCGGTGTGATCCGTTTGCTTGGCCCGCTAGATATGCCCTAGGTCTGCCGGTTTTCAAAGAACGTCCGTCATGACTGGTTAATTTTTTTTTTTTTTTTTTTGACAAGATGACTGGTTAACTAGTTGTGTACGTCTCTCCTACATAAATACTTTGCTTCACCAAGACCCATAGCAACTCCACAAGCTGATCACCACTTACAGTAGTTAGATTGACGTAACCTCCTTGGACTCCGAGTTTCAGGATGGCGTTTAGGGGAGAGGCGACAGAGCAACTCTCGCAGGAGCTCGTCGGCGGGCACAATATCAACGTGAGGCTCCTGGCATTGCTGCGCCACCCGCTCGATAGACGTGGCCAGGAGGCGGCTGTGGCGATGAGCCAAGAGCTCTCTCGGGTGTTCAAAGTGTCTCTGTTCATGCTAATGTCTGGGCCGTCAGGCGATAGTGGTAGAGTGGTGGAAGTGGATATGCTGGCTCCCGATCAGGTAACAACGATCAGGGGTGGTACTAGTATCGCTCAGCGCACTCCGGCCAAAGACAAACCTATCTGGTAAACTATGGACTTGTTAAACATATATATAGTCTTGTAATTTCCTGGCTACAGTCTTGTGATTTCTGCATTTGCGCGATTTGTTAAAAATATAGTGGTGGGGAAGACGTTACTCTCCCAAAAAAGGGCAGAGAAGCTGAAGTTACACAGACGGAGATTACAGCCTCGCCTGACAACGATGGTTACCAGTGGAGAAAATATGGGCAAAAGAACATACGGAACAGAAAATTTGCAAGGTGAAGTAGCTTTCATAATGCAGAGTTCACCCATTTATCTGCCATTGACACAGTGTTCCACATAATTACGTGGGTAATTATTTTTAATTATTCGTTGGATTCACCTAAATGTCTATTTTATTTGTTATATATATTATTTGGGAAATCTCTGCTCTTGCTGTATTGAGACACATTTGCTTGAAATGTACTACAACCACGTAATTATAGCAACGTATCATAGCGAACAGAACAGTTGTTGCCTAAAATGTACTACAACCAATACTCCATATATAGCAGGTTAATAGACTATTTACGTGACTGGACATTTATTTTGGTCCATCCTGATCAGTCTTTTCCTTTTGTTGCGTATTGTGTTTTCGCCTTTTTTTCTCTTCTAGATAGAGCTCATGCATGATAACTTTCACCAATTTTCCCCGCGTGGAATGCAACCATCTTCTATAACGGAAAATATAGTAAGAATCGATTTTTAGCTCTTTATTAGAGCATCTCTAGTATGCCTATATACAATATTTTCGGCGAACAAAACAACAACCTCTCGCACAGACCCTAATACACATCCCCTAAAATATCGAGCACCAAAAATGATCCCTCCATCCCCTCCGAATTCGTGACATATCCGGCCGTCCTCCACTGCATCCGCTACTTCGTCTCCAACTGCCGGACCTCTGGCCTACCACCGGCCTCCTTGTTACGGTATTCTCTTTTGCCCCACCTGAGATCTTCCTACATGCGGTTTCTCCTTCGAACTAGCTGTACAAATGTGCTTTTTCTAGCCTCCTGGATAGTACATCGTCGTTGTAGGAAGGTGAGCGGGCTGTGGTGCGTCGGCAAGTAAACCATGGTAGATAGGCCATATGTAGGAGGGATGGGTTGCGGGAGCCTGACCGATGGTGGAGAGGCTCCGCGGGTGAGGGTTGTTGGCGGGTGATGACTGATGATGGTTGTGCAGAGCTGTGTGGGAGGAGCCGGAGCGATGCCGACCACGCTTGGTTGCAGTAGAGGCTAGGCCGAGGCAGTGGTGGTCGCTCCCGCGTGGATGGGGCAGCATGGAGAATAATAACAGATGAAAAGATGTGACATTGTCAAGCGGGTCCTACACGTAATTGGAAATTGCATCCCAGGATGTGAATCACATTATTTTAAACATACCATCATGGATAATGCTTTCAGAGGATGTTTATGACTGAGATGATCACCTTTTTATGGTAAATATGATGCTTACAAATTATCTATTGATCCGGAATTGACAAAATATGTTGAAGAAAAAATATAATAAAGAAAAAGAGAACCATATGACCCATGGGAAAGGATTGAAGAACTTTTTGATTTGTTACTAAAGAATATATTAATTAACAATGTATTTATTTCATATCAAAGCATTTTCTTTCTCTGTAGGGTGGTGAAGAAAATTTGTTTAAAAATCTTCCACGTAGGTGTGTTACAAGTATATACAGGGGAATGATTTACTGCTTTCTTTTCTAACTGCTGAACTGTAGAAAAAATTTGCATGTTATAGTTAGAATAATGCATAGTCTTTTTCAAGTAAGAGATATGCAAACATTCGCCTATAGCTTTGGAGAGTTTATCTGAACTTCAAAGAAGGTTGCCATTGTATGAAGGGTAATTTAGTTTTTGATATATTCCATATTGTGCAAACCATGGAATTTAGATCGTATGTAGGTAGCTTTGCAAGAATCTTTTCGAAAAGTTCTTAGTATTAGTGATGAAGACATGAAAAGATCAAAGAAACCTATACAGGAGAAGGACATTGAAACCTTGACTCTGAAAGATCTACATTCTAATGGTAATAATTTTCTTAAATGATCATAGTTCTATGCAAACTCTTAAGTCATCAATATATGTTGGAAATTTATCCCTTCATCCTAAGAGTTTATAAAATTAATTCGGAGATGTGCTTCCGGTATATCTAAAAAATAAAAATCAAGATCAAATTCATATTCATATTAGTTTGTTATATACTATGGAATAAATTCGAAAATAATGACACCCTTTAGAAAAAAAGTACTTATTACTTCATATGTTGGGACGTGTCCTAAGAGTTAGAGTGAAATTAGGTTGTGTACTTATGGCGCCGATGGAGTGCGAACTGAGTCAAGCAATTGCCCAGATTTTCCTTTAGAACTAACGACATGCGCGGATGCATGCCAACGACCTGTTAAGAGCGTTAAACTAGCTAAATATGCTTGCATGGCATACTCGACGTTTCGGGTTTTATAATACGTAACAAAAATGAAGAATACGTTCCATTCATCACATTACTACTACTCCCTCCGTTTGAAAATATAAGATGTTTACACACTAAAAAGAATTTAGATACACTCTCTTTACAAAGCTAAAACATCTTTTATTTTGAAACGGGGGGAATAGATCGTAAGAGGAAGTTTTCGTTTTTTTTTTTGGAAATGAAGAGGAAGTTTTCGTACTGTTCTAAAACTGAACCTATATCTACCAAGCACTATATATACATATATACATATATGTATGCAGGTGCTACTACAAATGCATGTTCAGCCATGAGCGCGGCTGCAGGGCGAAGAAGACAGTGCAGCAGCAGGACAGCAGCAGCAGAGGCCGTCATCCCATGTTTCAGGTCAGGTACATGAACGAGCACAGGTGCCAACAAGCTGTCCCCGACGAAACTATGGGTGCTGCATCTTTAACTAGGACGAAGAAGAACAATAATGGGGAAAGGAGTCACCATTTCGATCCTCTACACGCCCAACTGGAAAACGACATCATGGCATCCTGCCTCGCCATGGTCATCGGTGGAGCTGCACCTGCAGGCCCGTCGTCGCTAGCTGCACCTGCAGGTGATCCGGACGGTGGGCATACGCCGAGGCTGCTGGACGTGGGCATGGACATGGATGCGACGACGAAGCTGGCGGAGATCTCACCATTTAGTCCCGCCAACGCACCTCCAGCTCCATCGTCGTCCTCGTTTTTGCCGCAGCTTCTGCCCGAGGAAGCGTCGGCGAACGTGCCGGCCGGCGGCGGACACTCCTGGAGCATGGATCCTGTATCCATGGAGGACACTTTTTTCTTGTGCGGTCCGCTATTTTCTTCCGTTGCAGCTCAGTCGATCAGCCAGTTGGACTGATAAACTATGTATTCGATCGGGTCGCTATGATGTACATGTAAACCTACCCTATATATGTTGGAATAAACTGCTAGCTGTTAGGTTCAGCAGTCTGTTCGTTTATAGTTTCAGAGTGTGTCTCTGTCGAACAGTTTCAGTTTCGTCAGACAGTTTCGTCAGAGTTTATGTTAGCTATTTCTTAGCTGAGTGTTGACGCGGTTCGTGCGCGCACTCCCGATCGATAGGATCGTTGTGGGCTCGATCCGAGACGTGGGATGGCACCTTTAGGGTGGCAGGCAGCACCCGCTTTTCCACCCGCAAAACTAAATCAAGGCAAAAAGGAGCAGCAGAAACTAGCAGATTTAAAGCATGATTAGTACAAATGTTCAACCCACAACCCGCCCCGCTTGCCACCCTAGGCACGTTTCAGTAGAGATCATGGCGTAAGTCACGGCATGCTTTGTATTCCCTTCGAATAAAAGGAAGATAAACGGAAGAAAAGCAGCAAGTTGAACGCTGCACAAACTCCGTGTGTTCTTTGTTATCTCGCTCGTTTTCCTTTCTCTCTCTCTCTCGTTCCCCTTGATTACGTTGCTGTGTGAGGTTGAGAGTTAGGAGGTTGTAGACAACACGTGGTATCAGAGCCACACCTTGCGATGCCGGAAGCCCGCGGCCGGCGATCCGTCCAGGACCCCAATGATCAAGCGGCTAAGGATGGGAATAGCGGCCTCGCTACGCCGCCGTCTGCATCCAAGGAGAAGGTGCTCGCCATCAAGCGATCTAGGTGGCGGGTCAGGCACCGCGTGGCCGGCCCTGACTCGGACCAACTACAACTCCTGGTCTCTTCTCATGCGCGTAACCTTACGGGTCCGGCACCTGTGGGACGTGATTGAGACCGGGAGGGCTACTAGGACGACGATCGTTCAGCGATGGAGGCGACCCCTTACGGGGCAGGATGCAAGTGGACAGGCCGCTGGCACATCCGCTTCAGCCACCTTGACCGTAAAGGCTAATCATGCGATTAGTGGCATCCACGTCCGCCTGTTCTGCTACGTGCTAGGTCTAGCGGAAAGAAGTGTCCGTCGGCCAGTTCTGCCGCTGCTATGCAGCTAGCTTTGTACTCCTAATCCGAGTTGCTATGATGTACTACCTCTGTTCGAGATTATAGGTCCGAAGAGCTTTTTTATATTGTTTGAAATTATAAGAACTATCTCATTTATTAGTTTTTCTCGTCCAATACATGTTCTTCTTTTCCTCACTTCTCTCATGTATGTAAAACTATTGGTGCATTCATAGATTAATGAGAGTGTCTTGGTATTTGCAACTTGGCCCTTAGTATTCATAGCAAACCACATTGACCTGTAGGAGTATTGATGTATTTTAAAATATACTGTAGTACTTTCTCTAATCCACATCAGAATCTCAAATCTGAATCCTTTAATTTGGATTGGAGGGAGTACTGAAATCAGTTTGTTCATAGCAAAAATATGAGGCACCTCAACCTTGACTAAAGTACAGAATCCATAAAACTTGGTCATGGATCCATTGCTGTTACAAGAATCCACTGCGTTTACAAGAACGATATTTGTATACTGGCCTAGTTAGCACATGAATATCAACAGTAAAGATAATTTTAGTAGTCAATTGATATTACAAGAACGGTCATCAAATGAGAATATTTGTTTACACATTCAAACATTTTTTTTACTGCACTCTCTGCTTGTGCCACCCTCTTCTGCAAATAAACTTCACATACATATGCAGCCGTGAGACACTGTTCATTGCAGCCGTGAGACAAGGTTCATCAGATGAGCTACTTAATAAAGATGAAATACGAGTACTGCATGCATGCACTTTGACAGATGTTTACCTTTTTGAGTTCAGCAAGCATGTGATCCGTTGGCGCAGTTTGGAGAACTCCTTCTGGAAGTACTGCAAGTTGGCAATTTACGAGACACGAAATTATTTATTCAGTTGTAGTCCAAAATTCAGACACACGAAATTATTTATTCAGTAAGGATTAGTGCTAGACACATCCTACCACAAATCATGGACTATTTATGTTGCCAAACAGCAAGCTAGATAAACAACAAGAATAGTAACCATGTTGGTATGAGTATTTTCTCTAAAAAAGAACCAGCTACAGTTCAGTAAATGTGTTCAACATCATGTGACACTGTAACCAAAGGATTAATGCATTGTTTCCAGGTGGTTAGAGCATCAAGTTTGAATCTGAACTTTCTGAAACTGAGAGAGTGCATAAAAAACAACATATTGTAGCAAA
The DNA here is from genome assembly GCA_023614405.1 of Avena insularis. Taxonomy (NCBI): domain Eukaryota; kingdom Viridiplantae; phylum Streptophyta; class Magnoliopsida; order Poales; family Poaceae; genus Avena; species Avena insularis. Next base: position 598,603,440 of record CM042686.1, on the reverse strand, counting down.
CAAAGAGGAAATCTGAGGCACCACTGCTAGAGAAAGCAATACAAACATATCAGAGATTGTAGGGAAACCGTGTTCTTGGCAAATTTGGCAGAGCTTTGGCTTTGACACACTATGAATTCTTTTCACATACGAAATGCACACAGCTTTGGTTTTGATGGACATCGGTTTCTTCCTCACGCTCAGTTTCTTGGTAGAAATCGAGCTCACATTCTTGGTAGAACATCTAATATGCTTCCAGCGGAGGTAATCTGTAATAACATTAACAATGAACCTTACTAGTTATCTAATATCCAGGAACTCGAATGCTCAAAAGACAACATGCTAGTCTATGGCATGTAATAAACTGCTCTAAATTTGCATGATATTCAGTCTCGCAAAAGAAAAGTAAGTGTGCTACATAATGGGGAATAGATTATGCAACGACCAGCAGAGGAGATAGAGCTTTCCTCTTCTTGGTTTGACCACAAGCGAAACACAGAAACATGAACAGATGCAGTTCTTATAATGAGGGGGAAAGAAGGAATCGACCGGTTGCTTCCCCTCTGGATTGATGTGGGTGCTGCCGCCCTTTCCTACCTTCTTGTCCTCCTCCACCGCCAGATTCTTCTCATCTACCTCCGTCGGCTTCTTCCTCCCATCCATCGCCGCGTGTTCCGCCGCAGCCTCCACAGCACATGTCATCTCTCTACAGGTGGGCGGCACGGAGGGCTCCGAGTCGAGGTGGCGCCGCCGGATACCGGAAGACATGCGGTTCGATTGGTCTTGGCAGGGACGACCGGGGAGCTGGGCGGCGGGAGCAGCCAGCCGCTGGCGGCGGCGATCTCTGGTAGCGAGGACGGAGACTGTGCGAGACGGACACGGCCCTAAGCAGCTAGGTTGACGCTTTCCGCCAGGCCTGCCTAACTTTGGCGGCCCGTCTACTTAGCCGTTTAGGGTTTTAAGCGGCACGGCCCGAGCTGACAGGCGGACCATCCCTACTTACGGGTCCGGCACCTGTGGGACGTGATTGAGACCGGGAGGGCGACTAGGACGACGATCATTCAATGATGGAGGCGATCCTCTGGGCGGTGCCCGCGGACATGACCCCTCTGCTCGCCGTCAAGAAGACGACGAAGGAAGCATGGGACGCGATCGCGACGATTCGCGTCGGCGCGGACCGCGTGCGTCAAGGTGGGAATGGTGCGGGTAAGAATGGTTTTTTAGAGTGGGTTATGCATGGGCCGACTTCTTTTTAGCTTATGATTCTTGAGAAGCTAGATTTTGGGAGATTGTGGGGAGAAGCTGTGGTGGGGAGAAGCTGACAGAGTCTGCTGCCCTCTATTCTTTTTAGCTTCTGAACATTTGGCTTGTTTGCTGGGTTGAGTGGTGAATGTCTGTAACGCCTCTGAATTTCATTTGTATGCTATTTTTGGTATAATTGAGATAGAAATGAATACAGAAGATCAATACATACATACCATACCACATAGCCTGTATTAAAACAATAGCAATGTTTTACAATGAAACGAGATCAATATATACGGTGAAATCTAGGGCTTATGCCTAATCATTTGCTCCAGTATAATAAACTACAAATCATATCTTACTTATGCCTAATAAACTAGTACACAAAGGAAATCATTTGCTTATGTCTAATAAACTACAAATCTTATCTTGCTACCCCAATCAGTGAGAGAAAAATAGGAACGGGCTTCTACATGCGGCGGCGGCGGCTGAGAGGAGGCCATGGCAAGGTCGGCCTGCGGGCGGCGGCGGACTGGCGAGGCTGGGGCAGCTACAGCGGCGGAGGGCGTCGGAGGACGGCGAACGAACGGCGGCGCAGGGCATCGGTCGACAGAGCCGCGAGCCGGGAGCAGGGGCGCTGCGGCGTCAGGCGAGGAGAAGGTCAGGGCGGCGGCGGACTGGCGAGGCTGGGGCAGCTGCAGCGGCGGTAGGCGCTGGCGGCGGCGGCGGATGCGCAGCGATACCCTAGCGACGGGGCGACATGTCTCGACGGGGTCCGTGCTGCTCGTTCGGGATGAACGGATCAGCGATGGCCGACTGTTTTTTCTTTTCTTTTGTGCTACTTCTGGCCGGTGGCATTTCTTCGTAAATAGGAGCAACGACATGTCTAGACATGGACAGCCTTTCGTTTCACGGGATAGAATCCCGAGAATCATCTCAGAATCGGGGTCCGACCCGATTCTCAGTTTACAAAGGAAACCAGCTTCCCGGTGGAAATAAGCTGGCCAAAATCGGACTCATTCTTTTGGGCTTCTGTGATTCTAGGCCTAGAATTTGTCCGAGAAGCTAAAAAAAAGTCGGCCATGATCTGGTATCAATCGGTTTGGGTTGTAATGGTTGCAAAAACTTGGTGGACCGGGTCGGTGCGGGTTGACCAGGAAAATGAATTGGACCGGTGCGGTTTGGTATTAGCAAAAAAGAATAGAAATGGGTTCAACCCATGGGGTCAACCCGCACGAGCAATTCGGGGCCACGATTCCACAACACTAGCGCTGATTCACCTTATCCCGTCCTTGCTCCTGTGTACACGTACCGTCTATAGGCAAATACGCGCATAACTCAATTTTTGTTAACCCCGTGGGTTCTACGTGGGCTGTATATTGGTTTTAAACCGCAACATGGAAATGGGGTGGTGTGGGTCGGGGTAGGGTAAAATGTGTGTGGGCTGGTGCGGTTTGGATTCCTAAAAATAATTAGTGGTGCAGGTTGGTGCGGGAGAGATAATTATTTTCAATGGGCTGGTCTGGATTCGGCGCGGGTATCTCCCCATTCTCAGCCTGACGCGTGTGGGAATCCAAGGTCCAGAACCTGCGCAAGGAGTACGAGGCAATTCGCTTCAAGCCTGGTGAGAGCGTTGATGATTTTGACATGATCAGCTAGTGGTTCTCGGCGCGGTGGATGACAAGAAAAACCTGCGCGTTGTCCCCAATCAGTTCAAGCAGATGGCATGGTCCATTGAAAGCCTGCTCGACCTCAACACGATGTCAATCGAATAGTTGACAGTCGGTGACGGAAGATGATGATGGCGACGAACAGTGTCGCACGCCATTTCCTCAGGAAAACGAGCAAACATGCTAATCCATTCTGAAGTTCCAGTCGATAATAACAAGAAAATTTGGAAGATGAAATACCACTAAAGATTAAAAAAATTGCGTGGTATCTGCGTAGAGGAGTAATTCTTACTAAAGATAACCTATCAAAGCAGAATTGGCACGAAAGTTTAAAGTGTGTCTTCTATCACAATGATGACATAATCAAACACTTATTTTTTAAATGCAAGTTTGCTCGTTCTATATGGTCAGTCATCCAAGTAGCATCTAGCTTGTATCCACCACGCGGTGTTGCAAATATATTTGGCAACTGGTTATGCGGAATTGATCACAAGTTTAGGATTCTCATTAGGGTGGAAGCGCTTGCCATAATATGGTCGCTATGGCTGTGTAGAAATGATATGGTGTTTAACGATAAAATTTCTTCTCCTATGCAGGTCATTTACCGTTACGTTCATGGCCGTCTCTACATCATGTGGAGCTATAAGACCTGTTTACGAAGGTGTGTACACGGTTGGGGTTAGCGGTGAGGGATATTTTTATCCCACATAGATGGCAGCGTAATTTGCGTATCGGTCCTCCGCTACCTTAGACGTCATACGAGCTATATGTCTATGTGTTGTGTTTCGTATTTCTTTTTAGTCATGTGAATTTTTGCGGTTGTGTCCATCTTAGCTATGCAGAGGCTGGGTGTAAGATCTTCACTTGTATCATTATTGAGTTTAATAAAGCGCCTTTTATAAATAAAAAAGTTTCGCGCCACGCAGACGCTGGAGCTCGTCCATGCCGATCTGTGCGGCCCTATCTCCGCACCCACGCTAGGAGGGCGCAAGTACTTCATGTTGCTGGTGGATGATCACAACTGTTTCATGTGGCTGAAAATCCTGACAGCCAAGGACAACCGCGGAGGGCATCAAGCACTTCAAGGCAGCATCGAAGGTGGAGGTTGGTTACTCCCTATGAACGTTCTGCACAGATCGAGGGGATAATTCACCTCCTTCGCTCTCGGATCCTACTTCGCCAATCACGGAGTTGAGCGCCACTTGACGGTGCCCTACTCACTGCAGCATAACAGTGTGGTGGAACGCTGCAACCAGACCATGGTGGGCATGGCGAGAAGCATGCTGAAGGCCAAGAACGTCCCCAATCGCTTCTGGGGCGAGGCGGTGAGTACTGCCGTGTACATGCTGAACAGGTCCTACACTTGTGTCATGGACGGGCGAACACAATTTGAGGTTTGGTACCGGAGAAAACTGACGTTGAGCACCTCCGCACGTTTGGTTGCGTGGCTCATGTCAAGGTGACCAGACCTGGGCTCACGAAGCTGGAAGATCGAAGCCTGGAGACGGTCTTCTTCGGCTACGAATCAAGATCCAAAGCGTATCGGTGTTTCGATCCGGTGGCGAACTGTACATCGTCTCCTGCAACGTTGTCTTGGATGAAGCAGTGTGCTGGGACTAGGGAGGTGAGCGAGGTACTGGCGAGGAATAAGAGCTCTCTGTTGAGTTTCTGGTGCACGAGCGAGCACCCTCGCCAGCACGACGAGATGTCATCGCAGCGATGCCAACTGCAGACTCATCTCCAGCAGGGGAATCTACCCCAACAAGCAAGATGGTGACACCAGCCTCAAGAACCTCAGTTGGCACTGTCACCTTGACAGGCAAGGAAGAAGAAAGTTCTGCTACGGCAGAGAATATGGCGCAAAAATCTGCCGTAGCATGAACAAGTTCTGCACCACACGTGGCACCCACCAAATTCGTCTCACCACCAAGCAACTTCTCCAACACCCTCGATCACGAGGATGATCCAGCTAGACCACATCGATACCTCCGCATCGCGGATCTGCTGGACAAGGTCGCTGCGTTCCCTTCCCTAGCACAGAGCATCTATTCTTCATGGATGAGCCGAACTCCTTCGTCGATGTTGAGCCTCATGAGTGTGGGCGTAGAGCGATGCTTGAGGAGCTTGGATCGATCGAGGAGAACGGCACATGGAGTCTCACTGACCTGCCTGCAGGACACCATCCCATCGGACTGAAGTGGGCGTACAAGACCAGACGTTGCCTATGTCGTTGTCAAACACAAGGCATAGCAGCTCGCCAAAGGGTACGTGTAGCGCGAATGTGTCGACTTCGAGGAAGCATTTGCTCCAGTGGCTCGTCTGGACTCCGTGCGGCTCCTGGTGGCCATGGCGGTGAGCCATAAGTGGCAGCTGCATCACCTGAATGTCATGTCGGCCGTGGGAGGAGGTGTACATCGCCCAGCCTCCTGGATTCGCGCACGACGGAGAGGATCACAAGGTGTTCAAGCTTCACAAGGTGTTGTGCATGGTCATCGCCAAGCACCACGCGCCTGGAACACGACGCTCGACTGCACGCTCAAGCAACTAGGGTTCACCTCGAGCACATCAGAGCACACCATGTATGCGCGCGGGCACGACAGTTCACGGCTGCTGCTTGGCGTGTACGTTGACGATTTGATCGTTACTGGCGTGGACGAGAACGATATCTCGCGATTCAAGATGGAGATGATGGAGCAGTTTCGCATGAGCTACCTCGGGCTTCTGCATTTCTACCTCGGCATCGAGGTTCGCCAAAACACCCAGGGCATCACCTTGTCTCAGTCTGGTTATGCAGGCAAGCTATTGGAGCACGCAGGCATGGCGGAGTGCAACCCTGCACTTGTGCCGATGGAGCCGCGGCTCAAGCTCAGCAAGGGGAGCAAGGCACCAGCAACTGACATGACGTTCTACCGGAGCGTGGTCGGGTGCTTGCACTATCTAGTGCACACTCGCCCTAACATCGCATTCGCGGTGGGGTACATGAGCCGGTACATGGAGGCACCCATGCAGGAGCATCTGGCAGCCGTCAAGCACCTCCTCCGCAACATAGCTGGCACTCGCTCGCTTGGCTATAGGTTCACGTGCGGTGGCGAGCGGGAGCTGGTTGGATAAAGTGACTCTGACATAGCCGGTGATGTTGATGATCGCAAGAGTACCACAGGCGTCCTCTTTCTTCTCGGTGACAGCCCGATCACATGGCAATCACAGAAGAAATAGCATAGCATGCTCCTTTCTTCTAACCTGATCGAATCAGCACTAGTGATTCTCCCATCTGGCCCATTTTCTTCTTGCATGTTTTCTGGGCAGGCCACCCCTAGGCTGACTGGACCTACTTCTCTTGGTCCGTCAATTTCTTCCGGCATTACAGCGCGCACGCTGCTTGGCCTACTTGTTTCTGCTCCGACTTTTGGGATGGGCGCCCCCGAACATTCCTGTGGAGTTTCTCCTGCCGGGCCTTTTTCTTTTAGTCGCCTCCTTCTGGCGTTTCTAGGCCGCCAGCCTCTAGACCTTCCCCTGGCCCGGTCTCCATATGTGGAGCACCTCCTTCTGGGATGATGAGCAAAACACACGCGCCATGTCTACCTACTATTGCTGGTGGCTGTCCTGTCGTGCTACTGCCTTCATCATGCAACGACACATCTTCCCGATCCTGGACGTCGTGTCCAGCGATGTCGGTAGTCTGAGTACTCTCCGGTTGCGCTTCCAAGCTTGAGGTGAACTCCTCCTCAGAATTTGACATGTTCACACCGATTCTTTTGACACCTCGGTCGCCGTACTTGGCGTCGGCACACTTGACGAACCAACCGGGGTCACTTCCGGTTCTAGCAATGTCATCTCGTCGTTCAAAACAGTCTCATGCTGCCCCACGTGAAACCTAGTGTCGTCGACACCTGCTCATACTCCTTGATCGCTCCCCCCAACTCCTTTGCCGTCGACTTCCTGTCGAAGGTCCATTGTATGATGTCGTTGGGTAAGACTGAGTAGAGTGCTAGCAACACCAGAGGATCATTACGGTACTTCGCAGTTCCTTTTGCGTACTCCGTACCACCAATGTTGACTGCCCCGAGAGGCCTTGGGCTTTGAGCGCGTCGCTCATCTTCACCGCTCATAAGCCGTAGTTGTCACGGTCGAACATCAGATACACCGCCGATGCCTTTTCTGCATTCGTCACCATCATTACTTTCGTGGCGTTGGATACTTCACGACCGATTTGATCTCCTGTTACCAGAAAACCAAATTGGCTCTGATACCAATTGTTGGCCTAGACCCGGCAGTATTTTCACCGGGCACTGACCTGCGACAAATACATAGTCCGTCGAGTACTTTCCGTTGAACTCTGGTGAGACGCACGGTACAAATTCACCAAGCTAGCACTTATGAACGTATCAGAAGCTAACAGCAACAACGCAGGCACGAGCACACGCGAAAATCGATCTGGCCACAGGCTCGTATCGAGCCTTGCTATCTTTTCTTATTTCTCAATCTTACCAATTACAAGCATAGGGGTACAAGAAAATATATATGCGATAATAGGACATAGTCGGTGCACTACTTTGTACACGACACGGACATGTATTCTGTGTACTAGTCGAACACATGTCTTGATTATTCCTAACGGTGGATGGGGTGGATTATGTTTATTCGTGACGTCCAGAAAGAATAATTTTCAATAGTGAAATTCTTTATGGCTATGTTTTTTTAAATTAACCCGTAGCAACACGGTGGAATTTTCGCAAAAAAAAAAAAACACACTTGTATTTGTGCTAGCTATATTCCTCGTAGTTCGAAATTAGGTTTTAATTTGATGACGTAACACCCAGTTCTACTTGCTAAGTTCCGTTCTGCAAAGATCTTTGTAAGCCTAAGAAGAAGAGAATCAAAAATATTACAGGATTTGGCTGTAATGTGATCTTGTTGAGCCTAGCTGCCAAAGTGCACTCTCATCATTTCCAGCCTAGCAGAGCCAAGCTCCGCTCTATACCATGGATGATATCTACATCGAACAGAAGTCGTGGAGCCTTCACCAGCCGTTATTGCAGGCGTGAGGCTTTGGATTTTAGCAGCCATACATGTCAATACAGCAAGATTTTGAATCCAGCTGACCATGATGGCTGACAGACAAGAGATTCTCCGGCACAAATTCCAAGTCAAACCTCAAAGTGAGAGTAAGCTACAGCAAAACCACCGAAATTTCTAGCTGCTGCTAAAATTAGCAATAAAAAACCATCTTGTTTCTCAAGGAGCTACGTTACATAAAGCCCACGCAGGGCAGAGCTACTGGCTACTCCACACTAGTACACTAGAGTGCACAGAATTACAGATTCAGTTGGCCGAATAACAGATACGGTTGGACGAATAAACATATATAGAGGTTGCACAGATAGTTAGATACACACGTGCGGCAGGCTATGTTCAGATACAAGCCCCAATCGGATAAAAGTCGCACCACGGATCATCACCTGAGGCAACGTCTCCCTTATCCTGTATAAGCATACGCAATTGTTGTCAGATAAGTTGCTTCCATGAGATTAATTAAGATAAACCCAAATGATTCAATAGCTTCAAGCTGGCTACGGGTTCTGTTCCTTAAGATGAATGGTACAGTAAAATGTACTACCAAATGTTTTGGTAAACTTATTGGGATTTTCCCATGATCGATCACTTCAAACTAGACGAACAAGCACGGTAGAAAAATGTGATTGCCAAGCACGCCTTCTTTTTTTTTTTCTGTTCAATATCCCACGTAGCCTACACATACTAGGACTCGCTGACCACTCGTGCATGGCATGCAAGCCAATCACTATGGAAAATACCTAATTTAGTCGACCATGGAGACTGTATCAAGATTAACGCTACCAAAACTGAATTAGTATGCGAAAACGTTCGACCGGCACCATAACTCCACCTTCACATCCATACACACGTGTAGCACACTGCTTGCTTTTGCAAGCTCTTCATTAAGGATAACCAACAGAAGTAGAGGAGCAGATCAAGGAGGAGAAGTAACCAAAAGGGCCAGTATGAGAAGATCAAGTCCCTAACAGACCATAAGCCATTCACCAACAGCAGGTAAAAATCATCAGAACTACCCACTAGATCATGCAGTATCCATTCTTGTATCTCACATATAGATCTAGGATACAAGGGGAATAATACACATCAACCAATTCCATCTACCCTTCAACTAGATTTTTATCTACGAGGATTGGATGGAGAGATTCTCTCAGACTTGCATGGAAATGCCATGCAAGATCCAACACAGAGGTTTAGAGCCAACAAAAATATCTGCTCTTATTCAGAGCTTGGCCTCAGCTTTCACATCCAACTAGATTTTTTCTCTGACTCACTTAGTTTTTCCTCGAGTCTACGACTCGACCAAATACTCGGGGGCTACTCCTAACAGTAGCGCTGGTCGCGCACCAGAGGATCTTCAGGGTCCAGAGAACACGCCATCCACATACAAATCCATGGCAAATACGCCTCGATCCCTCCTTCGAATCAACGATTCGACTATGGACTTGGGCCTACTCCCATAGGGAGCATTGGAAGCTCAATTGACAAGCTATGGCCAATGACAGCAACCGCAAAAGTTTAAAGTCCCTACTCGAGTCTACGACTCGAATAGGCACTCGGGGGCTACTCCTATAGGGAGCGCTGGTCGCACACCCTATGAAAAGGTAAAATAAATTATTTATGGTAAAAAGTTTTGACCATGTCCGTTCCATAAGCATTCGAAGCATTCGACGACCTCGTCTCCAACCAAACACGAAATGACTGACAACAAGACAACATCTCCTGGGTCACCCGAAAGACCTCCGTGGTGATAAAACTTTGGATGTCGTTTTACAACGTGAAGATAAGATCCGCGGATGCAATCCAATGGCCTGGCAAAGCACCCGCTGTGTTCTACCAGAAGTGTACTGTGCCTAGATGCATGATGAAAAAGCCTTGACGGACGCATCGAGTGTACACATTGAACACTCGAGTTCGACTCTATAAGGCCTCCGCGGCATGAGTCAAATTATGCCAGCGACTTTCCGAATTCGAGCCCGGGGACTCGAGTTTGAGTAGATAGCGTTGTTTTGCCCTATGGCAGTTAACTGATTCTGATCCGTCCGATGAATCAGACACGCATATCAACTATCCCTATGACATAAGCAGGCACCCGATAAAATGTTCGGATGAGCACTCGAAAGACTTCAAAGACTTCATAGGCTCGAAAAATCTGATTGCCAAGCACACTTATCACACCTTCTTTTTTATTATTTTCTGTTCAATATCCCACGTAGCCTTACCCCTACTAGGACTCGCTGACCACCCGTGCATGGCATGCAGGCCAAGCACTATGAAAAATACCTAATTTACTCGACCATGGAGACTGTATGGAGAGTAAGGCTACCAAAACTGAATTAGTATGCGAAAACGTTCTGACATTATGAAACAGATTTAGTACTCTTTGGAGTGAAAGAAAATGAGCCGCCTTACCACTTTGAATTTGATCACGGAATCCAGAAGACCGTCGGAACTGCAGGTGCTAGAGCTGAACTCGTTCAGCAGCATTGAAATGCTCGGCTCTTGGTCTGTGGAAGTATCTCCTGAGAATAGGACACCTGCACTTGTCTGCGCAAACATGCTGCTGCTGCAATTGGTGGACCTTAGATCGATGGAATGCTGGGCACCAACAGTGCTTGGAAGTTGAGAGGAACTCTTTGCAATCTTTGGACCGATTAAACTGTTTGCACTACTTTCATTGGCCTTCAGTCTAAGACTGTTTGCACTTGAGGCGAATGTAGTATCACCCAATCTGGTCGCATCATTACTGTTGAATGAACCATGCACTGACAACCTGCTATCGGAAAATTCAGACAAAGGAACAACACTCTGCTGGGATATAAAAGAAGCTCCTACTGTATCTTGAAGAAGTTCTAGACTTGATGAGGGAACTTTAATTGATGGCTGGATGGCCAATTTTCTTTGTTCGAGCGTGCGAGGCATGCCGGAGGCCGGGCTACTCCCAGAAATAACGGCGAACAGATCACCGCTGTCTGCACTCATCCACTCCTGTTCCAGCTGGGGCGGACGGAGCGATGGCACTACAGCTTGTGCTATGTTTCCTGGTAGGCTGAGATGATACATATTCGCATCAGTCCAACTGCCACTTACAGCATGCTGATCAGACACCCCCTGTGCCACAACCGCTGACTGCTGATTCAGTTTGCTAGTAACACTATATCCATGTGCACTGGAAGATGATAGAGCTGCAGGAGAGGTGAAAAAAGCTTGGTAACCCTGGAGTCCTTCAAACTCATGCATGCACAGAAAGGGGTCTCTACCTCCCAAAGCAGCATAGATGCCCGCTTGATATGATTCCAGAGCACATAACCGTCGGAGGTGGATCCTGTATTTCTGCATGTACACCAAAGCAAATGTGCAGACTGTTATACTTATATTTTTGCTGAGTATTGTTAATAGCTGTAGCCAAGTGCTAGGGGAAAAGGCCCTTTTCAAGCTCTTACCAGATTATTATTTCTCGTTCATAGGAGTGGGCATATAACCCGAAGACCGAATTACCGAACCGAGTTAACCTAAACCGAAATTGGATTGCCCGAAACCAAATTGTTGGGTACTGATTTCAGTCATCAGTTCTCATAAACCGAAATATGTTTGGTGACTTTGGTGTGTAGGCTTGGTCAACAGAACTGACCGAGCACCGACATCCACCCCCCAATTCTCCTCTAGCCGCACTCTCCCGCAGAAGCCAGCACGCCTAAACTGGCGCAACCGCCTCCACAATTTCCAATCACAGGAATGATTGCCTCTACCAAAATCCCCTCCCTAAAATCGCACTTTGACGTATCTTTCCGCTTTCGGTGACCGCAAATTTCGCTGGATTCCTCGGTAGATTTATTTGTTTCCTCCCAAATCCGAGTAAATTGCAGAAAACTACGACAATTGGGGCAAGGGTTTCAGAAAACTACGGATCTTATGGATCGCTTTAAAAAACTACGAAATTTAGGGCTGGAGACTACAAACAACTACGAACTTGCGTAATCGGTCAGTTAGCTAGTTTGACCGCAATTCCGACAAGGCAGGCTACCTCAGATCATGACTTGAGAGCCCCAAAAGTCTTAGTATTTTGTCTCCAGCCCCAAAGTTCGTAGTTTTTTGACATGAGAGCCTGTCAGAATTGCCATCAAACTTGCTAACTACCCGATTACGCAAAGTTCGTAATTGTTTGTAGTGTCCAGCCCCAAAATTCGTAGTTTTTTGAAGCGATCACCAAAAGTTGTAGGTTTTTAAAACCCTAGCCCCAATTGTCGTAGTTATATGCAATTTTCTCTCCAAATCCTTATATGAGCAGCAAGTCCCAGCCGCCCTGATGCATCACTTCTCCGGCCCAATCCCTAGCTATGGGCGACGGCGCCGTCCTGTCAAACTCCGCACTGGAAGAGGAAAGGTGGCCGCTACAAGCCACATCAAGCAACTCGACGGAATCTGCACTGAACGTTGCTGCTAGCCTGCGAAGTAAGTCTAGTTATTGACTCGATGCTAGTTCTTTTCAATGCCAATCCTAGTTTTTAACGGGATCTGGCTGGTTGTTGACGGCTGAACATGAAGGCATGAAGCAATAGAGATTGAAGTTTAGAAGACGGGTGCATCGGTGGATGCCAGCGCTAATGCTCTTTCTGCTGCTCCTATTTTATCAATTTTAAGTCCTGAGATTTGTCAGTGCGATTGTGTGTGCTAAAGTACTGCTGGATGCTATTTTTATGTCCGATTTGTGTGAGATATAATTCCTGTAAAATATTTCTTTTGTATATTTGTTCTTAAGACATGATGGGAACAGAGGAAATTGTAGCAGATTTTTGTAAAGAATTGGCATAGGACTGTCACACTATGTGTGAACCTGCCAACAGGACAGCTTTTCCAGCCCAGCCCAAAAGGAGAACGGTAGGAAAACATATTTAAGAAAACGATGGCATAAGGGTCATCCAGTCTAAGCCTAGACCAACATGCTTTGCGGTACCATTCGGTCCAACCTGATGACTGACCCAAAATATCGATGCACCAAACACTGGGTTAGCAGATTCACGTACACTACAGGAACTGCAAGCTACGCCGAGGGCCAAAAGCTTCGACGTAGCCTCGATCCCCGTCGGCGTAGGCTATGCCTAGGGCTGTCTCGGCGTAGCTCCTCGGTAAAGATCTCCATCGGCGGAGCGTATGGAGGCCGAGGGTATCCATCGACATAGCCTAACTGCCGGTTATAAAAATAATTTAAAAAAAAACTAAAAAAAAATTAAAAAAAAATTAAAAAAATTCTTTTTTTAATGTTTGAATTATTTGACTCAGTAATCTCTCACTTGGAACATTTTTAACACTAATTATACTTAATCTTTGGTCAAATTATAGTCTTGGTCAAACTTTCACCCATCCTCACTACTTCACCCTCAGCACGCTTAACTTCTCCGTTCCTTCAGAATCTGTTCCCGCAAACTAATTTATACCTTGTTGTCAATACTATGATATCAATCCTATTAACTTTTATATCATCATGTCATATGTTTGTATTTTTTAAAATTATAAACAATTATTTAAGTAAACAACATTGAAGAAGTAAAAATATTATTGAATTCAAATAAAAATATAATGATTTTATTTATTTTGTATTTCTCTATTTAATATGGAATAATTAATATCTTTAAATTCGTAAATCAGAATTCAATAAATAATATGTCTAGATTGATCAGAAAAATGATAGGAATCTAAATATGATATCTATATCAACTTATCACAAACTATATCGTGATTCCAGCCATAATTTTATTTGCCCGTTTAAAAGGTAAACATAAAGATTCTTAGCTTGGGGTTGGGACTCGCTAAATTTAAAGTGGATCTCTAATGAAATAGCACATTGTGAACCTAAAAATGATTTTTGTAAAAATCATGAGCATCAGATCATGTACCTCTTGTTTATATCTGACGCACTTCCTACCGATTCAGCAGGAATTTGTCTTTTTCACCAGGGGTACACGAAAAGGTTTGTGATCCCCCTGTTGGGACACTGTCCATGTAAGGTGGTCTAGTATTTTAAAAAATGGGGCGGTAGCATTTTGAATTGGCTATTTGGTGGTTGCTTCACAAAACCCCTCGTTTTTTATGCTCGGAAAATGTAAAATGGCTTTTTGGTGCGATGAAATGGAAAACTTCCTCATGCAACATTGTTCGCCATCCCGTGATTCACATGTATGCACAATATGGACATATTATCACAAACTATGCGTTGATTCTAGCCATAACATTGGTTATTTGACACGAAAGCCAGGAAACCTCGAATGAGATAGGTCGTTTTGTGAAGGTTTTTTGAGACATAATCAATATACCAAGTTTGATATTTTCTTTTCCAACTATATCACATAATATGACACCACGTGAAGGTTTTGCATTGTTTGGATCGTTTTTAAATTTCTTATGCCCGTTTTAAACTATATTTAAACTTTGTCGAACAGCGGACATGAAGATTCTTAGCTCGGGGCTGAGACTCGCTAAACTTGAAGTGAATCTCTGATAAAATAGCATATTGTGAACCTAAAAATGACTTTTGTAAAAAATCATGAGCATCAAATCTTATACATGTAGTTCATATCTGACCCACTTCCTACCGATTTAGCAGGAATTTGTCGTTTTCACCAGGGATCGATGAAAAGGTTTGAGATCTCTCTATTAGGAAAACTTCCTCTTGCAACATTGTTCGCCATCCCATGATGCACATGTATGCACAATATGGACACATTATCATAAAATATGCCTTGATTCTAGCCATAACATTGGTAATTTGACCCGAAAGTCAGTAAACCTCGAATGAGATAGGTAATTTTGTGAAGGTTTTTTGAGACATAATCAATATACCAAGTTTTGTATTTTGCCTTACAACTATATCACATAACGCGAAAGTTTCATATTGTTTGGATCATTTTTGAAATTTGCATGCCTGTTTTAAACTATCGTCAAACTTTGTCGAACGGCGGGGATGAAGATTCTTAGCTTGGGGCTGAGCCTCGCTAAACTTGAAGTGGATCTCTGATGAAATAGCATATTCTGAACCTAAAAATGATTTTTGTAAAAAAATCATGAGCATCAGATCATGTACCTGTAGTTCATATCTGACCCACTTCCTACCGATTCAGCAGAAATTTGTCTTTTTTTACTAGGGATGGACAGAAAGGTTTGAGATCCCCCGTTAGGATATTGTCCATGTAAGGTGGTCTAGTATTTTTGAAAAATAGGGTGGTAGCCCCCCCCCCCCCCCCCCCGTCCCCCTCGTTTTTTATACTCGGAAAATAGAAAATGGCTTTTTGATGCGTCGAAAAGGAAAACTTCCTCCTGCAACATTGTTTGCCATCCCATGATGCATATTAATTCATAATATAGGCACATTATCACAAACTATGCCTTGATTCTATCCATAACATTGGTCAATTGATCTGAAAGTCAGGAAACCTCGAATGAGATAGGTCATTTTGTGAAGGTTTTTTAGACATAATCAATATACCAAGTTTTATATTTTTCCTTGCAACTATATCACACAATATGACACCACGTGAAGGTTTCACATTGTTTGGATCATTTTTGAATGTTTTATGTCCGTTTCAAACTATATTTAATATTTTATGTTTCACTTAATTTTTTTACAAATGTGTAATATTTGAGTGTAGATAGATAGGTCTTATTTTCTGCAAATTTTGACATATAATTTGTATTTTTGGAACTAGAATGATTTAGTTATGATTTTTTCAAAGATTAATAAGATAAAAGCAAAAAATAGCTATGCCGAGGGCAGCCGTCAGCGTAGGCTACGCCGAGGACAGCCGTCGGCGTAGCTATGTTACGCCGAGGGCAATTCTACGCCGACGACTGCTTGGGGGGGGCTAGCCTGGTCGCGGTCTAAGGCGACGGCCCCGATGTTTGGCCGTCGGCGTAGCGCCCGGCCGTCGGTGTAGACCGCCATTCCTGTAGTGGTGGACCGATCAGTGCGCGTTATTTTAACACCGAATTCTCTCAACCACCGCTGTACCGAACCGGGAACCGGATGCCTAGCCCTACTCGTTCACATGCTTCTGGATTTGTTGATGAACCTGCACTGTTTTACAGTGAAAATGCAATGTTGTCTACTTTATTACGGAGATTGAAAGTATAGTTGTTCTAGGTTAATATGTGTGGCAACAATGACTTCCTTCCAAACAACTATACTAATGTTACAACAAGCATATTCTAAGCTACACTAGGGGAAAACGTGCTTTTTGTCCCGGTTTGTAAGGCCTTTAGTCTCGATTTCCCAAATGAGACGGGGCAATCGGGACTAAAGGCCTCCACCTTTAGTCCCAGTTCGGCCACAAACCGGGACAAAAGGCCCTCATGGGCAGTGTCGAGCGTACGAGACCTTTAGTCCCGATTCGTTTTTTTTCAATTTTTTTTTGTATTTTTTCTTGAACTTTTAAATTATCTGACTCACTAATCTCTCACATCTCTCATTTTTCACACTAACTAAACTTAATCTTAGGTCAAATTACACTTATAGTCAAACTTCATTAGTTTTTTATTGTTGTTGGAATAAAATATTATTATCACTTATTTATTGTTGTTTACTTAAATAGTTATTCGTAATTTTAAAAAATAAAGACGGTTGACATATTGATATGAGCTAATAGGATTGAAAACTAATTAAATTAATATTTTATTCATTTTTTGCCATTTATTCATTTAATATGACATAAATAATATCTTCAAATCCGTAAATCGAAATTCGACAAATAATATATCCATTATTATCAGGAAAATGTGAGGAATTAAAATATGACATAAAAATATTATTAAAAAAAATAACTTTTTGAAATAACTTTTTTTCCTTTTCGAATTTTAAGAATCTAAAAGAATCCAAAACGGCCTAAGGCTGTTGAAACGACAGGATTTGTGGCCGTTTTCCTGCGGCGGCAGAACTTGAGAATTTTTTTCCCGTTTTCTTTAGTCCTGGTTGATAATACGAACCGGGACTAAAGGTGTGACCTTTAGTCCCAGTTGGTGATACGAACTGGGACTAAAGAGGTTGGCACCGGCCGCAACCCCTTTATTCCCGGTTGGTGTCTCCAACTAAGACTAAAGCTCCCGTTTGACCTGGGACTAAAGATTATTCCGTTGGAACGGAGACTAATGTGAGCATTAGTTTTGGGTCTAACCACAACCGGGACTAATGCTCCGAACTGGGGTGGACGAAAGGCCCTTTTTCTACTAGTGCTAGTATCCTGTACCATATGCATTTAGGAATACAAAGATAATTTGCAGGATGTAAAATCCGTGGTGGCACATACATCAAATTTTCTCTCTAAGTTATAACGTGTTCTATGCACTAGTCTATTTTAATGCGGCACATAGTTAGCGATCGACGGAATGGGAATGACGTAGTACTGCTCTACTGATAACTACAATTAATATAGTGGTAAAACAAAGTGCCTTGCCTGTAGGTGACTTGCAACATTTTCCCTGGTGAGGTTCTTAACATTCATGAGCTCAACAATCCTTTTTGGCACAGCTTCTGCATAAACAAAAGAGGATAGTGTAGTTATATCATGATTAGCTGCAAGAAAACATAATGAAAACAAAAAAAAAGGTAGGAAACAGTGACTACTCACTGTCAATTCCAAGTTGGCTGACAACGGCGGCAAATTGTGCGTGCATTTGAACCGTCCAAACAATTCTTGGCCTCTTTTGAGCACAAGTTTTATCGTTGTCAGGAACATTGCTCTCCACATCTTCATCTTCCTCCTCCCTATGATATTCCTTCCTCTTCTTGCTGGACCTCCCACTTTGTTCAGACAAACCACATGTAACTTGATGGAACATGTTGTGAGAATCAGCACTACTGAGTTTCCTCCTAACAACATGCTGCCATATATTTGTAAGCTCTTCAATTCGAACTGGTTTTAGGAGATAGTCACAGGCACCATGAGTTATCCCCTTCATAACAGATTTGGTCTCTCCATTCACAGATAACACTGCATGGAAAATAACTGATTAGGATTAACATTTACCTGTAATTCCCCACTTAGAAATCAATGATCATATGATTCTCTCTGCAGAATTCATACTTTGTATGTAAAATAATATCCATCTTTTTATACACTGTGCATGCCTCCTAGGCTCTATTATCAAGAACGGTTAGAATTGGGTAGAACTTACTAATGACCGGGAGGTCCATTTCATGCCCCACAACCTCAAGAAGCTGAAAGCCGTCCATGCCTGGCATGTGGACATCACTGATAACTAGATCAAACATATCCCTGTTTTCCCGCAGCATCTTCAGCGCGATTGCGGCCTGATCTGTCGTTGTCACTGAAAACACGACACAGATTACTCTTCCAAGTGAGTAACAATACAAGAAATGAAATGTACATTGCACCATAGAAGTGTGTTGCAAAGCCCAACTGCCCAAACTAATGCAGCAACATGTATTTGTTTATATGAGACAAACAGCGGAGGCATGTAGTATTCAGAATGTACAATCGCATTTCGTTGCGGCTTGCATTTATAGACATGATAGTACGTAAAATCTGCATGTAGGGTGCGGCAACTAAAAAAAATTACAAAAGAATTTTGTCCTAGACACTTATGAATAGACAAAGTTCTGAAACGGTATATCTGAGAATGACTACGCTGCTGCAGGAAGTAGCTAATAGTAGTACCTCATTAGTAGGTTGCTTCTAGCAATAACCGGAATCAGGTCATTATGGATAAATGAGGAAGAAAATAGTACACTCGTCAGCTAAGGAACTAACAATGCTTATTAATCACATGGATTCTACACTAATCTTGCTTTCCGTAAACTAATAAGAAACTCTAATGCATACTCTGTACGAAAAAAGAAAAAAAAAGAGTTGACATGCCATCATCAAGACGTTATTAACACATATGAAATGTTGAAACGTACGTGTCTTGAAGGGAAAAACACATGTATCAAGTACATAAGTCTGTTACTAGTAAGAAACATGAAAAATTAAAGTTGCATTTAAACCACACGTCAACTTTCTTGCCGTTGTCAATGCATATATAGCTAGATGATGTACAAACCACAAGTCATAGAAACAGCATATTGATGATGCATGCTACGCGTGGAACTTTCTTAAGAGCAGCTGAATATACGCTCTCCATTCTAACACACCCAAGATAATGAGCTGCTTCTACAGCGGAATGCATCTTGTGTCACATTACCATGGAATGGCATGGATGCAGTGGCGGCGATCAAGAAAGTACTAGTAGTAGTAGTTCTCACCCTCATAATGGCAGCGCCGCAGGAGGGTCTCGAGCACCTGGAGGCACACCCGGTCGTCGTCAACGGCGAGCACCCGCATGCCAGCGGGGAACTGCTGGTCCCTCCTCGGTGCCGCCATGACCTTCTTTCGCCGCCGGGAGAGTCGATCAGCAGAAGCAATGGGTATTTGGTTATGGCCGGATGGAGGAGGTAGGAGGAATGGAGAGATGGATGGAGAAACAGAGAGAGATGAGCTTGGGCGCCTCTAGCGGCGCGCGGTGAAAAGATGGGGTGTGGCCTGGTCGACTCTGGCTGATCGACTGAATGTGATGGTCTGTACTACTACACGCGTATGCTTGTGTCTTAGGTACACACGCAACAACCACCAACAAAGATGCTTACTGATATGGTATCCCTACGCACGCGCGCAGATGGAGAACAAGTCTTCGACACGAACTCAAACTTTATGGAGGGAAGCTCTCAAGAAAAGAAAACTTTATGGAGGGAATCCATGTGATATACTACTAGCTAGCAGCACCGGAATAAAGATGGATTGTACATTGTGTTGTTGCTTCAAACAAGATGCCTTGGATCGTTCAGGACAAAGACACACACATTATTGTCGCACGTGGGATCCATGTACCCAAGTACTCCTTCCGTTTTAAAATATAAGATGTTTTAGTTTTATGAAGAAGTATATCTAGACCTATTTTAGTATATGTAGGTTCACTCCATACATACATGAACCTACGCACTAAAAGAGTCTAGATATACTCCTTTTACAAAGCTAAAATATCGTATATTTTAAAACGGAGGAAGTACCAATCAATTTCCAGGATACTTTCTAGTATAAAGGAGCTCTGTTGTAGTGGCCGGGACAGAGGTCGCACCATGTAAAGAGAGACAGCCTAGGGCTGAATTGAACCACCACTTGTCATTACAATTAAAAAAAAAACATACCAAGCTATACTGATGGCATGATATGCATGCATGCTATACGTACATCGGCATTGGCATATGGTCGATCTTGTCGGCATTGATCGTCCTCTAAGACGGACGGTCATGCATGTTTTTGGTTCTAGCGACAGGCTGCTAGCAAACGCACATCCCAATATTCTAAACTGTACTGCTCTCAGTTTTTGCCACTGCGACTTAAGAGAGGCGACCTTGCTACCGACCAAGTTTTTATACAGTACCACATATACTACACTTTGTAAGCCTACGAAACAAACTACTTACTCCGTCTCAAGATAAGTGACTTGGATTTGTATAAATTTATATATATCTAGATACGTTTTAATATATATATACATTCGAATCTAAATAAATCCATATCACTTATTCTGAGACGGAGGAAGTAGTACAAAGCATCGTCGTTCCAGAGAACACGGCACGATGCCTCTTCTCCAGAAGGCTTTTGGGGATGATAATAGCTTGGTTTGGGCTTGCCTCTATCTCCATCTCGAGTGGTCGGCGGTGGACCAACATGTGGAACACAAATGTACTAAATCGCAAGGGAACAACGTCTCTCATCATACTCACGAGTTGGAAATGGGAGAAACAATCCGTTCTTCATAACAAATCCGCCCAATCTACTTTTCTTCTTCTCCCTTCGTTTTAAAATATAAGATGTTTTTTCTTTTGTGAGACAAATGTATCAATACATCTTTTAGTGTGTAGGTTCGGACTGGAACTACACATTAAAACTACCAACGTACACACTAAAAGGCGTTTAGTTTCACAAAAACTAAAATATCTTATATTTTGAACAAAGGGAGTAGATGTTGTTAAAGAGAGCCACAACTAAGGGGGTGCAAAACATTTGAGTTATGTAATACCAGGAGAGTAGTCCCTTTTGGAAACCTAGTTTTACTTTCTTGATAAAACTCTCTCTCTCTCTCTCTCTCTCTCTCTCTCTTAATTAATAGAAAGAACAAAATCTATTGTCTCTGTTTATATAAGATGATTCTAACATTTCAATTCCGAAATTTTTCATCTACTCATCCTTTGCACCACCGGGTTCCAGCCGCCCGTTTCAAGGGTGAGATGCATCAACAGTCCGAGAATTTTACCCATCGACAGCCACACGTTTTATAAGAGATCATCACGTAGCTAATTGAAGGGGAAGCTGGCGTCGGAGAGGAAATGACCGGCTATCCTGGAGGCGATTGCCGGGGAGATCTTGGAGGAGATCTCGATGTCCCTCCCTGGAGTTCGCCGGCGTCGGGGCGCTTCGGGGAACTGGCGTCGGACAACGACGAGGAAGATGGGGATGGTGGAGACTCGTCCGATCGGACGTTGTCCTCCCATCGGTATCTGCGGTGGTTGTCTGAGGAGGCCGGTGATTTACTTGCTAACTCTTCCTCAAGGGCGGCCAAGAGGATCGCACGGCAGCGCCAGCAACGGCTGGCGGCGATGGAGTTGTGGGTTTCTCCTACATCTCAAGTGAGTTCAAATTCTTCGGATGGTAGCAGAACCGCTTCTGCTAGGTTTGTCTCGAGTTCAAGGCGGAAGCTCATAAAACCACCATTGGAACCTTTTGTTTCCTCTTTGAGTGATGATGATGGTTCCGATGGCTGGACATTGGTTCGCCGGCGGAGATCTTCGAAGGTGGCTTGTTCACCGACTTCTTCTCCGTCGGAGCCAAGATCTAAGGATCCCAAAATTACGCGCTTTTGAAATTTTAGGGCTTTGGGCCCGTTGCGAACATGGATGGGAATTGGTCTTCCTGGCCCGGTTTGCGTTCGGGTGGGTGTGAGCCCGGTGGCTTGTCCACGTACTACCTCTGTGCCTTCCTGGCGATCTATGATACGGATACCAATTGATGCTAACTTCGGAGCCGGAATTCCTTCTCCGAAATTCTTCGGTCAAGCTCCAGAGGTAACCAAAACCCTAACAGGGCGGCGGCCTATCTTGGAGATGCATCATGGATGCGGCGCAGGAGGAGGCTCCGGGAGGGGAAGCGACACTGGTGGGGTTCGGGGACATCCCGGTAGCAATTTCAATGGTGCAAACCCTGGCAGAGACCGTGGGAATTTCTTTCCTGGCGCATCTAGCAGCACTGCGGGAGGCCGAGACTATGAGCAGATATCTGAGTAGCCAGGGAATTTCAATGGCCAACATAACTTCAGGGGTGGAGCTGTGGGGGGCTACCATGGAGGATTTGGCTTTAACCAAGAGAGTTTCAACAATGGTAACACTGCTAAGTACCAAAATAGAAGACGTTATGAGTTTCGCCCTAGTCGTAGTGGAGGTCAACAATGGCATAATAATGGTAACGGTGGCCGTGGGAACTTTGGTGCTAATCGGAGTTTTTGCAGTAACTATTTTGGTGCCTCCAATGGCAATGTTGCGTTGGGAATGATAGACCAAAATCTGATTAAGCAAGTGGTAGATGCTGTCGTGATGGCGGCGCAAAGTGGAGCATTGGTGCTTCTGCAATCTAGTTATGATGGTGCGCCCACGGGAGAAATGGCTCCAGTGGGTTCTACGTCTGGTGGCCTGGAGGGGCAAACTTCTGCCGTGGCACAGGAACATATTGTTGTGGCTACCGGGAAGGCTGTCGCGATGCCGATGCAGGCTGCCATGGCCCCGGGGCAGGCTGCCGCGAGTGTTTTGGCTGCCGCGGCAGAACCAATTTGCAGTGATGTTCTTATGCCACAAGCGGTCATTACTGTGGTGACTGATTCATCTACGGATGGAAATGCTGCTAAGAAACCGAGGAAGAATGATAAGTTGAAGTGTTTTAGGTGCAACCAGGCTGGGCATTTTCAAGAAGATTGTACGGTAATTGTCCGCAACATATTACTTCTTCTTGCCCATTATGGAATGCCCCAAAGACAGCTGTGATTGTGGATGGACTTGGTAATGAGAAACTCACTTTCTTAGAACTACCCACAACAAGAACTTATAGGCCTAGAGCGGAGAATTCTAGGGTGGGTAATGTTATTGTCGAAGGAGGTTCTTTGACGGTGGTCCAAGTGATTGAAATTCTCAAGAGATTGGTACTCTCACTGAATTACACTTGAGAAGTTATTGAGTTCCAGCCTAATGTTTTCAAAGTTAAATTTCCTACAAAAGATGAGGTGCAACGAATGAAAACTATCAAACAATATCAAATTCCAGACACTCCTATTTATCTCAAGTTTGATGAATGGGGGGTGGTTGATGAACCACTTCTCTTATTGCCTAAGGTGAAAGTGCAAATCGATGGAGTACCCAAGGATGTCAGAGGTGATTTTCTATCCCTATGGGGGTTGGGTTCTCTATTGGGCAAAACTAAATCGGTTGATATGCCATTCACGAGGCAGAAAGGAATTGTCCAGGTTTTGGTATACTGTGTGAACCCTGAGTTCATCCCACCTTATCTTGATATATGGATAAAAAGCGGTTTTTATAGGCTGAAGTTTTTGGTTGAGAAATCTGGTAGTTCTCTGGCTATAGAAGGTCATGTAACGGGTTTACAAGATCCTGAGGATAGAGATGACAATGCTAATGCTGGCAAAAAGGATGGTATGAGTGAAATGGAGGAAGACAAACAGATGGACAAATCTACTAGCAAAGGCAATAGTTCGAACGTTGGGGGTGGTGAACATATACAAGGGGAAGGAGTTCATGCGGATATAGTACTTGAAGATTGTTCTAATAATCCTATTACTAGTGTTTTGTTAAATTCAAATCCCGACGTGCTTATGGATGATACACAGGAATTACATTTACCAACGTACTGGTCTGCAATGATGCACATGTGGTTGTGGAACCAACATCCTTGTCGGCTAGTGAGAAATCTAAGGTACTTGATATTCACAACAATGCTTGTTTATCTCCAACTCTTTCTCTTGAAAAACAAGTGGAACACAATTTTGTTGGTGGTTGTTCAAAGTTTAACCATTGTACTCCTGATTTTTGTTCAAAACATATTCCTAATACTTTTATGCATTCCATGGATGGTTGTGTCAAAACTCACTTTATTCCTTGTGGGTATATTCCCCGTACTGATGCTTGAGCCGTTCATGTTGGGAGAGGCAGCGTCTTCTATCGAGGTGGCTGCCGCGATAGAGTTTCGGGTTGCCGATGAGTCCCGGTTGGCTGCCATGGCCTTTTCTCCTGTCGCGGCAACTACTGGTGAGGTCGCTGCTGAGTTGTCTCCCGCGACACACTCTGGGGCTGTCGTGGAGCTCCGGCATGCCGCTGCACCTTGGCAGGCTGCCGTGGACGTTTTCCCTGCCGCGGCAGAAGCTGGTAACCAAGCTGTGATGGATGGGACAGATGAGGTGATGGGGTCTGGTCTGAAGTTGGGAACTCTCTATACTCCCATTTTCAAGATGGCGACTCATGCTGAAATTGGGAGGCCGATTGCTGCATCAACTGGCGCTTTCTTTGCTAGGAAGAAACCTTCTTTGGCTGAAGTTATTTCCTTTGGAGGTATACCGAAGATGGCTACCGATATTCGGTCAAGTGATCAAGTTAGAAGCCAACCCAATGCGGATGCTACACAGCTGGAACGTGCGCTGGATTTAGTTCAGCGACATGATGAATTCAAAGGTAAAAACTTAAACTCAACCTTTTCTATCATGTCTTTTTCAAATATAGATATTATTGAGAGAGCTAAATCGGTTGGGTATCTCTGGGTGAATCTTCAAAACAAAGGGATGTGGCGTCTACTTTAATTAAAGATAATAAAGTAAAAAGAACTCTAACCTTACTTGAGCATAATGCTTCAAAGAAATATACGAATTTTCTTGGGGAGGAAAGCCTGGTTGTGTCCAAGGTGTCTACTTTTGTGATGATTTAGTGGAGGAGGAGATTGCTGGAACAGATGATACAGATGAACTCTTAGCTGTACAAACTACACGGGCGCGTGGGCACAAGAGAAAACAATATGACCCTTCTACTGTTAGAAGAGGTACTAGGGTTAGAACAAAGAAGACTTTCTAATATGCAAGCTTACAAGGAATGATATGGAATAGTGGGGGTTTTCGAGATACTGCTAAACACCTTTTTATTTCTAAGACTGTTAGGGAACAGAAATTAGACTTTGTTGCCCTGTTGGATACATGGCGATCTAATTTTACGGTTCCTTTCCTTAAACACTTGACTCCGGGGATGGATTTCACATGGTTCTGCTTACCTCCTCATGGACGCTCAGGTGGTATTTTGGTCAGTGTTAACAAAGAAACGTTACAGGTCAACAAGGTTGATTCGAGTGATTTCTGTGTTAAAATCCATTTGAAATGTCGTAATGATGGATTTTAATGGTTCCTTATTCATGTGTATGGAGCGGCCCAGGATAACTTAAAGCATGAATTTCTTGTCGAGTTAGTGCGAGTTTGTGAAAACGAGACACTACCGTTGCTTGTTTGGGGTGATTTTAATATTTTAAGAAAAAGAGAAGATACAAATAACGACAATTTTAACGCTCGTTGGCCATTTATCTTTAATGCAATAACTAAAAGCCTTAACTTACGGGAGATTGTTCTTTCGGGTAGACAATTTACTTGGCCAACCTTCGCGAAACACCAACTTACGAAAAGTTGTATCGTGTTCTTTCCACTATTGATTGGAAACAAAAATTTCCACTTGTATCGGTGCAAGCCCTTACACGTTCAGGGTCAGATCATACACCTCTTCTGATAGATTCAGGGACCCAGGCTCACAAGGGCAATAATCCGAGATTCTCGTTCGAACTCTCGTGGTTAAAACAGGATGGTTTCTTTGACATGGTGGCTATCGAATGGGCTTCGGTAACTGTAACTACCTCGGTGAATTACGCTCTTAGTTACAAGCCTGGATGAGCGGAAATGGTTAAAATTGTACGGTGGGGCCAAATGCCACTCACAGGTAGACCTTTCGGCCGTCCTAACCATTTCCAAAACATCGGGACAAGAACGAGCGGCGTAATCGGCAGGCGAAGGGATCAACTATATACACAAGTGAGTATGTATGCAAGCCACCATACAACTGTTCACAGAGCCATTCCATCTAAAAGAAATAGAAATATTGCAACGCCATACGGCAAGAACCAAATATCCTAGATAGATATAATAGTTTAGGATATCTCCTCATACATCAAACATCAGAGTATCAGGCGGAAGCGGAAAACAAGATCCGAGTACGGATAAGAAGCAAATCGGCATAAGATGCCCCATAAATAAACACATCCCGCCCACAGATCTCACGGATCCCCGTTCCCGGAATCTCTACACCGAGTGATCGTTGCCCACATCGTTCGTCTCCTCCACCCAGTATCCATCTTGCGAAGTTTACTGCTCATCTGAATCAAACAATTTATCGTGAGACCCTAGGGTACTCAGCAAGTCTTTATGCCTCTAAAGGGACACAACCTGGGTGACGAATTGCAGCAAAAGATAATACCTAACAATTCTATAGATACGCTAACCATCCGCTTAACCAAAAATAGACGGATGTCCGTGAATTAATAACAGATTATCACGAATATTAATGATCCATCCTCCTCCTCGCTACTAACGAGGAAGCGTTTAACAGCCCGTCCATTGGCAGTTTTATTATCCATTCCATGAGTGTTGCACTAATTACTAGTCAGGTACTTAGTCAAATTAAAAGCGGTACTTTAGTTATACTTGTCTATGATCGAGAAACTGTGCTCCAAGTCGTCCATAACCGCGGACACGGCTTCAGAAGATTTACCGCAGGGTGCACAAATAGCAACACACACTCGATCAACCTCAGAAAACCAAATCAAAACCCAACGAGGCATTCACGACAAAGCGATCACAGGATTCAGAAATATTTCAGGGCCACCCCATTAAGCTACCCGCAACGGTTGGCGGCTCGAGACGGACTCAAGGTTTGCGTCAATGGCTGTAAACGACTGGGAACCCGAAAGTGTGACTGGGCTTGTCGATACCGCGAAAACACTCCGCATCCAAAATAGTACAGGTGCTCCTCGCACAATCTTAAATAAAGCAGTAAAGCATGGCATAAGTACAGGATAGTAATAAAGCCCCAAACTACTTTGTGGCCCCAAGAAATAAGAATGAATCAAGCTCTGGCTCAGGAGGGTTCATAAGCCTCCCGGATGTGGATAGCACGAATATTCAAGGAACAGGAATCAAGTACTCGGGGTCCTACGGGACACAAGTGAGCATGAAAAACCAAATAGCAGATATTGCTCACCGGTGCCGCTTTCATTAGTTATCCCATTACTACTCAGGTTAAGTTGTTTAGGTACCTCGTTATCCATCAGACACTCACATACCCTACACATGCTGTTCTACGACCCGCATGGCTCAAGAAACTCCTGTAGCAATGGCTCATGGGATGGAGGAACAAGCTTCGGTGGGGTTTAAAAGTAAAGGCTATGCAGTACTTGGGATTCGGTTTAATGCAATCGCGACTCAATGATGCAAGAATAAGATAGAGGCAATAGGTACTATATGTATGCAAGCATGTGGTAGTGCTTGCCTGGCAGCTCAGTTGAAGCGAGGGATGGATCTGGGTAGTGCTCCTGGGTTTCTTGATATATCCCCTGCTCGGCGTCTATTCGAAGAAGAACCAAACAAACAAGGGCCAACATAAATAGAGTGCACCAGCATATGAATTAAAATGCGACAAGCAAATAATCATGCCATGATGAATGATGCACAATTTGCATGGCAATAATATAGCGTGGCATGGGTGAGGTGTGGGGTACAAGAATAAATCATTTTATGGTGTTTTAGTCACCTTTTATCCTCCAATAAGTTGCTGTATACTTTATATTTATATGATGCATACTGCAATTCAGAACATGGAGTGCATAGATAGAACGGGCTCGTCGCGCTGATCGATTTAGACATATTATTTGTCAAATTCGGAGTTATAAAACAAAAGTTATTAATTAATTAAGGCAAAGGGCATTTTATTTGTAATTTTATTCAACTCGAAATTTAAAGTGTGCAAAGTATATTTTGAAGGGAATATTTGAATTCGTCACATTTTTCTGATTCAAAAGCATATATTACATGTTTAATTTGGATTTATATTTTAAAAGATATTTGAAAACAGATTTAAATTTGAATTTAAAACAAATTTGAAAAGTTTAAATTAAAACAGAAAAACAGAAAACCTTTTGTCACCCACACAGATCTAGCCACAGCCACAGACAAGTGGGGCCAGGCTGACTGGGCGACACAGCGTCCAGGAAATGTTTTTCTCACCGCGGCGCTTCCTAGCCACAGAGGGTGACAGATGGGTCCGGTAGCCTCGCGGGTCCACGGCGCGCGCAGCCAGCCGGGACGCGACACGTGGGGGATCCAGGGGAGTGCGGGTTGAGGCGGTGGAACTTGGGGTACCTTTTTGCAAAAAGGCTGGGAGGCTGACAGGTGGGACTGGCTGGACCGCGGGTTGAGCAGATAAAAAGCTAGGGGGTTAAGCGCAAAAGGGCCACGCCACTGTGGATCTTCTCTGCGCCTGCGGACGGATCGGTGCGCGACCGACGCAGGGCGCGGCGCGTGGGGTTCGAACTCGCGTCGCGGGCGGGTGCGCTGCGGGTGGTAGCCAGTGCGGCTGGTTGCGGGATGGTGACAGAGGAGCGGCGGGCGGCTAGAAGAGGTTCTGCGCGACGCGGGAGCGAGCCAACGCAGCGATGACGCCAAGGCAAAGATGTTTGACGAAAAGCACGACGGATCTAGACGTCGACAGTGCGGCGGAGGTTGTCAGGGGGAAAGAGAGGCTCACCGCGGGCTCGACGGTGGTGTTGGATCGGGCTGGTTCGCAGGAGAGCGACGACGATGCTAGCGGACGGCGAGCTAGGGTTTGTGTCGGGCTCGACGGTGATCTTCGGCTCTGGTCCTTCTCCTCCTCCGCGACAGGTACAGGCGGCCTTCTAGGAGTCTCCTCGACACACGGCTCCTCTTCTCCTCCTCTCCAGCACCGGTGCTACGGGGTGGCCGAGATAGACGGCGAGGGTGGCAGGTAGGCTAGCAACAGGGGACGGTGAGGAACTGGGGTGGTGAGGCAGAGCCCAGGCGAGATCTGGATGGCACTGCCAGGACGGGTGCGGTAGATAAGAAGGGAGGCTCGGGAGGTGCCGTGGGGAATCAGTAGAGAGGAGAAGAAAAAGGTGGCTCGGGTGCCACCTTTCCTCCTTGTCCTCTCGAGCAGGGGCTCGGCGTGGGAGGCCAGGGCAGGGTAGGTGGAGGCTGCCAGGTGGGTCAGGGAGTGAGGGGAGCTCGGGGTGGGGCTGCTGAGGCAGGGAGAGAGAGCTAGAGAGAGAGAGAGAGGCTCGGGTGAGATAGGTTAGAAGGGAGAGGCTTGGGTTAGGGTTTGTTAGGGATGGAGAGGTAGCTGGGTGGGGCCTGCATGGCAGGGAGAGGGGGTACCTCGGCATGGTGAGAGGAGAGGGTGAGGTGAGAGGGGGAGATGGGTGTAACTAGGGTTAGTTAAGAGGGAAACTAGGTTTAGGGTTTGGGTTAGCTAGGTTAGAGAGAGGAGAGGGTGATGGCTTAGGGTTTTATACATGAACCAAACAAGATCAAGCAAAAGGAGGGAGAGAGAGATGATCCACTCAAAAATCAAATAAAAACAAAGGAGGACAAAAGATGGAGATGGAAAGGATTTTACATGACCATGCATGGCATACACATGTGAGAGAAGCTTGATGAGCACTAGGCAAAAAGAGGTAAACCAAACAAGGTGAAAGATTTGAGAGAGAAGGGAAAACTCCAAGAGATATACACCACTCAAAAATTCATATAAAATCCCAAAGGACTAGAATGTGGTGGTGCTTGCATGGCCCATGCAAAATAATTAGTGCCATGTTTATTCTTGT
The DNA here is from genome assembly GCA_023614405.1 of Avena insularis. Lineage (NCBI taxonomy): Eukaryota > Viridiplantae > Streptophyta > Magnoliopsida > Poales > Poaceae > Avena > Avena insularis. The sequence goes on along the minus strand of CM042686.1, from coordinate 598,573,451 downwards.
GAAAACAATAATATTAACATGGCATTATTATTATGCATTCCCAAAAGTGGAATAAAAGCCAAGCAAAAGAATTTGTAGAAGTAGATCCATCCTATCTCCCATGAGCTAGATTAAATACCCAGAGAAAATAACATACAAGCTCATGGATAATGGGATGGTGGAATTATAAGGTGATGAAAGAAAGGGTGGTGGACTGGAATAAAAGATATGCCCCCAACTCAACTTGGGCATTTAAACAATATATCAATAACCAAATACAATTTCAAGAGGCAAAAACAATTAATGATGCATATGAGAGGAGATCCAAATTGAAAAGGGTTTTATATGATGCTCAAATGCAAGGTGGCATGATGACATGAGTATGATATAATTATGATGCAACAATTATATATAGGAAGTAGCCATTATATTACTAGACCAAGTAGCATTACAATTGTTAGACAATTGGGATGCTACAGTAACACATGGGGATACACCTATGAAAATTTGGCAAACCAAGATCAGGCACCTACAGCGTTTCTTGTGTGGGTGGGCAAAAAATCTTAGTGGAAAATATAAAAAAGAGAAGAGAGGCTTTTATCCATGATTGATGAACTGGACATAAAAGCTGAAAGTTTTCCTCTTTCGAAGAAAGAAAGAAGGGATCTAAGAAGTGCAAATGACCAAGTGGCAAAGTTGAGATGTGATGAGGAATCAAAATGGGCGGAAAGGGTTAAGGTTAAACACATTCAAGAGGGAGGAAATAATACTAAGTATTTTCACTTGATTGCTTATGGAAAACATAGAAAAAAGAAAATCTTCCAACTAGAACAAGATGAAGGGACCATTGTGGGGGAAGAGAATTTGAGAGTTTACATCTCTAATTACTACAAAAAACTATTTGGGAAGCCGACTCCCAATAGTTTTACTCTTTCGGAGGATAGGAATAATGATATTCCTTAGGTATCGCCAGATGAGAATGAGATTTTAACTTCTGGTTTTACCGAACAAGAAGTTTTCAATGCCATTTCCTCAATGGAGCATAACAAAGCTCCTGGTCCTGATGGATTTTCTGCGTAATTTTATCAAACTTTTTGGGCTGTAATTAAAGTTGATCTAATGGCTCTTTTTGCACAGTTGCAAACAACCGATATGCCCCTCTTTAAACTCAACTTTGGAGTTGTTAGTTTGCTGCCCAAAAAAGAGAATGCAATCCAAATACAACAGTACAGACCCATTTGTCTTCTCAATGTGAGTTTCAATTTTTTTACTAAGGTTGCAACTAACCGTATCTCCATGATTGCTCACAAGATAATTAGACCTACTCAGATAGCTTTTATGCCTGGACGACATATACTTGAAGGAGTGGTCATTTTTAATGAGACCATTCATGTGATCCATAGGAAGAAAATAGATGGGGTATTATTTAAAATTGACTTTGAGAAATCTTATGATAAGGTAAAGTAGCCTTTCTTACAACAAGTGCTTCGCATGAAAGGGTTTGATCCAGTTTGGTGCAAGTGGATTGCTAATTTTTTCCGGAATGGAAGCTTGCCATTCGTGTCAATGATGAAATAGGCCACTATTTCCAGAATAAAAGGGTCTCCGGCAAGGTGATCCATGATGGCTCAATGCACGGCGCCCAGAAAATTGCTTGATGGCGGTGTTGATGTAGAGCTCGTTGGGAACCCCAAAAGGAAGGTATGATGAGCATAGCAGCAAGTTTCCCTCAGTTATGAAACCAAGGTTTAATCAAACCAGTAGGAGCAAGGAAACACCTCAAAGGTGTTACTAGCTGAGCTTTGGCAGGGCGCACTACCGGTGCTAGTGGCAACATGGAGACCTACACAACACAACCACAAAACTTTGTCCCCAACTTGCGATGAGGTTATCAATCTCACCGTGTTTTGCAGAAAACAAAGGATTAAACGTATCGAATGGAAAGAAGTAAAAGTTTGCAGAAAGTAAACACAAAGCTGTAAAAGATTGTAGATTGTATGTAAAAGACAAGGACCAGGATCCATAGTTCATTAGAGGTGGCTCTCCTTAGATAGATAATATGCTGGGTGAACAAATTACAGCGGGGCAATTGATAAACACCGAGAAAGCAATACATGCATATACTAATCATCTTGACTCCTTTGAGACTTGATTGGGCAATACAACATAATACATAGACCGCCATCCAACTGCATCTATGACTAATAATCCACCTTCAGGTTATTATCCGAACCAGTATTAAGTTGCAAGCAACAGATTATTGCTTTACGAACTGTGTGTAAGGTAAACAATACAATTGTTCTATGAACAAAGGATCGTTGTTTTCTCCCTAGTAGCAACAACACATCTAGTACCTTAGAGATTTCTGTCACTTTCCCAGATTACCAGAGGCATGAACCCACTATCGAGCATAAATACTAACTCTTGGAGTTGCTAGCATCTACTTGGACAAGATAGCTACTAACAACGGAAAGCATGCAAGATCTCAAATAACAAAGACATGATAGAATCAATAATCAATCTGAAATAGCATCTCAATATCCATCGGATCCCCGCAAACACAACATGTATGAATTACAAATAGATGATCTTGATCATGAACGGAGCTCACAAGATCTAAACATGAAAGCACAAAGGAGGAGAAACCAGCCATCTAGCTACTACATGGATTCGTAGTCCAAGGATGAACTACTCACGCATCACACCGGAGGATTGCATGGTGATGAAGAAGGCCTCCAGGGTGAATTCCCCTCTTCGGCAGGGTGCCGGGAAGAGCTTCAGATACCTCCCGATCTAGGGATGGAGATGACGGCGGCTACAGACTCTTTCGTGGATTTTTGATCGGGTACTTAGGGTTTTCGTCCCGAGGGCAATATATAGGCGGAAGGAGAGGCCGAGGGGGTGCTGGGGTCGGCCAGACCACCCCCTGGCGCGGGCCAGGCCTGGCCGCGTGGCCAGGTGGTGTGGCCGGCCCCTGGCCCCTCTCCGTCTCGTATTCTGGCACTTGATCCCTTCCGGAAAAATAGGCACTTTGGCTTTTGTCCCGTCCAATTATGAGAATATTCATTTTCTGACTTTCTTGGAACCAAAAACAGCAGAAAACAGGCAGCTGGCACTGTGGCTCTTGTTAATAGGTTAGTCCAATAAATCATATGAAAAGTACTCCAAAGTTGGAACAAAACACAAGAAAGTGGATAAAACCAAGCATGGAACATCAAAAATTATAGATACATTTGCAATGTATCAATCCACTTTCTCCTATGTTTTTTAATATTATTGCGGATATGCTTGCTATTCTCATAGCGCACGCAAAAGAGAATGGCCAAGTAGCTAGATTGATACCCCATCTAGTCGAGGGGGGAGTGTCCATTCTACAATATGCTGATGACACAATCTTGTTCATGGAACATGATTTTCAGAAAGCAGTAAATATGAAACTCATTCTCTGTATCTTCGAACAATTGTCCGGCTTAAAAATAAACTTTCATAAGAGTGATATTTATTGCTTTGGCAATGCGGTGGAGGATGAGCACATTTATAAGGACATTTTCGGGTGTGAGGCAGGGTCTTTACCATTTAGATACCTTGGGGTATCTATTCATCACAGGAGACTTAGAAATTCCGAATGGAACCTGGTTGAAAATAGATTTGAGGGTAAGTTGGGATGTTGGCAAGGGAAATTATTATTTTATGGGGATAGGCTTGTACTAATTAATTTTGTTCTATCAAGTTTTCCCATGTTTATGCTATCTTTTCTTGAAATACCAAAGGGTGTAAGGAAAATGTTAGACTTGTATCGTTCACGATTCTTTTGGCAAAGTGATGAACATAAGAAGAAATATAGATTAACTCGGTGGAATATTATTTGCCGACCCAAAGATTAGGGTGGATTAGGTATCAAAGTAGGAACAAATGTTTATTAAGAAAATGGCTACATAAATTGTTGTAAGAAGAAGGAGTTTGGCAAGAGCTGCTTCATAATAAATATCTGACGAACAAAACTTCAGCGCAGGTTGAGGCCAAACCAACGGATTCAACTTTTTGGATAGGACTAATAGAAGTAAAAGATGAGTTCTTTTCTAGAGGTACTTTTAAAATTGGTGATGGGAAAGGTACTCGATTCTGGGAGGATGCTTGGTTAGGAGAGATGCCTCTCAATCAACAATATCCCTTCTTGTACAACCGTGTGCATAGGAAACATGTTTCCGTTCATTCAGTCTTGTCTCATAATCCTTTAGACATCAGTTTTACGAGGAATTTATCTGGAAACTCTTGGGATGCATGGTTGCACCTGTGTGAGCGACCGATGACAATAACTATAACTCGTGAACATGATAGTTTTTTGTGGAGTTTAACTGAGAATAAGGTATTCATAGTTAAGTCTATGTATGAGGATCTAATGAATGGGCATCCGTGATTCCCCACAAGATATCTTTGGAAGATTAAAATTCCTACAAAAATAAAAAAATTGAGTAAATTCCAGTTTTTACCCCTTATTTTGTCATTTGTGACAATAATTACCCTATTTAAGAAAAAATTCTCGAGATTACCCCATTTAGGAAAACTTGTCCCAGATTTTGCCCCACTTAGATAATCTTGTTCTAGATTTTACCCCATTTTGTTGGAGATATGCCCAAGAGGCAATAATAAAGTGATTATTATTATATCTTTATGTTTATGATAAATATTTATATCCCATGCTATAATTGTATTAACCGAAAACATTAATACTTGTGTGTTTTGTAAACATAAAAGACTCCCTAGTAAGCCTCTTGTTAAGCTAGCTTGTTGATTAATGGATGATCATGGTTTCCTGATCATGGACATTGGATGTCGTTAATAACAAGATCATATCATTAGGAGAATGATGTGATGGACACACACCCATAGTAAGCATAGCATAAGATCAAGTCATTAAGTTTGTTTTGCTACAAGCTTTTCAAATGCATAGTAACCTAATCCTTCGACCATGAGGTTATGTTAATCACCATCACCGGATGGGTACTTTGATGACATCAAATGCCGCTCAGAATCGGGTGGTTATAAAGGTGACATTGGGTATTCTGAAAGTATGTGTTGAAGCACATGGACCAAGATTGGGATTTGTCCATCCATATGACGGATAGATATGCTCTGGGCCCTCTCGGTGGAATGTCATCTAGTTAGCTTGCAAGCATGTGACTAGGTCACAAGGGATGACATATCACGGAACGAGTAAAGAGTACTTATCAGTAACGCGGTAGAACTAGGTATGGAGATACCGACGATCAAACCTCGGATAAGTAGAGTATCGCGTGACAAAGGGAATTGGTTTCGTATGTTAAATGGTTCTATCGATCACAAAGTCATCGTTGAGTATGTGGGAGCTGTTATGGATCTCCAGATCCTGCTAATGGTTATTGATCGGAGATGTGTCTCCATCATGTCTACATGTTCACGAACCGTAGGGTGACACACTTAAGGTTCGAAGTTGTTTTAAGTAGATATGGAATATGCGTTGGAGACCGAATGTTGTTCGGAGTCTCGGATTGGATCCGGGACATCACGAGGAGATCCGGAATTGTCCGGAGAATAAGATTCATATATTGGGGATCATTTTCTAAGTTAGGAAAAGTTCCGGAGTATTTGTATGGGGATTCTAGAAGGTTTTGGAATGTTCCGGAAGGTTCTAGAAGATTTCTTGGAGTTTGCTTGAAAACCAAGAAAGGATCAAGGAATCCTTGTAGGGCAAGACAAGGAGTAGTGGGGGAGGAGGACTCCTTCCCCCTTCCCAATCCGCCGGCCAAGGAGGGAAGGGAGTCCTACAAGGACTCCACCTCCCATGGCGCCTCCCTCCTTTAAATAGAGGGGTGGAGGCGCCACCCCCTTGCCCCCTCCACTCAAAACCCTGGCCGCCGCCTCTCTCCTCCTCCTTCCCTCTGCTCCGTCTTAGGCGAAGCCCTGCAGAAATCTCTACTCCACCACCACCACCACACCGTCGTGCTGCCGGGATTCCATGGAGAAGATCTACTACCTCCGCTGCTCGCTGGAACAGGGAGAGAAAGGTCTGCTTCGACTCCGTACGTGTGACCGACTGCGGAAGCGCTGCCGGAACGCGGCGCCGGAAGGATCGTCCACACGATCTTGAGATCGGCAAGTGATCGACTACATCAACCCCGAGATCTAATCTCGTAACGCTTTCGGATCTACGAGGGTTAGTACAGATCTATCTTGTTGCACATGTCTAATAGATTAGATCTTGGCTTTTATCTAGATTAGATCTGGGTTTTGTTCGTTCTTGCGGTAGAATTTTTTTGTTTTCCATGCTACGAACCCATTAGTGGTATCAGAGCCGTATCTATGCGTAGATCTGTTGCACGAGTAAAACACAATGGTTTTGTGGGCGTTGGTGCTCGTGCCGTCTTTTGCTTTGTGTACTTTGCATCTTGCGGTATGGTGGGATGAAGCGGCTCGGGCTAACCTTACATGTCATCGCACATGAGACTTGCTCCACGCTTGACGTGTAACTTGCTTTGCACAAGTGGCTTTGCGGGTGTCTGTCTCTCTCACCATAGTATAGATCCAATCTACACTTTGCACTTGATAGCACTTGTATCAATGTTGTGGTTCAGTTTCGTAGGTAAGATCCATTCTTATTCGAAAGCCCCAAACCACGTAAAACATGCAAAGAAAATTAGAGGCGTCTAACTTGTTTTTGCAAGGGTTTTGTGATGTGATATGGCCATCATGTGATTGTGATTATATTTCATGTATGCAATGATCCTTGTTGTAATATGGCAACCGGCAGGAGCCTAATGGTTGTCTTTAATTCTATTAAGACCTGTGTGTCTATTCATCTTGTAATGGCTTTATTCTAAGTAGTTATAATAGTTGCTAGTGATGATGGACAACCATGAAGCGGCGCCACTGACCTTGACGCAACGCTGGTTATGATGGAGATCATGTCCGTGCTTTGGAGATGGAGATAAAAGCCATAAGAAGAAAGGGCCATATCATATCACACTAATTATGAATTGCCTATGATGTTAATCCTTTATGCATCTTGTATTGCTTAGATCGCGACGGTAGCATTATAAGATGATCCCTCTCACTAAATATCAAGTAATAAAGTGTTCGTCCTTAGTAAGCACCGTTGCTAAGACTCGTCGTTTCGAAGCATCTCGTGATGATCGGGTGTGATAGATTCTACGTGTGCATACGACGGGTGCAAGCCAGATTTGCACATACGGATACTAAGGTTAACCTTGACGAGCCTAGCATGTACATACATGGTCTTGGAACACGGAATACCGAAAGGTAAAGCATGAGTCATATGGATGATATGATGAACATGTTGATTGTTTGCCTTTAAAGCTACATCATCTCACGTGATGATCGGACTTGGTGTAGTGGATTTGGTTCGTGTAATCACTAAAACAACTCGAGGGATGTTGTTTTGAGTGGGAGTTCTTTTGTAATTTGGATTAGTCAAACTCAATTTATCATAAACACAATCAAAGTGTATTTGCATAGTTTGTTGTAGTCATTGGCATCCGTTCACCACCTTACGCTTAGTTATAGTTGAGATAGTGGAACTATAGAAATTCTGGATATTTGCTTTACGAACTGGTATCGTATTGTTTTGAGTGTCAATCTAAAGTTTAAAAGTCATATTGCAAACTTTCAGCAAACTCCGTTTACTCTGTGAAGTTTAATAAACAGTATTAAATCAAGAGTAACAATTCCAGTGTTAGTATCTAATGTATCATGTTTGCCTCCATGATTCTTGATACTCAAAAGATTGTTTTTAATATCAAGTTTATCTAAGAGCTGAAAGCAATGTTTCAGAAACCATCATATGTGAAAGGTATTGCGATATCTAAAACAATGTGTTGGTTACAACATGATAGAGTATATGTCCTCATATTTGATGAAAATTTGTGAAGGTTGGAGACGCTAGTCGTCCTAATCCTCCAAAATGTTTTGGAAAAGAAACATTATACTCGCAATTCACCTTTATAAGCTATAGCAGCTTGATCATGAAAGTTGTCATGATAAGGATGAATAGAAGATGTAAGTAAAATGTTTACTACACTAAAAGATTACTAAAGAATGGAATTTTGAAAGAATGCCAAACATTTGATGAAGGTGATCCACTTCAAAGTGCAAGTCCAAAGGTATTAGTATTTGACTATACACACTTTGTACTATGTGTCATGTGAATGACACCACTATTGATGTTGATAGATTCTTTGAAAAGAAAAGGAATTGTTGAAAGAGAATCTATAAAATATTTGGCAGAAAAGAAAAGATTGGAGATGTCCAACTTAGGTATATAGAAGATACATGTTATGGCTGTATTCCTTGGTTGTTAAACAATGTGGTTCTGCGGTATTGGATACCGAATTGGTTGGCATGAAGTGTCATACAGGACAACACAATTCATGAACTGCAACGGCCTAAGTAACTAGCAAGAGAATATGTGATGATGTTCATCGAAAACAAACAAAGGGTTGTTGTGTTGCTCGTTAACATCAAAGCTTGCCTTCAAGATTTGTTTCAATAATTGTTATTTGATCAGGTATTATGACAACAAAAGGTTGTTCAAATAATTACCGTATTCCATAATAGATGGATGATATACAAGTCTGGTTGGAGAAATAACGACCATAAAACTAATGCTAAAATGTCGCAAGACAAATGATTGAAAGATCACTTGCGAAGTGACATTACCGTTTAAATTATATTATGGATACATGAAGAAACTCCATGTTGATGGATTTTTGGAGTCTTTGATTTTGATCAAATGACGCTTGCGATACTTTCCTAGAGATAATTAAAACTCCGTTCGTAGGCCAAAAGAGGAACGGACAACTAACTGATTGGAATTTGTACATATTGATGTATATAGTCCATTATGTGTAGTCGTGGGCGATGGATTTCAACTTCATATGCTTTCTCCGAAGATTTGAGTGAGTATATGTATATACTTACTCAATAAGGAAGAAGTATGAAATATTTGAAAAATGTTCAAAGACTTTCAAGATGAAGTGGAAAATCATTGTAACAAGAAAATAAAAAGTTTATGATTGGATCATAAAGAAAGATGTTTGAGTTACAAGTTTAGCAAAACACCTAAGATTTGAGGAATCGTTCCATGGATTTGCATTTCCCAAAACACCATAGGAGTATGGTGTGTTCGAGATATGTAATGAAACCTTGTTTGACATGGTAAGATCAAAGGTGTCATTTATAAAACTGCCATTATATTTTAAAGATTAAAGCTTTAGTGACTACCGCTTTTACACTGAAAAAAGCTCCATCGTGATCCGTTGAAATGACACCATATAAGTCATGGTTTGGGATAAAACCCAGGTTGTCCTTTCTTAAATTTTTGGTATGCTAGGCATAAGTAAAATGTTTACAACCAAAGTCAGATGAGCATGTCTTTGTAGGTTATTTCGAATAACCATTGGGTATTCCTCCATAACACCGAAGACAAAAGTGTTTGTCACTTAGAATGTCGAGTTTCTTGAGAAGGAATTTTGGTGAAAAGTTAAGTGGGAGGACAATAGAACTTTGACAAGGTTGTTGAACCTTGGCTAATATGTGCTGAGTTGCGCAGCATCGGTAAGTGTCCCGGAGGCAGCAACAATGCTCATGGCTCACGTGCCTCAAAGGTTGTGGTCACGGAGATCTAAGTTACTATTGAACCAAGTAGGTCGGGTAAGTAATCAAATGCCAAGATTTGAGAGTTAAATCATTGTTGTTTGACAATGATGAACCGACTACATGCAAAGAAGCAATGATGGGCCCTGACTTCGTTAAGTGGCTTGAAGCCATAAAATCCGTGATAATTCCATACACGAGAAATCAAGCTTTGAATTTGAAAGACCCTCTGGAAAGGTGCAAGACCTTACAGTCGTATATGGATCTATAAAGAAATAGACATGGATGTTTCACATCTATGAAATAGTCGACATGTCAGAAAGAGTTTACGACAATGTTCAAGGAATTGACTATGATAAGATTTGATCTTTCATAGCGATATTTAGTCTGGACGGATTAATGTAGCAACCACTACATATATTTTGGTATATGGTAGTTGAACAAACAAAACAAGTTCTTCTAATAGAATGGTTACCTAGGATGTGTCCATGACACGATCCAAAGGGTTTTGTTAATTCAAAGGATGCTAAAAGAGTATGCAAAACTTAAATGGTTGAAGTGAGCATCGCGGAGTTCGAATCTTCACCGTGATGAAACCGATAAAAGGTTTAATTTCATCAGAGACGATGAAGATGCTTGCATTTTTGCAAGAAATTAAGTGGGAGCGCTAAGACATATTTCTAATACATTATGTGAAAGACATATCGTTGATTAGACATGATGTATCTTTTATTGACACAGGTTAAGAATTTCATTTCGATGAAAGACTTAGGCTTAACCCAAGAATTAGGCATCAATGTCTATATGGATAGATTGAGGCGCTAATATGGTTTTGCCAAATGTACTAGATAAGATGTTGAATGAGTTCAATATGGAAACAACAAGAAAGGTTCTTGACGCACGGAAAGGAATGATTCAAGATTCAAGTGTGTTGACACGAGATTCAAGTGTTTTGACACTTGGTGAAATCACAAGAATATTTTGATCAATCTTTGAGATGTACACATCCAGATATGTCCTATGCTCTAAATGTTATGAGCATATACCAGAATGACTCATAAGATGATCATTGGACAATAGTAGGGATATTCCTATGATCTTTGGAAGAACTAAGAATATAATAGTGGTGACAAATAGTTCATTGTAAATTGTTGCATTGATACTAGTTTTGTCACAAATTAAGTTTATCTCAATTTAAACTATGGGTGGCACAATGTAATGGAAAGGAAGTTCCATAACGGATTTGGTTGAGTACCAAAGTTAAAACATTGTGACAGATACTACAACAAAAGGCTAAGTATATGACTGCTATTGTAGCAGCAAATCAGGGCATTTGCGTCAAGTAGTTTGTTATCAAACTAGGTGTGGTTCATAGCGGGATAATACTATAAAGATACATTGTACGACAATTGTATCAACATGATTTAATCCCAAGGAACTAAAGGTCTCATCAAAAGACCAAATTTATACAATGCCATCTCATTAGAGAATGAGTAATGCGTAGAGACGCAAGGAAATGCAAATACACATGGACCTGGAAGTGTCAGATCCGAAGATTATGTTTACCACTAGTAATAGTGTCTATACAACACCAGAAAGCCATAGGTGTTGAATGCACAAGTTTTTAACTAGATTATTGACTCTAGTGCAAGTGGGAGACTATTGGAGATATGCCCAAGAGGCAATAATAAAGTGATTATTATTATATCTTTATGTTTATGATAAATGTTTATATCCCATGCTATAAACCGGAAACATTAATACTTGTGTGTTTTGTAAACATAAAAGAGTCCCTAGTAAGCCTCTTGTTAAGCTAGCTTGTTGATTAATGGATGATCATGGTTTCCTGATCATGGACATTGGATGTCGTTAATAACAGGATCATATCATTAGGAGAATGATGTGATGGACACACATCCATAGTAAGCATAGCATAAGATCAAGTCATTAAGTTCGTTTTGCTACAAGCTTTTCAAATGCATAGTAACCTAATCCTTCGACCATGAGGTTATGTTAATCACCATCACCGGATGGGTACTTTGATGACATCAAATGCCGCTTCATAACTGGGTGGTTATAAAGGTGACATTGGGTATTCTGAAAGTATGTGTTGAAGCGCATGGACCAAGATTGGGATTTGTCCATCCATATGACGGATAGATATGCTGTGGGCCCTCTCGGTGGAATGTCATCTAGTTAGCTTGCAAGCATTTGACTAGGTCACAAGGGATGACATATCACGGAACGAGTAAAGAGTATTTATCAGTAACGCGGTAGAACTAGGTATGGAGATACCGACGATCAAACCTCGGATAAGTAGAGTATCGCGTGACAAAGGGAATTGGTTTCGTATGTTAAATGGTTCTATCGATCACAAAGTCATCGTTGAGTATGTGGGAGCTATTATGGATCTCCAGATCCCGCTAATGGTTATTGATCGGAGATGTGTCTCCATCATGTCTACATGTTCACGAACCGTAGGGTGATACACTTAAGGTTCGAAGTTGTTTTAAGTAGATATGGAATATGCGTTGGAGACCGAATGTTATTCGGAGTCTCGGATTGGATCCGGGACATCACGAAGAGATCCGGAATTGTCCGGAGAATAAGATTCATATATTGGGGATCATTTTCTAAGTTAGAAAATGTTCCGGAGTATTTGTATGGGGATTCTAGAAGGTTTCGGAATGTTCCGAAAGGTTCTAGAAGATTTCTTGGAGTTTGCTTGAAAACCAAGAAAGGATCAAGGAATCCTTGTAGGGCAAGACAAGGAGTAGTGGGGGAGGAGGACTCCTTCCCCCTTCCCAATCCGCCGGCCAAGGAGGGAGGGGAGTCCTACAAGGACTCCACCTCCCATGGCGCCTCCCTCCTTTAAATAGAGGGGTGGAGGCGCCACCCCCTTGCCCCCTCCACTCAAAACCCTGGCCGCCGCCTCTCTCCTCCTCCTTCCCTCTGCTCCGGCTTAGGCGAAGCCCTGCAGAAATCTCTACTCCACCACCACCACCACACCGTCGTGCTGCTGGGATTCCGTGGAGAAGATCTACTACCTCCGCTGCTCGCTGGAACGGGGAGAGGAAGGTCTGCTTCGACTCCGCACGTGTGACCGACTGCGGAAGCGCTGCCGGAACGCGGCGCCGGAAGGATCGTCCACACGATCTTGAGATCGACAAGTGATCGACTACATCAACCCCGAGATCTAATCTCGTAACGCTTTCGGATCTACGAGGGTTAGTACAGATCTATCTCGTTGCACATGTCTAATAGATTAGATCTTGGCTTTTATCTAGATTAGATCTGGGTTTTGTTCGTTCTTGCGGTAGAATTTTTTTGTTTTCCATGCTACGAACCCATCATATTTAAGTTCTAAAATCGTTCAATCAAGTACAATCCAGTCGTCGGTTCTATACTTCTATATATATAAGGCTTATCACATCCGGACTTATATATATAAGACACCACCCGCCATAGAAAAACCTGATCTACCGGGAGCATCTCCCCTTTGGCGCACGTATACATAATTAGCATTTGGATTCCTTCGTTAAGCACCTACACTCGCATGTGTAGCTAGCTGGGAGTAGTTGTCATGCGTATATAGGTGGACGAAGCAGCTTGATTCATGTTGAATTAGCAGTTTGTAGCATGCCGTATGCCCGTATCCCCGCTCGATCAGAAAACCTCCACAAGAACAAAGACAAGGAGAAAATTCAGCGGAAGGAAGTTTGGAGACAACAACTTTGTTTCGTTTTTATTGTTTGGTCTGCTTATATAGCTAGCTGACATACATGGCGACCGGGTAATTTTTTGTGGAGCTGGATGCAAACGTGTGCGCTTCATCTTCTACCATCGTCGAATTAATGTCCACATTCGATTGCACTGAGAGTCGACAGTGGGACAAAATACAAGTCTTGGATGTGATACGCCTTATATATATATATAGAAGTATAGAACCAACGAACTGGGTTGTACTTGATTGAACGATTTTAGAACTTAAATGGGGTAAAATCTGGAACAAGATTATCTAATTAGGGTAAAATCTGGGACAAATTTTCCTAAATGGGGTAATCTCGAGAATTGTTTCTTAAATAGGGTAATTATTGTCACAAATGACAAAATAAGGGGTAAAAACTGGAATTTACTCTAAAAAATTTCATGTGGTTTCTCAATAATAAAGTGTTATTAACTAAAGATAATCTTGGTAAGAGAAACTGGAATGGCTGTAAAAAAATGTTGTTATTGTCACGAAGACGAAACAATTGAGCATTTATTTATTACATGTCCGTTTGCTAAAATCATTTGGCGTATGATTTTTTACACCTATAATTTGCACCCTCCCACCAATATTACTAATATGTTTATAAATTGGCTGAATGGAGTGGATAAGACGAATAAACATAGAATTTGTATTGGCATTTTGGCCATATGTTGGTCCATATGAAAATATTGAAATAACTTTATTTCTAACAAAACGAGAGTTCCATCTTTTCTGCAGGTTATCCTTATGGCGGCGCATTGGATTCAACTCTGGGATTTCCTTCTCCCAGAGCATCAGAGACAACCCATGGTTTCTGGGTGCAACCGTCTTGTGACGGTTACTTCGGATTTTTTCAGCCAGATTTCGTGGCGTCATTCTAGTAGATTGACAGATATCTAGCTGTTGTTTGGTTTCTCGAGTGAGATCTCTTGCTTGGTTCAGATAATTGGTGTTTGTATCAATTTTATCTGACGCTGAATTTGTAAGACTTTTTGTTGGTGACTCTGGATGATTTTTTTAATAAAAGATTGTGTGCATCCTCTGAATGCAGAGGCCGGGGTCTACCCCATTTCGAAAAAAACATAGCTATAATAGAAGACTGATAGAAAGAAAATCTCTTTTTTTTCCATCCTCTTTCCTCTAACTAGAAAAAAATCCCACACAACAACTATAAAGGAAGACTGATAGAGGTGACGTGCCAATGTAGCGGTATCCCATGTGCGTTGATTCCCCAGTGTGCCACCTGGGAGGGTAACAGTGGGTCCGCTAGACCGCTACCATGCTACATCACCTGTATACGTATCATAGACTATATATATGCGGAGTTGATGCATTTTCTGAGTTTGAAAACTGTTTCGTTTCAGACATCGACTACGATCGATGGTAGCTCCTCGTTTGAAACCGCTAGCTCGACACACGCAGTGTACATTATTATTATTTAAAAAAAAATGGAGGCAAACAATGGTTGCAAGTAGTACTAAAGGCCACTAGTCCAAGCTTAGTTTGTCTGACCCGTACCGTGTACGTACCACGTGCATGCGTACGTACACACCCATACAATACAAACGCAGTACGTACTTGCTGACTTGGCAGGGGCAGTAAATAACATACACCAGACTTGACATGTTGGCGTACGTACTGTATATGGAAAGACTTGACCCTTGACAGCAGTAGCCGGCCGCGGAGCAGCTACGTTCAGTTGTTGAATTCTTTGTACTACTATAAATTATCAATACGTGGATCTTTTATATACAAGTCTATACGTACGCATGTTACCACGTACCCCAACATGACGAGACATACATTATTACCTACCTACGCACGCGCGCGAGTGGTACCTGTCTACTCTTTTTTTTTTTGGAAAAAAAGAGCACCGCGCGAGCGGTACGTGTCTACTCGAGACGACGAGACACACTACTTTTGATTTGTAAATTGTGTACATAATTTATTTGTATTAGAATTTCTAGTTTTACGCGCTATGATCTTTTGTTTCGAAAGTGGTGTCACGACTGTGGGGATCAAATGAATGGTTCAGGAAAGTCTAGTGAAGTGGCATGGTCTAATCATATAGATATTATCTACCTATGCTATTCTAACCATCTCTTTTTTCATTAATTGTTATGCCACATCAGATTTTTGCCAACATGGCATATATGAAACAAGTCACTATGACCAGTCTTAGGATTCAAGTTACCCCATTAAGAGTAGTCTCAATCGCCCTGTTTCTAGAAGTTACTACACTTTTCTAAACAAATTTGTCCCTGTCAGTCCAGGTATATAGCCCACCATGCCATTCATGAGTCAAAATAATGGTTCGTATGACCCACCATGTCATTTATGACTAGATGCCCTTTTTTCACCAGCGACAACCACACGTTTTATAAGGGATCGTCACTTAGCTAATTGAAGGAAATCTCTAGCTCCTCGTTTTATAAGAGATCATCAGAAATCGACTACGATCGATGGTAGACTGCTAGTTCGACACACGGTGTACATTATTATTATTATTTTCAAAAAATGGAGGCAAACAATGGTTGCAAGTACCCTCCGTTTCAGAAATATAGGACACTTTAGCTTTGTAAAATTAATGTATCTAGACAATTTGTAGTGTATAGATTCACTCCAAAATTCTACGAACCTAGTATAAAGTAAAATATATCTAGATACATTTCGTTCACCGTCTAAAACATCTTATATTTCTAAACGGAGGGAGTAGTACTAAAGGCTACTAGTCCAAGCTAGTAGTGTGTCTGACCAGTACCGTGTACGTACCACGTGCATGCGTACGTACGCACCCATACAATACAAACGCGCGTACTTGCTGACTTGGCAGGTGCAGTAATTAACATGCACAGACGACTACTTGCCATGTTGGCGTACGTATATGGAAAGACTTGACCCTGCTTGACAGCAGTAGCCGCGGCGTTACTCAATTTGGCCTGCCGCGGAGCAGCTACGTAGTATAGTACTATAGTGAATGCATGCCGGCCGCATACTCTGTATATATAGTACACCCGTGCCTGTGTAGTGCCTAGGGTAGAGTTTGGCACCACGTGTACTTTAAGTACGCCACAAGCACACCAAATATCAATATTCACGGAAACAAGGAAATATAGTAGTATTGTGAAAACACGTCATGGTGGACCCATTTATTTATATAGATTCTGCGGTGTAATTGCTCGGATTCTTGTCGATAAACCTAGTCGAGATTAGACAATATTCATTTTTACTCAATCTATGAATTTTTTTTATGCCATCCGTGGGCCAGCGATTGTCAATACTAGGTACGAAGGGAAGTTGGTACATCCGTAATCTCATCAATCTATCAATTGTATACCTAATAATAAAGAACAGAACGTTTCTCGACGTTATTACACTTTTCTTGATGAATTTGCCGCTGTCAGTCCAGGTATATAACCCACCATGCCATTCATGAGTCAAACAACGGTTCGTTTTCTTTCTAGTGGAGTATGTCGCGGTATTGCCGCTGTCGTTCGGAGCACACCGATCGAGGCGGGCAGGTGCTGGTCGGATTGTGCTGCGCCGGTGGCGATCTGGCTCATGCACGAGTGGACAAGAACCGGCGCTGGCTGCTGCTTGGAAGAGCAGGCCGTTCACTCCATGGGGTGCTGCAGGGACAGGAAGACGCATTGGAGGCCAAGTGCTTGCAAGGAAAAAAGCAGACAGTGAAGCCTCTAGGCAGGGGATTCATTCATTCAAATTGAGCAATCAGTGGTCGGTGACATGAGATGCCTAGCTAGCTCACGTGAAGAATCAAGGCAGGGAAGGAATTATTGGACGGGATGTGTTACTGGACGCAAGGAACAACAACAAGTGACAACCGGGATTTTGTAGAGGAGCTGCTCGTTGGTGGCAGGGGACCTAATAAATCTCACGTGCGCGTTGCTCTAATCTCTCTTCTGAATTTGTTACACGATTCTCTTCCAATGTCACCTCCAAAATCCGTTATTACCAATCCCTTGAGGTAAGTCCCTGCGACCTGGGCGACGTCCCTGGGTCGAGGTGGCGGCGGTGGTTCCCCGTGGCGGCGATCTGGTGGAGGAGGCGCTGCTGTTGGGGATTACTTTGGAAGACCTATATCGGCCCTCTAACCCTAATTGACGGCGGGATCCAGACGAGGCCATGGTCCTTTTGGCCATGGTGCGCGTGAGCCGGAGCGGCAAAGTGAGGTCACGGGGCATGATGAGAGATGGTTTCGATCTGGACCTCTAGGTCCGATCTGGTACTTGTCTCTGGCTCTTCCTTGCCTTCTCCTTCGCTGTTCTGATCAGCGGCGTGTGAGCCTGCTGGTGTGCTTGAATAATGGAGGCGGTCCTAGGGTTCCTCTCGCGTGAAGACGACGATCTGCTTGATGCTTGCCCTTATTGATCTGGCCGGAGTGTCGAGTTCCGGAAGGCTCCACGGGCGAACTCCCATAGGCGCATCAGGCCTGGAGGTTGCTGGTTTGGAAGGTATTCGGTCCTGTGTACCCATGTTTTTTCTAGCCGTTTGGTTTCAGCGAGAGCGTTGCGAAGCTCTGCTATTTGCTACCATCATGTGTCATCTTCAACGAGCCATGGTGAAATCAGATGCGAAGAATGTCAGGAAAACGGGAATATGAGGACAACAATGGTGATTTGAGTCTTTGTGGCCACAAGAAACTTGCTGCATGATCCGTGACTCACAACAGCGACTGTTTGTGGTGGGGGGGGGGGAGAGGGGACAACATAGGAGGAGTTCCTAGTCTTACCTTGCAGGGCGAAAATCCAAGATCTGGCCTTAATTGGTTGTGCCTGGCAATGGTCCTGTTGAAGGCATTGTTTTGCAAGCGAGGACGTTCTCTAGGGTGAAAACCTATGATATTTGATCGGGCAACAATGACTCTTGTATACTGTTTCTTTCTTGAAGACGTTGTTATAGGAGTGGTGGATTACTGGTGTTATTCTGGTGGTGTCAGTATAGTTGTTTTTAGGAATAGTTCTCTGTAGCGGCACTTTTTTTTTAATTTTTCTTCATTTTCTCTGGGTTGTGTGCATCCGTAAGGCCGCTAGGACATGCGTTCTTGTAGAGGCTGGGCTAATTGGTATCTCTGCGATATTATTATGTACTCTTTAAAAAAAAGCATACTCTAATAAGATTTGACCACAAGGAAAAAAACAGCCGAAGATCTAGCTGGCCACGAACTAACAAACTGGTCCAAATTGATAAGTGAAGTACTCACAATAAAACCCAGTTAAAAAAAAGAGGGGGAGGAAGCTACAGCGTGGGGGTTGCTAAGACTAGGACATGTCAAAAAAAAAAAATCATTTCGACAAGGATTGATCACACGGAGGACGCACATGCTTGAGAATAGTGTCTAGTAATTAATAATGGAAAAATATTAGATAAACAATATCCACTAGAAAAATTAACTAATTGGAGATGTAAACTTGAAGGCTAAACTGGACACACGATGTTAATTAATCCACATTACTTAAACAAGATACGGATGTGTAAACTGGAGACACCACGTTAATCCACTTCAATTAAATAAATTAGATTTCTGGATACATAATTGAAGGCTATAATTTAATAGAGACTCATGACATATAATTACGTAACACACTTGATGTATAACACAGGAAAACCTCATCCGAGGCATGTCGTTCATGGACTGTTTAAACAAACAAAAAAAGTCGTTTGACATAGAAAGTTCTAGGCACATAAAAAATTCGGTGTGTCATAGATGTCGAAAATAAAATTGGCGTACCAATGTAGTTGATAGAAAATCATGTTTTTCTTATGTGGGGTCTCACGTAGGAATTGCGCCTAAGATTGAAGGACAAAACCAAGCTGAAGGTCAATTGTCATTAGCTAATCAATTTTTCAATTTTTCCTTAAAAGAATAAAAGACTAATTATGTGTATTTAAATGTTGAGTCGAATAGATATTGTATCGTCTATTTGTAGCAATTTTACCATTCAGATTTTTTACACAAAAACATGTGGGAAAACCCCTGCTATGTCATTTTTTACATATTTTAAAGGGGTAGGAATATTTCCATTATTCAATAAAATGATATATTATGATTGATGTAAACAATAATGCAATTTTGATTGCTCTTTTCTTGAGTGAGGCACAATAAAATTTATATTTTTACAATAACTTATTTATTTATACATCTACACCATTAATTATAGATCTAATAGTAAAAAATAATTTGATGTTGTGGATTAGCTTACATATGTCATTCAAGTTGGCGCGGTCATGTTCCTTATTTTTCTTTACATGTATAAAAAAATTAGTGGAAATAATAAATTTTATTATGTTGTGGATTAGCTTACATATGTCATTCAAGTTGGCGCGGTCATGTTACATGTTCCTTATTTTTCTTTACATGTATAAAAAAATCAGTGGAAATATTATATGTACAACAAATGTGACATATTTTTCATGACCGCGGAATCACATTATTTCCTAGCCCAAAATGCAAAATGTGAATATCCACAAACGATAAAATTATTTTCAACCTCTATCAAAATAATAAAGATGTCACCCTCGCATTTGTCAAGGCTACTGTGCTAGTTAAAGGAGAAAGGAAGATCACGCGTTTTGTGAACCATGTACATGTCTTTTGAGCACAAAGGTGGATACCTACACGATGAAGCTGTGTGATACCTACAAGCGACGTGTGGAGTTGTGTCTCCGGCACGTCTACTAGGATCCGATCGATTTTTTGTTGGTCGATGTGGTTTTAGGTCTTGTTTTTTGATCTATGAATGTACGAACTTTTTGTGGGCTGGTCATTTTGGGTCATTAGCACTATTACGTTTTATTTGTTTAATACAACAAGCTTTATTATGATAAGCTTTGTCTGCTCTGGTGATAGACAGCAAAGATGGCATAGTCGCTTCTGCTCGCGTCAATGTCTATATTTGTCGCTAAGTAGTGTAAAGATTTTTTTTATAAGAAGCATATATTAATATCGGGAAGATATCAATTACACTCAGTCTCTGCAACAATCTATTACCATAGCGGTTTCACGGATGCACATAGTCTGAAAAAAAAGAATTACAAAAAATAAAGAAAAGTCCTGCTTTAGTGATCTATTTCTTGTAGCAACATAACTAACACCACCAAGATAGCACCAGAAGTCCAACTTCTCGAAAAAAGACGCCTCCAAAAGGAAACAGTGCACCAGCGCCATCATCGCCCGATCATAGATCATAGGTTTTCACCGTAGAGAGTCTTTGCTCACAAAAACTGCCTTTAACAAGACCATTTCAGGCACAACCAATTAATGCTAGACACTGTATTTTACCCCTGCAAAGTTAGAGTGTGAACTACTTCCGTGATGTCGCCCCCACTTTCAATAACTGCTACAAGTCACCAATCACCAAGCTAGTTCCTTACGGTCACAAAGACTCAAAACACAAATACTAGTCCTCATATCTCCGCTTTCACGACCTTCTCCGATTCTGACTTCACCATAGACTGTCAAGAACGTGCCCAATGATGGTAACCGATAGCAGTGTTTCGCCTAAGGCAATCGTGCCTTCGCCACCGGCTTGTAGCCGCGCTGCAGCACTATGAGGAACAGCGCCACCGCTAAGGCACCACGTCGCCGCCTCTGTCCTGCATTCTCGCCGCAACACCATGAGGAACAACGCCGCCACTAGGGCATTGCGCCGCCGCCACTGTCCTGTAGCCACGCCCGAAACAATCTCCTCACGCCTCCTAGCCATGGGTCAGCGAGCCACCCCACAGCGGTGAATGCCGCCACCCCACAGACCAACCACCATCCGCGCTACCCCAGTCACGACCTCCCCGCGCAAAGGGAGTTTTTCAGGACGCCGGCCGCGTTCGGAGGCAATTGTAATTCTTATTAGTTCTTGAATTCTTTGTACTACTATGAATTATCAATAGTGGATCCTTTGCATACAAGTTTATACATACGCATGTTACCAACCACTAGTAGAAACCGGGCAATTTGCCCCGGTTCGTAAGGGCCTTTAGCCCCGGATTTCGAACCGGGGCTGCGAAAGCGGGATTAAAGGTCCAAGCTTTAGCCCCGGTTCAGTTACGAACCGGGGCTAGAGGTCCAACCACGTGGCCTGCTAGGCGCGCTGGGCGGCAGGACATTTAGCCCCGGGTCGTGTTACGACCCGGGACTAAAGGTTCCCTGCCGCGGCAGCATTTTGTGTCATTTGGCTGCCACGGCAGGGGATGGGGTTTTAGGGTTTTGTGTTTTTTTTTTCATTTTGTGTTTTTGTTCAATTATTTTAGTCTGTGTTTTCATTAGAAACAAGTTTTCGTATACATACAGAACGCTACTACACAGTAATTGGCCACATTGACGCAATATATAATATAATTACTATTACAAGCATATATATATGGAGTCCCAACAAGGTCCAGAGCATGTCTATTTGATCATGGAGATCATTACATAGATGCTTTAGGGTCTACTTATACAGTATTCTCCCTGTGGGTCTATGACCTCGTTGAAAAAAAATGCAGCAAATTCCTCTTGGATTGCTATTAGGCGGTCCTCTAGTAGGAGCTTGTCCCGCATCGTGTCCAACTATGTAAAAAGGAGATCGTATGGATTAGACTCAACACATGGATTAGACTCAACACGATTTTTTGTAATAAAAATAAAGGGTGAATATATTGTTTACTTACTCGAACATTTTCCGAGGGCTTCTCAATACTGATGCGAATAAACTCGCATTAACGAGAATCCACATAGATTAGTTCCCTGTGGCTGCCTCGCGCACTTTACAAGAATAGAATTCAATCAAATAATAACGCTAGCATGATAAATGCACATAAACTAGAATTAAATAGATGCGCGGACTTAGCTCGTACTACTTACCAAGAGTGATTTAAAAAATAGCTCCTCACGCCATTGACCGCGGACATGTTTCTTGAATTTTGTCCAAACCCTACCCGACAAAGAAAATTAATGTATGAGTTAATAACTACTTGATATCCCAGAAAATGAACGAAAGAAACCGATATAGTGCGATAATGGTTGAAATTACCTCTGGAGCGCATCGATAATGATGCGGTAGTTTTCAATGTCTTTGTTTAGTGAGTCCATGATGTGAACTCTTCCCATGTCAAGTGAAATGCTTAGAAGAATCCAGTGGTACCTACGCAAGGTTTACATACGTCAGTAACTCATCATTTACACTGAACATCGAGTAAGCAAAAGTTAATGTGTACAAAAACTCACTTGCCGTCGTGGTAAGGAAATAGTATTTCGTTACAGAAATGTTGTTTCGTTAGAAACCGCAACAAGTTGTGCTCGGTCTTCAGTGGTTTATCCTTTAGTATAACTCCATGAACTCGATGTGGGTCAATATACCCAAATCCGTTGATAGCCTTTCTTTTACAATCGAGCATCTTCATTCTGCATCATTATATATAGCGTACAAAATAATATAGTGAGTATACTTACCGACAATGAATTGAAAAAGCTGAGATAGAGACCTAATTACATAAATAAAGTAATCACTTACAAACAATACGAACTGAGGATAGTTTTGTCGAGTTCCTTTAGATTGAATAACTGAAATAATTTTGTAAATTCAATAGGCACCTCGTCTTCAATGAAGTAATGCGATTTTCGAACTTTCAGTATGAGCCAATTTCGCTGTTCTTTTGATGCTTTCATGTACCATTCATGGAATCGTCGCATTTGTGTTGGCATATCCCGAAGCCTCTCAGAACTGACCAGAGGCTCCCCGTTAACAAATTTGGGTGCTACCTCAGCCGTGGGCATATCGCCGTGAATAATTTCATGAATAGGCATACCACATTGCTCGGCCAATATCCTAGCCGTTTCCGGATCCATAGGTTCCCCTCATATAGTTGAGGTTTGGGTATGTTCACCTAGAGTGGGGGGAGCGATTGGTTTGCTTGTTTCCCCAGCTGGGGAACATCTCTTTTGGTTCTTCGGCTACCACTCGATTGTTTTGCTTGTTTCTCCAGCTGAGGGACGTCTGTTCTGATGCTTCCGCTACCACTCGATTGTTTTGCTTGATCCCCCTTCTGGGAACCTCTTTTTTGATGCTTCCTCTACCGCTTGATCACTTTTGTTTTAATGTCTTCTGAAGACATCGTGTATAGTCATCTGGCGCATTTAACTAAGCTTGGGATGGCTGTGTCAGTAATTTCCTAAAGTGCTCCTTGGTTTCCGGTTTTATTTGGACCTCTGGCTCAGGTTGTTTCTTTTTAAAACGAGCATCCACTTCGGCACGTACGACCGCATCGGTGTCCTCATCGGTCAGGTCGTAAGCCCTCTTGGGAGGAACCGGCGGTACTCTTGGGAGGGGCGACAATTGTCGCTTCGGGCGTTGGTTATCGCTCGTTAGAGCGGTGGTATTCTTCCGCTTTTGCCCCTTAGTGGGTGGAGGCGGCTGCGTAGATTGAGATGGACTCGTGTTGGGGTCATGGATTGGACTATTACTGGGAGGAGACGGTGCACTGGGAGGAGACGGTTGCCTTGGTGGAGAAGGTGGCCTTGGTGTCGAGCCTGAAAACTTGATGTATTCTTTTTTCCAAAGAATGAAGCCACTCGTGACTTCTCCCAAGGTCGCCTCCCTTCACCTCGTGGATGTCAAGCTGTAGTGATGACACATAGGTAGAATTTCATCCACACCGACAGCATAGCCAGCTGGAATCGGATTGCAATGGTAGGTCGCCCTGCGTAAGGTAAAGCAAAGCCGACCGCCACCTTCATGGATATATTCTTCAGTTCAACATGCAGCTCACAACTAGTCTTTTCCTTAATTGCATCCACGGGGTACACATCCATCGTTGCATCATTACCGTGGCCATCCGTGGAAGCCACACTGCTTTTCCGTTGCGATGGGCCGATCAGACGGTGTAGGATCTTCTGCCGAGTCCTTTAAGTTCATTAAGCTCTTGGCGATACTCCTGCAGCGTGGCTTCAAACCTCGCGAACCGCCTCCGTATCCTCCTCTTTTGCCGCTTTGTTCTTCTCGATCGGCTTCTGTATGTGTCACGGTGCTCGGGAAACCCGATAACCCATGGATAAGAAGGTCCGAACCCTCTTGTTCGTCCAGCCTTTTCAGGATTCCCGAGAGCCTATGTCAGCTCATCGTTCTCTCTGTCGGGAACAAACGTTCCCTCTTCAACCTCTTTGATCACTTTAACAAGTTCTTTCTTGGGTGTAGAATTTTTTTCGGCTGCAACAATCTCGCCTGTTTCTGGGTCTAATGATGCCCCATGCCCGAATACCCAATTTCTTGACCTCAAGGGCTAACTAGACGTAGCTGGAGTGACCCCTTTAGCCTCTAGGTCAGCCTCAGCTTTATCCCACTTAGGCATGGCACTCATGTAGCCACCTGTGCCCATATGATGGTGATATTTCTTTTTGGCTGCATTTTCCTTATTTTTTTCTGATATTGCCTTAGTTGGTGCTGAGGTCTTGTATTCCACAAATGCGGCCCAGTTATCCTGCTGCAACTCTAGTGGGCCAACGAATGGAGGAGTTGTTTCCTTCAAGACATACTTGTGGTACAATCTTTTTTTCCATTCCTTGAATAGTTCGGCCATCTTCTTAAGAGCAAAGTGCTTGACTTTCCTCGTCATTTGCTGTGTGAGCTCATCAGTCTCTAAGACAGGTAGGGTGAAATGTGTCATGAGAGAATCTCACATTGTATCTTTCATTCTGTCATCTACAAAACTACCCCCAGCTGGATCCTTTTTCTTTCCTGGCTAGTTCCAGTTTCGCGTGGTGATCGGGACTTTGTCTCTAACAATCACTCCGCATTGACTTGTAAATGCATTCGCAGCTTCTTTGGGCTCCAGCGGTTGACCTTGCGGAGAGACTAAGTCAATGCTGAAATGGACATCAGCGGGCAACTTGTGTGTCGGGCCTCTTGTATTTGTAGAAGATTGGCCAGAAGCGGAGGTCTAAGAGAAGAAACATCCGTCAGTACATATATACGAATCAATTAGTGCATCTATACTAGTGAACCATCGATAGAGGCTTTATATACCTTGACGGAGTTTGTCATTATTATGCTGTCTTCACCATGGTCGTCACGATGGTCAGCACCATCGTCTCCACTATTTGGTCCACCATCGTCTCCTCCAGACAAATTAAGATATTCAGAGCCATCATAATTAGACACCCCCAGTACCCTCATCTATAATGTCGAGGAGCTCCTCTTCATTCTGTCTACCATCCATAGTTTAACTAATACAGAAAAAGAATATTGCATTAAGTAAAAGAATATTACAACTACGACAACTCGGATACAGTACTTAGTGATTAAGATAAATTACAATAATATAAGATAAAGTACATTATTAATACATCACCGGAGAATAGCTCGGGTGCATTATAGGATAAAGTACATTATTAATACATCACCGGAGATAAAGTACATTAAGATAAACTAGCGAACGCGGCTGTCGCGTTCTGTGCTACGGGAGCTCTGCAGCCACAGAAGAGGAACCATCACCAGAGAATAGCTCGGGTGAGATCCGTGAACCTGCCAGATATTGGAGAACCTAGTCTCCAAAAGATACATATATCACCGTACATGCTCGTCCTCCTCCCTGATACGACGACGTACCACCTCCTCGGGGGCTGGCTCCCTCTGCACCGCTCCTGGACCTCGTGAACGCCACCAAAGAAGCTCCGGATCGACGATGATACCCAGATTCCTCACCAAGGTACGAGTCCCGACAGGTAGCACCTCCCAGTGCCAACCCGGCAGAGCCTAGACTCGGACATCCCCGACGGAGTCCAATAGGCTCGGATGAGGTGGACGCGGCATAACTAAATAATAGCAATAACTTATAATCATAAAACATAATTAACTAAGTAACCCTAACTAACCCTAGATAATACTAACCTATACAATTAACCTAATACTAATACTAAGTAATACTAATACTAAATACTAATACTAATACTAATAAAAAATACTAACTAAATACTAATACTAATTCTAATACTAATACTAATACTAAATATTAATATTAATAATAAATACTAATACTAATTAACTAAGTAATCCTAACTAACCCTAGATAATACTAAATACTAATACTAATTAATACTAATACTAATACAAAAATACTAATACCAAATACTAATACTAATACTAAATACTAACCTAATTAATACTAACCTAATTACTACTAACCAAAATTAAAACATAATTAAACCTAATACTAATACTAAAACTGACGGCGAGGCGGCGATCACCGTACCTGACGGCGAGGCGGTGCGGGCGGCGCGGGAGATGGTGCGGGCGGCGCGGCCGGAGACGGGACACGGACGGCGGCGGGCGGTGCGCATGAGATTTGACGGGCGGCCTGGACGCGACACGACGGATGGCACAAGAACGGGCGGCAAGGCAGAGCTCGAATGGAATCAGATTCTCCTCGGTGCCACGACCAGCGGGGTGGGGTATTTATACCACCCCCCTTTAGCCTCGGGTTATAGTACGAAGGGGCTAAAGACCCGGTTCAGTTATACAACCCGGCTAAAGGTGTTTCCCGCCAGACTTCCCTGCCAAAACCCTTTAGTTCGTTGTAATACAAACCAGGGCTAAAGGGTCATTTAGCCCCGATTTGTATTATTTTTGGCGCCAAACCTAAAAATGGTTTATTGTTTTCAGAAAATTATGTAATATATATCAAAATTTTCAGAAAAAGAAGATCTATAATTTAAATCTAGTATCATACTTTATTATACAACTTAAATGAAATTATCTATTATCTAACAAGTATTATATTTAGTAGAAATGTTCACAAAAAATAATAAAAATCTAGTTTATTATTTAAAAATGGAAAAATACATATAATATAGCAAAATATTGACAAAAATATAGTAGAAATGTTCTCCCGCCATTTCCCCCGCTTCCTGCCATGTTCTCCCGCCATTTCCCCCGCTTCCCGCCATGTTCTCCCGCCATTTTCCCCGCTTCCCGCCATTTTCTCCCGCCATTTCCCCCGCTTCCCGCCATGTCCCTCTATATCTAGGCCGACCGCCATTTCCATCGACACATCCACACCTTGTCTCTCACAACAATGGACACCGCCATCGGGCTTTTTCGACGCCGAGGAGACCGAGGCGTGGCGCCCAGCTACCCATGCCCGCCGGGTACCGGCCGCTCATTGGCTGGATGTCGAGCTGGAGGGGTTCGTGTTCCTCCTATGTCTCAAGGTTCGGCCCGCCAGGCGGCCATCACGAACCACTTCTACCTCAAGCTCACGCCGGAGCAGCGGATGGATCCCCATTGGGATCCCGACAACCTTGACACCTGGAATGCCTTCTGCGCAAACCGGCAAGAAAGGGAGCTCGCTAGGTACGAGGGTTACGGCCCGCCCCCAGTGAACCACAACGAGGCTGGTCGCCTCCTGTGGTGGGCGAACCAGACTATCGCCGGTGTGATGCGCTACATCGCCATGGGAGACCATCCTCGCCTGAGGTACCCGCACTTTCAGCAGCAACATAGCCACAAGAATGGTGGTGGTGGTGAAGGCCTAGGACGTACTGGGGTCGTCATCCGGGAGCCCCCTCCCTCGCGCGTCGTGAATCCGAGGCCGGAGGATCCATCCGCATGCTACGAGGAAGGGCTGAGGATCCATCCGCATGCTACGAGCGACGACGATGACGATTCTGAAGACGACCCAGAAGCTGTGTACTACAGGGCTAGATATGATTATGACTAATTTTTACGTTTTAATATTAATAAATGTCTGGCCAGAACAAGTTGCAATACTACCTATTGAGATCGAGAAAGTTCATATCCATATACATATAAGAAGATCATTAAAAATAAAGGTTTAATAATATTGTACATCACCAACATCCACACATGTTAGGGTTTTCTTCTAATCCGTAACCATGGAGCATCTTCCTTATTTAACGGGATGCTTGGGTCATCCTTCACAGCGAAGGGGCATGAAACTTATCATAATCGTCTGACATGTCTGTCTTATCCTCCACCCCCACGATGTTTCTTTTTCCTGAAAGAACTATGTGGCGCTTTGGCTCATCGGATGCTGTATTCTTTTGCTTATCTTTCATTTTTCTCGGTTTGGTAGACATGTCCTTCACATAAAAAACCTGAGTCACATCATTGGCTAGGACAAATGGTTCATCTCTATACGCAAGGTTGTTGAGATCCACTGTTGTCATTCCATATTTCTTGTCTACCTCAACCCCGCCTCCTGTCAGCTTGACCCATTTGCACTGAAACAAAGGAACCTTAAAAAAAGGTCCATAGTCAAGTTCCCATATCTCCCCTATGTAACCATAATATGTATCATTTTGCCCATTCTCGTCTGTTGCATCAAATCGGACACCACTGTTTTGATTGGTGCTCTTTTTATCTTGGGTGATCATGTAAAATGTATTCCCATTTATCTCGTACCCTTGGAAAGTCAATATAGTCGAAGATGGTGACCTGGCCAACAAGTACAACTTTTCTCCAACATTTATGTCATTCATGAGATGTGACTGCAACCAACCGCCGAAAGTCCTCATATGTTCATCTCTAATCCAGGAGCCAGGCTTCCCCGAGTTGTTGGAGTGTACAATATTCTTGTGTTCCTCGATATACGGAGCCACCAAGGTGGAACTTTGCAGAGTTGTGTAGTGTGCTTTAGTGAGAGAATGTCCGTCCATACATATCCTTGCTTTCTTTCCTAGCGTGCCTTTTCCACTAATTCTACCCTCATGTCGTGATTCAGGAACACCGATGGGCTTAAGGTCAGGAATAAAGTCAACACAAAACTCAATGACCTCCTCTGTTCCATATCCCTTTGAGATGCTTCCTTCTGGCCTAGCATGGTTATGAACATATTTCTTTAACACTCCCATGAACCTCTCAAAGGGGAACATATTGTGTAGAAATACAGGACCAAGAATGTTAATCTCATCGACTAGGTGAACTAGAAGGTGAGTCATAATATTGAAGAAGGATGGTGAGAACACCAACTCGAAGCTGACAAGACACTGGACCACATCTTTCTGTAACCTTAGTAGACTATCTAGACTGATTACCTTCTGAGAAATTGCATTGAGAAACGCACATAGCTTCACAATGGGTACTCGAACATTTTCCGGCAGGAGTCCCCTCAATGCAATCGGAAGCAGCTGGGTCATAAGCACGTGGCAGTCATGAGACTTTAGGTTTTGAAATTTTTTCTCTGCCATATTTATTATTCCCTTTATGTTCGATGAGAAACCAGACGGGACCTTGATACTGTAAAGGACTTCAAAAAAGATTTTCTTCTCTTCTTTGGTAAGAGCGTAGCTAGCAGTACCTTCAAACAGCTCTGGATGCATGCCGTCTCGGTCTTTTATACGTTGTTGGTCCTGCCGTGCTTCAGGTGTATCTTTGCTCTTCCCATACACGCCCAAGAAGCCTAGCAGCGTGACGCAAAGATTCTTCGTCAGGTGCATCACGTCAATTGCAAAGCGGACCTCTAGGACTTTCCAATAGGGTAGCTCCCAAAATATAGATTTCTTTTTCCACATGGGTGCATGTCCGACATCGTCCTTCGGAACAGATTGTCTACCATGACCCTTTCCAAAGATTACTTTTAAATCCTTCACCATGTCAAATACATCATCACCAGTACGGCGGATAGTCTTACACCGACTATCTGCCTCACCATTGAAATGCTTACCTTTCTTTCTTAGGATGTGCGAGGGTGGAAGAAAACGACGATTCCCCGGGTACACATTCTTCTTACATTTATCCAAATATATACTTTCAGTATCGTTTAAACAGTGTGTGCATGCATTGTATCCCTTGTTTGTCTGTCCTGAAATGTTACTAAGAGCAGGCCAATCATTGATTGTTATGAACAACAACGCTCGTAGGTCAAATTCCTCCTGTTTGTTCTCATCCCACACACGTACACCTTGTCCGTGCCACAACTGTAAGAGTTCTTCAACTAATGGCCTTAGGTACACATCAATGTCGTTGTCGGGTTGGTTCGGGCCTTGGATGAGTACTGGCATCATAATAAACTTCCGCTTCATGCACAACCAAGGAGGAATGTTGTAAATACACAGAGTCACGGGCCAGGTGCTATGACTGCAGCTCTGCTCCCCAAAAGGACTCATGCCATCTGTACTTAGACCAAACCATAAGACTCAAACATAATCATAATTAATTAGTACTAATCTAAAACCAGCAACCGGGACTAAAGATATGATGAACCTTTAGTCCCGGTTGAAGGCACGAACCGGGACTAAATGTGGATGTGGAGACAACATGTCGACACTATGTCCTCAGTGGGCAGCACTAAGCCAGTAAATTAAATGCCGACACTATTTTGGGTGGGTGGCAGCACTATGCCAGCATGAGTGTGTCGACATTATGTCATCAGTGCCCGACACTATGTTGTGCTGCTTAATCTATAAATAGGTATGCATTCTTGTGAAGAACTGCAAGATGGTGTGTGAGACCAGGGACACCACTACGGCGGAACTTCTCGAAGATGTCTTAGGACCTCGTCCTCAGACATCTTCGAGGAGCTCGCCGTAGAGGCACTCTCTAATATGTGAAATTAGTTAGCTCCACCAGCATACTGATTTAGCTAGAGAAGATATAAACCGAAAGATGGTGTGGAAGAGCACGGACACCACTATGGCAGAGCTTCTCGAAGATGTCTTAGGATCCCGTCCTCAGACTATCTTTGTTACAAACTTTTTAGTTTGTTGAACGTAGGTAGACGAAGAAGGATATTTTGCCTAGCTAGCTAGTTAGTTAGAATGATGAACTCACGCATGTGTGTGCTTATAAAATCAATTTTCGAGACTTATGTACCAAAACAAGATATATATTGATAGAATAATCCACATATTGTGATATTTACCTTAGAGTTTCTTACATTAATACAAGATAGATAGAATCTAAACATTGATATCGTGCTATCACTGCAAAAATTATTACCAAACTAAATCCACAAATCCATCTATAAGATAGAGCATGAAATAAGCTAATATAGCAATGAGAGTTCAAAGGATGAAGTTGCTCACCTTTTAGAACCTTTGGATAGATGGAACACCACAAAATCTAGACAAATCTTGAGAAAAAAAGGGCATGAACTCGAGCTTGAAGCAAGAAAGAGAGAGAGGAGAGCCACCAACTTGAATGGTGACTCGGGCAGGGGAAGAAGAAGATATAGCCAGACCCTTTAGCCTCGGTTTGTGTCTAGAACCGGGGCTAAAGGTCCACCTTTAGCCCCGAGTCGTGTAACAAACCGGGGCTAAAGGGTCTGACGCCCAACCCGGCCCGCCTGAAACCCTTTAGTCCCGGTTTGTAGCCAAATCGGACTAATACTCCTGGACCAAAGGTCTGTTTTCTACTAGTGAACCTACCCAACATGACGAGACATACATTATTACCTACGTACGCACGCGCGAGCGGTACCTATCTACTCTTTTTTTTGAGGAAAAAAAGGAGCACCGCGCGAGCGGTACTAGTCCTATTGTACCTGACTTGACACCAGAGTTAATGCGACGGCAAGGATAGATCGATTCATCCCTCTTCTTATTAATTACTCGTATTTGCTACGTCATCTCTTTTGCTTACTTGGCTTGTGTATTGAATCAAATTACTCCCACTCCGAGTAGGCTCAGTCGCCTTGTTTACGATGAAAGACGCGTTAGAAATGCAGATGTATCCCCAAGTTCTAAGTACGTCGCTAGTGGAATACAGGATTTTAGTCCCGGTTCGTAACAGCTTTTAGTGCCGGTTGCGCAATTGCCTTTAGATAATCAAGACTAGAGCCCCCTTTAGTCCCAGTTGAATTACGAACCGAGACTAAAGACACTCCACGTAGCCGCGATGGAGAGTGGGGGTGGAGGACCTTTAGCCCCGGTTCGTACCACGAATCGGGACAAAAGGAGCTCTGCCACGGCAGCGAATTGGGGGGTTTCTGCTGCCACGGCAGCAGAAGTGGCTGTGCGGCAGAGTTTTGGGGCGTTTTTCTCCTGTGACAGGGTTTTGAAGCGTTTTTCTACCGTGGCAGGAGGGGTAGGTGTGGTATAAGTGACGTGCCGAGAGATGATATATATACAAAAAAAATGAAGGAACCATTACCAAACATCGTCATGAATATAGAGATCGAAGTGACCTCTTTCTTCGTGCTTGGTCGAACATATTATATACAGTATACTTTCATGCATATATATAATATAATTTCTTTTATGATTCCTAATGTTTAAATATAAATTCCCGATGGTATTCTCCGGTTGGATCTATAACCTCCTTAAGTAGGAATACTGTCAATTCCGTTTGAATTGCTCGTACGTGATCCTTTGATAAGATATCGTCCCATATCCATTCGATCTAATTTAAAAAAGGGGTATCAATATATATGAATAAAACTCAACACAATTGATGGCAATAAAATAAGATCGTGAACATTGTTTACGTACTGTAAGTTGTTGTGAAGTTCTTCCCAGCTCACAGGTCGTCTCGCGAATGTACTTGCAAACGTAGTATCCACATAAATTATACTCGGCTTCCCGCCTTAAAGAAGTTCACGAGAATAGAGCTCAAGCAAAATAATGATCAAGCATGGTATATTGAAACAACAATCAAAGAGATACGTGAACCTAGCTATAGTACTACTTACATTGAGTTGTCAAAATGTAAGCTCCTCTTTCCATTCACCCCTATCAGCCTTGATGAACCGTTTCCAAACCCTCCCGACAAAGAAAATGAGCAAAGGAGTTATTAATTACTTAATATCAGGAAATGAACGAAAGATATGCCTATATAGTGCGATACTGATTGAAATTACCTTTGGAGCATTTCAATCAGGCCCACCCATCTCTCAAGATTTTTATGTTTCGAGTCCATGATAAATACTTTCTTTGGTCAATTTGAATGACGAGCAGAATAAAGTGGAACCTGCGCATACATAACTCATCAATTACACTTAACATGGAGTAAACAAATTTGAATGTGTACAAGACAGTAACACTCACTCGAAGTTGTAAGGAAATAGTATTTTCGTTTTATTTTGTTGTTTCGTTAGAAACCATAACAAGTAATCTTCTATTTCCTTGGTGTTCTATTTTATCGTATATTTATGAACGGTATTTGGGTCAATGAACCCAAGGTGATAGATTTGTCCTCTTTTGCATTCGAGAATCTTTATTCTGCATAATAACGTACAAAAGAATATAGTGAGAATAATTATACATGCAGTGAACGAATTGAGCTAGAGACTTAATTACAGAAATAAAGCACTTACATACAATAACAACTGATGAGAGATTTGTCGAGGACGTCTTGATTGAATAACTAAAATAATTTTGTGAATTCAATGTGTATCTCGTTGTTTCCACGGAAGTAATGCTCATCTCTAATTGCCACTATGAGCATGATCTTTCCTTCCTCTGAGGCTCACATATATACCACTCATGCAATTTTCGCATTTGTGTTTGTAGAAATGGGCCCTACTCAGGTCTGACGAGAGGCTTACCATTCTCGTATTTGTATGCTACTTTAGCCATGGGTGCGTCTTCCGTGCCTAAGTATTTTCCAACAGTCATACCAAGATCTCTAGCCGCGTGTGTGACTAGTTGTGCAACCTCCTAATCTGCATTGGAAAACACATTCATTTTGGAGGGGGGGACACGATTGGTTTTTCTGTTCTCCGAGCTGGGGAATTGTTTTCCCTCTTCTACTAGTAGTTCTTGACCACATTCGCCTTATGTGACTTGATAATTGAGCAGTCATAGTCTGACACCAGATGTTCTGGCCTTGGTCGCTAAAACATGTTCATAAAGTGTTGCACCGTTTTCGGTGCTATATACTGCTTTGGCAGGACCGTTTTGGTGCAAGCTGACGTTTCACATCTTCAGCCACGACACATTTGACTTCCTCAGTAGTCAGGTCGTAAGGTAACTTGGTAGTAGCCTTCTTGGCTTTCTTCCTTGTACCTGATGAGTATTTCTCCGCAGCTGTAGTACTAGCCGTCGGAGCGGCGGTGCTCTTTCGCTTTTGCAACCGGGGCTAAGGCCGCGGAGTCTGCTGATGCGACGAAGGCAGCGGAGTCTGCTCACGCGTCAGAGTCTGCAGACGTGCCGGAGATGGCTGAGGCGGCTAAGGCGGCGGAGTTTGCTGACGCGCCAGAGTCTGTAGATGCGTCTGAGGCGGTGGAGTCTGCTAACATGGCGGAGTCCGCAGACGCGCCGAAGACGGCTGAGGCGGCGGAGATTGAGCTGGATTGCAACTGGGAGAAGTCAGTGGCCTTGGCGTCCAATTTGGAAGCACGATGTTTTTCTTTCACCATAGAACGGTGCCTTTCCTGGCTTCTCCCAGTTCAGTCACATCCCCTTCACCTGCAAGGAAGTAAAGCTTCAGGTGCTCAAATCCCTTCATAACTTCATCTACCCCGACAATAGTGTAGCCATCTGGAACTGGAGAGCAATGGTAAGTTGGTCTAGGTCCAGAAGGTAAGGCAAAGAAGATCGTCACCTTTATGGATATGTTCACAACTATCACATGCAGCTCACAATTTTCTGGATCCATGATATCATCCACGGGGTAGCGACGAGCCATCGTCAATGCATCATCATCAGCCGAGAGCTCCATGGAAGCCACACTGCTTTTCCACCGAGATGGTGATCCGGTAGCATCGAATGCAGGATCTTCGTCCTATCGGTGAGATGGGCTGGTAGCTTGCTGGCTAAGTGCGTTTATTTGCTCCTATTGCCTCCTTAATGTTTCTTCTATATGTTGCTTTCGGTCTGCCTCCCTGTCATTTCTCCTCTTATGGCTTTTATCGGGATATTTCTTCCTGTCGTCGGGAAACCCGAGCTTCCACGGAAGGGAGCCTGATGTGCCTCTTGTTCATCCTTCGTGTTCTTTATTCTCAAGGGCGCGTGTCAGCTCGTCATTCTATCTGTCGGGATAGAACTTCCCGTTATGCACATCCTTCGTTGCATCTTTATTGTAAGGTGTTGCAAGATGTTTGTTTGTAAAAATACACTTTCCTGTTTCTAGGTTCAACTTTCCCCCATGCCCGTAGAACCAAGACTTTGCCCGTTTAGCCCACTACGATGTCTCTAGAACGTTCCCTTCATCAATCACGTCGTTCTCAGCTTTCTCCCACTTAGGTATGGAAACCTTGTAGCCACCTGTCCCCATAACATGTTGATATTTCTTTCGGCGCAGCATTTGCCTTGTTTATTTCCGACCTTTTCACAGCTTCACCCGATGTCTTGTACTCCACAAATTCGTCCTAGTGATCTCTTAACTTCTCATTCGCTCCGGTGAACTCTGGAGTATTTTTTTCTAGAACATACACCTTGTACAATCTTTTCTTGTGGTTGGTGAATTGTGCAGCCATCTTCTTAAGAGTCCACTCCTTGACTTTTGGCTCCATAACTTTGTTGTGTGGATCTACCTCTAGCGGTAGGGTGAAATTTGTCATGAGCGTATTTCAAAGCATATCTTTGGATCTATCATCGACATAACTAACTTCATACGTCTTTGGCTTATTCCATTCTGGAATGGTGTTCAGGATGTTGTCCCTAACAACAACTCCGTATTGACTTACAAATAATTTTGCGTTCTGCGCGGGAGCAATCAGGCGCCATTTTCAGCGACTTCTTCGATCATGAACCTAGAATCGGGTGCCAACTTTTTGGTCGGGCCTCGTTTGCTTCGAGAAGATTGTTTCGATCCGGAGGGCTAAAAGAAGAAAGAATCGTTGATATATATATATATATATACAAATCAATTAATGGATCTAGTCAGTAGCGGCTTAATTTATATACCTCGTCGGACTTTGTAGTCAAGGTTCCAACACCGGAGCCGTCTTTTCGCTCACCGGCTTAATTTACAATGTCTAAGAATAATTGTAGCGCCGTGTTATTTTTCCATGAAGAAGAGGTCTGGCATGCTTAGTGTTTTATTAGGCCATGCTTTAGCGCTATACAAACTGGTTATCAGACCATGTAATATCTTCAGTTTTGCTCTTTTGTCGTTTTTGGAGTACTATGTCGTTAACCAGCTATTCGTGAACTTCAAAGATGTAATATACATGAGATCTTTGGTGACTACAAACTAACAACACTGGATGCTCTCGAGTCCGCAAGACTTGCCACTCTCCTATATCTACAGGAGATGGGTATTATCTTTGTGGATGACATCAATCTGGGTGAGGTTACAAAATATGAAACCAACCTTCCAGAGTGCCAACGGAAATTGTTAGCTGCACCAAACTTCGTTGATATGTTTCAGCAAGCAATAGAGTCTTTTAAAGCTAAGTTAGGCAGGGCCTACTAGGAAAACGAAAAACTCGTTGCTGCAACAAAGGTGGTATCTTTTCCTGGTACCTTACAAAGAAAAATATCTCTGCAATCTTTTTTGCTAAAGACTTTCTTACGCGGTTCTTTTTATTGGCAGGCATCCAACGCTAAAAAGGAAGTGTTGATTCCACGTAAACAGTATGTTAAGAAGGAAGTGTCCGCTTTAGAAACATTCAACACTACGAAGGAAGTATCCACCTCGCCATCAATAGATCACCGCACTAATCATAGTTAAGCCCATTGCTACTCACTAACGCCAGTCAGATGCTCATTAAACTTTACAATCATGGTAATTCAGTTCATAAAATAAATACTATAGAGTTACAGATCAATATAAAATTTATGTACTTGATTCGAACTTGCATCAATTGTCCTGATTTAGTATTTAATAGACTCTTGCAGCACAAGAAGTGATCGAACTCCCATGACACCAATGTAAAGAGGACGATTCTTAAAACACTTTCGGCTTGTGATTGTAAGCCCCAGGTGTGTGTTCCTTTCATAATAATTACCATAACAAATGTGTTGCCACAGACTAAATGGATTTTTTTGTACAATTCTAGAGCAGCAACAACCGAAATGTTAGCCATAGCACTGACAACGTGAAGTGTGACACTAATTAAGATCATTACCTGCCGCAAGATAACTGCTTCTCCTGATATTATGATTTACCTATCATCTCAAAAGCTTTTTTTGTCAGCCTAAGCAAGTGTATGCTGAAAAATCTCTTGCTACGCTAAGGTTTTAGTTTGTATAGGTATATCTGTTGCTCTGTCCAAACCAAGTATGCTGCTCCCTTTTGATGTTTCTACTACCCTTTCTGTTGTTACATTGTATATGTGGATCTGCTAGTGTCTCAGAAACAACTATGTTTGCTCGTTTTTACATTCCATGTCTATTTCTGTTTCTAAGTCTTCTGCTACCTTTTGACGTTACTACTCTCCTTACTTTCTGTCATATATGGACTTCCACTATTTCGTAAATACTCGCGCCGATTATAGTCGCAAAATGCCTCAAAACCAACGGGGTCGTGCGCCAAGGCGCACTACTCAATCTAATTTTATTTATAGAAGGTGCATGTTGCAGTGCTAGCCTGCTCGGCATACAAAGATCTGTTACTAGTTCTTTTACAACACGTCTAGGAAACTATGTCTAGCATCGTAACTACTCTTTTCGTTTCAAAATATAAGATGTTTTCACTTTGTGAAAGGAGTGTATCTAGACCTTTTAGTGGGTAGGTTCACTCCGAACATAAACACCGAAAGAAGTCTAGATACAGTCCTCACAAACCTAAAACATCTTATATTTTGAAATGGAGTGAGTACACGATTTTATTCCTAAAACTGCTGCGGCCTGATAATTCTTAAAGTCTTAAACCACAGGAAGGAACTGGATCATTTTTCCTTGGTCACAGCGTGACTTGGAAGCTGACGACCGGCGACGGTAGCTGTTGCGATGGCGCATTGGCTAGCCTCTGCAGCAGGCTGATGACGTCCACCGTGTCGTGGAGGTAGTACTTGGCCATGCTCGGCTTCATACCGACCGTGCAGGCAAACACCTCGCTGGTGGCTGGGAGCTTCACGCTGCTCTTCCTTGGGGCGCACACCATGCTCTCGAACATGTCCTCGTCGGACCGGTCGTCTCCGACGCAGAGCACGAAATCGGGCGGCTTCTGGCTGCGTACCATGGATGATAGGAGGCTCTCCACAACCACGCCTTTGCTCACGCCCTGCACGATATATCAACTTGGTGCTTGTGAACTTGTTCAACATGTACGTTCTTGTACAACTATACAGGCCCAATTAATCAATTTTCATTTCGCCAACTAATCAAATCTATAACTGCAGGGACAACACAAGTGAAGCTTGCAGGTTTGTGCATGAGTACCTGAGGTTTAACTTCGACGATGTGCTGACCCCTCTTCACAACCACTGGCTCGTTTGCGAGCACGGTTTCAAGATGATCAAGCAGTGTTTTAGCCTGGCATGAACCGATATCTGGATCTGCTTCTTGGTAATGCCAAACTAGAGCGCTCTCCTTGTACTCTATACATGACCCATCTGTCCTCTCCATGTAAAGTTTCATCACAGGTTCAGCTGTCTGCTTCCAATCGAAATCTCCTACAAGCCCGCGGGTATCCCATGGAGCGTCCCTGGCCGACCTGCAGCACCAGAGTTAATGTACATCAATCATGGTTACTAACTGTGAATCTTAATGTATTATTGCATCTGAAATTAAGAAAACACTACTAGGCACACACAACAATCTAGACAAACACGCAAACAAATAAAAGGTTGGACAAAATAAGCAGTAAAGCGTGCCTAGTGTTTTTCCTTGTATCCATCTCAATCTAACGGTGTTACAAAGTCCAGAACGTTGCTCCGGAACATTGCACTGCAAAACCAACGCACCCGGGGTGTACCAGAACAAAGCCCACTTTCTTACCTACTCCGAAACGTTTTTTAAGCAGACTAAAAAATTTAGCTAGGATAGATATTCTTATATATGATCTTGACGTCGCACAGGATAGATTATTCCCAGTCTGGCTGGCAGCAGACTAGAAGATTACAAGATGGATATATGTGCTATGATTGTTTCACTGGCTTATATGCATATATCTACTTTGAGTGATGCTGAATTTGTAATAAACTGAATTCTTAGAACGTCTTAATGAAATTAGTCCGTGTACACCATTTCGAAAGAAAAAAAAACTGCAATATACGTATGTGTGTATATATGGACATAATATTTTGCAAAAACTTTGGGGTATACATTAATTGCATATATACGGATGAATAGTTGTACCTCTGCCCATTCCCCTACCCCCTGTATGCATGCAACAAAACGATCGACTAGGTCTAAACACCTACTCGAACTAGCCAGCCAGTAGTGCCAGTGCGTAGGCAGCTAGCTTATACTCCCTCCTTGCCAAAATATAGTGACAAGGACATTATTACGATAATATTGATTGTTCCTAACAAATGCTACGCCTCAATATACTTGTTTTAGGTTCGTGGTCCATACAAATCTCCTAAGTTCCTTTTTGAAACAAGAATTAATGTTTATTAGAGGCTAGTTTCAGAGGCATGCCTTAATTAGCTTAGCTACTACACATCCTGAAATGTTTTGTGAGTGTGATGGTTCTAATATCATTGCTTAGTATGTACACATATTTTTTAAGATTTGATCCAAATCTAAACAAAGCAGTGTCAATAATAAAAGTCCAATGAAAAGCAACCAAGTAGCTAGTAGTAGTATAGTATCTTTAAGGACAAAAGCAAGTAGATCAGTGTAGAGAGAGATGTCACCTGGTGAAGTAACCATGCTCTGCAGCAATCCCCAGCTTCTCACATGGTGCAAACCAGTCGCTGAGTTCGTCCTTCCCCCGACCACTGACAATGAAAACCCTGTTTTTCGGATCTTCACAGAGACGATTCAAGAGAGAAATGACCTGGGTGCTGGGTGCCTTCTCAACGACGGAGCTGATCTGTGGCATTACGGTTCCGTCATAGTCGAGGAGAATTAGGCGATTCTCCGTCCTGTTGAAGGAAGGAAGAATGTGGCGGAGGGAGAGGTGACAGAAATCCGGGGCAAGCGCAACCACCTTGAAGCTCATCCCAAAGCCGAGCCCCCAAGGACGCCACGAGAAATGGTCCTTGCAAGCACGCTGCAGGTCCTTGTCGAAGGACTTGGCCCAGTAAGCCACATCGTGGGTGCTGACATACTTGTAATGCTTCTCATGCAGCAGCCGCTGGTCCACCTCAGGCATCGTCAGTGCCGCTTTCATGGCCTCCCCAACGGACTGCACGCACCATGGATTCACCCGGATCGCCCCACTCAGCGACGGCGAGCACCCAACAAACTCCGACAGCACGATGGCGCTTCCTTTATTATTAGGAGCAAGGGCGGTGCTCTCCTGCCGGCACACCGTGTAGATGTACGGTATCCGGTTGAACCCGTCGCGGACGGCGCTCACCACGCAGCACTCCGCGGCCGCGTAGTACGCCGCCTTCTCATGGACTGACAACGGGCGGTTGATCATTACGATTGGGGTGTACCCTGCAGGCTTGCCGAACTGCTCGTTCACCCGGGCGCTGATTGCTCGAGCCTCTTCCTCTGCCGCCTCGATGTCGCGCCCCTCGCTGCGCGCCGGGTTGACGATCTGCACCAGCACGGCGCGGCCACGGAGCTCAGGTTGTTTCAGCAGCAGCTGCTCCATCCCGAGGAACTTGAGCCCGATTCCTTTGAACAGGTCAGCGTCGTCGACACCCACCATCAGCCGCCGACCCTTGTAAGCCTCGGTCACCTCGCGTACTATGTCGTCCGTCTCCGGCGCCGTCACCACCGACCTCAGCTGCGCCACGTCGATCCCGACGGGCAGTATCTTGACCCTTACTGTACGGCCGTAGTACTCGATGCCGATGTAGCCGCCCTTGGAGTGGTGTTCCAGGCCCAGCAGCAGCGAGCACGCGTCCATGAAGTGGCGCGCGTAGTCGAAGGTGTGGAAGCCGACAAGGTCGGCGTTGAGGAGGGCCCGGAGGAGGTCCTCCCGGACGGGGATGGTCCGGAAGATATCCAGGGATGGGAACGGCGAGTGGAGGAAGAAGCCGACCTTGGCCCGCGGGACGCGCTTGCGGAGCAAGGTGGGGAGGGCGAGGAGGTGGTAGTCGTGGATCCACACCAAGTCCTCCTCCGGGTTCAGCACCTCGGTAAGGCGCTCCACAAACTTCATGTTGGCGGACAGAAATGAGCTGTAGAGCGCGCGGTCGAAGAGAAGGCCGCCGAACGTGGAGGTCGTGAGCGGCAGGAGGTAGTGGAGGAGTGGCCACATGTAGTGCTTGCAGAAGTCGTGGTAGAACCTGCGGTGGAGGTCGGCGGGGAGGAACACGGGAAGGCAAGAGAAGTTGGCCACCAGGTAGCCGGCGAGCTCCTCCGAGGCGGCCCCCAGCTGCGGCAACGTACCGACGTGGAGCACGGGGGCCGAGTCCGGCAGGCCCGAGCGAAGCTGATGAGAGACGCTGTCTGCGTCGATGGTGAAGGAGAACCCGAACGGGGAGGACGCGTCCGGGGCTGCGCGGAGTGGGAGGCGGTGGGAAACGATCACGCGCCGCGGCAAGCAACACGGGGACTGCGAGGCCGGCAAGGAGGCCGATGCGTCGGCCATGACGCTGCGCGGCGGCAGCTCTTCGGCGAGGTCGAGCAGGTTATTACAGGAGAGCGACGGCATAACCGACTACAGCTAGCTAGGGCAGTAGTATCTCTCCTATTTGTGCGTGCGTGTGATCCAGAGGAAGAGGAGGTCGGTGTTCAATACTCCGGCGGAAACTATACGTCCTATTTAGAGCATCTCTACCGGTGATTCCCATATGGGCTCCGGCGCGGCCATTTTTTAGTCCGTATGAGAACGTCGGCGTGAAATCAGAAATGAGGGCTGGCCGGCGCCCAGCCGTGCACCCCAAACCAACTATTATTTTTATTTTCTGAATTATTTTAACACAAGCAATCAATCAAATTAGAACACAAATTCAACAAGTTTGCGTCACAATGGCCAACAAACTAGAGAGCTGCTTTCAGGTTTCATAAATACTCGATCAAATCATTTTGTAGCTGGTGATGAGTGTTGGAGTCTCGAAGTTCTTGACGCTTGTCCAGGAAAGAGGCAAGACAGTAGGCACCTGATGATCAACATCTGCAAGAGGACCCTGGCGATATCATGGTTGAGTGTCGAACACTGGGTTCTCCCACTCGCTCTCAATAATCATGTTGTGCAAGATGATACAAGCAGTCATGACCTCCCACATCTGATCCTTGGATCATGTAAGCGCAGGGTACCGAACAGTGGCAAATCGAGCTTGCAGCACACCAAATACCCTCTCCACATCTTTCCTGCAAGCCTCCTGGCACTGAGCAAACCAAGCTTTCTTCCCTCCAGGCACCGCATTTGAAATGGTCTTTGACAAATGTTGACCACTTTGGATAGATGCCATCAGCCAGATAGTAGCCCTTGTCATATTGGTGGTCATTGATCTCATAAGCCACAGGAGGAGAATTGTCTGAAACAAGCTTGGCAAACACATCCGAGGACTAGAGCACGTTGATGTCATTGTGAGATCCTGCCATCCCGAAGAAAGCATGCCAAATCCAGAGATCCTTATCAGCCACTGCCTTAAGAACCACATTGCATGCTCCTTTGTGGCCTTTGTACATGCCCTGGTTTGCAAATGGACAGTTCTTCTATGCCCGGTGCATACAGTCTATGCTTCCAAGCATCCCAAGGAACCCTCTATCTGCATTCTATGCTAGCAGACGAGCAGTGTCGTCTTCATTTGGTGTGCGTAGATATGTGTCGCCAAACACCGCCACAATTGCCCTTCAAAATCTATACATGCAATCAATGGTCGTGGACTCGGCCACGCGCATGTAGTCGTCTTGTGTGTCTTCAGGCATTCCATATGCTAGCATCTGAAAGGCAACTATGCATTTATGGATAGTGGAGAAGCCAAGCATACCGACGGCGTCCCTCTTCAGCTTGAAGTAGTCATCGAACTCGCTCAGCTTCTCGACGATCTTGAGGAAGAGCTTCCTGCTCATCCTGAAACGGCGGCAGAATGTGACATCGTCGTGCACTGGATCATCGACAAAGTAGTCTGCATAACATGCATTACCCTTCCATCCTCTGCCTCGGCT
Organism: Avena insularis; assembly: GCA_023614405.1. NCBI lineage: Eukaryota > Viridiplantae > Streptophyta > Magnoliopsida > Poales > Poaceae > Avena > Avena insularis. Next base: position 598,530,060 of record CM042686.1, on the reverse strand, counting down.
TGCTCTTGCGGCGTCCAGGCGCCGAGCCGCCGCGGACCGGCTTGTCCTCCTCGATGATCATGGACATGAGGGCGAGGAGGATAGATAGTTGCTCGTCGTCCCCGGCCGTCGCTACATTGATCGCAGCGACCTCCTCATCCATTAGAGCAGCCATGACCTCCTCGTCGTCCGAGTCCATCGCCTTAGCAAATGGTCGAGGACCTTGTGTGCGGGGAGGAAGTCAGGTGGGAGCAGAGGTTCGTCGGCCGGCGGTTGGACGTAAGGACGGCGGAGGGTGTTTGGAGCTGTGGAGGGGTTTATATTTGGCGGTAGGGAGTGCTACCGGAGGCGGGTTCGCGACGGCGAGGTAGGGGTGGCCGCGGTGGCTGCTAGGGGGTCGGGGGGTCGAAAGGGTGGGATAGGACAGGATTTCTGGCCGTTTGTCACCGACAAGGCTAGCCCGCAACGTTTTTTCGACGCCCGGCGCCCCCGCTTGCCTCCCTGTACATTGGGTTTCGCCTGGGACCGCGGGCTAAATAATTGGGTCGCGCCGGCGAAAATTCTGAAATGAGGGTCGCGGCTGGGCGCGTTTTTTGGCGCCGGCGCCCTCATAGGCCTTTGGGGGGGGCCTTTGAGGACCCCGAGTGGAGATGCTCTTAGCGTGTCCGAATGAGCATATTCACATTATATGTAGAAAAATGTATGTAGGTGTAATCACCTCCCTCCGTTCCAAAATATATGATATTATACCTTGTGTGAAGCGAATGCACTACGGGAACAAACATCGACGCCGGGGGGATTTCAACGCCGTGGGGGAAATGTCAGGACCCTAGGCATAGCTCACACAGTGCCAAAGGCTGGAAAAACAACATCGGCGTAGCACAACCGTCGGCATATATGAGCAACACCCAGGGGAACCGTCGGTGTTAAATGACCTTCGGCATAGATAGACAACGCCAAGGGCCACCATCGGCACGGGCTGGCCGTAGGCACAACACACGTCACATCGTGCACTTGCGATCACCGTTGGACGGACGGTTGACGGCACATGGCAATGTCGAGGGGGTTGCCTTCGGCGTAGCTTTGCATACAGCGAATTAACAGCGAATAGCAAAGCCTAGGGGGTTGTTGTCGGCGTCGCTCGACCTATCACAAGCACGCACCTGAGCATATCAATGCCAAGGGTAGCCCCCTCGGCACCGCACCACCTACGCCAAGGGTAACCCCCTCGGCATTGCTCCGTTTTCCATTTTATTACTCCCTTTGATTTCCTGTTTATATTATATATATGATTTAAATATGTTTGCATTTGATTTTTTTGTTGCATAATACTTTTAGTTTCTACTAATATATCACATATATAGAACAAGATAAAAACATTGTTTTGATCGTTTTTCAATTTCTTATGCCCATTACAAAACATGGCGTGACAGTCCCCGTCTATGGGTGGAACCTTGCAAAACGTTCGGTGGATCTCTGATAAACAATATACTGTGATTTTTGGAAAAAATCATGAACATTAGATCATATACGTGCAGTCCAAATTTGACCCACTTACTGCCGATACTACAGACATTTGTATTTTTCTCGAGGGATGTACCGACAGGTTTAAGATAACCACTCGTTGGGACATTGCCCATGAAAGGTGGTCTAGTATTTTTTTTAAAATAGAGTGGTAGCATTTTGAAACATTAGTTTGATGGTTGCTTAAAAAAACCTGTTTTTCGCACTCCAAAAATGAAAAATGGCTTTTTTCTGCCATGGAAAGGAAAACTTTCTGCAATATTGTTCATCATTCCAAGATCATGTGTATGCACAATATGGATACATTATCACAAACTATGTCATGAATCTGGCCATAACATTGGTCGGTTGGCCTGGAAACCATTAAACTTCGTACATGATAGCTCATTTCTTTGAACACTTTTCCAATATATTCGTGATAATTCAAGTTTGTTAATTTCATGGATACTATATCATATAAAATGACACCACACAGAAGTTTTACATTGTTTTGATCTTTTTGAATTTCTTATGCATGTTTCATAACATGGTTAAAATGGCCGGCGTGACCGTCCTCATCTAGGGGTGGAACCTTGCAAAACTTTTGGTGGATATCTATGAAACAATATATTGTGAGCCTAAAAATGTTTTGTGAGCAAATCTTTTAAATTAGATCATGTACCTGCAGTTTAAATCTGACCCACTACGTGCCTATTCTGTAGACATTTGTCTTTGTCACAAGGGGTAGAACCAAAGGTTTAAGATACACCGTTTGGGACATTTTCCATAAAAGGTGGTCTAGTATTTTTAAAAAATAGGGTGGTAGCATTTTAAAACTTTTATTTGGTGGTTTCTTCACAAAATACCTTCTTTTTTGGACAAGTCTTAATGAAAATGGTTTTTTTTTTGTAACAAAAAGGAAAACTTTCTTTATTTCAAGATTATTCATCATTCCAAGATACACATGTGTGGATAATATGGATTTATTATCACAAACTATGCCATGAATTTGGGAATAACATTGGTCGTTTTTCTTGAAAGCATGAAATTTCGTACATGATAACTCATTTCTAAGAAAAAATTCCAAAATATTTGTGTTAATTAGTTAGTTTTTAGTTAATTAGGTTGCTTTTTTTTACAGTAAGTTAATTAGGTTGCTCTTAGTACATGTAAGCCCTAATCCGATCCCACTTGTAACAAACATATCCCATTTTATCTTTTTTTAGTTTATAATAGAATCCTTATGTAATAAACATCATATCCCATTTGTAATAAAATTAATTGATGAGCATTGTCAATTGATGAGCATTTGTAATAAAGGATTATTATTGTGTATGTATATATTTTTATTATGTAGTGTATGTATACATTTGGATTATTATGTGAAATGTGAGCACAAAGCCAATCCCTTCACATTTCTTCGGGGGAGTAATGTCTTCGGGTCAGGTGCGGCAACGCGCGCCATTTAGGGACGATGGACGGGTGCGGCAACGCACGCTATATATTAGGGTTTCTCCGAATTAGGGTTTATATCCCTCGGACCCCGTTTAAATTGTCAAGCATGTATTAGGGTTACATTTAAGGTGATCTCGTCGTCAAACCACGAAACCCTAGCCCCTCAAATCTCGCATACCTAACCTCCTCGCTTAGCCGTTTCGATTCATCCGCTTTTCCCCTATTGTAGAAACTATGGAAGCAAGAGACGAAGAAAAAGAAATGGCGCTCCAGGATATGATCCGCGAGGGAGGAGATGTCAATGTCACCTTGCTGTATCTGAACAACTCCGATGAGGCAGATCCAGAGCTCGACCGAAGAGACAAGTTCGGTGAGGGAGAAGCCGACGGCTCTGGTGAGGGAGAAGACGACGGCTCCAGTGGAACATTAAATATTACAAACTCCGGCGAGGTGCATATATATATATTAATTAATTAAGACTCTACTGTCTATATACATATATTAACGCTCTTTATTCTTCTAGCCCTCCGGATTAAGCAAATCTTCTACAAGAAAGAAACGAGGCTCAGCCAGAAAGTTGGGAGACCATGAAATGTATAGGATCGCAGAACCACTAGCTGTAAGTACTACTAGCTAGATCCGTACATCTATTTGATTCTAGTTTTAATATCATTATCGTGGTTGATTATTATTTTGATTAAACTCTGTTCTCGTAAAGTACCTGAGGCAGGAAGACGGAAATAATTTATGTGACTACTATGTTCGCGAGTTCATTCGTCAGACAACCTTTGAGACGGAAAGAAATTTAGAACAACTTAAACAATATTCATAATTTTATTTTATTACCATCAATTGTATTTATTATTTAGTTTTATTCATATATGTTGACCCCTTCTTTGGATTGGATCGGACGGATGCGGGACGATCTTCTACCAAAAGATTGTGTAAGAGCTATTCAAGAGGAAATTGTAGGATTCTTAGATGCAGAGGTCCTAGATGCAAAAGGAGAATACTATCAGGAGATGTTGATAGTGGAATATGGATATCTAGTAAAATACATTATATTATATATATGCATGAAACTCGTATAGCGTATGTAATATGTTCGACACTGGCTGTGTAATATAATCGGGAGATGTTGTGTAATATAATGGTTGCTTCGTTGCTGAGTGCAAAACACAAAATAATAATGAAATAAATAAATGGGAAATAAATAAAATGAATTCTCTACCGCGACACAAAAAGTGCCCAAAATGCTGCGACTGAGAAACATCGATCCCGATTCGTAATACGAACCGGGATGAATGGTCCTCCCCCCTCACGCAGACAACGACCACATGGAGGACTTTTAGTCCCGGTTCACAGCACAATCGATACTAAAGGGGTGGGGCTTTAGTCCCGATTGCCCCGTTTCAGTTGGGCAACCGGGACTAAACCCCCTTAAGAACCGGGACAAGAGGCCCTGTCTCCAGTAGTGAATAAAGACAACAACAATAACAACAACTAAATAAATAAATATTCTGCAAATTTGTTTTTGGCTTATCATGATTGAAAAACTCTGTTTGTTTCTGCAGAAAATAATAAAGACAGTTTAAACACCGAACCACATCTTCACAGTATGGTGGCGACGCTCGTTCTTTGAAACGAGGCTGAGATGGTGGATGTGCCCTGTTGTGTGCGGTGATGCGGGGAGGTCCACTTCCCATGGATTGATTGGATCCGGACCTGGAGCAATCCAAGGACGACACATGGTAATTAATGGAACCGTTAGCAGAGCAGCCGGGCTACAAACGACAAGGACATGCTGTATTTGTTGCCATAGCTTAGCGATCGAGTGGGAACCTGCAGGGAGGTATAGGATGCAGGAGCAGGACCCCCCACTTCATATAGTAGCCACCATGTGCATCCTATGCTCCTACAGCTAATTCTGCTAGCAGTACACCCTACTCAACTCCTGTAGCAACACGTACCACTTTGCTCCCATCGAAAACCAATCTACTCGTAGTACTAGTGAAAGCCACCCTGTAACTTTTAATTCCCAACCTCCACGGTTACTTCCCTTACTATATTTAATTCCCAACCTCCACCTTGTATTCCTTCATTAAAATGCGCATTCATTCTGCCTTTCTTTTTTGAGAATTATTCATTCTGCCTTCTAACCACTATAAAAAGCAGGATGTGACTATTTCACGTGGCTGTAACTATTCCCTGATATGGACTAAACTCATACTACCTCCGCCTCATGGCTTAAGGCTTATATTTTTTTTTTAAAGTTAAACTATGTAAAGTTTGACCAAGTTTGTATTAAAACATATAAATATTTACAATACGAAATAGATACTCTGATATATCATGAAATATATATTCACGTGGTATCTATCTAATATCTTAGTTGTTGATAGTTTTTTCTAAAAGTTTAGTCAAACTTTTTATATCTTGATTTTTCAAAAAGAATATAACCCAATTTCCCACTCAGACGGATGTAACATTCCCACTCGCGTTCTCAGGCCAAGTTCTCGCCTTTGGCCAAAATTTGAAAAACACGGCGAAATTTAGACGAATTTAGGCGATTGCATTAAAATATAGGCCAGTTCGTACATATTACATCAAATTCGTACAAATAACCGAATTTTGACTGAAGTAGGCTAAAAAAACTTAAAAGAATATCGAATAACTAATAAAATAGGGGATGCCGATGTCATGCTGACGCAGATGCCTATGGGCAAGTCGATCACATGCCAAAGTGGCGGTCGAACGACGTGTAGTCAGCGTCCTGGGTCCCATCGTCGTCGCTCGGCGGTAGCGGTGGCCGAGAGCTGCTCTGGCCGGCGTCGCCGCAGCGCCATGGTTGCGATGAGGGCCCGGTCTCGTCTTCGTCTTTGTCATCGAGGATGATGAGCGGCGCACCTTGGTAGGCGCGCTGTCGGCGAGCGCCGCGCGCACCTGTAGCTCGGCCTGCTCGTGCAGACGTCAGATGCGTTCGGCCTCCTCGCGCTCCTAGTCGGCCTTGGAGAAGGCACACATGTCGGGGGCCTGCATCAACGGCACGTCATTGAGCAAGCGCTCTAGCGAAATCTTCAGGACGAACTCGTCCTCATCGACGGGGATGGCCCAGTCCGCCGGCTCTGACTTCGGCGTGCGTAGCCTCGGCCTCGCCAGCCGAAGGTGGCCGACTAGCGGCGACAGCGTGCACGTGTCCGCGGCGGCGAGTGCACATGAGACTCCACCTCCCGCTTCAACGAACGGAACGACAACATGGGGCGCGGTGAATGTGCTGGCTCCGAGCTGGATAAGCACAATGCCGACACGAGGAAGAAGAAGAGAGGCCGCGCATCCTCCTCGACAGCCAGGTGGCCGCGTCATGGCGCCGGGCGGCAAGCGCAGAGGATAGCCCAACTTAGGGCTATCACCGACGGTGATGTACTTGAGGACAGCCACCAGCGTGCGGCCTGGTGCTTTGGCTAGTTCCTCGTTGCGGCGCCCGGCGAAGAAATTCTCCCAGAAGATGAGGTTGCCAGGATCCTCGGCGACCTCCGGATCTTCCATGGCGGCGATGGCTGCCTGGATTTCCTCGACGAGCTCTGACCCCTCCGACACTGGTGGCACGGGCACGCCGCCCTTCTAGGTCGGCGGGCACCAAAATTCCTGTAGTGCCGGGTAGCCGGCGTCGTGGAGTAGCCGCGCCTCCCACGACTACAGAGAGCGCCAACCGAAGCCGTTCGCCACCGCAGGGTCGCCTGGGTAGCGCTGGGCCATCACTGACGCTGAAATGTTCTTCTCGTCGCCAAAGGGAACATGCTGGTTGGGAAATGGAGGAGTGAAGATGGTGTGCCATCTAGGAGAAGACGAATGCCGGCATTTATAGCCAAAGAGGAAAGGGCGGCGAAGGCGGGAAGGGTGTAGCGGTTGGGCAGGGGAAATAGAAACGGCAGGAAGGTGGGCCGACTAGCGACGACGGCGTGCACGTGTCCGCGGCGACGAGCGCACATGAGACTCCACCTCCCGCTTCAACGGACGGAACGGCAACATGGGGCGCGGTGAATGTGCTGGCACCGAGCTGGATGAGCACGATGCCGACACCGAGGAATAAGAAGAGAGGCCACCCATCCTCCTCGACAGGCAGGTGGCCGCGTCATGGCGCCGGGCGGTGAGCGCAGAGGATAGCGCAACTTAGGGCTATCACCGGCGCTGATGTGATTGAGGACAGCCACCAGCGTGCGGCCTGGTGCTTTGGCCAGTTCCTCGTTGCGACGCTCGGCGAAGAAATTCTCCCAGAAGGTGAGGTTGCTAGGGTCCTCGGCGAGCTCCAGATCTTCCATGGTGGCGATGGCCGCCTGAATTTCCTCGACGAGCTCTAACCCCTCCGGCACTGGTGGCACGGGCACGCCGCCCTTCTAGGTCGGCGGGCACCGAAAGTCCTGCAGTGCCGGGTAGCCGGCGACGTGGAGTAGTCGTGCCTCCCACGACTACAGAGAGTGCCAGCCAAAGCCGTTCGCCGCCGCAGGGTCACCTGGGTAGCGCTGGGCCATCGCTGACACTGAAATGTTCTTCTCGTCGCCGAAGGGAACATGCTGGTTGGGGAATGGAGGAGTGAAGATGTTGTGCGCTCTGGGAGAAGACGAATGCCGTCATTCATAGCCGAAAGAGGAAAGGGTGACGAAGGCGGGAGGGGTGTAGCGGTGTGGGCAGAGGAAATAGAAACGACGGGAAGGTGGGCCGGCGGTAGCACGCAATTACGGCGACGCGTGGCCGAGGAGGCAGGCGATCGCTGCCCGACGGTCCGTCACGGATCCTGGAAACGTGGGTGGGCGAAGTCTGGCAATACTAGTAGTGGAGATGCTCTTGACCGTATCCCATCTAAAGCTGCTGTTATGGGCCGGCTTGACCATTGTGAGGCTATTCCGGGAGGTTTTCTTGGATGGCCGTTCTTGGACGAAGTTAGACTCACTTGCTCGTGAAGAAGCGAGGACAATGAAACCAGTGGGTAACCTCGGTGAAGACTCTCTTTTTTGCGGCGTGTCTGCATTTTGTGCCGGTGGACCGGTTGGTTATGTGTGCCCTCAAAGCTACGGTGTTCCATGGCAGCCGACGAGGGTGTTTGTCACCTCCACTTCGGGAAAGCTTCTTAAATAGTAATGAGTTTGGCCAAAACATTTGTCTCTATTTTGAAGGAAAACTTTCATGCATTCTCCTCTATACATGTCGTAGCTCCTACCACCTTAGTATGTACTCCTTTGAGTACTAATACTACACGATAGCCATTTGAAATTTCTCAACCACAAAGGACGTACAATGCAGTTGTTGCATCCATGAATGGAGGAGATCGATGAGTGAGCTAGCTAGCTTAGGTACTCTGTAGCTTGTCCCGTGCATATTGTACCATGGTCTGCCTTAACTTATCACTGCATATGTACTCCTGTCCTTTCCCCAATGAACAGTATGCTTCTTGTTTGATGCAAGATTTTTTCACCGGATAAATTACCGGGCTGGTAACCGATTTTTACCAACCCCCTGCGGGTAAAAGATCTTTTTACCGTTTGAAAGATCGAGCTCCGAAGTGTATAGGAGTTTTCTCGTACACAGCGCATTGTTACAACCGCGTTCATTTCAGACCTGTAGACAAATAAATCTTTGTTACATACTATATCGGAAATTCAATTTGGCTCCCGAGTCTAGATGCTCTTGTTTTCTAGACCAACTAATTCCTGCCAGCTGCAAGTCCACGTGCGTATTACTATAGTAGTATTGGTCTGTGTCTCGATTATTGAACAGTGTTCACTAGCCCACCAATCAACCATTGAATACGACCCAACCGTTGCCACCATGCCGGTACAGACAGAGGCCCAATGATCTGGACCAATGCTCACCATTCTGGACTGCTTGTTGTTGAGCCCAATGGCAGACGGCTGGGTAAACTAGAGAAATCAAAGGGACCCGGACTTTCTTCCAAGAGAGCACATTCATCACAATTCCTGGTTGAGCAATAAAGATAAGTAGGCCTGTTTAAAAGAAAAGTAAACCCCCCCTCCCTTAAAAATAACACGTTAAGTAAAATAGCCTAGCTGTTCACACCCACGTGTGTTGTCTCGTTAAAAGCGAGCACAACAAGAGCCATATAGGATTCTTTCTAGATTCAGACATCCAAATTCAACTCTAACATCCAAATTCGACTTTACTCCATTGTTCATGCCGCCCAACATTTTGCGTGCATTTGCCTTGTATACCTTGTCCTTCTGAATCTCCGCGACATGGCATGCAAACCCCTATTGTAACATCTGTCCAAACTGCTCAAACATAAAAATCTTGCTAGCATGCCTCTCAATGTCCAGATTCTGCTGCACTGTTGCTCCCTGCAATAACAAACAAAATTAAATTCGTATCATTTTTCTGAAACCATGCTGCAAGTTTTATCACTTACCAGGCCCGTCTGTTTCTCTCTAGTTCTCGTCAGCGTCCCGGCCGAACAGCGTGCGCATATACTGCTCAACAAACATGTGCATTGGGCAACCCCTTGGGGTATATGTCTTCACAAGCCAGTTGTACTCTCACTTCTCTGTGTGCTCATCATCTTAAGCACAAAACACTCCCTTGAAATATGGTTTTGCCCACTTTTTCTCTAATCTTGTATAGTTGAGCCACGTATTGATGTGACCGAAAGTTGTACTTATCAAGAAAATTGGCCCAAGCTGACTCAAACTCATCTATGGTTGCATTATGTTCATGATCTTGTGGAATTCTGACCGGAACTCGTTCTTCTCTATATATAGTGTCCCAGACACTCCTTTGCCTTTCTCAGGATACGCCATTTGCACCACCGATGAGCCTTGTCAGGCATAACTTTCCCAATTGCAACTTCTATGGCTTGGCACTGATCTGCAAGCACACATGTGTCCATGAGGTGCATCAAACATTGTTTTATCCCTTACATAAAAGGAAGAAATGTTCGTGTCAACTTACCTGTTAGTATTGTCCGAGGAGGGAGTGGGGGCACCCTCCTATCATTCTGATAAATACTGTGAAAACGCATTTGAAGCTCTCCACCTGCTCGTCACGGACCATGACACCGTCTAAAATAATGCTCTGGAAGTGGTACTTATCCCCCCCACAAACACCCCACAGAAAAAGACCAACATCATGTCATACAATCTGGTCTTGTATGTTGTGTCGAAGGTTATAGCATCTCCAAAGAATTTTTACTGCATTCTGCTCGCCCCTGTGGTCCACATCAGATTCTTGATTTGACCCTCATCGTCTGTTTACACTCTCAACATGAATTCTGGGTCATCAAACACTTTTATGCTTTTCCTGACATCATTGTCTGCCTGCTCCTTACTTAGTTGTCCACATAGGTTCTGAAGCGATCGTTTCGTGAACAGCACATTCCATTCATTCCCTTGGGATATATGAGAGCGCATCATGTAATAGGATGTTCATGCAGCGAGTGAGAGACACTTACTGAGCATACTCGCACAATTTCCTTCATGCATTTTGTCCTCTCTGCATTCAAAACGATCTTTCCATAAATAATCCCGAAACAATGCTCCCATGAGTACAAGTTGTAGAAGTTGTATGCTTCACCAAGTGAATCGAACATTATCCCCAGGAAAGGATCAATGACCTCGCCCCCAGCTTCTTTGCATCCATGTATCGATCTTTCAAGGGAATTCTTCATGGAAGCGCAAGGTGTCAAGTCTGGCGGTGCCCAACCAACATGGACCTGCAAAAAATGGAAGAAACATGTTTCAGATGTATTCTTCATTCTCCATGTTTGCCCAACTACAACAACACGAGTGCACGACCTACCACTCCTCACTGCACGCATCAAACCATGTATTGTCCTGGAGAAATTGTATAATCTAGTTTTGTCTTAATTTGTACATGACAATGGCCAACGCGGCACACAAAAAATGCCAACCAAATTTTAGTCAATTCCAGTTTTATGTTCTGACCTATCAGGTTCTCTTGACTGAACCAGTAAATCCAATGTAGCACGCAAATTTGTAACTGTTAATCTTTGTTAATTCCCTGCAATTCATCCCATGAAAATTGACAAACTAGATATCTTTACCCAAAATGGACATCTAAAAACCACACATTTTCTGCGAACTGCTGTACCTGCACTAACGAAACTACTACCAGTATTACTAACTGACACACCAGCAGCACACCATGTCTGAATTTACTAATCTCTTCTTATTCTGTTCTAATCATATACTAGAATGATTCAAATCGATTTTTTCAGAGCCCATAGGTGTTGCATCATGGATGAAATTACGTTATCATCTAAGCCATTATACTTGCTTAACTATACATTTTTATCCACCCCCGAGAGTGTGGATCCACTTTCCCCGGAGTCACCTTGCCCGTCAGTTACATGCTCCCCACCGACTGGCCACATCTTGTACGATGCCCATCACTGATTGATTCGGCTCAACCGAACGGATATGGCTACACTCGCTTGCTTACACCGCTAGAGCACTAGACGCACCTTCACTTGCTGCTCGATTCACTGGACTCCAAAGCTTAATTATTTCAGGGAGGTGTCTAGGAACAATGTGGCAGGCTACTCTGCTCTTTACTTTGGGATGAAAACTTTTCAGCGGTGAGATCCAGGAGCCACACCGCTGCATTTTGTTCTTTATCACACTCACTGAATTTGCGGGGCTACAAAGTACTATAATTTTTGTTCACCCGATTCACACAGTACCACAAAAAAAAAAATCATTTTCCACGTTTTCGCTTTCGACCCATTATTTCCACTAACTGAAGCATGGTCAGAAAACTACCGTCCTGAATTTCAAAATACAGTTCAGCCATGTTTCAATGAGCAAATTGCGATGCAAATTCTCGATATTATAATTAAGCATCTATTCTATCTATTATATACTAAAAGTAATATAAGACTGTTTTTCGAGGCACCATGTTGATCCACATCACCTAAATTATTCTAACCCTCAGATCTTTAATCCATGGTTATGATTTAATCGAGTTATGAAATCTTCGTAACACAGCAGCGAACGTGCAATCCTTCAGAACCCATGTATCGTGCAAGGAAGCCCAAACAAAAATAAATCTACATACATAACGTGCAAGTGCAAGCAAACTCAAAAGGAAAAAAAACTGTCTAATAGATCTAAAATTTGGGGCATGGCATCAATGCCCATGGCCGTGGCCATATTCCGGTGCATACGTTAGGGTTCTAGAGGAGATTATTCTTCTGGCTGCCATAGTTTGGTCCTCACGCAGGCTGGAAGTGCCGGCCTCGATGCCCTTGGCTAGCAGTCCGGCCGGCCGGCCGGCCCTCTTCCCATGCTTCCTGCACATGCATATCGGCGGGGAAGTTTTGATCTGACCTCACGCACATAGCCATGCAAGATTTGTCTAAGGTTTGTCTCGCACAACCCCCCAAAGCTAGGCTAGTAGGTTTTGTTTCTATTTTGACTACTTTATCTCCTAATTTCTAATGATACACCATGCAATATACATAAAGATGATCCGATTGATTTGTTTCGATAAAAAATACTCCCTCCGTCCCAGGGCATACGGCGTCTAAGAAAACGCAAATTTTCCCAGGGGTTAAGGCGTACGATCGGGGGCTAGCTGTAACTCCCGTTTTTGCCCCTGATTTTCGGTCCCGCACCCTCCTTGACTCCCGTGAAAAGTACTCCCGGCTCGCATTGGAAAACCACGACGCCTCGCACGCCTCGCCTCCTACGATCGAATTCACAGCCGCCGCCTCGCAGCCTTCGCACGCCTCGACTCCTGGGATCGAATTCATAGCCGCCGCCTCCCACTCCGCCTATAGAAGATGGCGGCATGGCTGAGGGAATCCTCTTCTTCATATGCGCATCCCCTCTCCCCCGTTTTGCAATTCCCCCATTGTTTTTCGAGTCTTCATGGCGAGGGCGGCGTCGGCGATGGTGTTGGCGGCGGCATTGAAGGTGCTGGCAGCCGCGGTGGTGCTGTTCGGTGCTGCCTCCACGACGGACGTCGGCTCCACTTCGTCTGGTGGCGTGGGGGGCGAGGGCATGGCGGGCAGCAACCTTCCCACGACAGGGCAGATCGAAATTGTTCAGGAAGTTGAGGCCGGAACCCTAGCTAGGGTTCATGGCGCCGCCTCTGCGATGGACCTCGACTCCTATTCGTCTGGTGGCGTGGGGGCGAGGACATGGTGGGTAGCAGCGTTCAGGGCCATGGAGGTCTTCTCCCGGTGATGCAGTTCGGCACCGCCTCCGCAACGGACGTCGGCTCTTCTTCGTCTGGTGGCGTGGGGGTCGAGGGCATGGTGGGCACAAGCATTCAGGGCCATCAGATCTCCATCTCCACCGTGCAAATTGGGGCTGATCCGTGGCCCAAAGGTGTGCCCAATCGATGATCATGTAATTCCTCTCCGGTTGGGCAGCAATTTTTGCCATGGATCAACCTCTCCATCAATGGAGATCCTGTACAGGAGAGAGAAAGAGGGGGCACGCTCGAAAAGGAGACAGCCTAGAGAGAAACCGAGGAGGTTGAGATTTTCTGCGAGAGACAGTTAAGGAGGGGGATTCGGTTGCATGCAGGGGCAGAAAAGGAAAGGTCCCGATATTTTCTCTCCTTGCTAGCGGTACATCGAGTCTCCTTAATAAGCGTGCAAATTTTCATGCGCCTTATGCCCTGGGACGGAGGGAGTACATGGGAACAAAGAAACAATGTTGACAATACAACTCGGAAGGCTTTCAGTGTCCATCGGAGATTGATATGTGAAAAGGCCTATATTGTATACATGGTGGTTAATTCATTGCTCTTCAGCATGCTTAACTACCAACGCGGTAACACCACACATTGCACATCTTTTGCTCTCTGCCAGTGCATGATGATTGCTAATTAAGGTCATGGACCTGAATTTTTTGTAGCAGGGCCGAGGAGATTCACCATGTCCTGTGTCGCACCATCCGGCCCGATGGCACTACAAAGTGATCAGGTATTTAATTTATCTGCATCGAAAAAAGAACTTCGATCTCCCTAATTGCGACACTTTCGACTATAAGTCCATTGCTTTCTTAAAGGTGTGGAGTAGCCAGTTTGTTACTGCATCAACAAATAAACTCGAAGTTAATATAATCATAGTATATGGTAAAATTGCATCTAAATTTGAGATACAAGGTGTCTATAATTCCTTTGGAAACTAAACATTAATGTTGCTATGTACACCGCAGATATCCAATGGAGTCTCTGGTTAATCTGAACGTTAAAATTCTTGGTAGGATTGTATGAGTAAAACCTGAGCTGACATGTACAAGACGGTGCAGCAGAAACAGAAAATCATGCTGCTAAATGGTGAGTGCAACTAAATATTTTCTTAGATATTTTTTTGTTATTTATAATTTAGATTGTTCATTAGCAATCAAACTTGGAAAATAAAAATTGATACATGAGTTATAGCAGTTGCTTGATGTTTTTACTCAGAATTAGTTTTTCACACATTACCGTTGTGTTATCCGATAGTCTGTACTCTAGAGATATTACTAAGTGAATAGTTTTTCTTACTTCTTTAATTTGTAAAATTGCCCTCTGAGGGAGCTAATATCGTATTGCCCTATATAGAATGAAATTATCTTAAGTAAAGCAAAAAAAATGGCCTACTATATGAATAAAAGTTGACACAATGATTCCCGAGATGAAAGAGATATTATTTTTGATAAGGAGGTGAAATAGATATGATACATATAATTAGATAAAAAGCATTATCTAGCCGTTTATCTGGTGCACCCACTTTCAAGAAATGAAGCAGAGCCATTAGAATTTTCATAATTCTACATATTTCATTTGGTGGACCCTCTTTCCCATGTATGAAACAAGGGAAAACCTGGTAGGGTTGATATAAGGAGTAAGCCTAACATGTTATAAAAACGATAATAAAGGCTCTTTCACGTATGCATTTACATGATAATACATATCTGAGTAAGTACATATCGAGAGTTAACAAATGGACACAATTCTATGTCGGCAGTAAGCAAACATGGTCACATAAGAAAATTTGCACACATATTAACGAATTTCACGTTCAGTTTGTTAGAAACAATCAGGTAGGCTGTAGGTAATTTGAAAGACTTAACCAAAGAAGATGGTGGAACAACATATCGTTCTAAATTGTTGGTTCTTATTTTGAATACTTGCAAGTTAATTTAGTGTCATTATCAAATAGAGACTCAATTTTGTAATAAGATTATTGTGACGTTAGGATCCAAAGGAATCTCATGGTTGAAGGATTTGAGGAAGAACATCTGCCTTAGGGACGAGGACAGTGGTGGAGAGCCAGGGTTCATTCCCGAGCTTTGATTTTTTTGGTCGTTGGATGAGGCTAGGGGATAAGCCTTGATTGATTTTTCTGCAGCTGCTGATGAAACCCATAGGGTAACAATCCCCTAAACTGGGATTTATGAAATTAAAACATGCTTGTGAATATGAAGCTTCCATTTTTGTTAAGGGTCTACCTACCATATGCTCCACTGATGTTGAACACATATAATCCCAATATACATGTGAGTCCATGAACTTTGCTGATCATGCATAAGTGAAGAATATAAATATTATTTTGACTCGTGATAAAATAAAATTACAAAGATAATAGAGAAGAGAACATCTTTTTGATTAACCGACTCGAGCGATTGCAAATAACTTATATATAGGGGTAAACAAAGATGGGTTAGTCAATTGCTTTACTAGAATTTTTGTTTGTAAAACATGGTCAGATTACAAACACGAGAAATAATCCTAGCGTAAGGATCTGCTGCTTTACAAGACATATAAATATACATAATGGATTGTTCCTATAATCATACACAAAAGAACAACATAAGAGACTTTCAAATCCCTAGCTAACACACAACATTTGATCTAATGGGAGCGCAAACTGGTGGTTAGTTTTGTTGGTGCCTACGCAACGTCTCATCTATCAGTGTAAACAAATGCCAAGAAAACAACGAATCACTATGTATTTTGCGAAGACAAATCCAAGTCACTTATTTTGGGACGGAGAGAGTAGATGTCAAAGTTACACTATAAAGATACTGTGCACATCAAATCTTTATGTATTTTCCGAAGAAGAGTGTGTTAAATGGGAGAACAAATATGTTTTTGTAATTAAAAAACAAAATATATGAGATTAAATATGATGCCCTCGCATTTGCGAGGGCCACTATGCTAGTTGTCAGAAATAGTACTACTCATAATCAGTTCTAATTCCAATTCACAAGCACATTTTTGTAATGCAAAATTAGACAGGTTCATTTACTTGTTGCTCCACTCCGGAGTTGTTGGATCCATATTGATAGTACACCGCGGGGAATCCGCTTGCCCGTCACATTCTTCGCCGACCACACCTGCTACATCTTGAACAATGCCCATCACCGAACAATCCGGCTTAACCGAATCCACATGGCTGCACCCGTCCTCCACCGCTGCTCCTCCATTCCCGGTATACTCCGGTGCCTGCTCATAGATTGCTAGCCTGCCATGAAACGAGACGACACCTCTCCGATTTAATCTTCTACCACGACACCCGCCACCGCTAAGTATTGGGAAAAGTTGCAGCGACTGGCCATGGGGAAATCCATTGCCGACGCCGATAGAGATTCCCTATCTAGGCTCACTGGATGGAGGGCACCGCGTCGGCGTCGTTGCCCTAGCCGCTGCAAACTCGCCGGATTAGGGGTGTGCTTCTAGAGGTTTGTGGAATTGGCCTAGCTCCGTTAGGCCATCGCCCCTAGACGGGAACATCAACATGATAGTATTCGACCGTGGTACAGGAAATCCCTGGCGAGTAGGAGATTAATTTAACCAGCTCCGTTAGCCATCGCCCCTATCATTACACACCTTGTTAATGCCCGTGGGCCACGTCTATACACATACACATTTCCAGGACTGTATTCATCATTTACCGCTGCATGTATATCAATCAATATAGTTACATGGCCTGCCATCTGTACTGCACGGGTTGGTCCAGCAGACGGGTAAATGAGTATATAAGATGTTTCGTTTTAGTTGTTTCGACAAGAGTACGGTTCCAGCTTTTTTACTACCTCCAAGGTGGGAGAATACCAAATATAGGGTGTGTTTGGGACAGCTCCACTCCACCAGTCCACGGGTGGAGCAGCTGAAGCTGTCCCAAACGCTCAAACTTCACGTATTATCCGGAGTGAAGCTGAGATGGCCTCTAGTTCATTTTACCGAAGCAGAGAAAGAGGTGCTTCACCTGCTCCGCTTCACGTCCAGCGTCCGTAATTACCCGCAAATGCCATTGCCAAGACCGAACCGTTTTCTATTTTCTCGAATCAATTGCTAGGTTTCCTCCCCGGTGGCGACAAGACGGACTGCCACCACCAGTCTCCGGCGAGAAATCCCCCAAATTCTTCCCCTTCCCCTCTAGTATGACGCCATAGGCGACTTGAGTTCGTCGCCGAGAACAGCTCCAGCGAGCCCGCTCGTCTCTTACTTGGCGCCGCCGAATCCCTAGCAGGAGGGCACGCCGCCGCCCATCAGCACCTCCTCACCCCGTCAAATCTTCTCCGCCCGGACGCCCCATCTCATACTCGTACTCAACCCCGATGGTCCCGTTCTCAGTTGTGGCAGCGATTTGGATTTGTTTTGTGCCCAGATCCGTCACTCTCCTAACGTGTGTATCCAGCTCCAATATAGTTTTGTCCCCATGCTTCTTTCTTTGATTTTTGTGTTGGTCCTTCAGGATCCAGGTTGTATTGTTCATTCGGTTGATGCTTTTATTGGATGGACCTCGATAAATGAATGGGGAATTACGTGCTCTTTCTTGAGTTCAAGCTGCTTCTATGCATTTTTTCTTCAGAGTTCATGTTGCATGAACTACCGTGTAATTGATTCAGGAATTTGGTTCGCGTTAAGGTCATTCTACTTCTAGTTCAGAAGTTCCAGCAGTCTAGTGTGTAGTACAAAATCAATCCATTTGTACACGATTGATAATTAATAATTGATGTTTGAAAAGAAAACTGAAAATGATAATGATACTATTAGCGTCTAGAACTGAAGAATACAGAACAAAGAACAGTACATGTACAGTAAAATAAAAACAAGGGTAACGTTGTACCATAAAAAAAAATCTCTAATGTGGATCTGGAGCTAACGTCTTGCCCAAACACTTTTAATCAGCTTCAGAGTTTAGAGGTGGAGTGGAGTTTGGAAGTGAAGTGGAGCTAGGTGGAGCGGAGCTCTCCCAAACACGCCCATAATGTACACCGGCCTCTATCCCAAATTGGAAGCTGCATTATCTAGATTTACAAGTACTTATTCCCTCCGTTTCAAAATATAAGATGTTTTATCTTTGTGAAAGGACTGTATCTAGAATTTTAGTGTAGGTTCATGTAGATCTGGAGACCAACCGTATTGGTCACAGACTGTCTGCCATGTCCACGTCATATCCTATGTGGCCGATCCTACATGGCAAATCAGTGACCAACCCAAATGGTTGTAGATCAGATTAAGCCCGATCTAGTTAGACGTTTTATATGGGCCAAGCCCAAGAGTTTCAGCCTTTTTGTTTTCTGGGCCTTGCCCTTCTACACTACATTTCTTTTTGGGCCCGCATCTTTTTTAAGACTGGTTTCGGTTTCCTTTAAGGTATGTGGCATTTACAAGGTCTGTTTAGTTTATGGGCCTTTGAATTCGTTTCTTTTTCTGATTTATATCCCATTTCATGCGCACAGAATTGTTGGGCATGTTGTCTTTTTTAATCCAATAGAGAACAGCCAAACCAGCACAGTTATATTTCCAATAATATATTTCACAAAGCATAACGATTTCCAATAATACGATTTACAAAGCATCACAACAGTCGGATCATCCAAAGCAGCCGGACTATCTTTACTTCATCACTACGATATTATCATGGCTGAAAGGATGTACAGAAACAATAAAAAAATGTACTTCCTTCAGTACAGTCGACACTTCTAACTGTCTCGGCGCCGTCGATTGTCGAGCTTCGGGCGCTGTCGGTCAGCGAGCTTCGGGCGCCGTCAGTCAGCGAGCTTCGAGCTCCTCTTCCTCGACACGCACTCCGCCACCGCTTCGCCGCGCTCTCCGCCACGACCCCTCAGTGACGTGCTCCGCGAGGTCACCGGTGCCTTCCTCGACATGTTGCAATATATTAGCCAATCTGGTATGCAAAGAAAATATAAGCCTTTTCGTAGTAGTAGCGCCAAATTTACATTCAAACAGAAAAGCTAAATTATTAAACAATTATAAGAGCAGCATCCCTATACATACAACAAATCTATTTATTATGTGTTCATGTCTCTGGACAAACAAATAATAGGTTATTAATTACAGGTGTACAAAGTTCAACAATCTGAGTGTTGGTAGACTATGACACCTGACATAAAAATCATATATCCAAACATTGCCAATAAGGTAAGGTTTCAAGTGTTCATAGAATATTAGTATGCTTCAATACATAAGCAAACCTGCTATGGAACTTAGTTATGAATATCAAGGTTGTAGGGCAATATCTACTTAAACCGAAAATTTCTAGTTTAGTATAATACTGAAACCAAAAACCATCAAAATCTTTTCATAGTATTGTACTATTGTAGCTATACACACAAACACTTAAGCATTGCAAGAGATAAATGTAGCTATACACACAAACACTTAACAGAGAAAGCATATAATAAAGGAATGAAGTGCTGCATGCATATTTTACTAGAGAGGACATGTCATAATGCAATGATGCATGCATACATAGCTGAAGAAGTATTGCTACAGTATAAAGAGCACTGAATACCCTCAATCAGACAATACATAGCTGAATATGATCCCCTGTTATGAAGCACACTCCATACCCTCAATAAGACAAATACTAATAACAAAGGGCAATATTGCTAACAGCTGTAGCAGTGAGTACTCTAAAACAAGAATCATACCCACAAGCCCCAGGCCATAAATCTGGAGTACAAACTCAACTAAGATGCACGATCTTGACCTCTACAAGCCCATCTCCAAGCAACCTTCGGGCAGATCAGCAATAGGCTCTCATACATGCACATAAACAAACAAGTCAAAAAATTAAAAAGCATCCTATAATCATCTTGTATCAAGAGGTTATGCGTGTATCAAATATATACAAATAGGTATACAATGGTTGAGAGGTTATGCTTGTATCAAATCAAGAACCGGCATTATAACAGAAGTGATGATCGTACAATATTACATACAAAATGGAAATCATAAAAAGGGTGTAGGAGATGTATCTAAACTAATCTGTTTGGTATTGATATGGAACATAGGTAGACAGTACTACAAATTTATCACTGGATCCTAATATACCCCTGCCATTGGAAAACAGAATACATTGAATAAGGATACAATTTCCAATGAACTACAACTAGCTACATCTGGTCTAGATGCAAAATGTATGATGTTCTAAGCATTCATGAGAAAGCTGTACAGAGTGAACTACAACTAATAAAACAAGTGGAACACACAAAGCTACATCCAAGGTTCACCTAAACATGCACCCAAGATTGAAAAATAAGGTAAAGCATCAGCAAAACTGACCTTTTGTCTATGGTAAGAGATTCAGCAATAGAACACGTCCACACACTACTGCCAATAGGATCAACAAGTACACCTGTCCTTGCAACAACAATAGTTAGTGGTGCATCATTAGACCCACACTAACTTGTAGCTGATTCAAAAAAATCACAACGGAGGACTCCTAGTCACAAAAGTTCTCTGCCGTGTTCTCTTTGGCGAGCCTGAAGAAAGCCTGGCCGGCGTTGTTGACGAGGATGTCCAGCTTGCCCCCCAGCTCGTCACTGGCCGTGGCCACGAGTCGCTCCCTGTTGGAGCACACGGAGATGTTGCAGTCTGCGGCCGTGACGTGCCCACACAACCGCTCCTCCGACAGCGATGCTTGCCGAATCAACATGAACAAATGCACGCCATGGAAATAAAGCACACCGGCCCGGTTCATTTTTTTTCACTCCTCCGACAGCGATGCTTGCGGAATCGACGGGAATACTTACAACTTCACGGAGGGAGATGCTGAGGGAGACGAGGGCGGAGGCGAGGCGGAGGAAGCGGCGGGAGGTCTACGACCAGGTGAAGACGGTGAGGCCCGTGGCTCCAAGATCCTACGGAAGCGAGACTGGCGGCACCTCGTGCCCTTCGTGCTGCACCGCAGGACCACCTCGGCGACGCGCATCCACCGCTAGCGCCATGATTCCTCCTGCTCATAGGGGATCCATCCACCGTTTACTACTAGCTACTAAATGACTGAAGCGGGGGACGAAGAGGTGGGTGCTTGTGAGAGGAGACGGAGGGAGATGAATATGCGGCGGCGGCCATAGGGGATTGAGGTGGCGGTGGCGGTTGGTGAGAGAAGAAGAGGTGGATCTCGATCTGCCGATCTAGAATGCGACCTAGATTGGTGGGGAGAGAAGACGAGCGGTGTGTGAGGGATTAGGGTTCGGATGTTCGCTGGAGCGCGACTAGATGGGTGGACGATTTTGCGAAACTACCCTTGATCAGTTTTGTGTTATCAGTGGGAACTATAGGGCCTTACAGTCAATTCATGTCCAAAGTGTGTGGTTCACTGGGTCGACGGGAGATGAAATTTTGGGCGTGCACGGACGCCATCTGGATGGCTGAGATCTACTTCGATGGAGCGATCCGTGGGCAGCCTAACTCTCTATCCTGATTGGCTGGCTCTATAAAAAGGCCTTTTCCATTTTCCGAGTCTAAAACAGGGCTGTAAAACAACCACCAAATGAAAGTTTTAAAATGGTACCAACCTATTTTTCCACGTTGCATGGACAATGTCTCAACCGGGATATCTAAAACATTTCCGTGCACCCCTCGCAAAAAAGACAAATGCCTGTCGATTCGGTAGGAAGCGGGTCCGATTTAAACTATAGGTACATGATCTAAGGCTCATGATTTTTTACAAAAAGCATTTTTAGGTTCACAATATGCTGTTTTATAAGAGATCCAATGCAAGTTCAGGGAGACTCATTCCCTAGCTAAGAACCTTCATGCCCGTCATTTTGACCATAATTTGAAACGTGTATAAGAAATTCAAAAACGGATCAAACAAGGTAAATCTTTCGTGTGGCGTCGTATTATGTGATATATTTGCAAGGAAAAATAGCAAACTTGGTATATTGCAAGTGTCTCGGAAAAACCTTCTCAGAAATGACCTATCATGTTCGAGGTTTCATGGCTTTCGGGCCAAACGACCAATGTTATGGCCAGAATCATGGCATGGTTTGTGATAATGTTCCCATATTATGCATGCATGTGCATCTTGGGATGGTGAACAATGTTACAGGAGATAGTTTTCCTTTTTGTCTCACAGAAAATGCATTTTCTATTTTTTGAATGCCGAAAAACAGGGTGTTTTGTAAAGCAACCACCAAATGAGAGTTTCAAAATGGTTCCACCACATTTTTCAAAAATATTAGACCATGTTACATGGACAATGTCCGAACCAGGACATATCAAACCTTTCGATCCATCCCTCGTGAAAAAGACAAATGTCTGCCGAATCGGTAGGAAGCGGGTCCGATTTGAACTACATGTACATGATTTAACGCTCATGATTTTTTGAAAAATCATTTTTAGGTTCATAATATGATGTTTTATCAGAGATCTAATGGAAGTTTAGCGAGGCTCATCCCCTAGCTAGGAACCTTCATGCCCTCCGTTTTGACCATAGTTTGAAACAGGCATAATAAATTCAAAAATGGTCCAAACAAGGTAAATCCTTCGCGTCGTGTCTTGTTATGTGACATATTTGCAAAGAAAAATAGCAAACTTGGTATATTGCAAGTGTCTCGAAAAAACCTTCTCAGAAATGACCTATCATGTTCGAGGTTTCATGACTTTCGGGCAAAAACGACCAATGTTATGGCTAGAATCATGGCATAGTTTGTGATAACGTACCCATATTGTGCACGCATGTGCATCTTGGAATAGCGAACAATGTTGCAGGAGGAAGTTTTCCTTTTCGTCGCACTGAAAATGCATTTTCTATTTTTTGAATGCGAAAAAATGAGGCGTTTTGTAAAGCAACCACCAAATGAGAGTTTCAAAATGGTTCCACCACATTTTTCAAATATATTAGACCATGTTACATGGACAATGTCCGAACCGGGGCATCTCAAACCTTTCGGTCCATCCATTGCGAAAAAGACAAATTCCTGCTGAATCGGTAGGAAGCGGGTCCGGTTTGAACTACATGTACATGATTTAACACTCATGATTTTTTTTGAAAATCATTTTTAGACTCACAATATACTATTTCGTCAGAGATCCAATGCAAGTTGAATGAGGCTCATCCCCTAGCAAAGAACCTTCATGCCCACCGGTTTGACCATAGTTTGAAACGGGCATACGAAATTCAGAAACGGTCCAAACAAGGTGAATCCTTCACGTGGTGTCATATTATGTGACATTGTTGCAATGGAAAATACCAAAGTTTGTATATTGTAGATATCTCGATCATTTTCGAGGTTTCATGGCTTTTAGGTCAAAAGACCAATGTTATGGCATGAATCACGACATAGTTTGTGATAATGTGCCTGTATTGTGCACACACGTGTATCTTGGGATGGCGAACAATATTGTAGGAGGAAGTTTTCCTTTTTGCCACACAAAAAAGCAATTTTCTATTTTCCGAGTGCCAAAAAACGGGGCGTTTTGTGAAACAACCACCAAGTGATAGTTTTAAAATGGTACCACTCTATTTTTCTAAAATACTAGACCTCATTAGATGGACAATGTCTCAATTGTGGTATCTAAAACCTTTCTGTCAACCCCTGACGAAAAAGACAAATTCCTGCTGAATCGATAGGAAGTGGGTCCGGTTTGAACTATAGGTACATTATCTAATGCTCATGATTTTATGAAAAAATCATTTTTAGACTCACAATATGCTATTTTATCAGAGATATAATGTAAGTTTAGTGAGAGTCGACCCTTAACGAAGAACGTTCATGTCACTGTTTTGATTGCATTTTAAGAGCACAAGAACAAAAAAGATAGACCATACACTCAGGATAACATAAAATGAGAAACTTGACAACAAGAAGGTTATATGTATCTTTGAGATGAACCAAAATGATATTTATATCATCTTAATCCGAGGTTATATGCAAAATTGACGTTGAATTTATATTTGTAGACTTCTTAAAAAAATTGAAGCCCCTCTGTTTATGTGGGATCAGACTTATAAGAAGCCCAGAATTTCCATCCCAAATGGACAATCTAATGGACTATGGGCCGGCGGCCTAGCCGCGGAAAAAAAATTGCAAGAAAAAAAAGTTTAGGCCTCTACCACCCAGGCCCAACTCGACTGGAATGAATGTTTACATAGAACCCGCGGGGCTAGTATAACATGAAGCAGAGGTTGGTGTGGTGGTTCGGTGCCTTCACATATTTGGGGAGGTCGTGAGTTCGAGTGCTTTAAAGCCTCTGTTTTTTGCCATATTATTCCAGCACAGCCTCCTTTAGTCAGGCGGGTCCTACATGTTAGGTCGGTGGGATCCACGTGGCATGTCAGTCAGGTGGAGCCCATATGTCAGGTCAACTTGGTCAACATGTCCTATTTAGATGGACTGTTGTATGACAGGTGGGTCCCATGTATCATATATTTCTCCTAGACAGCATTACACGACACATATGCGGACACGTCAGCAGAAGTTGACACATGGAAACGACACATAGACAAAATTGCTGATGTGGTCGCCCAGTCATTTTAAAGCAACAAGAATCAGTGGCCATGACCATTTAAATTGGTCGCAGTGAGCTAAATATAAGGCTATAAACCAGTGTTATCCATTCATGACCTTTTCGTATTTGGAAAATATGACCTTCTTAACATAATTGGTCATAATTTTTCAAGGTTTGGACCCTTTCAAATGCCTTACGACCAGTTGGTTCAGAATGATCATAGATCTATGACCAAAAAATCCATGGTCGTTAAAAAAAGGTCACTAGTGAGCAGATTTCTTGTAGTGAAACCTACTATACATCTTCAAAACAAAATCCAACACCATCCATGCCACCGGTGCTTGGTCGGTGTTTGCAACCGACTCAATGGCTTCAGATTATGTGGGGAGGATGTCGCAGGAGTGGTTGTTCGGGCTTGAAAACAATAGTTGTTTCGGTCTAGGGTCAGCTAGGCATGGGGTGGATTTGTTGAAAAAATCGCAAGACCTGTGCTCCGAGAGTTATATTCTAGCCCGTTATCATTGACCATCTGGTTGTCTATGACTGCTGACTATAGGGACTGATCAGAGAGAGTATGTCACTGGCTTCCCTACATTTTTCGAAAATGGCTGCTTTATTACTTAAAATTTTAAGCATTACACCCTGCCTCTGCATACTAGGATGCACACAGCCAAAAATGTCCACAGATCCAAAAAAAATGAATTACCTATCATAATGAGAAATTTTAAAAATGCCTAAGATGCTGAAGGAGGACCGATCCAGAGGTTATGCTGCCATCCATGGCGGGAAAATAAATCCCACGCCGTATCCTTTAGCCGCGTACACAACTCCGTAAAAAGTTCGTGATACTCCACATGATGTAGGGCCCACCAAGAACGTAGGGTGTTGGCACACTAGGAAATGACCTTCAAAAGAGAACAATTTATATTGGTAAACACTTTATCGTTTCTACATAGCCATAGCCATCATATGATGGAAATCGCTCCAACCCTGAGTAGTAACTTATACTTGTGATGTGTACCATGTAACCAATTTCCAAATATGTTGGCAATACTACGTGGTGGATACAAGCTTGAAGCTTCTTGGATAACTGACCATATAGACCTAGTGAAATTATATTGGAAAAACAGATGTTTGATTGTCTCATTATGATGATAGAACACACATGATGGATTCACTTGCCAATTCCGCCTAATAATATTATCTTTAGTAATGACAACCCCTCGATGAAGATACCAAGCAAATATTTTATTTTTTAGAGGTATTTTCATCTTCTAGATCATCCTATTATCCAAAACTGGCATGACTGGCAGGACTAGTGCATTGCATAGGGAACTAACAATGAATGAACCATTATCACTTAAATTCCATCGAAATTCATCAGATCCAGGCGACAGTTGTACATCAGTTAAGCAATATAATAATTCAATCCAAGAGTCAAGTCTGATTCCAATCAAATCTCTCCTGAAAGTCACGTTTGGAGGAAACGATTCTAATACGGTGGAAATCATTTCATCCTTATAACGGACAATAGAATACAACATGGGACATTGTTCACGGAGCGTAGCATTACCCAGCCACTTATCATCCCAGAATCGTATCGGAGACCCATCCATAATAGAAAAAGATATGAAGCGGAAGAAAATTTTCTTCGTTGCCATTAGACCGGCCCAAAAGTGAAAGTCACCAAGTTTCCAAACCACCTAGGACAATGCTTTTGAACGAATGTATTTTCTTTTGAGAAGTGTTTTTCATACACCATCTTCATTTAGTAACTTGAAGAGCCATTTACCAAGTAGAGATGTATTCTTGATCTCAAGATTATGAATAGTCAGCCCACCTTGATCTTTGAGTAGTCATAGCACACTCCATTTAGGCAGCCAATATTTCATTTTCTCTCTGTCTCTCCACCAAAAGAATCTTGATCAGAAATAATCTAACATTTGTAAGACTCCTTTTAAAAGTTGAAAGAATGATATCATAAACAATACCATATTACTTAGTACCGAATTAATGAGCACCAATCTCCCACCTAGGGAGAGCAGTTTACCTTTTCAACTACTCAATCTTGACTGTAGTCTTTCCTCGATGATCTTCCATTCAGCATTTGTGAGCCTCCGATAGTGTACCGGAGACATCAGATCAGGCCTTTAGTGGTGAGATCCACCGAAGAACAGGGCGAGGCATATTGTGGCGTGGTGGTGTTAGTACCGCCCAATCCTCCAACGCAGACATACTTACCTTAACAAGGATGGAACCACGGTCAAACAAATCCTATGTCTCTGCGTGCTCCACTATAGCTACCTCGTTCCTCGCTTTTACTCGCTAAGTAGCTAGGTTTACATATCTTGAAATTCTTCATAGTTGCATATCTAGACAATTTACCTTTGTGTCAAGCCTAAAATTGAAACATGTCAAAAAAAGCCTAAAATTGAAAAAGAATTAAAATTTTGAGTAGCACTTATTCAGCCCCCTCCTCTAGGTGCCCATGCAATCCAGTTCGGAGATCCTCTAACAAGATTTTTATTTATTGAGCAAACATGATGCACGTTCTTCAGGCTCATGGCCTTTCCTAAAGTGAGCTTCAGATCGACCGTACAAACACCATGAACAAAAGCATGCGAGTCGTTCCCCATCTGCACGGATTGAGTCCCTCTGAACTGATATGAAGAAAACATGGAAATATCAGAACAGACATGTACATTAGCGCCTATGTCAAACCACCAATCAGGAGAATGACCTAATGAAACAATAGTAGGTAATATACCATAACCAACATCCGTCATCTCAACATCGTCCATGACAACATTAGCAGTCTTGCTGCCTTTCCCATGTTGGCGCTTATCAAAACAGTTGTGGCAAGCAGGACCCCAATGACTAGGATCACCGCACACATGACAAGCACGTTTCTTCTTATCATTCTTCTTCTTGAAACTGGTAGACTATGAGGCTTTGTTCTTCCCATCGAACTTTCCTCTACCATCAAACTTGCCGTTGTTCTTTAACTTGTGAGGCTGGAAGTTCTTTTCTCTACCAAGTTGGCACTTGAACCTCCCTCGGCACCTCGAGCGCGTGTGTCTTTTGCTCTCGCCTTCTCTTCCACATCAAGAGTTCCAATGGGATCCGATATGGAAAGCTCTTGTCTCTTGTGTTTCAGGGAAGTAACAAAGTTACTCCACAAAGAGGGAAGCTTGGCAATAACGCCCCCAACAACGAACTTGTTTGGTAACACATAAGAAAAGTGCACAAACTGTTGGGTTCGCAGCATAGAAAACAAAAATTCCTATGATAGGAACCATTATACGCCAAGATCTATCTACTAGATACAAGAAATGGGTGGATATACATCCATAGAGAACATACCCTCGAAGAACAACAAAGCTTTGTTAACGAGATGAAACTCGTGGATGATGTAGTCGAACCCTTACCGATCTCAAGATCGTGTAGAAGTCCTAGCGCCGCAAATCAGCAACGCATCCATCCTTGCACACACGTTCAGGCCACCGAACAACCTCCACCTCCTCGCTCCAGCGATGTAGCGGAAGCAACAACTCCTTCCAGACGAAATGCCACTGGGAACATGTATCTCCCTAATCCGAGACCATGGGGGAATAATTCTAGAGTGGAAGAGAGATCCTTCACGAGGAGGTGTGAGTGTGAAGGAGTGAGAGGGGGGCCTTTTATAGGAGGAGGGGGTGCCCCTTCACCTCCCTCATTCATGTGGTGGTAACCCCTCCACATAAATATGCCCCTTCACATTCTCTATTAAAGTCTCCACTTTAAATGCATTAAATTTCTCCAAATTTAATGCTCTCTCATTTAATAAAACTCTTATTAATTTTATTCAGAATTTTTTAATTACTTTAATTAACAAACATTCACATAAAACTCCTGTAACATTTCAATATCACATGCAGAACTAATTTCAGCAATTTCACCCGAAATAATTTCGGTGTCTATTGAAATAATTCTAGCTCTTTGCAATTCTTTCGTCTAGAACATATTTGCTCTAAATGGTGTTTGGCAACCCTTAAGTGTGTCACCCTACGATTCACGAATAATGCAGATCTACCACAGGACATAGCTTTAGTAACACAGACTTATGTTACTTTAGGTCCAAAAAAGTGTTACATGGCCAATCAGTAACACACTTTGCTATGTGTTGCATTAGGCCATGTTACTAGGAGGTGTCCGGTGTAACACATAATAGTTGTTACTATATGCTACAAATTGTGTTACAACTGTATTGTAGTAACACACATCCTATATGTTACTACCTACGTGGAGTAGTAACGCAATTTTGCTAATATAGGAACACAAGTAGTAACACAATTGTTAACACCTTTAGTCAGCTTTGTAACATAATTAGTAACATAATATATCAAATTTTGTAACACCATAATCGATAGAAGTCAACTACCCTCGTAACACAATTGTCTAACTATAGTAACACCATTATATCAGTATCGCGAAATTTATTTTTTGAAATTAATTGATTTTTGGCACCATGAAAATAAAGAAACTAAAGCACAATATATTTACAAAACATGAGATTATTACCAATATACAATAGTGTAGGACCGATGCATTACAATACAGAAGTAAATACCAACATTATACATACAACACCGGAACATTCGTATCAACTATACCCGAAAAAATACCGGAAAACAGTTGTGAAGAATATTACACTATAGCATTTGGATCAATTCTACAAAAGAAAAACATCTTTATGAATAATATTACATTTTTCAACCTAATAGTGTGAACTACAATTATTGGTATCACTACAGGAAAAAATGTCGCTGCCGTGTAGGCAATATACACGGCAAAGGCCTTCTCAAACACGGCAAAGGTTTTGCCGTGTGTATACACACGGCAAATGCCACACAGCAACGTTTGCCACGGCAAAGGCCCTTTGCCATGTGTTTTCTAAAGAAGACATGGCAAAGTCTTTGCCGTGTGTCTTACACGTAGACACGGCAAAGTAAAGTGAGATAACGATTCCCATTGGAGATGACGGTGTCTATTCTTTGCCGTGTGTCGTTCATAAATCCAACACGGCAAAGGCAGCCTTTGTCGTGTGTCACCCATAAATCCTACACGGCAAAGGCTGCCTTTGCCATGTGTCACGTACACGCCAAAGAGGCCGCCTTTTCAAAATAATTTTTTTAAAAATTCAATTGTTTTTTCAAACTTTTCGGAATAATTTTTACTTGTTAGTCTCTCGTATGGGATACTTTTAACTCTAAGTATGTTTAATATTAAGTCAAATTGCACTCATAATCAAACTTCCCACATGGTCACCTATCCAATCACTACTCTAGCCCTAGCACGCTTAACTTTTTCGTTCCTTCCAAATGAGCTTCCGAGAAAGAAATCATACCTTGTCGATAATACTTTCATATCAATCCTATTAACTCTTGGACCATGATGTCATACATCTCAGTTTTAGATTCCAAACAATTATTTAAGTAGACAACAATGAATAAGTAATAATAATCTTGAATCCAAATAAAAAATAAAATGATTTTTTTTGCTTTTTTCTATTTAATATGGAATAATTCATATATTTAAATCCGTAAATCGGAATTCGACAAATAAAATATCTAAATCGATCAGAAAAATGAGAGGAATCCAAATATGACATCCATATCATATTTTGAACCTAAAAATTATTTTTGTAAAAAATCATGAGCATTAAATCATGAATCTGTAGTTCATATCTGACCTACTTCCTACCGATTCGGCAGAAATTTGTCTTTTTTACCAGGGGTGGACGAAAAGGTTTTAAAATCCCCGGTTGGGACATTGTTCATGTAAGATGGTCTAGTATTTTTGAAAAATGGGGTGGTAGCATTTTTGAATTGAACAGTTGGTGTTGCTTCACAAAATGCCCTGATTTTTGCGCTCCGGAAATAGGAAACGGCTTTTTCGTGCGACAAAAAGGAAAACTTCCTCCTGCAACATTGTTCGCAATCCCATGATGCACATGTATGCACAATATGGGCACATTATCACAAACTATGTCGCGATTATGCCCATAACATTGGTCATTTGAACCGAAAGTCAGGAAACCTCGAATGAGATAGGTCATTTTGTGAAGGTTTTCTTGAGACATAATCAATATACCAACTTTGATATTTTTCCTCCCAACTATGTCACAAAATATGACACCACGCGAACGTCTCCCATTTTTTTGATTTTTTTTGATTTAGTTATGGTCATTTGAAACTATCGTCAAACCCTAATCGAATGGAGGGCATGAAGATTCTTAGCTCGAGGCTGAGCCTCACTAAACTTGCATTGGATCTCTGAAGAAACATCACATTGTGAACCTAAAAATGATTTTTGTAAAAAATCATGAGCATTAAATCATGTATCTGTAGTTCATATCTGACCTACTTCCTACCGATTCGGCAGAAATTTATCTTTTTTACCAGGAGTGGATGAAAAGGTTTTAAAATCCCCGGTTGGGACATTGTTCATGTAAGATGGTATAGTATTTTTGAAAAATAGGGTGGTAGCATTTTTGAATTGAACATTTGGTGTTGCTTCACAAAATGCCCTGATTTTTGCGCTCCAGAAATAGGAAATGGCTTTTCCGTACGACAAAAAGAAAAACTTCCTCCGGTAACATTGTTCACAATCCCATGATGTACATGTATGCACAATATGGGCACATTATCACAAACTATATAACGATTCTGCCCATAACATTGGTCATCTGAACCGAAAGTCAGGAAACCTCGAATGAGATAGGTCATTTTGTGAAGGTTTTTTGAGACATAATCAATATACAAAGTTTAATATTTTTCCTCCCAAATATGTCACATAATATGACTCCACGTGAAGGTTTCACATTGTTTTGATCATTTTTGAATTTTTTATGCCTGTTTTAAACTATGGTCAAATCGGCGAGCATGAAGATTCATATTCAACATAAATATCTAATATTTGAGTGTAGATAGATAGATCTTATTTTTCTACAAATTTTGATATATTATTTCTATTTTTCTGAATTAAAATGATTTTTTAATGATTTTCCTAAGAGTAATGTGATAAAAGGAAAAAAAGAAAAAAAAACTTTGCCGTGTATACTACGGAATACATACGGCAAAGGCCCTTTGCCGTGTATACTACGG
The DNA here is from genome assembly GCA_023614405.1 of Avena insularis. Taxonomy (NCBI): domain Eukaryota; kingdom Viridiplantae; phylum Streptophyta; class Magnoliopsida; order Poales; family Poaceae; genus Avena; species Avena insularis. Next base: position 598,498,240 of record CM042686.1, on the reverse strand, counting down.
AATACACACGGGAAAGAGCAGGCGAGGGCACACGGCAAAGAGCAGGCGAGGGCACACGGCAAAGAGGCCACCGTCTGTAGCCGTTAGCTCATTCCCGTCAAGTGGACCTGTGGGGTCACGGGTCCCACCTCGTTGCCGTGATGACACCTATGCCATGTGTCGCTGTTGACTTTGCCGAGTGTTTTTTCTTTGCCGTGTTCCTTTGTAGGTCTTTACCGTGTTCTTTTTCAGAAATTTGCCGTGTTCGTGTACTTTGCCGTGTACTTTTTAGGTTGCACACGGCAAAGACAAACTTTGCCGTGTTCTAATCCATTTGGCACACGGCAAAGCCGTGTCTACACGGCAGCGACATTTTTTCCCGTAGTGTACGTGAAGTCTTCAAAATTGATTTGCTTCGTGATCCAGCAGCTATGAAGAAATCAACTACAACTCAATCATCCTTCTTTCGAACCTGCAAAAGAAAAAAAGATGTTATAGTTATGATTTAGTGTAAAGTCAGCTCGAGAGTCACGCTACTATTAAGTCAAGTTAGAGCAGAACTTAGGATATAACGTGGAAGAGAGTGCATACTTGCAAGCCTAGCCAAGAGCAGAATTGAGATGTGTAGAAGGGAGTGCTTGACCAACTACTTTATCTCATAACACCATCAAGAATTTTATTTATATAATTGCAACAGATATAGCTATGTGCCTTCTTTTGAGAGAAAATAGTGGTGGAATATGATGAGAGCAGATATATAATAGAAAGGTATCATAGGCAGCAAATGTGACTAGCATGTTTCATCATATACAAGAAGATAGATGCACGAAGTTTACGAAAGGATCTCTCTGTTGCAGAACAAGAACTAGAGGATTATTTCCAAACTACAAGCATGGAAACCTCTGAGGGGCACGGTACATCAACTTGAAATTTCAGAACATGCAAAACTTGGGCGTAACAGCTTTGCTCCTAATGTTAACTAGCCAGGTCGGACAAATATTGGTCGAGAACATGTTCGGTTGCTCACCTTGCATGTTATCGATGAAGATGGATTGCGACGACGAGATCCTTCACCGCGACGGTATATTGCGCCGAAGTAGCAGCGCTCACTGCATCACCGACCATGGCAACCATTTACAGACCACGTGACCACCTTTTGAAGCAAGATAGGAGATCGTCGACGTCCGCGAAAACCTGCCCGTCTTCCTCCCTGCGATGCCACTCCCCTGTGTCTCGCGCGGACATGGTGCCGTTGAGCATGCGGGATCGGTCGTGAGGGCGAGCAGCGCGGCGTGCGTGGCATACGGAGGCACCTATCCCGGCGAATCGGAGGAGGGGAACGTTGGTAAGGACCGACCGATTTGAGAAGGCGCCTGAGGCGGATGGCTGCGCGGGGGGCCGTCGGTTCCGTCACTTGCCCGTGTGGGCATACGATCGAGGAGATGGGAACAGTTAGGGACGGCTCGGAACTGGTGCGGTTGGTGAAGGTTAGCTGCTGCTGGAGGCGGAAGAGGATGCTCGGACGGGCGGAGGAGAGATCGGCACGGCGGCATGGGGAGATGAGCAAGGCGGCGCTAGGGTTCTTGCTTCAAGGGCGGATCTCGATCCAGATCGATCGGGGTGGCGCTTGGATATAAAGCGTAATTAAGGGGCGGCGTCGCAGAGTCGCAGTTTGAGAAATCGTCGGAAACAGGGCCGGTTTGGATTAGTACCGAAGCCAACCGCACCGAGATATACGTACGTCTTGCACGTATACGATTAAAAAAGCACATGCTGAAGCATGTAGCATCTCACGGTGCACGTGCACGAGACAAAGAAAAGCTGCAACAATCAGGCGTTATTCTTTTCATTATTTATTTTTCTCAATAACTGCATCTAAGTTTAATCTATATATTTTTCTCGGTTTTAGATATAATACGCGCATACATACATTTGCAAAACTAGTAAAAATACCGTGTCAGTAGTAAGTCACAAACCAAATAGAGGTCGAATGGTTGAAAAGAAGCATGAAGAAATTTGACGTGGAAATAATGAATTGACATAGGCATGATCTCTGGTAATTAACAGAAGTGGTAGTCATCGTATTAGTTTGTGACGTGACGGGATTTCACCTAACAGAACAAAGTTTATTTTGGAATCATGTCAACCCGAGGTTGTATGCAAAAGTGATGACAAGTTAGTTATCATTCAAATTTGACGATAATTGAACTCGTTCAAGATATTTCTCGAGGATTCGAATTCAATACAAGTAACATATTATTGGGACCTAAACTAACATCATATAGTTTATTGACTGGTTCTGGTCAACGGAAAGAGTTCGTAGTGGGTTGCTGCTTGAGTGAATCAAAGATAATAATCAATCAATTTATTTTTGGTGTCGTTTCAATCATACGTCGTACAGAAAAACGACGGTAAAATTACTCAAATCATTCATGTGGAAGTGTGGTGACGGTGATGGTGAGGATTTGCTTTTCAATTCAGGTCTTTTTATTTTTATTCTTGGTATTTGGATATTAAAATATGAATCTAGAAATATACTAAGATTCTTTAAAGATAACTTTCCTTATATTTAGTATTTAATTTTTTTAGAAAATAAAATATATTTAAGACTCTCTCCACTTATTCAGGCTGAATAACTCTTCTGAGACCCCTGTTTTTTATATATCCTCTCTTAGATTTTCCATTGGGCCATTGGTGAAGGAAAAAAAATCCAATGCAGATCGTAATTTTGGGTCTCATTCATGGGCTATTTGGTGAAGAAAAAAGGGCGATGTAGATCATACACTTGGGCCTTTGAGTGGGCCAAAAGCTGAAACATTGTGAATAGACCGGAAATGTTGTTTCAAATCAGGGATGACGATTTGGTCTAATGGTTTGCACGACGGCTGTGCTGATTGCTTGATTCTTGGTTCGATCCCCGGTAGACAACTAACTTTAATACCTTCCCTTAGGTTAGACAACTAACTTTAATACCTTCCCTTAGGTTAGGCTATTATCGCATCCCCTGCCAGGTTTTGCTTCTATAATTATAGATTTAACGGAAAATGTTGTTATTCTTTTCTCCTTTTCCCCGCTAGTAACATTGAGTACCCAACGCATCTTTATGTGTTACCTATAATCCTCATTTGTAACATGTTGTTAGCAACTCAAATTTGTGTGTTATTATAGCAATATCCCTGTAACACCTTTTCGGACCTTACCTAGTTTGTTTTACTATTTACACTTGCAACACAAATGTTATGTTACAACAATTTTACCGGTAACACATATGCCCATGTGTTACATGATTGTGTTACCAAAACTCTGGTATCTTGTAGTGACATGATCGAGACCCCTCTCAGATCAATAATCAGAAGCGGGACCTGGAGATCCATACTGACTCGCACACATTCAACGATGACTTCTGTGATCGAGAGAACCTTTAATGATAGTAACTAAATCCCTTTGTCTTGTGATATATTACATGTCCAAGATCCGATCATCAGTATCTTAATACTTAGTTTGATCTCGTTACCGAAATGCACTCTTTTCTCGTTCCCGTGATATAACATTCTAGTGATCATATCACTTGCTTGCAAGCTATCTTAATGTGATATCACCAAGAGGGCCCAGAGTATATCTATCCGTCATCGGGATTGACAAATTCCACTCTTGATCCATGAGCCTCAATATTACACCTTCGGAATACCCGAACCCATCTTTATAGTCACCCTATTACGGTGTGACATTTGATGTTATCAAAGTATTCTTCTGGTGTTAGCAATTAACATGATCTCATGGTCTAAGGATAAAGATTACTTCGTATGATGTTATAGAAATATAAACATAATAACTTTGATCTTAATGCTATACTTCGGATGAATGTTCATCACATCATTCACCAATGTTGTGACCTTGTTATTAACAACATCCAATGTCCATGATCAGGAAACCTTGACCATCTTGTTAATCAACGAGCTAGATTATAAGAGAGGCATAACTAGGAACCCTTTATTTGTTTATTAAACACACATGTATTAACGTTTCCAATTAATACAATTATAGCATGTAAAATAAAGTTTTTATCATAAACATGGAATAAGATAATAACAATTTTATTATTGCCTCTCAGGCATATTCCCTTCAGTCTCCCACTTACACTAGAGTCAATAATCTAGTTTGTAAACTTGTGCATTCAACACCTATGGCTTTCTGGTGTTGCATATATGCATTTGCTAGTGGTAAACATAATGTCCGGATTTGACACTTTCAGATCCGTGTGTATATGCATGTCTTTGCATCTCTACGCAACTCATTCTCAAATGAGATGGCATTGTATAAATTTGGTCGTTTGGTGAGACCTTTAGTTCGTTTGGGTTAAAACATGTTGATAGTATTGTCATACAATATATCTTCATAGTATTAGCTCACTGTGAACCACACCTAGTTTGATAAAAAAACTACTTAACACAAATACCCTCCTTTGCTGCTACTATAGCAGTCATATACTTAGCCTTTTTGTTGTAGTATCCGTCACAATGTCTTAACTTTGGAATTCATCTAAATCCATCATGGAACTTCCTTTCCATTACATTGTTCCACCCATAGTTTAAATTGATATAAATTTAATTTGTATCTTGTGACAAACTAGTATCAATGTAACACTTTACAATGACCTACTTTCAACTATTTCTCACTTATACATGATATATTCTTAGTTCTTCCAAAGCTCATAAGAATATCTTACCTATCGTCCAATGATCATCTTATGAATCATTCTGGTATATGCTCACAACATTTAGAGCATAGGACATATCTGGATATGTACATATCACGGTATTATTGATCAAAATATTCACGTGATTTCAATCACCAAGTGTCAAAACACTTGAATCTCATTTCATTCACCAAGTGCCAATACACTTGAATCTTGATTCAACCTTTTCCATGCGGCAAGAACCTTTCTTGTCATTTACATATTGAACTCATTCAATATCTCATATATGTACGTCTAACACAACCATATTAGCGCCTCAATCTATCCATATAGACTTTGATGCCAAATATTCTGGTTTTGCCCAAGTCTTTCATCAAAATCTAATTTTAATGAACTCCTTAACCCGTGTCAATAAAAGATACATCATTTCCAATCAAAAATATGTACTCTACATAATGTATTGGAAATTTGTCTCAGCGCTCCCACTTAATTTCTTGCAAATACAAGCATCTTCATCGTTTCCGATGAAATTAAACATTTTAACAGATTCATCATGGTGAAGATTCCAACTCCGTTATACTACTTCAACCATCGAAGTTTTCATGCACTTTTAGCATCCTTTGAGTTAACAAAACCCTTCGGACCGTGTCATGTACACGTCCTAGGTAACCATTCTATTAGAAGAACATTGTTTTGTTTCTTCAACTATCATATATCAAATTATATGTAGTGGTTGCTACATTAATTCGTCAAGAGTAAATATCGCTATGAAAGATCAAATCTTGTCATATTTAACTCCTTAACCATTTTCGTGAATTCTTTTCCGACATGTCGACTATTTCATAGATGTCAAACATCCATGTCTATTTCTTTATAGATCCAACACGATCGATAGGCTTCATGCCTTTTCGGAGGGTCTTCCAAGTTCAAAACTTGATTTCTCGTGTATGGAAACTATCACAGATTTTATGACTTCTAGTCCTTTTATGGAGTCAAGGCCCATCATCGCTTCTTTGCATGCAGTCGGTTCATCATTGTCAAAACAATACCGACTTGTTTATCAAATCTAGCTATTTGATCGTTACCTGTGCATACGGTTCAAACAGGAACTATAATATCCAAAACCACAACATTTGTAATCACAGGAGCCATGAGCATTCTGGCCGTCACCGGGACACTTTCCGGCGCTGCGCTACTTAGCACATATAGCTAAGGCTCAATAACCTTATCAAAGTTCTATTGTCCTCCCACTTAACTTTTCACGAAAAAATCCTTCTAAAAAAACTTAACGTTCCAAGCGACAAACTCTTTTTTCATCGGTGTTATGGAGGAATACCCAACAATTCTTTGGGGTAACCTACAAAGAAGTGCTTATCTGACTTTAGTTGTAAACATTTTACTCATGCATAGCATACCAAATTTAAGGAAACATAACTCGGGTTTTATCCCGAACCATAACCCATATGGTGTCATTTCAACGGATCACGATGGTGCTCTTTTCAGTGTAAAAGCGGTAGTCTCTAAAGCTTTAATCCTTAAAACATAATGGCAGTTTTATAAATGACACATTTGATCTTACCATGTAAAACAAGGTTCATTGGATCTATCGAATATGCCATACTCCCATGGTTTATCGGGAATGCAAATCCATGGAACAATTCCTCCAATCTTAGGTGTTTTTCTAAACATGTAACTCAAATTTCTTCCTTTACGATCGAATCATAAACTCTTTATTTTCTTGTTACAATGATTTTCAACTTCATCTTGAATGTATCTGAACAATTTTCAAATGTTTCATACTTCTTCCTTATTAAGTAAATATACAGATATATTCACTCAAATTTACAGAGAAAGCATATGAAGTCGAAATATCCACCGCACATGGCTACATATATTGGACTATATACATCAATATGCACAATTTCCAATAAGTTAGTCACCCGTTCCCATTTGGCCTATGAACGGAGTTTCAATTATCCCGAGGAAAGTCTCACAAGCATCATTTGATCAAAATCAAAGACTCCAAAAATCCATCAACATGGAGTTTCTTCATGTTTTCTTTCCAATATAATTTAAACGGCGATGTCACTTCATAAGTGATCTTTCAATCATTTGTCTTGCGACATTTTAGCATTGGTTTTATGGACGTGATTTCTCCAACTATACTTGTAAAAGTTCATCCATCTTCTATGGAATATGGTAATTATTTGAACAACCATTGTTCTCATAATACCAGAACATGTCTTTAAGTAATTCCTGAGTTGATCACTGAACCAGAATTATGTTTGTACATAAATGGCAAGAAGCAATGTAAGTGGCATAGATGCATTTCATGCACTAGGATCTACATAGATATAGAAGTATAAAAGCTCCATCTGATGTGATGTATAATGTCATGGCGGGGCTAGTTCGCTTTTAACATAAAATGATGTGTCCCAGGGCCCATTGCCCATGAGAAAGCCCTCGAGGTTGATCTAAAGTAACTGTAAGCTCCTGGAATCTGATCTCGTTCTGCTGCCATGACTATAGTATATACACAAAGGATAGCAAAGTGTGTTTCGAAGTTTAGATGACAACGGTGAAAAACGACCGTCATCATAAACACTAGAAACAAAGTCTCATTTTGTTGCCATACAAATACTTCGACCCATTATACGATAATGGTGTGAATGTCAAAATTAGGAAGACATTAACGATTTGCAAAAGACATAATGATCTGGTAAAACAGAACATGGACATGACGTTTATATGAGTAAAATGCGAGCTGGATTATTTGTACTCTAGTGCAAGTGGGAGACTGAAGGAGATATGCCCTAGAGGCAAATAATAAATAGGTTTTTATTGTCATATCTCAATTAGTTTATAATAGTTTCATATTATGCTATAACTTTGCCAAGTAGAAACATTGGTACAGGTGTGGTATGAAACAATAAAGTCCCTAGTAGCCTCTATTCATACTAGTTCGTTGGTCACCAAGATGATCTGGGTTTCAAGATCATGGGCATTTATGCCGACTGACAACGAGATCATATCATTGGAGAATGATGTGATTGGACATTCCTCGAAGGATTGCAACACGATCAAGTCATATAGTTCATTGTTGCAATAGCTATACCTAGACTCCTTCTTCTTAGACCGTGAGCTCATATTACTCACTGTTTCCCTAGGCTGCTTAGACTGCATCAACCGTCATCTGGTAATACGGTAGCCATAAAGGTGTACATTGGGTATTCCGAAGGAACAGTAGATGACATGTGACTGCAAGACCGGGATCTGTTCACCCACATGACGGGTAAAGATACATACGGCTGGCTTGGTGAGATTACATCTATAAATGTTGCAACATATGACTCGGTCACGGGGATGTAATATCACGGTAACAAGAAAACAGAACTTGTTGTGAACGAGATTGAACAAGGTATGTGATACCAATGATCGGATCTCGGACAAGTTGTATCGAGAAACAAAAGGAAGAGGATGCTACATTTAGCGGTTCAAACGATATTGTCATCAGGAATGCACAAGGGTCACATGGATATCCCTGGTCCCTCTGTTGATCATTGATACAGATCATGTCTAGAGCATTCCCGATCCGTGAGAGGATTCACTTAAGGGTACGATGAGAGCGATCATTCGTAAGATGGAATCACAGTAGAGAAAGCTGGAATTGTTCTGCGGAGAAATCCGAAGTTGTTTGGAGAAAGAATAAAGGAAAAGACCCGAAAAGTGTTTTCGGAAAAATGGGAATTTAAATATATATTTATTATATGTTAATTGTGAATTAATATATTCTAAATAATATTTATATTGAGATTTATGAAGGCAACTTTTATATTAGGCCAAATCCCAGAGGGAAAAGGCCTAGAAGAAAAGCTGCAGAAAAAGGAAAAGAAAAAGGTAAAAATAGCTAGCCCGTGGTGGCAGATAACTTCACACTGCAGCAGATGCAATGCAGCTGGTGCACACAAGGGCGCGGATACTCCGCCACATGGGGCGGCCTTGCAGCGCCGCGACAGCGGCCAACTCGACTCGGCTCAGGGGAGGAGCTCTGGGGCCGCAGGGCCGCCTGACCACCGACTCACGCCCGGCCCACGAGGTCCGCTCACCTAGGCACGCCGCATGGGGCGTGTGGGGCATGGGCATAGCCCAGCCCTGCTGCTGCCTCTTCTTCTGCTAGGCTGCTGGCGCCCTGGGCGCCCATCCACCTCTTGGCTCTTTACTCTTGCTAGTTGATGGGCTGGCAGTCCTAGCCCAACCGGCTTTCCGCTTTCCTTTTTCCCTTTTTCCCTTAGTTTTAGTCCCACATGGGGCACCTAATGGAGAGGGCACACCCCCCTCCGCCTATATAAAGGGGTGCCCATGGGAGGACTAAACACAACACAATTTGAGAAATCCTTTGGTTGACTTTCTCGCTCCCTCTCTCTATACCTTGTGACCATGGCCCCAAGTCTGGGTTGTGCGATCGAGGCACACCTGCAGCACGCCGTTGCGCTACAGGGATTCCTAGCCGGATATCAACTTCCGCACTCCCGGCGGGATCGGGGAGCCGGAGGTCTCATCGTGCACCGGATGTGTACGAAGACACGAGGCGCAACTCTTCGGGCGCTTAAATGTCGTGAGCCGGAGCTGTTGCACGATGAAGATGATGAAGGAGCAAGGGGTGACCTGCGAGGATCTTCGCGACCTTGAGGTCGGCTACGAGTAAGACTACTTCAACCACGTTCCCCGCGGAACGTTAACCGCGTACGGTCTACAAGGGTATGTATTTTATACATATCGGTCGTTACTGCATTATTACATAGATAGATCCTAGGCAGTTTTGGGGTTACATCGCAGGAAATTTTTTGTTTTCTGCTGCGATCCCCAACAGTGGTATCAGAGCCGATCTATGCATAGGAGTGTTGTACGGCCAGTACGCACAAGTATTGTGCGGGCATTGATCTCTTAGTTGTTACCCTCTAACGTGTACTTGTTTATATCGCGGTATTGTTTGATGAAGTGGCCCGGACCGACCTTACGCGTATTCGTACGCGAGACTGGTTCCACGCTCAACATACGGCTTGTACCGTATAAGTGGCTAGCGGGTGTCTGTCTCTCATTCGATAGTTGGTATAGCATTTACAATGGAGGGCCCCAAAAGGGGTGTAATAGAGACAACTGCCGGATCCATGTTGTGGTTGGAAAGTTCGTAGTTTAGAAACGGTTCTAGTGCGAAAGCCCTAACAACCACGTAAAACTTGCAATAGATAAAGTAGAGGCGTCTAACTTTATTTTGCAGGGGGGCATGTGATTATGATATGGCATTGGTCGTTACAAAGGTAAAATAGTTTACTTTTCTATTACTAAGTAGTATAGTAATAGTCATTGTTCCGATGGATGATCTGGTGGAGGCGTCATGGGCTTGGCGTCAAACCAAGGGCAAGATGGAGATCATGCCGGAGCGCTCGATGGAGATCAAGGCGCAAGAAATACCATATCATATCACATTTTACATATGATGTTGATACCTGTTTTACATCTTATTATGTGCTAGTATTAAGATACTCAATGGTAGCAAATAAGATAATCCCTATTTAATTCCAAGGGTTAATTGGATCTATGCCACTCTAATTTTCACCACTTGAAGATATGCCATTACAAAAACCGAACTTGGAGATATGCCACTCCAACTTCTCTATACCTCTCTCAATGCCATTTTCTCCACTTAAAGAGAATAACAGTTAAAAAATACATGTATTTCGGTCGCATACTAGTACATGATGAATCGTGAGCTACAGCTAGCTAGACATGCACTACTAGTACATACCCAAGTAGTATACGTATAGCAGGCATGCACTGGTGTATAGGAGCCTCATCTCGTATCGATTCGATGGGGTCCATCAGCTGCAGAAGGTCTACGCAGCTACAGGGGCAACCTGACTTCCTCCTCTTGGTCGTGAGATGGGCAATCGAGGAACCTGCAGCTTGAGGAGACGCGCATTGGGAGATTCTTCAGTGTGGTGTACTCCCTAGGCGGGCGCTGGTAGTCCTGACCCGGTGTACTATGGAGGTCAGAGGACGGGCTCCGAGGCGGTGGGCTACGGCCGATGGCACCATGGGAGCGGGGCACCAGAGGCGAGGGTGGCAAGCTGGGAGATCGTGCGGTGGAGGAGCAATAGAGGCGTCAAATCGGGGCTGTGGTGGGTAGATCGGGAAGTTTCAGGCCTTTGCGATGGTTTTGCTGGGCTAGGCCGTGGGGGCTCATGGTGAATCTTGGTGCGGCCTGCTGATGAGCAGGCGGAGCTACATGTGAGAAGCTGGATTGGGATTTTTTTTCTTAAAATGTGGGGAACGAGAGGTTGACGAAGGGAGACATTGTGCAGGACCTTGGACGTAGCTGCGTTTCGAAGTACGGTATTTTGGAAGTATATTAGCTGTATATGGTTTGGTAATGACTAGAATGGCATCGATAGAAGTATGGTGGAGTTAGAGTGGCACATCTCCAAGTCCAGTTTTTGTAATGGCATATCTCCAAGTGGTGAAAATTGGAGTGGCACAGATCCAATTAACCCTAATTCCAATGTTTTGTGTTCCCCTTGTGTGTACACCACCAAGAAAGTTCTTCGGTATGAGGCGCCCCGCGGTGAGTAGGGGTCAGACATATCTATGTTCGCATACAGTGGGTGTAATCCATGTTGCACAGCGAATACACACAAGTTAGATTTGGCGAGCCTAGCATGTGCAGACATGGCCTCGAAACACAAGAGATCGAATGATTGAGCATGAGTCACATGGATGATGTGATTGACATTAGTGAATGTCTACCTTTGATACTGCACTGATGACCATGACGATCGTGGGAGGTGCATAGGATAGGGATCATGTGATCACTAAAATTGTCCAGGGGATGACAATTTTAGTGGAGACCAATTATAAATTGATCTCTTATTATGAACTTAGTCTAGATGTCTGTTTGCAAATATCTTAGTAGATCTTAGCCTATCCCACTGAGGTCCTTTGCGACCATGTGAATATATTTCTTAATTAAGAACTTAGAAAAAGGGTCCAACTTCATAGAGTAATACCCACGCCTGAGGGATATCCTCGTAAAAGGTGATCTTCTCTTCTTGATACAATAACCATTAGGAGATAATTCGATGACTCCAGAATGTTTGCAAAAACACTTAGTGATCTTGCATTAGAGTTAAGAACTCTTAGAAGGGCTTGATTGCAAAAGGAGGTCATGGATGAAAATGGTATATGCAAGATATACAAATTATAAATGTGATCCTTACAAAACTCGTTGCAGTTTGCAAAGTATTTGATGCTTGTCCTGTTTTGCGAAAACAGGATGATCTACTTGAGAATTGCTGGTTTTGAGGCAACGTGAATTGATGACGGCAAGCAAAATAGTTGATGGCCGACATCACCTCTTCCCTCATAGTTTGTCATTTGGATTAGTGGACTTGAATATAAATTTGTAATCCTTGTATGTGTGTCTTGCTTTTGGCGAGACGATTATTCATATGAACAAGTTACAAGCCAGTTTGTACTATTCTTATGAACAATACCTTATGGTCACATTATGATTATAAACAAGTTATTCTCATCACTATGTTAATGATAATAGTTTAAACATTTATAAAAGGATTAGAATGCTAAAAGATATCCAATGTTTAATAATGAAATGACACTACAGTTTAAGTCATTTTGGTTATTGCAGGTTCTTTATGAAAGATCGGGGTCCTAGATGCTTAATCTAGAGACTTTGCAAAACCATGCCTCTTGGGCAGAATGACTAAAACTCCGCATTCTGGTAAAATGGTGATATGCGAAGAAATGTTGAATCTTATACATAGTGATGTATCATATTTCCAACAAGTAGTGGAAATCATTGTGGACTTAAGTGAATAAGTGTATTTACTTAATGAAACATGAAGTTTGAAATGATTTGAATTGTTCAAATGAGTTCATAACTAAATGGGATATTGAGTTAATAAGAATTAACAAGTCTCTTTGATTTGATCGACATGACTATGGTATTCAAGTTAAGTTTAGCATAAAAGGAACTTGTGAAAGATGTTTCTCAAATTATGATAATTGGATGAATTCAAACTTTGTTGAAGTGTCTAAACATTATAATCTTTTTGTATTAGATACATATTATCTCTTATCAGGGTTATAGTTGTCATTTAGAATTAGAAATCAAAATAAGCAAACACTCATTTGAAATACAAAGGAACATCTAAAGATTCGTGGAAACAATACCATAAGTGTTATGGCATGTTCGAGTTTCTGGAGATTTCGATAAGTCGAAGTGGTGGCGAATAAACAAGTATTTGTAGAGCATTCTTAGGAAGCTTTGAATGCATCGTCCACAATGGGCAAACCTGCTGTTGTCCTAAGTTGATGTGTCTTGATGAAGATACAGGTGGAAGAAAGTAAAATATCAAAACAAGGTATTTGACGTTACCTCCGGATTGTTGAGTGGCACAGCGGAATTTGTTTCGTGAAACCAAACTCTGCAAATAGAGGAGAAACCAATGATAATGATCATAAAGTTTCAGGGAATACTTTTACTAAAGAAAGTACGATTCAACTATATATTCTACAAATTTGTGGAATTATATATTGATTCACTTGTCTTGTTTTGAACAAGACATACCTACGAAATACAAAGAAGCGTGATGGACCTAAGTACGAGAAATGAATGGTCATTGAAATCTCATTAGTGGAATTCTCGTTTTGATGGTGATCAAAGAATTTTGGAACGTCCAATATTATCGAGAGGACCTAGGTTTGAGTGGGAGCAAATCAGCTTGGCTAATTCATAATATGTAGCTGACATATTTTGAGTGGGAGCTAAGTGAAATCCCTAGATCTCATACATGAATGCCATATTTGAGTGGGAGCGTGAAATCATTCTGGGATATGTGGACGACATATATGAGTAATGTGATTGATATTAATAATATTTAAGTTAGATAAGTTAGGATGAAGTTAAAGTTATTAAACAATAAAATCTATCAAGATAGATTGGTGAGTTTAATAAACACTGAATGTCAAATGCTTCCTGGACTTGATTCTGAAAGATGTTCAGAAAGTCCTAAGCAAGATTCTGAAGTAGCTCATAATGGACCAAGGTAAGAAAGAAGTTCTTACTATATGAAGCATTGAGTATTGCAACTATGGTTAAAAGAAAGAGATGCGTTGCATCTCCTATGCCTCAGTCATAGGTTCTTACATATAACCATGTTGTATACTCGACGTAATGTGACCCAAAGTTCTGGTTGATAGGACAAAGTCTTAACTGTAAGAACATGTCTTTAAGTAATTCCTGAGTTGATCACTGAAACAGAATTAAGTTTGTACATAAATGGCAAGAAGCAATGTAAGTGGCATAGATGCATTTCATGCACTAGGATCTACATAGATATAGAAGTATAAAAGCTCCATCTGATGTGATGTATAATGTCATGGCCGGGCTAGTTTGCTTTTAACGTAGAATGATGTGTCCCAGGGCCCAGTGCCCATGAGAAAGCCCTCGAGGTTGATCGTTCCCTGCGGAACGTTAACCACGTACAGTCTACAAGGGTATGTATTCTATACGCATCGGCCATTACTGCATTACTACATACATAGATCCTAGGCAGTTTTGGGGTTACATCGTAGGAAAATTTTTGTTTTCTGCTGCGATCCCCAACAAACATGTATATCATCTATATACCTTAGCTGGACATTTCCAGTCCTTTATTTTCTGCCAAATATTTTGTAGATTCTCTTTTAGCATTTACTTTTTGTTTTAAAAGAATCTATCAACATCAACAGTGGTGCCATACATATGACACATAATCCAAAGCATGTATAGTTAAATACTAATACTTTTGCTGTTGATCACCATCATCAAATGTTTGGTGTCCTTTCAAAAATCTATTCTTTACTAATCTTTTAGTGCAGTAAACATTTTACCTACATCTTCTATTCATCCTTATCATGACAACTTTCATTATCAAGCTACTATAGCTTATAAGGACAAATCGTGAGTATAATGTCAGTTCCCAAAACATTTTTGGGAGATTAGGACGTCTAGCGTCTCCAATATTCACAAATTCTCATACAATCTGAGAACATGTAATTTGCTAAATTATACTCTATCATACTGCAACCATAAACATTGTTTCAGATATCAAATATCTTCCACACATGATGGTTTCTGAAACAATTCTTTTAGCTCCTAGATAGCTGATGGCTCTGAAATATAGCCATCTACGTCGACATTTAAACTGGATATTAATCATATTCTTGATGAAATATCTCTCTAAACCTGCCACTAATGCTAATATTCAGAGGGGTATGCAATCCTTTCTTTTGTATTTTTCCTGCGTAGATAATGTCGTTTAAAGGACGGAATCACTACATTAAAGTCAAATATACGAGATTTCCAACAACCAGAAGAAACCAGGAGCCGAAAAACAGAGGTAGACGCTTTAACGACCAACTATACGGTCGGAGCAAAAATTCTGACCGTATAGCTCCGATCGTATAGTTAGCGCCGCTACCGTTAGGTCAAACAGAACAACTTTTGTGAAGGACCCCTATATAAAGAAGCCTCGGGCGACAAGAAAAGAAGCCAGACCTCGCCAAAAAGTCTCTGCCACAGATCACCAGCCGCCTCCAGATCTCCAAACCCTTCTCCATCTCCATAGCCATATTCCACCACTTGTAATAGTAGATCTCTTCTCCGATTGGTGACATTGTAAGACTATTGCTATCAATCTTATGATTTTCATTACAATGTTTGTGATTGTTGATCTCATCTCTATGTGTGAGTAATTCTCCTTGGGCTAAGGGCTTCATCCTAGCCATGTAGCAATTGTGCATGTGATGTATCATAGATGGGATCGTGTATTAGTTTGTATGACATGATGATTATTGTATCCTCTCTTGCCTCAATCCAAGGACTTGTCAGGTACCCAAGACCCCGAGGGTTGAGCCAGGTATAGGGAGTATGAGTGATGACTGATCTGAAGGTTGGGAACCCTAGTGACAGAAGGGGTAGTACGGCTGTATGTGACGGAGTTGCTTGGATTAACGGTGACATCACTATGCATATCATTAGTTCTCTTTCTTCTATGGATGAGACTAGTAGGTTATTGCTATAAGCGGTTGCGGAGGCAATAGCAATTATGGATGCACTTCCCACATATAATTTACCTTGCTCTAACAAGTACACACATACTTTATTTCTATCTCTTATTTCCATCAGATGTTTTGCACAGCTACAGGTGAAACCGAATGCCCTAGGCCCTCTCTCTCCATCATCGACAACAACAAAAATACGCAAGCTATTGGTCCAGTAAAAACACAAAAGGAATTCTAAAACTCCCGAAGGTCTGTTAAAGTAACTTCACTACACATTCGCTTCCCGAGGATTCGATAACCTAGGTCTACTAGGGAAAAAGAAGTTATACTACATCCATAATCCGCATCGAAGGTATCAAGCTTTTTTTTGGCGGCGTTGCCGAGGAAGCAATAGCTACCCTGGTGAGGTTATTAGGAACCTTGCTAGTTTTAATTCTTTTTTTAAATTTTGTTAGTTTGCTTTCATTCTTTATTTTATAAACCAAAACAATTAGTTAGTCTTTAAATTCTTGCTTTTACTATTATAATTATTTATCTAAGAAAACTCAAAAATATAGGAAGTATGGCTGAAAAGAAGCTTGGAGAGTTTTCTACACCCAATAATGATTATTTGCTTACTCCTATTACTCGGTCAGCAATTGCTACTGATGACTATGAAATTAAGCCCCATTACTTAAGTTTGGTTCAACAGAATCAATTTGGAGGCTCTGTTGTTGAAGACGCAGATATGCACTTGAATACTTTCACTAAAATATGTGATATGATGTGTATAAAAGACGTTGACCCTGATGCGGTTAAATTGCATCTATTTCCTTTCTCTCTAAGAGGGAGAGCTAAAGAATGGTTGCTATCTTTGCCTAATAATACTATTACATCATGGGTGGGATCTACTTCTTTATTTATGCCTAAATTTTTCCCACCTGCAAAAACTATGCAACTTCGATCTAATATTATTGGCTTTAGACAGGAAGAGCGTGAGCCACTAGCGCTTGCATGGGCGAGGATAAAAGAATGCCTAAGAAACTGCCATAGTCATGGGATGGAAGATTGGTTAATCCTCCATTTATTTTGCAATGATCGTAATCACGTGTCTAAGTCTATGCTTGATACTGCAACTGGAGGAACATTTATGGGTAAACATATTAGTAAAGCAGCTGCTAGACAATATGCAAGAAAACCATGCCCAATGGCATGTGGAAAGATAAAACACTAAGAAGGTGAACTCTATCTCACCACAAGAGAACGGAGATCTCAATGCTAAGTTGGATGAGCTCATACTAGCCGTAAAAGGTAAGGAAACTCAGGTAAGAGCCACCCCCAAAACAAACATAGAAGAAATAGACTCCATAACCCTGCTTGGAAGAAGAGTTACAATCTTAACTTTTAGAAACACTATGCTAGTCCTGCAGGTAACTCTAATAATAATATGGGAACTAGTAATGGTAGTCTCCAAGAAACGCTTAAGTCTTTCATGAAGGGAATATGCCCGAGAGGCAATAATAAAGTGGTTATTATCTTATTCCATGTTTATGATAAATGTTTATTTTGCATGCTATAATTGTATTGATCGGAAACATCAATACATGTGTGTTTAATAAACAAAAAAGGTTCCTAGTTATGCCTCTCTTATAGACTAGCTTGTTGATTAACAAGATGATCAAGGTTTCCTGATCATGGACATTGGATGTTGTTAATAACAAGGTCACAACATTAGTTGAATGATGTGATGAACATTCATCCGAAGTATAGCATTACGATCAAGTCATTATGTTTATATTGCTATAAAATCATACGAAGTGATCTTTATCCTTAGACCATGAGATCATGTTAATTTCTAACACCTGAAGAGTATCTTGATAACATCAAACGTCACACCGTAACAGGGTGACTATAAAGATGGGTTCAGTGCTACGAAGGTGTTATGTTGAGGCTCATGGATCAAGAGTGGAATTTTTCAATCCCGATGACGGATAGATATACTCTAGGCCCTCTCGGTGATATCACATTAAGATAGCTTGCAAGCAAGTGATGTGATCACTAGAATGTTATATCACGGGAACGAGAAAATAGTACATGTCGGTAACGAGATCAAACTAGGTATGGAGATACCGATGATCGAATCTCAGACATGTAATATATCGCGAGACAAAGGTATTTAGTTACTAGCGTTAAAGGTTCTCACGATCACAGAAGTCATCGTTGAATGTGTAGGAGTTAGTATGGATCTCTAGGTCCCGCTTCTGATTATTGATCTGAGAGGGGTCTCAATCATGTCTGCATTATTCGCGAACCGTAGGGTGACACACTTAAGAGTTACCGAACACCATTTTGGAGCACATATGTTTCAGACGAAAGAATTGCAAAGCGCAGGAATTGTTTCGATAGAAACCAGAAATTGTTTCGGGTGAAATTGCAGAAAGTGGTTCTGCATGTGATATTGAAATATTGCAAGGGGTTATATGTGAATGTTTATTAATTAAAGTAATTAACAAAATTCTGAATAAATCTAATAAAAGATTTTTATTAAATGAGAGAGCATTAAACTTGGAGAATTTTAATGCATTTAAGGTAGGGACTTTAAAGGGGAATGTGAAGAGGCATGTTAATGTGTAGGGGTTACCACCACATGAATGGGGGAGGTGAGGAGTCAACCCCCCATGCGCCAGCCTTGAAGGAGGGGCACCCCCCTCCTCCTATAAAAGGCCACCCTCTCCCTCCTTCTTCCTCACACCTCCTCGTGAAGGATCTCTCTCCCCCTCTAGAATTATTCCCCCATGGTTTCGGATTAGCGAGATACATGTTCCCGATGGCATTTAAATGCGAAGGAGTTGTTGCTTCACTGGATCGCTTGAGTGAGGAGGTGGAGGTTGTCCGGTGGCTTGAACGTGTGTGCATGCGGATGCCGCTGATTTGCGGCGCTCGGACTTCCACTCGATCTTGAGATCGGCAAGTGTACGACTAAATCAACCATGAGTTCCTACTCGTTAACAAAACTTGTTGTCTTCGAGGGTAAGTTCTCGATGGATGTATGTCCACCCGTTGCTCTGTACCTAGTAGATATATCTTGGCGTGTAGTTCTCATCGTAGGAAATTTTTTGTTTTCTATGTTGCGGACCCAACAGTGGTATCAGAGCCTGATCTATGCATAGGTGCTTTGCATGGGTAGTACACATATGTTTATATGTGGGCGATGATGATCATGTTATTGCTTCTTTCATGTATTTTGGATATTGGTGGCATAGTGGGATGAAGCGGCCTGGACCAACCTTACATGTCATCGTACATGAGACCGGTTCCACGACTGA
The DNA here is from genome assembly GCA_023614405.1 of Avena insularis. Lineage (NCBI taxonomy): Eukaryota > Viridiplantae > Streptophyta > Magnoliopsida > Poales > Poaceae > Avena > Avena insularis. Next base: position 598,479,139 of record CM042686.1, on the reverse strand, counting down.
CATGCAACTTGCTTTGCATAAGTGGCTGGCGGGTGTCTGTCTCTCCTACTATAGTCAATATCTGATTTACAACGAGTTGCTAATAACTTGGCTATCCTCGTTGTGGTTCATGTTCGTAGGTGAGAACGGTTCTATCTCCGAAAGCCCTAAGCCACGTAAAACTTGCAATTGATAAATTAGAGGCGTCTAGTTTAGATCGTTGCTGGGCTAGTGTATTGATATGGTATTGTTGTAAGTAGATGTATGATAGATACTCTTACAACATATTCAACATGTAAGTTCCATAGACCTTGGCCTTACACACAAAGGAATGATAGAGATCATACCATGATGCAAATGCTAGAGATCAAATGCATGGACCATATCATCTCACTTTACACATTAGGTGTTAGCATCTTATACTGCTAGTTTGGCGCTTTTGGTAGCATTGTAAGATGATCCCTCATTTAGATATCAAGATAAAAATGTGTTCTTCCTTAAGTATGCACTGTTCTATGGATCGTGTTTCGAGATATCACGTGATGATCGGGTGTACTCGACTCTACGCTTTCATACAACGGGTGTAAGACAGTTTTACACACACGAGTACTAAGGTTCTTACTTAGCGAGCCTAGCATGTACAGACATGGCCTCGGAAGACGGACCAAAAGGTTAAGCATGAGTCATATAGTTGATATGATGCCCATATTGATGCTCGCCTTTGAAGCTACACCGACTCACGTGATGATCGGACTTGGTGTAGTGGATTTGGTTCATGTAATCACCAAAAAGGCATGAGGGATGTCGTTTTTGAGTGGGAGTTCATTTCTAATTTGGATTAGTCGAACTAAATTTGTCATAAACTAAATCAAAGTGAATTTGCATAATTTGTTGTAGTCATTGGCATCTGTTCACTACCTTATGCTTAGTTTTAATTGAGATAATAGAACTATAGAATTCTGGATATTTGCTTTACAAACTGGTATCGTATTGTTTTGAATGTCAATTTAAAGTTTATAAGTCCTACTGCAAACTTTCAGCAAACTCTATTTACTCCATGAAGTTTAATAAGTAGTATTAAATCAAGAGTAAGAATTCCAATGTTAGTATCTAAAGTATCGTGTTTGCCTCCATGATTATTGATATTCAAAAGTTGTTTTAATATCAAGATTATATAGGAGATGAAAATTGTTTCAGAAACCATCATGTGTGAAAGATATTGTGATATCTGAAATAATGTTTTTGGTTGCATTATGATAGAGTATAATTTAGCAAAATACATGTTCTCATATTGTATGAGAATTTGTGAAGGATGGAGATGCTAGACATCCGAATCTCCCAAAAGGTTTCGGAAACTAAAATTATACTCGTCATTCTTCCTTATAGGCTATAGTAGCTTGATCATGAAAGTTTTCATGATAAGGATGAGTAGAAGATGTAAGTAAAATGTTTACTACATTAATAGATTACTAAAGAATGGATTTTTGAAAGAATACCAAACATTTGATGATGGTGATTCACTTCAAAGTGCAAGTCCAAAGGTATTAGTATTTGACTATATACGCTTTGTACTATGTGTCATGTGAATGACACCACAATTGATGTTGATAGATTCTTTTAAAAGGAAAAGGAATTGCTGAAAGAGAATCTATAAAATATTTGGCAGAAAATAAAAGGTTGGAGATGTCCAACTTAGGTATATAGAAGATATACATGTTATGGCTGTATTCCTTGCTTGTTAAACAATGTAGTTCTAAGGTATTGGATACCGAATTGGTTGGTATGAAGTGTCATACAGGACAACGCAATTCATGAACTGCAATGGCCTAAGTAACTAGCAAGAGAATAAGTGATGATGTTCATCGAAAACAAATAAAGTGTTATTGTGTTTTTCATTGTCGTTAAACCTAGCCTTCAAGATTTGTTTTAATAATTGTTATTTTGTTCCGGTATTACGAGAACAATGGTTGTTCAAATAATTACCGTATTCCATAAAGGATGGATGAACTTTTACAAGTCTAGTGGGAGAAATCACATCCATAAACATTATTGCTAAAATGCCGCAAGACAAATGATTAAAAGATCACTTATGAAGTGACATCGCTGTTTTAAATTATATTGGAAATAAAACATGAAGAAACTCCATGTTGATGGATTTTTTGGAGTCTTTGATTTTGATCAATTGATGCATGTGAGACTTTCCTCGAGATAATTGAAACTCCGTCCACAGGCCAGAGAGGAACGGATGACTAGCTTATTGGAAATTGTGCATGCTGATGTGCATAGTCCATTATGTGTAGCCATATGCGATGGATCTTTTTGCTTCATATGCTTTCTCCAGAAATTTAAGTGAATATATCTATATATTTACTTAATAAGGAAGAATTATGAAACATTTGAAAAAAATTCAAAGACTATCAAGATGAAGTAGAAAATCATTGTAACAAGAAAATAAAGAGTTTATGATTCTATCATAAAGGAAGATATTTGAGTTACATGTTTAGCAAAAACACCTAAGATTTGAGGAATTGTTCCATGATTTGCGTTTCCCGATAAACCATAGGAGTTGGCATATTCGAGAGATGAAATCAAACCATGTTTGACATGGTAAGATCAAAGGTGTCATTTATAAAATTGCCATTATGTTTTAAAGATTAAAGCTTTAGAGACTACCGCTTTTGCACTGAAAAGAGCACCATCGTAATCTGTTGAAATGACACCATATGAGTTATGGTTTGGGATAAAACCCGAATTGTCTTTTCTTAAATTTTGGTATGCTATGCATAAGTAAAATGTTTACAACCAAAGTCGGATAAGTACATCTTTGTAGGTTATCCCAAAGAATTTGTTGGGAATTTCTCCGTAACACTGAGGACAAAAGAGTTTGTCACTTGGAACGTCAAGTTTCTTGAGAAGGAATTTATCGCGAAAAGTTAAGTGGGAGGACAATAGAACTTTGATAAGGTTGTTGAACCTTAGCTATATGTGCTAAGTAGCGCAGCACTGGAAAGTGTCCCGGTGGCAGCCACAATGCTCATGGCTCCCGTGATTACAAAGGGTGCGATCTCGGAGATTAGAGTTCCTATTGAACCGTGTGGGTCGGTAAGAATCAAATAGTGTGATTTGATAAGAAAGTCGTTATTGTTTTGACAATGATGAACCGACTACATGCAAAGAAGCGATGATGGGCCCTGAGTCCATAAAATGACTAGAAGTCATAGAATCCGTGATAGTATCCATACACGAGAATCAAGTTTCTGAACTTGGAAGACCCTCTGAAAAGGCGTAAAGCTTATCGGTCATGTTTGGATCTATAAAGAAATAGACATGGATGTTTAACATCTATGAAATAGTCGACATGTCGGAAAGAAGTTTACGGCAATGTTCAAGGAGTTGACTATGACAAGATTTGATCTTTCATAGCGATATAGAGTCTTGACGGATTAATGTAGCAACCACTACATATAATTTGGTATATGGTAGTTGAATAAACAAAACAAGGTTCTTCTAATAGAACGGTTACCTAGGACATGTACATGACATGGTCCGAAGGGTTTTGTTAATTCAAAGGGTGCTAAAAGGGCATGCAAACTTCAATAGTTGAAGTAAGCATAGCGGAGTTGGAATCTTCACCATGATGAAAACGTTAAAAGAGTTTAAATTCATCGGAGATGATGAAGATGCTTGAATTTGCAAGAAATTAAGTGGGAGCGCTAAGACATATTTCTAATACATTATGTAGAGGATGTATTGTTGATTGGAAATGATGTATCTTGTGTTGACACAAGTTAAGAATTTCATTAAAATAAGATTTCGATGAAAGACTTGGGCAAAACCAGAATATTAGGCAACAATATCTATATGGATAGATTGAGGGGCTAATATGGTTGTGCCAAACATACATATATGAGATATTGAAAGGGTTAAATATGGAAACAACAAGAAAGGTTCTTGCTGCATGGAAAGGATTGTATCAAAATTCAAGTGTTTCAACACTTGGTGAGTAAAATCACATGAAGATTTTGATCGATTATACCATGATATGTATATATATCCAGAATGTCCTATGCTCTAAATGTTATGAGCACATACCAGAATGATTCATAAGATGATCATTGGATGATAGTAAAGATATTCTTATGAGCTTTGGAAGAACTAAGAATATATCATGTATAAGTGACAAATAATTAAAGGTAGTTCATTGTAAAGTGTTACATTGATACTAGTTTTGTCACAAGATACAAATTAAATTTATATCAATTTAGACTATGGGTGGCACAATGTAATGGAAAGTATGTTCCATGATGGATTTGGATGAGTTCCAAAGTTGAGACATTGTGACGGATACTACAACAAAAAGCTAAGTATATAACTGCTATAGTAGCAGCAAAGGAGGGCATTTGTGTTAAGTAGTTTGTTATCAAACTAGGTGTGATTCAAAGTGGGCTAATACTATAAAGATATATTGTGTGACAATAATATCAACATATTTTAACCCAAACAAACTAAAGGTCTCACCAAAGGACCAAATTTTTACAATGTCATCTCATTTGAGAATGAGTGATGCGTAGAGACGCAAAGACATGCAAATACACACGGACCTGAAACTGTCAGATCCGGAGATTATGTTAACCACTAGCAATCACGTATATGCAACACCAGAAAGCCATAGGTGTTCAATACGCAAAGTTTTTCAAACTAGATTATTGACTCTAGTGCAAGTGGGAGACTGGAGGGAACATGCCCGAGAGGCAATAATAAAGTGGTTATTATCTTATTCCATGTTTATGATAAATTTTTATTTTGCATGCTATAATTGTATTGATTGGAAACATCAATACATGTGTGTTTAATAAACAAAAAGGGTTCCTAGTTATGCCTCTCTTATAGACTAGCTTGTTGATTAACAAGATGATCAAGGTTTCCTGATCATGGACATTGGAAGTTATTAATAACAAGGTCACAACATTAGTTGAATGATGTGATGAACATTCATCCGAAGTATAGCATTACAATCAAGTCATTATGTTTATATTGCTATAAAATCATACAAAGTAATCTTTATCCTTAGACCATGAGATCATGTTAATTGCTAACACCTGAAGAGTATCTTGATAACATCAAACGTCACACCGTAACAGGGTGACTATAAAGATGGGTTCAGTGCTACGAAGGTGTTATGTTGAGGCTCATGGATCAAGAGTGGAATTTGTCAATCCCGATGACGGATAGATATACTTTGGGCCCTCTCGGTGATATCACATTTAGATAGCTTGCAAGCAAGTGATGTGATCACTAGAATGTTATATCACGGGAACGAGAAAAGTGTACATGTCGGTAACGAGAACAAACTAGGTATGGAGATACCGATGATCGAATCTCAGACATGTAATATATCGCGAGACAAAGCGGTTTAGTTACTAGCATTAAAGGTTCTCACGATCACAGAAGTCATCGTTGAATGTGTAGGAGTCAGTATGGATCTCTAGGTCCCGCTTCTGATTATTGATCTGAGAGGGGTCTCAATCATGTCTACATTATTCGCGAACCGTAGGGTGACACACTTAAGAGTTACCGGACACCATTTTGGAGCACATATGTTTCAGACGAAAGAATTGCAAAGTGCAGGAATTGTTTCGATAGAAACCGGAAATTGTTTCGGGTGAAATTGCAGAAAGTGGTTCTGCATGTGATATTGAAATATTGCAAGGGGTTATATGTGAATGTTTGTTAATTAAAGTAATTAAAAAAATATGAATAAATCTAATAAAAGAGTTTTATTAAATGAGAGAGCATTAAACTTGGAGAATTTTAATGCATTTAAAGTAGGGAATGTGAAGAGGCATTTTAATGTCGAGGGGTTACCACCACATGAATGGGGGAGGTGAGGATTCACCCCCCATGCGCCGACCATGAAGGAGGGGCACCCCCTCCTCCTATAAAAGGCCACCCTGTCCCTCCTTCTTCCTCACACCTCCTCGTGAAGGATCTCTCTCCCCCTCTAGAATTATTCCCCCATGGTCTCGGATTAGCGAGATACATGTTCCCGGTGGCATTTAAATGCGGAAGGAGTTCTTTGCTTCCTCTGGATCGCTGGAGCGAGGAGGTGGAGGTTTTCCGGTGGCTTGAACGTGTGTGTGAGTACGGATGCGCTACTGATTTGCGGCGCTCGGACTTCCACTTGATCTTGAGATCGGCAAGTGTACGACTACATCAACCACGAGTTCCTACTCGTTAACAAAACTCGTTGTCTTCGAGGGTAAGTTCTCGATGGATGTATGTCCACCCGTTGCTCTGTACCTAGTAGATAGATCTTGGCGTGTAGTTCTCATCGTAGGAATTTTTTTGTTTTTTATGCTGCGGACCCAACATTTCATAGACTCACAAAATGAACAAAATAATATTGTAGTCAAAATTACGGAGAACCATGATGCTATGCTTGGTACATTATTTAACCAAGCTGTTAGTTTGAGAAATGATTTGCAGGCCCTTCAAGAAAGAACAAGGATCGTTGAGGCATAGCTAGGTAAGTTAACTGAGAGTCAAACTCTCATCCTAGCTAAATTTTCAGGTAAAGCTGAGCCCAATCCTGTTGAAGAACTCAAAATGACGAGGATCCAAAGGGAGGAGCCTGAAGAACTTGACTATCGTCATGCTCCTTCACCAAGTTACATCGTTGAAGATCTCGTACAAAGGATCAGCGTCAAGATTCTAGTAAGTGAAGGTAGTGAGGAAGCTGTGTTCCAACATTTTGTCAATCAAGTAGCAATAAAGGTACGTGAGCTTGAAGAAGAATACAAGCAAATTGCTAAAAAAATACCTGTTAAACTAGATGACATATTTGAGCCTACTATTAAGATAAAGATTGGAACCAATGAGATAGCTGCACTTTATGATTTAGGTGCAAGCGTCTCAACAATTCCAAAGTCTTTTTAACAAGTTAAATCTTGGCTCCTTTGAAATTACTTAGTTAAAATTGCATCTAGCAGATTCTACCTACAAACAAGCTGTAGGGATTAAGAAGAACACTTTAGTTTACATCAAAGGCTGCCCTACTCTAATTGACTTCATTATAGTTGACATGCATGAAGATACTGTTGCTCCTATAATACTAGGCCGTCCTTTATTGAGAACTGTAAAGGCTTTAATTAACCTTCATGAAGGGAACGTGAAGTTGCAATTGCCTTCGCGGGATCCTTTTGTTATTCATTTCCCTAGGAAAAAGAAAGCCAGACATGACGAGAAGGAGGCGATCACTTTGAAGGCCAATTACTTTGGAGTGGGTGTTCCACTCATCTGGCCCAAGTGACTATCATTAAGGTCAAGCTATTGACCATAAAAGAGCGCTCCATGGGAGGCAACCCATGTGAAATAAAGGTTTAAGTTAAGTTTTTAGTTTTAGTTTAAATTTATGTTAAATAAAGAGTGCTAGAAAACTCCATTCGAGCAGAAGAAGTTTGGTAGTACTTGAAATTCTGCTTTATTCATGCTATTGTTGGTCGACAATATTTACTGTCAATTTTCTGTCAAAAACAAGGTATATCACTAAGTTACAGGGAAAGAAATAGTTTACGAAGAAACAGAAATTTTTTGATGCACACAGAGAGTTTAACGACCAACTATACGGCGGGAATAAAAATTCCGGTCGTATAGTTCCGGTCGTATAGATATCTTTGCCATCGAAAATTTTTCTGCAATATGTACTGAGAGTTTAACGACCAACTATACGACGGGAATAAAAATTTCGGCCGTATAGTTCTGGTCGTATAGATATCAATGCCTCCGTAAAATTTCTTTTCATATATACTGAGAGTTTAACGACCAACTATACGACGGGAATAAAAATTCTGGTCGTACAGTTCCGGTCGTATAGATATCGATGCCTTTGCAAATTTTCTTTCGCAGGGACAGATAGTTTAACGGACAACTATACGGGTGGAACCTTTTGTTCCGCCCGTATAGTTGCGTCCGTATAGCTGCGCCGCCAGGAGGAAACCCTAAGATTTTGATAGAACGCCAACTATACGGCGGGAACACATGTTCCGCCCGTATAGTTGAGCCCGTGTAGTTGCATCCGACCACAAAATCGCACGGGAAGGTACCTCCAACTCCAAAACTTCAATCCTTTTTCTTTCTTCTACCTCCAAACTCTCTCAAAACCTCAAGAGATCTCCATCTCTACTCAATTTCGTTCGATTTCCTCGCACACAAGTGATCAATGGTTTGTTTCTCCTCCGATCCTCCAGTTACTTTTTGCAAATTCATCTTTGATCTATTGTCATTATCAATCTAGGGTGAGACCTACTATGAACCAATTGCCACGATTTTCTTGCCTAAATTATTATCTTGAGGAGATTCTTTAGTGTGTTTTGATGAGGAATATATTATACTTACTGTTGTTGGATCAAAAAGTTTTATTTTTGCCTTTCTTCAATGTTTTAGATGATGAACACAAGGATCCAAACTCGTGCTCGTGCCACCTCTAGCGCTTCTCGGGCTACCGCTCAGGAACGCATGGGGATACGGTTCAGAGATGAGGCCCATCGTGATCGCTTCAATAGGATCAAGAACCACGAAGTGAAGGCCACCAAGTGGGCTTGCCCCATCATATTGAACCAACTCGGTATTTATGATGACTTTAATTTACTTTGCAATAGAGTTGGCCTGAAAAACTTTGTGTACAATGATGTACCTACTTATCGCCGCTTAACCATTGAATTTCTTAGTTCATTGGAAAGTACCGATAAACAATGGCAAGGAGAGGATACTATTTCTTTCTGTCTGATGAACAATAACTACACTTTAACATTAGATGAATGGTGTGCATGTTTTAATTTGCCAAACAATGATATTCATGCTTTATCCGCATCCTTTACTGGCTTAGAACCTTCCCTCGAACAATACTATAATGGAATGTGTTTCACTACTAGAATAAACAAGGGGAAGAATATTCAACATCCTGCAATTCGCTATTTGTTCTATGTTATTGTGAACACCTTGCAGGCATGTAATGAGTTCACGAGACTCAATGAGGAGGACATCCTAGTCCTCTCAAAGGCTGCTTACATCAACCGCGGCTTGTCACTCAACTTGGGCGCCATCCTTGTGCGCTACCTAGAGCACCAAGCCTCCCAAAGCCAAGGGCCAATCACATGCGGAGGCGTCATCACCGTGCTTGCCACTGCCCTAGACATCAATATAGGTGAGTTGCAACCCGTACTAGTTGAGACACGTCTTGGTTTATCCACCTTGAGGGCCTGTGGAATGCCCACTAGGAGAGGTGGTGCTTATTACCTGCGTATTGCTGGAGCTAGGCGTATCTACCCCGCTCCTATGCCTAATGGTCTTTTTTTCTATCGAGGAAGGACATTTGCTATATGACTTGCAGGTTGAGAAACACCAACCAGAGGAAGAAATTCCGTAGGAGGATGAGGACCAAGAGGAGGAGCAAGAAGTTCCTTATCAAGAGGGGCAGCCACAAACCCGGTTCGCCACATACCAAGATTTCCAAGGACTTGGAGGGACTGTGGAGAGGATGCACAGCCTCTCTTTGAACCTCCGAGAATCAACAAGTAACCTCTCAACTCAATTTGCGAACTAGAGTAATGAATTTTCCCGCCACCACAATGATTTGAAGGGCTTGCAAAAGCCTAAGCTTGGGGTAGTTTCCTCATGTATATTTATTTGGCGTTTATTTGCTTTTATTTATTTCGAGGTTGCATTTTTATTTGAGGTTATAAGCACTCGTGTGGGTTTCCCCAACACTTTATCTTTAGTTCTTTATTTTGGTTTCAAAATTTTCTAGCCGAGCTTTGCCACCAATTTCCTATTCTTTAAAGTTCCTCTCTTAAAAATCACAAAAAGATTTCTCCATTTTTCCTTATTTCCCTCTTTCTTTTCTTTCCGCCTCGAGATCTTAATATGTTTGCAGGATAGTGATCAAGTTCGAGTTTCCAAGAAACAAATAAAAAAGGAAGAGAGAAGTGGAACCAAACATGAGAGGTATACCTTATGACTCCCCACTTTTGAAGTTTGAGAAACCCATGCTAGTTAGTATTAAATGTTGAGATATTATATTGGTGGAGTGAGTCTTTGTATCGTAGTAAGATTTTTCCTTTGCATGGGTATGTAATTGGGCTCTGATGACCCACAAGTATAGGGGGTCTATCGCAGTATTTTCGATAAGTAAGAGTGTCGAACCCAACGAGGAGCAGAAGGTGTTGGCGAATGGCTTGGAGCAGGAATTCTCTGTAAATACTTAGCAAACGGATTTTTAAGGGTTTTTGATAATGCAGGCAAATAAATTACGAGTAAATAAAAGACAATAAGAATAAATGCAGCAAGTGTCCCAATTCTTTCTTTAGCAAAGGACAAGCCGGTTGTATTACTTAAGATGACAAAATGTTTTCGAGGACACATGGGAATATCGTCAAGTGCTTTCACTTCATATAGTTGATTAATCTTCTTTAGTTTGCTAAGTGTTGTGTGGGTGAACCTGTGCTAATGTACCAACCTTCCTAGGACTAATACATACTTGTGATTATACCCCCTGCAAGCATCCGCAAGTACAAGAAAGTAATTAAGGTAGAAACCTAACCACAACTTTAAACTCTAAGACTCTGACGTCCCTTGTGCAAAGGTTTCCTAACATGGGTTCAAGTTTCTGTCACTCTGGCAACCCCTACGATTAGTAGACAAATACACAATGCATTCCCTTAGGCCCATATAGGTGAAGTGTCATGTAGTCGACGTTCACATGACACCACTTGAAGAAATACACCACAAGTTAAATATCAAACCATTGAATCTTTCTCAACACAATTCCACTACTAACAACATGACTTCTCCCATGTCCTCAAGAACAAAACGAACTACTCACAAGACATCATATGGATCAAGATCAGAGATGATATAATGATATGTAACAATCTGAACATAAACGATAATTCAATGGTTCACTCAATAGCATCAACTACAAGGAGTAATCAACACGGGGAAAGTTTCCCCTAAGAACTATGCAAGATTCAACCCAATTGTTACAGCGGTATGAAGTGGTAATGATGGTGCTGGTGGAGATGATGGTGATGATACCGATGAAGTCTAGCTTGATGGTGGTGTTGATGGCGACGATCTCCCCTCTCCGGGAAGGAATACCCCCAGCAGAATTCTGTCTGCCGGAGAGATCTTTCTATCTCGGTGTTTTCTGCCCCGCAGAAGCGGTGGAATCTTTCTGTAGTCCCTCCCCGAGTCTTAGGGTTTCGGGAGGATAATATACGCCAGAGGGGACAGCCTGGAGTGGGCCAGGTTGGCCACACCACCTGCTGGCGCGGCTTAGGGATGCCCGCGCCTGGGGGTGGTGTTGGCCCCCTGTGGCCCATCTCCAGTTCCCCTTCTGGCAATCTTCGTCTTCTAGAAAAATAGAATTTTCCATGTATTTTCCCGGATTTTCTAATCTTCGCGAATTTTACCTCCAAACAGCACCTTTTCCATCAGAATCCTGACTACAGCGGTCCATGCTCCAAAAGTCATCAACCTTGCAAAAACAGATGAAATAACATAAGTATCCTCTCTTAATATGGAATATATCAATGAATAACAGTAAATTATGATATAGAATAGTGATGCAAAATGGATGTATCAACTCCCCCCAAGCTTAGACTTCGCTTGTCCTCAAGCGAAAACTGAGCTCAATAAACATGACCTCAGGTTTATGGAGTGAAGAGTCGATAAAAGAATACGAACAAGAAGCATCACGTTCATCAATACGTAAATCATAGTAGAAGACAACTCACGATTATATAACTTAAATTGCAATAAGTAAATGAAACACAATAAAGATGCATAAAGTAAATCATAATTGGTAATGGCAAACTTAGCTCTTGGTCGAAGAATAGTTGACAATTTGCTGGAGTTCACACATAAAGGGTTTTCAATGATAGCTTTCAAAGTAGTAGACACTAAGATAAGATCAATGTGCAAAACAAGGAACATAAGAGACATGATTGAATAAGTCATCATATGAATGAATGAAACACAATAACTCAAAATACTTGCTGAGATAGAAGGAAATAGGTTACTGACTCAACTAAAAAGTAAAAGAAAGGCCCTTCACAGGGGGAAGCAGGGATTTCAAGTCTCATAAAGAGCTTCCAAAAATTATGATACTTATTAGCTTTCAGCTCTCATTTACCCTATCATAGGTATCTTTTAGGTGATTAAGGTTAAAGTGATCAAATATGAGGATATGCTTGACAAGTTGCAAGTTGAAAATCTCATGTCCCTTGAATACGAGGGCCACTCCTCATGCTACTCAAGTTTAGTTAACGGTAAGTTATTGTCATAGTAAGTATATGTGTATCACATAGAATCGCCAATGGGGTACCCCTTGCCCGATGATACGAAAGAATCCCCATATCAAAATGACAAGGCAAGCAGACAACAAACATCTCAGCAATCTTCTTATTTACTATGGGAAGACGGTGCTTTTTCTCTCTTTTCTCATCCTTTTTTTCTTTTTCTCAATTTCTATCTCTTTTTTTATAAGAAGAATGCTTCATAGATGCTCATTATGGTTACGCTGCAGATTTCCACCATGACTAAGCATGGATTAGACCAGCGGCCTAGGCATTTCTCTAACACACATACATAACTCCATGGACTTACAAGCTCCCCTTTCATTTCACACCGACGACATCCATAGACAAAAGAACATGATATCAACTAGGTATAAAGTACCGGTGCAATGTTGAAAGCGTTCCCCATGACACAATGGTTATGCTAATTCACAACTTACAAAGCGCAAGCATATACACAACATAGATGGGCACAATGGTTCAAGTTTATTAAGTGCAAGAAAGTAAAGTGTGCCATCAAGTTCGTGAGAGATTTAATCACTATTTTTCACATAACAAGTTGAATTCGGAAGGTAGATAAAAACATTAATTTACTTGGAGTAGCAATAGTGCTTGTGGGTAGGTATGGTGGACAAAAATGGCATAGGTTTTGGTTTAAGGATTGGATGCACTAGAAGCATTCCCTCTCAGTACAGGTTTTTGGCTAGCAAGGCTGGGTAGAAAGCATAAGAGTTGAAGGAAACATACAAACATACAAGTGATAAAAACAAACATGCAATATTCCTTGGAATCACAAAAGATCTTAACTAGAGAATACTAAACTTATGAACAAATCAAGAAACAAAGATGATGAAATTATATTTCTTTAAGAGTACTTTTATCTTTTTCATTCAATTCTCAAAATAGTGTTGCTATTGACCGAGCCAAGTTTGCCAAAATCAACTAAATTAACTCAATGATCCCAAAGTGATACCAATACTAATGACAAGATCAATCATATAACCATGAATTGAAAACTAAAATAAGATATGCAAAAGAGTAAATGATAGAACTTCTCATTAATATTCCATAATGGCAACTCACACCAAGGGATACATATATATCTGACGAGAGGGGGGACACTTACATAATGCAAACCATCCTACATGATAACTTCTCTATTCATGATATGACTCTACTAAAAAGGTAAAAAGATAGAAGATAGTGATATGATACCGCGTCACTCCCCCAAGCTTGGAACAAACCAAGGGGATGCCAAAACCTGATGACGAATTACTCCTTCGGTGGTGGTGGTATTCTCTCGATGAGCTTTTTGATCAATTTTCCCAACTCATCAATCTCGAAGGTGAGAGTATGAATCAACTCCGAGTTTTGCTCAATGTGGCTCATGATCATGTCGGGTGGCGAATTCTAGCTCTTGCGATTCTTCCCCCACTCTTCCTCCTTGAAGTCTTCTTTTCCGTGGAGCCAAATAGTGACGCGGAGGCTTCCCTCCAGTTGACATCCGTGCAATCCTTTTGATCTTGGTAGGGTTTGCCAACACTCCAATGCTTGCAATGGTAGTGCCGGTGTGTGGATGTTGGCTTTTCTTTGCCTCTTCATCTTCACTCTTGATCTCCTTCTCCTCCCCGTGGTCTTGGAGATCTTCCTCCATAGGCTCCTTTCCCTTATCCTTGGTGGAGACCATTGTGCTTCTAAACTTTTAAGAATAGTTCCTGGCAGAAATAGATCGAAACAAAAACACGACGAGAACACGATATACGAACCTCGGGGGATCTGGGGGATTATATATTACGAAGTTTTACAACAAAAGGAAGGTACTGGGAGAAAACGGGTCGGAGACGGAGTCCGGGGTGGCCACACCACCTACTGGCGCGGCCAAGGGGCCCGCGCCAGGGGGTGTTGTGAGCCACCCTGGCTCCGTTTCCGTCCCTCTTTCGCTTCATTGCTTTCCTTGTTGGATAAAAACTCCAAAAATATAATTTGACAGAATTTTCGCGGAACTTTTCTTACCAGAACTGTTACCTATTCGAAAACGGACTCTGCAGGTCTTTGAACTTGGTCTTTGATAAAAAAAATCCGGAGTTACTACTTGAATAACATCAATACCTTCATCTTCATACACATATTGCTTGAGTCATGAAACCTTTCACTTTCTTATTACACCATTTTCTCCACTAACCTAGAAATTTCTTTCACACAAAACTTCACACAATTCTCATTAGCAAGATTAGTGTTTTGGGAGGATAATATACACCAGGGGAGAGTCAGAGTGGGCGTGGTGGCCACACCACCGGGCGCGACCTAGGATGCCGCTGAGGGTGGTGTGGGCCCCCTGTGGCCCATCTCCACTTCCCCTTCTGACAATCTTCGTCTTCTGGAAAAAATAGAATTTTCCATGTATTTTCCCGGATTTTCTGATCTTCACGAATTTTGCCTCCAAACATCACCTTTTCCATCAGAATCCTGACTGCAGCGGTCCATGCTCCAAAAGTCATCAACCATGCAAAAACATATGAAATAACATAAGTGTCCTCTCTTAATATGAAATATATCAATGAATAACAGTAAATTATGATATAGAATAGTGATGCAAAATGGACTTATCAGGCTCATTTTGTTCCAGCTCTCATAATTAACCAAGTCTTGCCTAAAAATTGCTAAACAATTGAAATAATAAAAAGTCTCACAATTGAAGGCTTGGGTGTTGTAGTGCTTAGTCTTGAAGGTTTATTTCTAAAGACACTCAACACCACTGAAAATATTAATTTACTTGATAACTCTCTTTAAAAGGATTTGTTCGATTGAATTAATGTTTAGCGGTTTTTGTGAGCATGCCAAAGTTTGACTTGTTAATCATAAGAATGATATAGCTTTATGTGTGTCAAACTTCATGGGATGCCAACAACTCTGCTGCCCTACGAACGATCTTCATGGAGGAAACTCCTAGATTTCGACTATGAGTTGATTAAACACTTGTAGCAGCGATGCTATAGTGGGTAAGATTCTTGGCACTCCCGGGTAGTTGTAATCATGATGGAATAAATCCTCTGGTTGTTATGAGTAATCATTATGCAAAAGGAACAAAAACCTTAGTGATGCCATGAGTGTCCATCATAGCCCAATAAACTAATAAAAATCTTTGGCATGCTCTCAACTACTTAAAAAACTGAAATTCTTGAAGCACAATGAATAGAAAAGTAGTGCTTGCAAAGTCTTGATTCATTGATGTGGGAGAATTGAGATACTCTAGTATATATGCTTTTCATGACAACTCTCACACTCTTAATTTACATGATTATACTTTACTATTCGAAGGCAATCCTATGAGTTGATTACTTGACATGGAATAAAGTTTACTCATTTGAATCATCCATGTTTACAATAATTTTGCTATGCTATAAGGATGCATGAAACCCATATGATATGCTTGCCATTACTCTATCTATGCTGAAGTTTTTCATATTTATGAAGTGGAGGAAACATGAGACTACTAATCATGAGTAAGATCACCATCTTGTTATTTCACTTTAAATGCTGAGTTCCTTTTTGATTTTGGTTTTCTTGTTCGGGACGATCAATTTTAAGCTTGGGTGTCTGATGGCTCTAAAATATAGCCATCTACGTCCATATTTAAACTGGATATTAATCATATTCTTGATGAAATATCTCTCTAAACCCTGCCACTAATGCTAATATTCAGAGGGGTATGTAATCCTTTCTTTTGTATTTTTCCTGCGTAGATAATGTTGTTTAAAGGAGGGAATCACTACATTAAAGTCAAATATAGGAGATTTCCAACAACCAGAAGAAACCAGGAGCCGAACAATGGAGGCAGACGCTTTAACGACCAACTATATGGCTAGAGCAAAAATTCCGACCGTGTAGCTCCGTTCGTATAGTTGGCACCACCACCGTTAGGTCAAACAGAACAACTTTTGTGAAGGGACCCCTATATAAAGAAGCCTCGGGCGACGAGAAAACAAACCAGACCTCGCCAAAAAGTCTCTTCCACAGATCACCAGCTGCCTCTAGATCTCCAAACCCTTCTCCATCTCCATAGCCATACTCCACCACTTGTAATAGTAGATCTCTTCTCCGATTAGCGACATTGTAAGACTATTGCTATCAATATTATGATTTTCATTACAATGTTTGTGATTGTTGATCTCATCTCTATGTGTGAGTAATTCTCCTTGGGCTAAGGTTTTTGGCCTAGCCATGTAGCAATTGTGCATGTGATTTATCATAGATCGGATCGTGTATTAGTTTGTATGACATGATGATTATTGTATTCTCTCTTGCCTCAATCTAAGGACTTGTCAGGTACCCAAGACCCCGAGGGTTGAGCAAGGTATAGGGAGTATGAGTGATGACTGATCTGCAGGTTGGGAACCCTAGTGACAGAAGGGGTAGTACGGCTGTATGTGACGGATTTTCTTGGGATTAATGGTGACATCACTGTGCATATCATTAGTTCTCTTTCTTATATGGATGATACTAGTAGGTTATTGCTATAAGCAGTTGTGGAGGCAATAGCAATTATGGATGCACTGCCCACATATAATTTATCTTGCTCTAACAAGTACACGCATACTTTATTTCTATCTTTTATTTCCATCAGATGTTTTGCACAGCTACAGGTGAAACCTAATGCCCTAGGCCCTCTCTCTCCATCATCGACAACAACAAAAAGACGCAAGCTATTGGTCCGGTAAAAACACAAAAGGAATTCTAAAACTCCTATAGGTCCGTTAAAGTAACTTCACTACACATTCGCTTCCCGAGGATTCGATAACCTAGGTCTACTAGGGAAAAAGAAGCTATACTACATCCGTAATCCGGATCGAAGGTATCAATAACCTCGATATTAAAAATAACTTTTGAATACCAAGAATCATGGAGGCAAACATGATACTTTAGATACTAACATTGGAATTCTTACTCTCGATTTAATACTACTTATTAAACTTCATGGACTAAATAGAGTTTGTTGAAAGTTTGCAATAGGACTTCTAAACTTTAAATTGACATTCAAAACAATATGATACCAGTTCGTAAAGCAAATATCCATAATTCTATACTTCTATTATCTCAATTAAAACTAAGCATAAGGTAGTAAACGGATGCCAATGACTATAACAAATTATGCAAATTCACTTTGATTTTAGTTTATGATAAATTGAGTTCGACTAATCCAAATTACAAATAACTCCCACTCAAAAACAACATCCCTCGTGTCTTTTTAGTGATTACATGAACCAAATCCACTACACCAAGTTCGATCATCATGTGAGTCGATGTAGCTTCAAAGGAGAGCATCTATATGGGAATCATATCAATTATATGACTCATGCTTAACATTTCGGTATATGTTCCAAGGCCATGTCTGTACATGCCAGGCTCGCCAACTAAGAACCTTAGTACTCGCGTGTGTAAAACTGTTTTACACCCGTTGTATGAAAGCGCAGAGTCGAGTACACCCGATCATCACGTGATGTCTCGAAACACGATTCATAGAATGGTGCATACTTAAGGAAGATCATATTTTTATCTTGATATCTAAAAAAGGGATCATCTTATAATGCTACTAAAGCGCCAAACAAGCAATATAAGATGCAAACATCAAATGTGTAAAGTGAAATGATATGGTTCTTGTACTTGATCACTATCATGTGCATCGTGGTATGATCTTTATCATTCCTTTGTGTGTAAGACCAAGGTCTATGGAACTTACACGTTAGTTGTGTTGCAAGAGTATCAACTATACATCAACTTACAACATTACCATATCATGACACTAGCCCAGCAACGATCTAAACTAGACACCTCTAATATTTCAATTGCAAGTTTTACGTGGCTTAGGGATTTCGAAGATAGAACCATTCTTACCTACGAACATGGAACCACAACAATGATAATCAAATTATTAGCAAGTCGTTGTAAATCAGACATTGACTATAGTAGGAGAGACAGACACCCGCTAGCCACCTATGCAAAACTAGTTGCATGTCAAGCGTGGAATAGGTCTCATGTGCGAGGACATGTGAAGTTAGTCCGGGCCGCTTCATCCCACTATGTCACCAATATCCAAAATGCATGAAAGAAGCAATAACATGATCATCATCGCCCACATACTCATTTGTGTACTACCCGTGCAAAGCATCTATGCATAGATCAGGCTCTGATACCACTGTTGGGTTCGCAGCATAATTTTTTTTTCCTCCGATGGGAATTATTATACGCCAAGATCTATCTATTAGATACAAGCAACAGGTGGATATACATCCATAGAGAGTATACCCTCGTAGACCAACAAAGCTTTGTTAACAAGATGGAACTCGTGGATGATGTAGTTGAACGCTTGCCGATCTCAAGATCATGTGGAAGTCCTAGCACCGCAAATCAGCAGCGCATTCGTCCTCGCACACACGTTTAGGCCACCGAACAACCTCCACCTCGTTGCTCTAGCAATGCAGCGGAAGCAGCAACTCCTTCTAGATGAAATGCCATCGGGAACATGTATCTCGCTAATCCGAGGCCATGGGGAAATAATTCTAGAGGGGGAGAGAGATCGTTCACGAGGAGGTGTGAGTGTGAAGGAGAGAGGGGGGCCTTTTATAGGAGGAGGGGGTTCCCCTACCCATGGCCGACGCCCCATGGGGGGTGCCCCTTAACCTCCCTCATTCATGTGGTGGTAACCCCTCCACATAAATATGCCCCTTCACATTCTCTATTAAAGTCTCCACTTTAAATGCATTGAATTTCTCAAAATTTAATACTCTCTCATTTAATAAAACTCTTTTATTAATTTTATTCTGAATTTTGTTAATTACTTTCATTAAAAAACATTCACATAAAACCCCCTCCAACATTTCAATTTCACATGCAGAACCAATTTCAGCAATTTCACCTAAAACAATTTCGGTGTCTATTGAAATAATTACAGCGCTTTGCAATTCTTTCGTCTAGAATATATTGTAGGGGTTCGCGTATGAAAACAATAAAATTTTACCCTACGCCCCTGAACCGCTAATGCTACCCTAGGACCTGTCTATTATTAATGTAGTAACGGGAGGGGCTTTTTGCGAACTTTCCCTTGAAGATCGAAAAACGTTGTCAACGCTCAGGAGAGCGTGATTGATGTAGATGAGCGGAAGCCGACCTCAAGGTCGTGATGAAGTCCTTGCGCTCCTGTGGCTCCAACGACTTGAGTGCCTCAAGTGTGACACCTCGCGGGGAGTTACATGCATCTGGTACCTGACGATGACTCCCGCTTCCCCGATCCAGCAGCAGTTGTGGAAGTAGAGCTCCTGGATCCGAATCCTACAACACGAAGGCGCTCCGCGGTGAAGATGTCTCTCGTTCACGCAGTCCGAACTAGGGACCACGGTCACGGGGGAGAGAGAGAATATCAATTGGAGGTCTAGCCAAAAGTGAGGAAACCTTTATTGAATATTGTGTGTATTTATTTGGCCAAATACCCCCACTGTATATAGGGGGAGGTACTACCTCCCTCAAAGTCCTGGGGTTGGAATTATTTTGATGGAAACCGGAATTGTTTCGGGTGAAATTGCAGAAACTGGTTCTGCATGTGATATTGAAATATTGCAGGGGGTTTTATGTGAATGTTTGTTAATTAAAGTATTTAACAAAATTCTGAATAAAATTAATAAAAGATTTTTATTAAATGAGAGAGCATTAAATTTGGAGAAATTTAATGCATTTAAAGTGGAGACTTTAATAGAGAATGTGAAGGGGCATATTTATGTGGAGGGGGTTACCACCACATGAATGAGGGAGGTGAAGGGACACCCCCCATGGGGCGCCGGCCATGGGGAGGGGTACCCCCCCTCCTTCTATAAAAGGCCCCCCTCTCACTCCTTCTTCCTCACACCTCCTCGTGAATGATCTCTCTCCCCCTCTAGTATTTTTCCCCCATGGTCTGGGATTAGCGAGATACATGTTCCCGGTGGATTTATCTGGAAAGGAGTTGTTGCTTCCGCTGCTTTGCTGGAGGGACGGAGGTTGTTAGGGTACCGGACGTGTGTGCGATCACGGATGCACCGCTGCTTTGCGGTGCTGGACTTGGTGGTGATGGACTTGCTGGAGTTAGATCTGACGGACGTGCTGGAGGTGGACCTGCTGGACCTGCTGGACTTGATCACGATCTTGATATCGACAAGTGTAAGACTACATCATCCACGAGTTCCATCTTGTTAACAAAGCTTTGTTGTCTTTGAGGGTATCTTCTCTATGGATTTATATCCACCCATTGCTTGTATCTAATAGATAGATCTTGGCATATAATAGTTCCCATCGTAGGAATTTTTTTGTTTTCTATGTTGCGAACCCTTCAATCATATATTCACAACTGTGGTGGGAGGCCTAGATAGGCAGTTTATAGCACCCTGGTGCAAGCCTATTCAGACCTATGCGATAACACGTAGAAATTTCCTACATGTGTGGGAGGAAACTCTTGTTATGTCTCTTCAGATGGGGAACCGGTGGAATATTGGGCTCAACATTGGTTACCATGTTGCTATGGCCAAAACAAGCCAAAGTAAAGAGAAAAGTCCATTGGTCGACTCTCGCATGGAGAACACTAGTGTTGTAGATCTGCGGGGTTCCTAGATTAGGGTTTCTCTAGGAAAGGGGCGCTGAAACGCCTCAAAAACTTGTGTGTGTCCATATCATCTGTTCATAAGTGTGGTGGGAGGCCTATATAGGCAGTTTATAGCACTCGGGTACGAGCCTATTCAGACCCATGGCATATCACTTATAAATTTCCTACATGTGTGGGAGGAAACTCCCGATCCAAAGGAAAGAGAAAAGTCCATCGGTCAACCCTCGCACAGAGAACGCTAGTGCTGTAGATCCGCGAGGCCCTGGGATTTGGGATTCTCTGGGAAAGGGGCGCTGGAACGCCTCTAAAACTTGTGTGTCTATATCATATGTTCACAAGTGTGGTGGGAGGCCTAGCTAGGCAATTTATAGCACCCGGGTGCGAGCCTGTTCACACTCATACGATAACACGTAGAAATTTCCTACACATGTGGAAGGAAACTCCCGCTATGTTTCTTCGGATAGGGAACCGGTGGAATCTTGGGCTCAACCTTGGTTTACCATGTTTCTATTGCCAAAGCAAGCAAAATGAAAGAGAAAAGTCCATCGGTCGATCCTCACATGGAGAACTAGTATCTTTTAGTGGTTAAAAGACTAGGCATGAGGTGATAGCGAGGTGTTCCATGGACAAGATTGATCATATAATACACATATAAATAACATGGTGCTTGTCTCTAACTCTGTTGTATGTCGTTATGCTTCCATATATTGTTATGTGTATTAACCATGAGAATTTGCATAACACATATTGTCCTACCTGCCCATTTCATCAGGGCCAACTTGGAACTACATGTAATTAAGGTCTACCCTTTCGAATAGTCTGGTACAATGCATTAACACTTGGACACACATGATCCTCAAACTATAACATATCCCCCTTATTTCCCTAACTATCACCTTAGGGTCCGCAGGTTCAACATAATAACAGGTAATACACTTTACAGATAAATATCAAACTCATACATATGATGGGAAAATAAAAGTTTAGTACTGAAATCATGTCACTCGATCCCTAGTAACCATATTTAAACATAGCAAAAGTGCATCAACACCCATACAAGAATATATTCAATACTAACACCTTAAGTCTCAGCATTTATGCATTCTTACATTATCAATCTCATCCAGTCCCCATCCACCTCACATGCCTACAGAGAACTACTCACTCATGATGATGGAGAGTGAGCACATGGTTGATGGAGATGATGTTGGTGATGAAGAAGGCATTGAAATCCCCCTCTACTGCATGGAAAGTATGGCTATCTAATCCCCGAAAAGAAAATGGTGGTGGTGGCAGTGCTTTGTTTCGCAAAAAGATTTGTGCATATGGAAGGGTAGATTTTTGGGGTATATAAAGAGGTATGGGAAAGCATGCGGTGAGGCGGCGCTCGAGGGAAAATGAGCCAGGGTGGTGCGGCCACCCCCTAGGTCGCGCCACATGTGCTCTTTTAGGGCCCAGATGGGTCCATGTGCGTCTCTTTGGCTCAAACTCCTTGTTTTCCATAAAAAAATCCCAAGGAAGTTTTACCAGAATTATTTTCCAAGGTTTCCTACACCAAAAGACAAAGATAAGACGTTTGCTAAAACAACATCAGATCCATTAGTTTCAAGTTTTGGTGAGATTATGGAACAAAACATTGAGCAAAGTACTTGGAAAGTAGATATATTTTGGATGTATCACTTGTCACATGTCATCATAAAGTGGCATCACACTCTCTAGGGGATCACTGAAGCGATGTTGGTGACATGTACTACAATGACACAATAGAGGATAATGACGCCACATCAAACGAGAGGTAGAGGGAGACCTAGAAGAGCCTTGGGAGATGCAGTGACTCACCATGAAGGAGAAACATTTGTTGGAGAATACGGGGAAGCAATGAAGGCATCGGAATAGAAGACAAAGTGTGGCTGCCAGAGGAGGCAGAAGGATACCTTGACGTTTAATTTGGGCTCCCGCATATGCTTGCTTTGTAGAGGAAGAAGGTGGGACCGTGGTGAAGTTTTTTCTGTGCTCGGACGGGCGTGAGGTGGTCTACTAAGGTGGCGCAAGAACAACATGTGGCATCATTTTCTTAGTGAAGTGGAGAAGGGACATAGGAGGAAGTGAGTGGCACGAGGAGGGAAAAACGGGTGGCTAGGTTTCCGTGGGGCTCTTCGCTAGGTATAAGGAGGAGCAATGAACGTGGAGAGCACACGGCGTGACGTTTGCAGGTGGATGCAATGGCAGGGACTCACTCTCCTTCTCTATGCGGAAGACGACGGAGAGGTGGCGAGGCAGGATAAGAAGAATGTTGGGTAGGCCGCTGATATGCCACTGGTTCTGTGCCCAAGGTTTAATTTAAATTCTAGTTTTGAACAATTTTAAAAAACAAGGTAGAAATAAAAACATTTTTGAAATCATCAGCAAGTTTGAAATTCAAAATCCATGTTAATATTATTAATATATAATAGTTTTGATTAATAAATAGAGGGAAAGAGGTGATAATATATTATTATCTTTTGGTATTGTTTTGAACCATAATAAAATGGTTTGATTTGGAAATTGTGATAAGATAAAGAAGATAGGAGTAAATTAGGATTAGCAACAAGTTTTCAACAAGAGGCAGAGAGAGAAAGAGAAAAATATCAAAGACCAAACTCGTATGCAAGATGCAAGAAAATGAGAATTGATAAAAAATCTAATAACAAAGTGATATGATATGATGCATGATGAATTATGATGCAAAGATGCAAGTAAACATAAAAGGCCTACGGTGGTTTCAAGTCTGGCTCTTCCGATCTACCATTGGTGATGCTTACGTCTCTGGTGCGTTGGTCCTTCGGGGTCTTGGCACGATGATTTTCCGTCTGTCTACTATAACAAGCTATGCTACTACAAGATTTTTCCGACTCCGGTTATGGAGAGGTGAGAACGATGGCATGCCTTTGGCTAGTGCTACTATTTGTAGTCGTCAGTACGTGGTTCTTGGATCTATTTGTGATTTTTATTATTTTTATATATCTTCGCACTGTTGTTGATGATTATTAATAGATCAGCTGAATGTTTGAAAGCAAAAAGGCTATGGTGGTTTAATTGGGATGTTATTACAGTATGTCATACAAATAAAATATTTTTCCTTGTGAGCCCCATGCACGTGTGTGCTTTCGGAAGACGCGATTGGTAGGTTCTAGGTCGCATAGTATTTTTTGCCTCCCTAGGGCATGCCCACGGTGGGCAGTGCCACACTCATACATGAGAAAAGCCACCTTTTGTAGGTCATTTGGTAGACTACACTAAGAGCTTTCGCACGAGGATAGCAACAAATGCCTATTGTTTGGTTGCCTGCACTGGTTTGGCTGTCATACTAACAAGCACACCTAAGCAGTCATTAACATCGATATGTTCTTTATTTGTGGGTTGCTACATCTATTGGCACGACACCTGTTGTGGCTGCATCAACGACGGAGGGCGGCGAGGTACCTGTTGTGGCTTCCTAGGCGATGGAGGGTGGCGGGGTAACAAGTGTGGCTGCACTGGCGTGTGGCACAGAACCTGTTGCGGTTGAACTGATGTCAGAGAACACAAACACGGCCAGCCACAATAGCGTCGATGAGGAACTGCTCAACGACGGGTTAGAATAGGAACCGCTCCATCTTGCTTGTCGTGTCGAGGTCCTTTCCACAGCGGCCAGGAACTCGACCTAGAACACGACAGTCTGAATGTCTGGAATAAGCATGCAACCAACAAAGGGATCTCCACGAGCTCACATCTACTATCTGCAGCGATGATGACCTTGGTATTACTCTACCTCCTGCACGACCCGCTCGTCGAGTAGGCCTTCTTCTTCAACCTCATCTTCAACCCATATTCATCTACAATCTCATGTACATGTTGAGAAGCTAAAGATGGTTTCCTATATCTCCACCAAAACAAAAAACTTACAACACAAGAGTTGTGGGGAATAACGAGATCAAGCTACTCCCAAAAGGAAATTTCAGACGGTTGATTCTGTGCGACAAATCTGAAGAAAGTCATCCAAAAAACTCCAACTTTGACCACAAATATGAAAAGATATAGTTCACGAACCTTGAAGCCGATGGCCAGAATGGAACCTCATCGTCGATACGCATCTTTTCCATGTACAACTTGATTCAATTCAGAGCCTATTTATGCTAACTACAAGCGATCAAGTATGTGGATGTTTCACTAGTGCACCCCCCCCCCTCTAACACCGGTTTGGAGGGCCCTCTAACAGCGGTTGGAGCAACGAGAAAACTTATTTTGAGCTCTCGGGCATTTCACCGAACACCTCTTGTGCATACGAAAAAAACACAAACTAGCACACTTCACACCCTCTTGCTAGGCTCCAAAATGAGATAGTGAAAAAATGAAAGATTGGGGTGTGGGCTGCGGTGTCTTATATAGCCCCCCCTTTAACACCGGTTCAAGCCACGAACCGGTGTTAAAGGGGGGGGGGCTGCACGGGCCACTGGTGCAGGGGCCTTTAACACCGGTTCGTGCCACGAACCGGTGTTAAAGGGGGGCTCCTTTTTGCTGCACGGGCCACGCTGGTACAGGCCCCCCCTTTAACACCGGTTCGTAGAAGAACCAGTGTTAAAGCCCATTTCCAGGCTCAACCAAAGGCCTCGTTTCCACTAGTGTTTAGAGAGGAGAGAGATGAGGAATCTTTGCATGAGGGTGTCCATGCTTGAGCTCCTTGTGGACAAGCTCTACGGAAACGATGGATTTGAGCGTCGTCCATGGACCTGGCCCAGTCCGGCTTTACAACCTTGTGGCCGATGTAACACAAGAGGCTGGAAGGAAACCAAACAAGCTGATTTCCTGCGAAACGGGCCTTCTTAGGGGTGCTACAGCCTACCAAATGCGTCCCTGAGTAGCAGTCCGTGGTTTTAAAAAATTTCCTCTCCACATAGCTAGATATGTTCCGTGCATGGACCACCTGTCTACCTCTCTAAACAAACCGGTCGACAACCACACTAGTAGAAAACAGGGCTTCCATCGGACTGCCCCGAATCGATCAATCCCGGTTTCCTTACGAATCAGGACTAATGTGAGCATTAGTCCCGGTTCGTAAGGCCAGGACGGCGCACTGGGAAGGACCATGATTAGTCCCGGTTCGATTGGAACCTTTAGTCCCGGTTTGTACCACCACGAACCGAGACTAAAGGGGTTCTGCTCTTGCCTCTAACCCTTTTGTCCCGGTTCGTGGTAAGAATCGGGACTAAAGGTCTATGTTCCTGTATATATACACCCCAGCCTCATATGCTTGCGTGTGAGCTGGTTTGTTTTTTTCCTCTCATACACAAGTGGTGTATGTTGTTTTGTTTTTCCCCTCTATGCACAAGACGGTTTACGAATGGACTTATATTTTCATTTTTGTTTGTTTAGTCCATACCTACATGGAAAACAATGGATGTGACCATTTTACCATAAGATACACTCCGGTTTCCCCATAGCGGGAGCTTTTGAGGTATTCCACAACATTTTCAATTTTAAATATCTTTTAAAATGTGTTATACGAAAGTATATATAATTTTTTGGCTTGATTTTTATTCAACACTAATGTGTAATATTTGAGTGTAGATAAATAGGTCTTATTTTTCTGCAAATTTTGATATATTATTTGTATTTTTCTAAATTAGAATGATTTAGTTATGATTTTTCTAATATTAATATGGTAAAAGGGAAAAGAGCTATGCCACGGCATTGCAGTCGGCGTAGGTGTGATGCCGTCGCATCGCCGTCACGATCAAGCCCTACACCGACGGCTTACCTACGCCTTGAAGTTTTCTTTAGAGCTCATTCCCAAGATGGATACATATGTGTTTGTTCAATGTCAAACTTTTCAAAATTTGACGGACCATATTGAAAAAAATATAAAATATGAATATCTACAACACCAAACGTACGCAAAACGAAAATATATTTCACGATGATCCTAACAATACTGATTTATTTCATGATG
Source organism: Avena insularis (assembly GCA_023614405.1). NCBI lineage: Eukaryota > Viridiplantae > Streptophyta > Magnoliopsida > Poales > Poaceae > Avena > Avena insularis. The sequence continues at coordinate 598,452,213 of CM042686.1, read as the reverse complement.
ATCTTAACAATACTGATTATTTTTTTATATAGTTGGTAAAAGTTTAGAAAGTTTTACTTTGATTATAAATTATATGCATCCTATTTTGGTAAAGAGGGAGTACTCCGTCACGCTCCCTCCTCTTTGTAATAATAATAACAAACTAATACTATAAGTGGAATTGCTTGATTAGACAGCCAGTGTAATTAATACAGTAGTATATGGTGCGAGCACAGCTATCAAAATTAAACACCCTAAAAGGTAAGGGGGTATTCCGAAGTTAGTAAGAATTTGGTTGGAAGCAAGGCGCTTTGTTTGCCCACTGTTCCCACCATTAATTATTATTCAAGTTGATTTGGACGACGCACAGCAAGAAAAAGAAGAGATGTCGCTAGCATGAGCAGAACAGAACTCCAGATCGACGATAACCCAAGGCATGTCTGATGCAGCCTGTCGCCGGGCGGCAGCACGGCAGAACACACGACCATTCATGGTGGAAAAACCGTGCAGATGATGGCGAGTCCCTACCCGCAAATTAAAGTTTGTGTTATATAAACGGCCTGTCATGGCACTGTTCCGTTTGCAGCTTGCACACGTCGTGGTCGGATACAATACAAGCAGAAAGAGAGAGGTAGCTAGCTAGCGAGGGCATGGTCGCAGCATCAGTAGGAAGCAGGAGCCATGGAGTGTTGAGGAGCTGTGTTAAGTGAGGCTTTGAAGAAGCTTGGCTCGGCTGCAACCTGCAACTGCAAGCATGATGGAAGAAGGCCGGGCAGCAGCGTTGTTGTGTGCCACTGGCAGCAAGGTGGGGCTCAAGAGGGGCTCTTGGACGGCGGAGGAGGACATGCGCCTTATCGCCTACATTAACAAGTACGGCTACCCCAACTGGCGCGCCCTGCCCGAGCAAGCAGGTTTGCTCCGGTGCGGGAAGAGCTGCCGGCTCCGGTGGATCAACTACCTCCGCCCCGGCCTCAAGCGCGGCAACTTTACCGCCGAGGAGAACGAGACCATCATCAAACTGCACGCCGCGCTCGGCAACAAGTACTACGTCGTCCATCGCTCGCAATTGCGACACCATGCATCAGTCGTCTCGATCACCTACCCTTCTTCAGCACACATATTACTATATCATACACGTGTAGTCGCTCTCATTCATTGGACCAACTGTTCCATCCTCCATTAATTACAAACCAGCTCGTGACGTACGTGTAGGTGGTCCAGGATTGCGGCGTTCCTGCCGGGGAGGACGGACAACGAGATCAAGAACGTATGGAACGCCCACCTCAAGAAGCGGGTGGCGCACACAGCCACCACAGCCAGCGCCGGGGAGCACAAGAATGGCGGGACCAAGAGCAGCAAGAAGAAACGACTCACCTGCGTCAACGCCGTGCCATTGCCGTCCGCCGCCTCCACGACCACGGCGACAACCAACGCCGCCGACGACCAGAGCAACACGAACAAGGAGGAAGAACCAGCCGAGCTCCACAAATTCGAGATCCCTCTTCTCGACCTCGGCTACGAGTTGGACATGATCCTGCACGCCATACCCGATACGCGCTATGCGCCCACGACCTCGCCCTGCTCGTCCGCGTACCGCCCGGGCGTGGGGCACCACCAGCTGCTCGACGTACCCGAGATCCTGCCAGACCTATGCGGCATCATGGACGGTGAAGGCGGTGCCGGTGCCGGCGCGTGGAACAATGCGGCGCCGTGCCACAGCAACGGAACAGACGCCAGCGCCGGCACGGCCAATAACGAAAAGGAGTGGTGGTGGCTGGAAGACTTGGACCAGGAGCTGGGCCTATGATATGGGGCCCGCTCCATCGAGGACTACCAACGCCAACCGGACCCACAGGGCCAGTCAGGGATCATACATATATTATTATTATGAGCTTTATATCAAGTTTGTCCTCCCATTCCAGACGCGGCCGCCTTCTTCTCTTCCATAGTGCGTTGTGGAAGATCACGTAATTTGGTTGTGTTCCTGTGGTTGGTTGGCATCTTCTCTTTTTGTCTATGACTAGCTGAATGTCCGTGCGATGCCTCCTTCTCTAGAGGCCACCACCCCTGCAAGCGCAACAGTAGGAGATAAGCCCGCCCAAGCCCATCTGGAGCCCGAGGCGGCCAGATTCCGGCCGCGCCTCCCGTCCATGGCGCCCGCGGACGCCACCATCTGCGCCGCCCGGACGCGCCGGACCAGGGCCTTCCGATCCGCACCGCCGCCAGGGAGTAAGAGGGCCCCGACCCGCCTCCATGGCGCGGGGAGAGAAAGGCCGGCAGCGGCGACGGAGGGAGGGTCTGGAAGGGGGGAAGGAGGAGGCCGGTTTCGCGCGCCTCCCTGCTCTTGGACAGCGGATGGGTCCTTCTGCCTCCCCTGCTGAACCAGCGGCGCCAGATTAAACTCCCATGGTGTCCGCCCATGGCCCCGTGGGTGGGACTGCTGTGGCTGCGCCCGGTCGCCGCGATACCACCTACCCGCGTGTCCCCGCTCGAGCTCGAGGCCCCGACGCTCGGTCCAGCGACCAAATCGGCGGCAAGCTCCAGTCCTGGACGGTAGCGGCAGTTCCGAGCGACTCCAGTCCCGGGCGGCAGCGGAGGTGCTCCAATCCCGGCCGCCGGATGGGGAATCGAAGCCTGGCAAGGACACGTAGCTGGGGCCCAGCGGGAATCGAAGGAAGGGGCTGCAGCAGGTTACCTGGTGTCAGCTGGCGACCGAATCGGCGATGGCGCTCCAGTCCTCACCCGCGGCGGCATGGAGGGGCTCCAATTCTGTCCGGCAGCTTCCGCGCTGCCACCGCGCGCGATGACTAAGGATAGAAGGAGCAGCCGGAGCGATCGAACAGTTTTTTTCACTTCACGATGGCAGTGGTGGGTAATTTTTAAAAAAAAATCGGACGGAAAAGTTTGGCGGACGAACCTACCTTAACGGATAGGATAGATAGATAGATAGATAGATATATCGTCGCCGAAAGTGGACATATCCCGATTGTTGTTGTTATTAGACATGTAATTTCTATACCGTAATAATAATCTCTACTACTTCTTAAAGCAGAAGACGATATGATGGTGGTACGTCGGTCTTCTCCCTTCCACGCCTGAAAAACCGGAAAACGCTAAAAAAACCTGGCTGAGGAACCTCCCGCACCCACCATCTCGTCCTCTCCCTCCAGCAAGAGCCAACCAGGTAAAAAATCCCCAATCAATCGTCATACCTTGCCGCCGCCCGATGTTCGCCTCCGCCTCTCGCCTTACTATCTCCATCACCGCCCACGCGCCGATGTCGCCCTTCCCTGTTCCCCTCTCCCACGACTCCACGACCACACCGCCTCCCCATTCAAGCGAGGAACCGTAGCCCTAAGAGGACTCCTCCACGGCTATCGAGATATGTGTCGGAGAGAACCGGCATCGTCGCCTCCCACGTGATCGATCCCCCACGGTCGATCCCCCACCCGACACCATCCTCTCCTCGTACACGTAGCCCTTGCCTCCGTCGTCTCCTCCGGTAGGATTCGAGCGCACCGTCCTATTGGAATCCACTTCCCGGAATGCCTTGCACGCCGTCGTCCTGGTGCTACCGCCATTGCAGCTGATCTCGTAGCTGGAGCTACGGCCAATGATGCGTCTGGTTGCGCACAGCACCGAAGCCACCGTTTCTAAGGCAGAGGTGCCGACCCTGTCTTTTGCAGTTTGCCGACCCTTCTCTGCGTACCTAGAATATCCAATGGTTTGGGATCTCTAAAGAAAGTGACATATGAAGATCAATAGTCTGCAATGTGTTGTTAGCCCCATGAGGAACAACTGTTCAAAATAGGACCACGTGAAACATTGATTTTGGATTAACCTAGAATTAATGCCAAAGTTGGAACAATTTGTAGTTCAGATAAATCATGGGAGTATACATGTGCACACATGCGGTGTTTTTGCTTATTTACTGGCTAATTGTATAGCTTTATAGAGTTTCTTCCCTTTTTTGTTCATGGTTATAGTTGAAGCTACTTAGTAAAGCCAGCAACATCTTCATCGCCGGTTGCTGAATGCGCCGAGTTGAATGCCCCCATTTATACTTGTCCATTCTCTCTTCAATATCACATGAAGGTCCAGGACCTGATTAGACCATATATCATGGTAGGAGTAGACACGTATGTGATGATGGAGCGGCGCGGCATTGGATAGCTTTGGAGTAAAGGGAGCACGCATCCGACTAAACTGCACTTTGGGTTGAAACTTTGAGAGCATCCAATAGCATCATGTTTCCTTATCTATCCTTATTGAGACTCTTCATTTAAGCAGATGTGCATTTTAGATTGCTAAATCTTGTTGCAAGTTGCACTTATTGTTCCCTAATTTCTGATCGTTCGCATTCCCTCGCAGTAATTGTTATGGAGAGGGTGTGTCATGCATGCCCGAATGAAATAATCTGCTTCTCTTTTTCAATATGATGATTTATCGGCTCTGGGGCTTGGAGAACTCTATGCAAAAGCATATGAGGTCGGACGTGATGTGTAGTGTGGTACTCTAAAACCTAAAAAGCATGACCAAATGCCATCGATGATGTGCAATTCTTCGCCACTTGGTTACTATCAAAAGATTATGACGAGCAAGGAAAAAACAACATTGGAAGGTAAATAAAAAGACATTAGAAGGTAATATTAGTCTACTTTCATTTCTTAGCTAGACTAATGTTGTAACTGTACAAAAGGTAACCTCTGAAGTATACATTTCAGAAAGTATCATCACATAGATTTATTAACTATCTTTTGCATTGCCATAAAATGTTAATCGGTTACCTAGACTAAAAGCCTGTAGTACAAAGTTTAGCGGTGAAAACTGGTTTCAGAAGTTATCATCACACATAGTAGCGTAAATACGTGAAATTTACAATATTCAAACTATAATCTCGAAGTTTGTTGCTCAATATTCAGATTTTTATCTTATTGTACTGGATTTCCTTTTGTCCATGTGAAAATCTGTGGTTTCTCTTTATGAGTCCATGCTACATGTGACTGTAGATTTGATTTGCATCGTGATATTATTCTAGGAGACAATGCACATTATGACAAACAAGCAAGAAACTTGTGCAACATATTCTATCATTGTTGGGACGTAGATATGATTGGCAATATTGTGATGCACTGGGTCAATGTATTTGCCTTTTTATTTTTGTCAAGCTGATCTTGGCATCGCAACATATAATATTTTGTAAGAGATTGATAATCCAAAATTAATAATGTAACATACTGGGATTTTCTTTCGTTGTGCAGTTGTCATCGTTTGAGTGAATTGTTCAGATGAAGTGTCATAGAATATTGGCGGTTTGTCCTTCCTTTCCTCATGCATGGCTGCTTCACTACGGTGACCTAATTATTTCTTACTATCAGTGATGTCTCTTGAGTTTCTGCACCATGAAGGAAAAAAGCCAAAGAAAATCGCTGGTTCAAGAATGGAGATAAAATGGGTGGTTCTATTGCGCACTTTTTGTTCATTATGTTAGTCTATAAGTATGTAAAGTCATATAGGCGTGTAGTAATGTAGATACTCAAAACAATGAACGTTAGTACGTGAGATGATACATACATGATTCTTATCTCCGAGTTCTTTTAATTTTACTTATTAGATCCCATTGTTTGAAATGATTGATCTGAGAAGAAGCATCATAATTCCAATGCTAATAGATATGGTTTAACCCTCCATTGATACCTTCTTGTGTATATTGTGATGGGAAAATGATAATTCTTTTCTCAGTGAACAAAGGCAACGTGCTGCACCAGGGATGAACGGGTGGTTGCATGATATATAAAGATACTATAGGAAGACAACAATTCCAAAGTAGGAGTACGTGAGTATAGATCGTTTTACTAAAGGTCGTAATAGCCGTTGCAGCGCACGGACATTTAACTAGTCGTATTAAAAGGCTTACGGTTTTGATGGTCTGGTACGTCAATTTTAATTAGACGGTTTTTACCCCTCCAATTTCGAGTTATTTATCCACCATGCCACTGGCGAGAGCAAAAAACGTTTCGTTAAGCAGAAAAAAAGTTTCATTAAGTCGGCGATCAACACCTTGGACGTAGAGATCGAATCGTGCTGAGGTGCTTCTGTGCTAGCTTTTGAACAAGGGACGAAAGGTCGCTATGAGTCGACCTGCTGGGTCCACCAGCCAGCAGCCACAACACGGAGGAGATGGTGACTTGTGATTGGCGGTGGCGGTGGCACGCAGATCTGCATGTTCAAGAAACCTCCACGCGTGCCAGTGTGCAGCGACTGCGATGATTGCCAAGGCGTACGGCAGGGAGATCATCTTTGACAGATGTAAGCCCTAAAAGATAAATGTTTGGCCAGACTCATACAGTAATACTTAGTGCGTACAACCTGATAAATGTTTTTGAACCGAAACTATGCTAGCTATGGCTAAATTGCTGATGCCAAAGGATCATTGGATATGCCTTCAATGAAACATACTTCTTTTTGATAGGATCAACAAAAATACACGAGTTGTCTCTGGTATAATCTTTACTAAAACTTGTGATACACCAGTTACTGATGTTTGTATTTCTTCTCAGTAAAACTAGCTGACAGTTGTTTGCCCGATCGTTCAAAGAGCATGATTGTGATGTACACTTGTACATCGGACTAGGATCGACTGCAAACGATATGGCTAATGGTGAAATCTGTTTAATTTTTTTGGCCCTAGCTCAAGGCCGGTCCTTGAAAGGCGAAGAGTGTAGTTGGACAAGTAGACATCATACGCTTCATGCCGTAATAAAAAACTATCAGTAGCAACGCGCAGGCATTTAACTAGTTTATATATGTATTGCCACGTGAGGGGTTTTTTCTCACCTATATAACACGAAGCCAGAAAACCTCGAACGAGATAGGTCATTTTGTGAAGGTTTTTTTGAGACATAATCAATATACCAAGTTTGATATTTTTCCTTCTAACTATGTCACATAATATGACACCACGCGAATGTTTCGCATTGTTTGGATCGTTTTTGAATTTCTTATGCCTGTTTTAAACTATCGTCAAAGTTTGTCGAACGGCGGGAATGAAGATTCTTAGCTCGGGGTTGAGACTCGCTAAACTTGAAGTGGATCTCCGATGAAACAGCATGTTGTGAACCTAAAAATGATTTTTGTAAAAAATCATGAGCATCCGATCATGTACCTGAGTTCATATCTGATCTACTTCCTACCGATTCGATAGAAATTTGTCTTTTTCACTAGGGATAGACGGAAAGGTTTGAGATCCCCTTATTAGCACATTGTTCATGTAAAGTGGTCTAATATTTCTGAAAAATATGGTGGTAGTATTTTGAATTATCTATTTGATGGTTGCTTCACCAAACCGCCCGTTTTTTGCACTCGAAAAATGGAAAATGGCTTTTTGGTGCGACGAAAAGGAAAACTTCCTCCTAAAACATTGTTCGCCATCCCATGATGCACATGTATGCACAATATAGACACATTATCACAAACTATGCCTTCATTCTAGCCATAATATTGGTAATTTGACCCGAAAGACATGAAACCTCGAGATAGGTCATTTTGTGAAGGTTTTTTTGAGACATAATCAATATACCAAGTTTGATATTTTTCCTTCTAACTATGTCCCATAATATGACACCACGCGAAGGTTTCGCATTGTTTGGATCGTTTTTTAATTTCTTATGCATGTTTTAAACTATATATAATGTTTTATGTTTCACTTACTTTTTATTTACAAATGTGTAATATTTGAGTGTAGATAGATAGATCTTATTTTTCTGCAAATTTTGATATATTATTTGGATTTTTCTGAATTAGAATAATTTAGTTATGATTTTTCAAAAATTAATGAGGTAAAAGAAAAAATAGCTATGACTAAAATTAAATGGAAAAAAAATCTAGAGGCCTACACCGACGGCCTAGCTATCGGCACAGACCAACCAATTTCTCCCAAAGAGCTACGGCAACGGCCAGGCCGTCGGCACAACCCGGCTACTTAACGTTGTTTCCGTTGTCGTGTCTGAATTGGGGCTACACCGAGGGCGCTACGTACGCCGAGGGCCACCATCGGTACAACCCTCTCTGCTACGCCGACGGCCGCGCTACATAGAGGTATACCCTCGGCACCTTCATCTACCCGATGGCCGTCCCTACGCCGACGGTCGGGCTGGATGGCTGGCCAGGGGAGGCCGCTACGCCGATGGCCCCGACATTTGGCCGTCGGTGTAGCCGGTAGGTGATACATTGCAAATGTATCTATAATTTTTGATGTTCCATGCTTGGTTTTATTCACTTCCTTATGTTTTGTCAACACTTTGGAATAGTTTTCATATGATTCCTTGGACTAACCTATTAACAAGAGTCACAGTGTCAGCTGCCTGTTTTCTGCTGTTTTTGGTTCTAGAAAAGTTAGAAAATGAATATTCTCGGAATTAGACGGGACAAAAGCCGAAGTGCCTATTTTTCCGGAAGACTCACGGAGCCAGAATTCGAGACGGAGGAGGGCCATGGCCTGGCCACACCCCCCTAGGCGCGGGCTGGGCCTGGCCGCGCCAGGGCATGGTCTGGCCGCCCCAGGCTACCCCTCGGTCTCCCTCTTTGCCTATAAGTTGCCTTCTGACCTAAAAACTCAGGGGGTTTGACGTTTTTCAAGAAGGAGTTCCGCTCCGCCGCCACCACCAGATTCCACGAAACAGCACCAGAAACTCCGTTCTGGCATCCTGCCAGGACGAGGAATTGGAGGAGATCATCACCACCATCATCACCATCGCTTCTCCATCGACCATCCATGTTTCCCCCATCTATGAGTGAGTAATCCCCTGCTGTAGGCTATGGGGATGGTAGGGATTGGACGAGATCGTTCATGTAATGGCATCAGATTGTTAGAGCATGGTGCCTAATATATTTTATTAGTGCTTTATGACTTTATTGCGACTTGTTGTGCTTAATGCTTGTCACTAGGGCTCGAGTGCCATGATTTCAGATCTGAACATGTTATTGATTCATTATGATAGTATTGTTTTTGGTCTTATCTTCAAGTTGTATACACACGTTGTTGTCCGGAACCAATGGCCTCGAAGTAACAGAAATCGGGATAACCGGAGGGAATGGCTTTGATGTGAGGATCACATGTGTTCAAGGAGTGTTAATACTTTGCTCTGGTGCTCTATTAAAAGGAGCACCTTAATTGCTAGTAGTTCCCTTGAGGCCCCGCTGTAAACGGGCTGTCAGGACAAAAGATGTTGTGCAAGTTCTCATTGCGAGCACGTATGACTATATATAGAACACATGCCTAGGATTATCTAGTATTTGGATGCTTTATCTTATTTATCTGCAATTGCCCTATGTTCTGATTGCTATGTGAATTGTCTTCTCCATGCAACGACCGTCCATCCATCCCTATGCCTACCGCACTCAAATCCTACTATTTACTGCTATTATTACTGCTGTCTTTACTTTACTACTGCTGCTACTTTACTATTTCTACTACAAAACTGTTGCTACTGATAAACTGCTGTGTGTAAGATTGTTTTCAGGTGCAGCTGAATTGACAACTCAGTTGTTAAGGCTTATAAATATTCTTTGGCTCCCCTTGTGTCGAATCAATAAATTGGGTTTTACTTCCCTCGAAAATACTGCGATACACCCCCTATACTTGTGGGTCATCAAGACTATTTTCTGGCGCCGTTGTCGGAGAGCATAGCTTTATTTATCAAATTCACTTGGAATCACTATTGTTCAAGTTTAGTTTATTTCCGCCTTGCTTGCTTGTTTCTTTATCAAAAATACAAAAAAATAGTTCCTACTCTAGTTTTTATTTTCGTTGGTCTATTATGGTCTTGCTTTATCATGCTCTTTATCAATGGTTGGTTTCTTCGAAACTGAATCTTATTGGCAAGGTGGATTCACGGAAGAACAAAAATATTATTATAAGGAACACCGCTTGTCACAAAAAGGGAAACACTTACGGAAACAAATTGATAAATTGTATACCATTGCTATAAATGTTTGCTCTACTTATAATGTTACTTATTTCTTTGATAAATCTTGTTGCTGTAGGAGGTATAAACACCTTCCTTTTCAATGTGAGTATAATGATAATGTTACCATATCTTCTTATGTTAAGGGAAATTATGACTTTTATGATGTGGAACAAATTGAGGAATTTATTGCTTGGAAGGGTGCATTTGAGCTTGCTAGTTTGCTTGAAAATATTGATGATTCACCTTTCTAATATGAGGTTTATGATGTACTTATATTTTGCTTTGATAATTACAAGGAAGAAAATGGCTATATTCTTGAATATATTAATAGATGTTTTCCACAAATGGGAGAGACTAATGCCTTGCAGGATCCTATGGAAGAAGAAATTGATGAACCTGAAATCTCATTAGATGAAAAAGAGGAGGAGAGTGATGAACAAAAGGAGGAAGAACGGATTAGCTACCCATTCCTACCTTCTAATGAGAGTAACTCTTTATCCCTTACATTATTTGATTGTCCCCCATGCTTACTAAAGAAGGATGAATGTTATGATCCTGAGGATTCTTTTGAAGATGTTTATAATAAAGCTCTAGTGCTTGTAGATCATGAAAAGCATGCTTTATGTGATAGTTATATTGTTGAGTTTATTCATGAGGCTACTGAAAATTATTATGAGAGAGGAAAATATGGTTGTAGAAGTTTTCATGGTATTGAAACACCTCTCTACGTGCTGAAAGTTTTGAAATTACTCTTGTTTTATCTTCCTATGCCTGTCACTTTGTTCTTTGTGAATTTATTTGCATAGACGATTCCTATGCATAGGAAGTAGGTTAGACTTAAATGTGTTTTGAATTTGCTCCTTGATGCTCTCTTTTACTTCAACTATATTTCTTATGTGAGCATCCTCTCAAACTATCATGCCTGAAGATGATAATATGTCCATTATTCTTGGGAGACCTTTTCTTAATACTGCAGGAGCTGTTATTAATTGTAATCAAGGAAAGGTGACTTTCAATGTTAATGACAAGGAACATATTGTCTATTTCCCCAAGAATATTAAAAGGACTTATGGTTTGAATTCAATTGAACATGTTGAGGGCATTCAAGTTGGAGAGATATATTGTCCCATACCAAGAGAAAAGTTTGAAACTATTATGATTGGGACCATTGCTATCAAAGTTGAGGTAACATAATCACTAGTGGAATACAAAGTTTTGTCTCATATGAAATTGTTTTGATAGCAAGACCTGATCAACCTTGTTAAAAAAAGGATTTCATTAAACAAAACAATGTTTTCACCATGATTATCTCCGCTTACTTCTATTCTATCCATTTTAGATTTTGCTTATGCCTAACTTAAAGGCGTTAAAGAAAAGTACTTGTTGCGAGATAATCCAAAAGTTTTAGATGAGTCTTGGAAGTTATTACCTCAGTAATAACCGCACCTTATCCTTTTTATTTGCTTTTTGTGCCAATAGTAACCTCTAATGAGAGAGAAGTAATGGTTGGGAAAGTTGCTGTTCCGAAACAGATTTCTGTGCTTCATCGTAAAAATTCGTGTAAAATCTCTGTACGTCCTTTTGAGGTGTGAATTTTTGTGCTTCTGACCCCGGTTGTTATCTAACTTTGGTTAGTTCAACACTTTTTGATTTGAGCAACATAAGGTCTTTGAAAAAATTCGTCTTTACCTGCTGGTCTATTTTAACAGATTTCTGTCATTTTCTGCATTTGCTTCTTGTTGGTTCCTTTTTGAGTTCTTTTGGGGAATTGAGCTTTTTGAGGGAAGTGCTACAGTATCTAGTGTTTTAATGGAAGTTTTATTGGTGTTGGAACTGAACCTAAAGACCTATTATCTTGAGTGCACTAATGTTGCTAATAAAGATTGTGTGAAGTTTTGTATGAAGGAAAAACTTCAGGTGTATGGAAGGAATGGGTAATGAGATGAAGGATGGACTAAAGCTCAAGCTTGGGGATGCCACGCGTGTCACCCCAAGAAATATCCAAGAGGTACAAGCGTCAAAGCTTGGGGATGCCCAAGGCATTCCCTTCTTCATCAATAAGAATCACAGGTTTCTTCCAAACACTTCATTTTTATTGTTTCATACATAGTTGTGTTGTTCTTGGAGCGTCTTCTTTTTCGTTTTGGTTTTGGTTTTTTGTTTGTTTTGTTTTCTTAGTTTGCTTAATAAATTGTTTGGACCTTCTCTTTCATAAATTGTTTTCAAATAGTTTGGTTTGGTTTGGAAAAGAGTAGGAAAGTTCATGCTTAAGTGATAAAGAGAGCTTGTTTTTGACTGTGGCATATGCTTTGTCATGCCATGCTTGATGTTGTTTTGGCTTTATGCTTAGTATTATTTGCTGTAGCATGACTTGTTATAAACAATTGAGATTGCTTAATGTGCCTTCGAAGAATCATGCGTTGTTTTAGCATATTAAAGCATAGTATCGTGGGATTCTCCTTTGATGCTTTAGTTGGGTTGACTTGGCACATGCTCACACCATGCTATGACTATTCCAAGTCACCATAGCCTTTATGATCCTTTAGTTTTCAACTTGTAGTATCACTTTATGCTTTGATCAATAATGTTTTATCGCTCTGCATGATTATGGCCATTATTGCTCTCTTAGTTTGTCGCTCCCAGTCTTTTGCTAGCCTCCACAACCAAGTATGAGTTCCACTCATGCATCCAACTCCTTAAACCAAGTTATTTCAAAGAGTCCACCATACCTACCTACTAGCTTATGCTATTCCAAGTATATTCATGCTTTTGTTTACCTTCCAAATTAAACTTGTTATGAGAAAACTAGTGATTAAAGCTCTCACAAACTTGATGGCACACTTTACTTTTCTTGCCCTTAATAAACTTGAACCATTGTGTCGTCTATGTTGTATATGCTTGCACTTATTTGTTGGGAATTAGCAGAACCATGTTGTCATGGGGAACGCTTTCAACATTGCACTTGGTACTTGTACCTAGTTGATATCATGCTCTTTTGTATATGGATGTCGTCGGTGTGAAATGAAAGGGGAGCTTGTAAGTCCATGGAGTTATGTATACGTGTTAGAGAAACGCTTGGGCCACTGGTCTAATCCATGCTGACATGGTGGAAACCTGCAGCGTAACCATAATGAGCTGTCTATGAAGCATTCTTCTTATAAAAAAAGAGTCTGATATTGAGAAAAAAAAGAGAAAAAGAAAAAAAATATATATGAAAAGAGGAAAGAGAGAAAAAAGCACAATATTCCCATGATAAATAAGAAGATTACTGAGATGCTCGTTGTCTGCTTGCCTTGTCATTTTGATATGGAGATTCTTCCGTACCATCGGGCAAGGGGTACCCCGTTGGCGGTTCTCTATGATACACATGTACTTACGATGACAAGAACTTAGCAGTGACTAAATTTGAGTAGCATGAGGAGCGGCCCTCGTATTCAAGGGACATGAGATTTCTAACTTATACTTCGTCAAGCATGTACACAATAGTTTGTTCACTTTAACCTTAATCACTTCAAGATGCTTATGATAGGGGCAATGACAGCTGAAAGCTATAAGTACCATAATTTTTGGAAGCTCTTTATGAGACTTGAATCCCTATTTCCTTATATGAAGTCCTTTCTTCCACTATATATATTGAGTCTCCACCTTCTACCTTTATGCATTTACTTTAAGAGCATAGTGGCCATTCTTAGTTCTATGTGCATTGTCCCAAGAATAGTTGATTGAAGCATAATTTGATATTGCTTGTTTTAAACTATTTGTATCTAGTCATTCTTATGAACTTTGAAGGTGTCATATGCATTTATATTTGCTACTCTATGTGGGACAAGGTGAATACTACTATGCTATGTTTTCTTTATGTGAAACAAATAAACGTCTTGCAAAGCATTGTTATTCATGAATCTTTTGTTTGTGCCTTTTCATGTTGCATCGTAGTTTCTTTGTCTTATTGCTAGAATTGTGTCTTTCATATTATGATTGAAGTACTATGATCCCAGCTTTGAATGTTTTACAAATACTTTGGTCAAGTCTTTGATGGTGCCACTAGTGGAAACGAGGTCTTTTGTTGATCCCGAAAAGGGGCTTTAACACCGGTTCTTCTATGAACCGGTGTTAAAGGGGGGCCGTACCAGCGTGGCCCCTGCGGCAAAAAAGGAGCCCCCCCTTTAACACCGGTTCGTGCCACGAACCGGTGTTAAAGGTCCCTAAAGATGGCACTTATTTTTTAACACGGTTCGTGGCATGAACTGGTGTTAAAGGGGGGGGCTATATAAGACACCACCCCAGCCCACACACACCCCACTCTTCCATTCTTTCACATTTTGGAGCCTAGCAAGAGGGTGTGAAGAGTGCTAGTTTGTGTTTTTTCATATGCACTAGAGGTGTTCGGTGAAATGCCTGAGAGCTCAAAATAAGCTTTCTTGTTGCTCTTTCCGTCTCGGTCGAGGTCGGCAACTATAGTTTCATGTGTCATTGATGTACTATATATATAAATGGTCATCTCCCTATTATTTTTTGATATATACTACATATTAATGCAGATGAATCGGCAATGGATGTACGCTGACCGCCGCACTTCCGAGTACATTACGGGCCTCCAAAATTTCATCGTTGTGGCTAATGCAAACCGTGGTCACAATGGTTTTATGTGCTGTCCGTGTGTTCACCGTCAGAACAAGAAAGACTACTCAAATACCAGAACCATTCACGCCCACCTGCTTCGATCCGGTTTCATGCCCAGCTATAATTGTTGGACCAAGCACGGAGAAAAAGGGGTTGTGATGGAAGACAACAAAGAAGAAGAGGATGATGAAAACTATCATAATATGTATCCTGAATATGATGATAATGCAACGCAGGTAGATAATGAAGATCAAGAGGGAGCAGATGGGCCCGCTGATGACGATCATGGTCGGGCCATTACTCATGCAAAGGAAGAATCTGAAACTGAAAAGGAGAAGGAGAAGCTGGAGCAGATGTAAAAGGATCACAAAACATAGTTGTATCCAACTTGCGAAGATGGCCAAAAAGCTAGGTGCCACCGGATTTGCTGCAATGGAAGGCATAGAATGGTGTGACTGACCTCGCATATTCAAAGTTGTTTGTAAAAATGAAGAAACTTATTCCAATAAATAATGAGTTACCCGACAGAACATACCAAGCAAAGAATGTTGTCTGCCCTCTAGGATTAGACGTGCGTAAGATACATGCTGCATTAATGACTGCATCCTCTACCGCGGTGAGAAGTACGAGAATTTGGATGCATGCCCGGTATGCACCGCCGCAGTATAAGATCAGACGAGATGATCCTGGCGATGTTGAGGGCGAGGCCCCTAGGAAGAAGGTTCCCGCCAAGGTTATGAGGTATGCTCCTATAATACCACGGTTAAAACGTCTCTTCAGAAATAAAGAGCATGCCAAGTTGTTGCGATGGCGCATGGAAGACCGTAAGAAAGACGCGATGTTGAGACACCCCGCTGATGGGTCACAGTGGAGAAAAGTCGAGCGAGAGTACCCGGACTTCGCACGTGACGCAAGGAACTTAAGGTTTGGTCTAAGTACAGACGGCATGAATCCCTTTGGTGAGCAGAGCTGCAGTCACAGCACCTGGCCCGTGACCCTATGTATCTATAACCTTCCTCCTTGGTTGTGTATGAAGAGGAAGTTCATTATGATGCCAGTGCTCATCCAAGGCCTGAGGCAACCCGGCAACGACATTGATGTGTACCTAAGGCCATTAGTTGAAGAACTTTTACAGCTGTGGGACAAACCAGGTGTACGTATGTGGGATGAGCACAAAGGGGAGCCATTTGACCTACGGGCATTGCTTTTCGTAACCATCAATGATTGACCTGCTCTTAGTAACATTTCAGGGCAGACAAACAAGGGATACAATGCATGCACACACTGTTTAGATGACACTGAAAGTGTATATTTGGATAAATGTAAGAAGGTTGTGTACCTAGGGTATCGCCGATTTCTTCCGAACCTGCATCCAGTAAGAAAGAAAGGCAAGCATTTCAAACGCCTCGCGAACCCTGGAGGAAGCCTGTCCTCCGTACCGGTGACGAGGTATTTGGTATGGTCAAGGACCTAGAAGTAATCTTTGGAAAAGGTCCTGGCAGTCTATCTATTCCGAATGACAATGCCGGACACGCGCCCATGTGGAAGAAGCAATCTATATTTTGGGACCTACCCTATTGGAAAGTCTTAGAGATCCGCTCTTCAATCGACGTGATGCACGTGATTTAAGAATGTTTGCGTGAACCTGCTAGGCTTTCTAGGAGTGTATGGGAAGACAAAAGATACACCGAAGCACGACAGACCAGCAACGCCCAAGGCCCCAAGAGCCTATGCATCCCGAGAACGAGAAGGGTAAACGATGCCACTTAACTCCTGCCGCTACGCCTTACCAAAGCAGAAGGAAATCTTTTTGAATGTCGAGCAGTATCAAGGTCCGTCGGCTTCTCGTCAATATAAAGGGAATAATAAATGTGGCAGAGAAAAAATTCCAAAACCTGAAGTCTCATGACTGCCACGTGATTATGACACAATTGCTTCCGATTGCATTGAGGGGGCTTCTACTGAAAATGTTCGAGTACCTATTGTGAAGCTATGTGCATTCCTCAATGCAATATCTCAGAAGGTAATCGATCCATAAAGCCTACCAGGGTTACAGACAGATGTGGCCCAATGTCTTGTCACTTTGAGTTGGTGTTCCCACCATCCTTCTTCAATATTATGACGATCTCCTGGTTCACCTAGTAGAAGAGATTGCCATTCTCGGTCCTGTATTTCTACACAATATGTTCCCCTTTGAGAGGTACATGGAGTCTTAAAGAAATATGTTCATAACCGTGCTAGGCGAAGGAAGCATCTCCAAGGGCTATGTAATGAGGAGGTCATTGAGTTCGTGTTGATTTTATTCCTGACCTTAAGGCGATTGGTGTTCGAATCACGACATGAGGGGAGACTGCGTGGAAAAGGCACCCTAGGATGTAAAGCAATGATATGTGGACGGACATTCTCTCAATCAAGCACACTACGGTTTTACAAAGATCTATCTTGGTTGCCCGTATATCAATGAACACAAGAATTTAATACGCCTCAAACACCCGGGCAGTCGATGAATGGATTATAAGTGAACACATGGCGAAGTTTTGGCGGTGGCTGCAAAGACTTCTCACGAATAACACCACTGTTGGGGATCTGTACTTGTTGGCCAGACACCATCTTCGATCAGTATGTACTTTCCAAGGGTACGAGATAAATGGGAATACATTTTACACGATAGGCCAAGATAAAAAGAGCACCAACCAAAACAGTGGTGTCCGCTTCGATGCAGCAGAAGACAATGGGCAAAATACCACGTATTATGGGTTCATAGAGGAGATATGGGAACTTGACTATGGACCTAATTTTAAGGTCCCCTTGTTTCGATGCAAATGGGTCAAGCTAACAGGAGGAGGGGTTGAGGTAGACAAGAAGTACGGAATGACAACAGTGGATCTCAACAATCTTATGAAGAACTTAGACGAACCATTCGTCCTAGCCAATGATGTGGCTCAGGTTTTCTATGTGAAGGACATGTCCTCCAGAACAAAAAAAAGAAAAAATATGCAAACGAATACATCATATGATGAGCCAAAGCGTCACATAGTTCTTTAAGGGAAAAGAAACATCGTGGGAATCGAGGACAAGACAGACATGCCAGAAGATTATAATAAGTTTGATGAAATTCCGCCCTTCACAGTGAAAACTGACCCAAGCATTCCGTTAAGTAAAGAAGATGCTCCATGGTTACGTCTGAAGCGATCATAAGGAAGGACATATGCCAAGAAGTTCATGCTCATATTATGTAACTCTAGTTCATGTTTTTAATATTAATACATGTCTTGAGTGTTAGTCATGTTTTGTGGATGGACCGGGACTATGAGAAGAAGTTGTCCCGATTCGTACTTACCATTAAGATCTGATCTCCAAATGCGCGCGGTCACATATTAGGGAGTGCCTCTATGACCAGTTTTTTGGAGATGCCGGAGGACTAGGCTCCGTCGGCATCTCCCTGAAACTGGCCGTAGTAGTGTCCCTGCTCTCAAACTGGCTGGAGGACTGGACTCACAAGGATGCCTATTTATAGTACAAGCAGCTCGACATAGTGTTGACACTTACGAAATAATGTCGACACTCACCCCTATTATTAGTGTTGACTCGTGTTTTGTCCCGGATGGTGTCTCCAACCGGGACTATAGGTTCATCTTTAGTCCCGGTTGGTGACACCATCCGGGACAAGGTACACGCCGCACGACATAATGTCGACACTCACCCCTATTATTAGTGTCTCCAACCGGGACTAAAGGTTCATCCTGCCATTTTTTCCCGCCATTTTTCTTCCCGCCAGTTCTTCTTCCCGCCATTTTTCTTCCCGCCATTTTTCTTCCCGCCAGTTCTTCCCTCCAGTTCTTCCCGCTAGTTCACTATATATATATGTAGGGGGTTGGCCTCCATTGTCATTGCACATCTCTAGACTCATATCTGCAACCTCATCACTCTTTCCCATGGCTTCCACCGTAGCACTAACCCCCAGGGAGGCGGAGGCGCTTTGCGCCTCGAACTACCCTGCCCGCCGGGCTACTGTGTCCCCGTCGGCTGGATGCTGAGCATCGAGGCGTGCGCCTCCTGTCCCTCTAGGTGTGGCGCGCCGGATGGCCATCACGAACCACTACTACTTCGAGCTCACGCCGGAGCAGCGGAGGAATCCCAGATGGCATCCCGACTATTTCCCTACTTGGGAAGCCTTCTTCGTGGATCGGCATGAGAGGGCGCTCGCCAGGCACGAGGAGGACGGCCCACCTCCTCCTAACTTCAACGAGGCCGGCCGTCGGCTATGGTGGCGCGGTCGGACTCTCCAGAGCGTCATGGCCTATGACACTGCCGCCGACTCTAACCCCCGTCTGCGCTACCCTCAAGTCCAGCCCACGCGCTACCCTCAAGTCCAGCCCACGCGTACTCTCCAGAGGTTCAATTACGGCGACCCCGACGACGACAGCGATGACGGCGGCGGCGAGTACGACGACTACAGTGGCGAGTATTACAGGTGTAGGCAGGAGCATGACTGAATCACTCCAACATTCCGAAACAAGTTCGGCCGATTGTTACTTAATCTGGCCATGTATCTTAATTTTCAGTTCTTTTATGTATCTTAATTTTCAGTTCAGCTGCTTTATGTAACTATCTCAAAATGACCTATCTCATTCGAGGTTTCTTGGCTTTCGGGTCAAATGACCAATGTTATGGCTAGAATCAAGGCATAGTTTGTGATAATATGGCCATATTGTGCATACATGTGCATCATGGCATGGGAAACAATGTTGCAAGAGGAAGTTTTCCTTTTTATCGCACCAAAAAGGCATTTTCTATTTTCCGAGCACAAAAAACGAACGGTTTTGTGAAGCAACCACCAAATGGCTAATTCAAAAAACCACCAACACATTTTACAAAAATACTAGACCACCTTATATGCACAATGTACCAACAGGGGGATCTGAAACCTTTCCGTCCACCTCTGGTGAAAAAGACAAATTCCTACCGAATCGGCAGGAAGTGGGTCAGATATGAACTACAAGTACATGATACGATGCTCATGATTTTTTACAAAAATCATTTTTAGGTTCACAATATGCTATTTTATCAAAAAACAATGCAAGTTGAGCGAGGCTTGGTGAGATTCAAGTGTATACAAAAGATGCGACATTTAAATATCCAATCAATTCAAAAATGTTAATACAAAAGATGCGGCATTAAAATATGATTTGATCTAATAAAAATCATTTTTTAGATGCTTAATATTTCTTATGTTCAAAGTTTTAGGATTTAACAATTTATTTTTGTTTGAATTGAATAATGATAAATTTATATGTAAGTGTTTTAATTATTTTGAAAATTTTCATGTAAAGTAAATATAAAATGATTTACATGAATGGATAGATATTATTTTTCTGAAAATTATGATATATTATTCATATTTTTCTGAGTTGAATGAAAAAGATATGAATTTTCTAAATTCATATCATATTTTTTGAATTAAAATGCCCTTTAATGCATGAATAATGCCCCTTTAACACCGGTTCCAGACAGGAACCAATGTTAAAGGGGGGGGCATTTATTTCGCTTCAGTACTTTCTTTAACACGGTTCGGGCTGGAACCGTGTTAAAGGGAAAAATGTCTTGTGAACGAATTCCCCTTTAACACGGTTCAGCCCGAACCGGTGTTAAAGGGGGTATTAAATGCCATCCTTCCTTTCTTCCTCGCAGAGCCAGATCGATCGAACCACCCCGCCGTCGCCACTGCGGCGCCACCGAATCCTCCGCCACCGCCTCCAGCCGTCGCCGCGCCATCACATCGCTGCATCACATCGCCGCCACCGGCTTACCGCCACCGGCGCCATCACATCACCGACCACCGCCACCGCCATCACATCACGACGCGACCACCGGCCGACGATGTCGGCGCCTACAAGAACCCCGACGCCGTGGTGAGCTAGCGGACCGCGCCTGGCCGTCCCCTCTGTTTCCTCCCCTTCTCTGTTTCCTCCTAGCGCGCGGCGGTGTGGAGCTCGCGCGGTGGTGCCACCGGCCGGCAGAGTGGAGCTCACGCGGTGGCGCCACTCCGTCCTCTGCGGCGGTCGCCGCGGCCTTATCGCAGCTGCCACCCGCTCTCCGCAGGCTGCGCTGTGCCACGTCGCCGGCCGCCTCTACCCGGTCCTCTGTCCGCCGTTGCAGAGCCCGTCGTCGCGCATCTGCAGGCCGTCATCGAGCCCTGCAGACGTTGTTGCCTCCCCGTGCTCGCCCCCGAGCAGTTCCTCGCCGGAGCCGGCCTTCCCACGCGAGCTCTCTCGCGAGCGCGTGTTCGTTCAATCAGTTGCTGATGCTAACTTCTGTGCATGTTGTGTTTTTGGTGTGGTGATTTCTGAGCCCACATCGAACCCCTCCGAACAGATGTACCAAGATGAAATCGAACAAGCTTTGTAGAAAGTATGATTTCAAACCATTGTACTTATTAGTAGTAGCTAGGATCAAATCGGACACGAAGACAGCTTTGACATGGTAGCTCGCGTCATCGGGTGTGGCGGGCAGCTGCTGCTGAAAAGGCCCACGGATTGGGGCCAATGACAGGGAAGTGGAGGGGATGGGTCAGGGAGGCGGATTCGTCGGGGAGGCCCAGGGCCCAGGCGCGGTACGGGGACGGCCTCCCCTCTCGGCTGCGGGGGCGGCCTAGGTGGGGTGCAAGCTCCGGTGGCCATGGGTGCGAGCCATGATGCGGCCTAGGTGGGGTGCGAGCTCCGATGTGGCCTAGGTGGGGTGCGTTATGCCAGCGATGTCGGGGTGTATGCATGGTCCTTCTGGGTTGCGTCGTGGCTTCTCCCCTCGGTCTGGGGCCTATCTTGGGGACATCCCCTCCACATTGTATCTGTTCTGCCAACGAACCGGTGTTAAAGGGGGGGTGTATTTATTTCACCTTCCCCTTCCTTTCTTCCCCCCACTGAGCCAGGTCGATCGAACACACCGCCGCAGAGAGATCGAAGCGCCGCCACCGCCGCTCGAGGTCCTCCGTCTCGCCGCCCCCGACCCGCCGTCTTGCCGCCGCCGCTTTGGAGCTCGAGGTCCGCCGCCCCCGACCCTCTCTTCCCCGCATCCTTCCCCTCCCTCTAACACGGTGGGGCTCCGCCGCTCCTTCGACGCCTAGACGCCTGCCGCTTAGCCTCCAACGCCTGCCTCCGCCGCCTGCCTCCCCGCTTCTCCCGGACAAGGCCACCCGCGCCTGGCCCTCCTCCTCCTGCTGCTCCCGGTCACCAGTCTTGCTTGTCTTTTTTAATATAGTGTATCATTGCACATCTCACTAACATCGGGAAACTCGAAACTAAGATGGCATGTAATTATGGAGGGATTAGTAGTATAGATAGGGTGTCAAGCGGGGAGGGTTCGCGGGCAACATAGTTTCATCCTGATTAGGGTTTCGACCCCTTGGAACTCGTTTAAAATGATCAAGCATCCTTAGGGTTTTAATTTCATTTGTGTATTTTTGTATGAATAATATGTATATTTGTGTATGAATCCAAGTCCACTTGAATGTTTACACTCTTACTCTAGATAATATTATTGTTTTAGAAACTATGGATCCACTTAGTAGAAACCTTGAAGAAGAAGAAATAATGGAGAACATTATTGATGAGGACACCTCACAATATCTGAACTTGGAGGGACATGATGACGACAGCTCAAGTACTAGCCATGGAGAAGATGAAGACTCCGATGAAGACTCCGGTGAACGCAATTTAATGGTTACAAAGTCCGGCGAGGTATATGCATTGATTAAGCCTCTGCTGACTTCCACCAACAATCTTGTTCTACATGTATTAATTAATTAACGCTTCTTTCTTCTTTTAGCCCTCTGGATCGACCAGCCAGCAACCATCTTCTTCTACGAAAAAGAGCAAGCGAGGCGCGAGCCAGCGGTTGAAAGATCGTGCAAAGTTCACGATCGAAGCAGTCCGTGTTGATGGCAGGCCGATGGAGCCCAAGAAGGCCACAGGCAAATTTGTACGTCAGGCTGGAGTTCTTGTTAGGGACCAAATCCCAATCATAATTGAAAATTGGAATAAGCCAAAGAAGGGCGACGGTACCTTTGTCGATGACAGATCCAAAGAAACGCTTTGGAATTCGTTGTTGGTAAATTTCACCCTTCCGCCAGAGGAGGATGAAAACAACCCGGTTATAAAGGAAAAGGTCAAAGAGTGGACTCTAAAGAAGATGGCTGACGCTTTCCAGAATCGAAGACAAAATTGAACAAATTTGTCAAAGCTGGCGAGACTCCAAATTTCAAAGACGCATATTATGCGAAGATAAGACCGCACTTGCCCGAATTTGAGACATATAAAAAAGTGCTATAGCTAAAAAGAGGTCAGAAACCAATACGCTTAATGCCCTGAAGAAGGAATATCACAAGAGGACAGGGTCAGGTGGCTACATATCTCAGAGGCCTAAGTGGGAGGAAGCTGAGAAGGCCTCATGAGAGAGGATCACACCCAGAGATGGGTGGGACCTACGTGCAAAGACTTGGTTCTACGGAATCGGGCAAGGTTGGACCCGAAACAGGATTGTGTATCTTCCCAACCCTCCTTGCCAAACCGTCCATGAACTCATCACGGCATACGAGGAAACATCCGCCAGGACCTTCCATCCTGACAGAGAGAATGACCAGCTCACACGCGCCATCGGTAAAAAAGAACACCCTGGACATGCACGAGGCACAGGGGGTATGACGTGGAAGGATGGGTTTGCCGACTGGAGCGACTCTTACAGATGGCGCGGCGAAAAGAAAAAGAGCGTCTGAGCGGATGACACAGATAGAACATGCACTTGTGGCGCTGCAGCGCAAGTGAATGCACAAGAGCCATCAAGCTACCGCCCATCTCAGCGCACGAAGAGCCTGCATTGGAAGCTGCCATGCCCGCATCACATGAAAAGCAGGGTTTCCACGGAGAACGCAGCCCACGCTTGAAATGACGGGTCCTCGATACCCCATGGATGAGATCACGGAGAGCAAACACGCTGAGCTGCATGTGAGATTAATGGGCTTATCCATTAAGGTGGTACGGCTATGCCTTACCTCCCGTAGCTGGTGGAACTTACCACCGCCGACCGATTCAGATGGCTATGCTATTGTCGGGTGGATGAGGTTGTGAAGGAATATGAGGAAGCACAGCTTGACCATGCTACGGTGAAGGGAAACTCAACTCAAATTTGCGTGAAAATAACCATTCTTTGGAAGAAGGAACACATTGTGCTTCCAAATTGAGGTCACTGCACCCCGTCTCCTCCAGCTGTCAGCCCGAGCCGCTTCAGCTATCTCTCTGCTGCAGCCATCTCCGGCAGCAGCCATCTCTGTGGCAGCCATCTCCGCCGTCGGCCATCTCTGCGGCAGCCATCTCCGCCCGTCACCATCTCTGGTGCTTCAGCCATCTCCTCAAGGTGTAAGACCACCGCCACGAGGAGCATCGAGCACTGCCACAAAGAAATCCGCAGAAACCGTACGCCAAAGAGTTCAAAAAACTACGTCCCGCAGCCTTCCGCCAAGCCATTGCCGGTTTTACCGTGGAATCGCAGTGACGAGGAGACCAATAGGATCTCGGAAGAACAGGTCAAGAAATTCTTTGCACCTAGACGGGCGAGCCAAAGGAGAAAATAGATCCGGTGGTGGAGAAGTTTTACAAAATCTTTTGAAACCTGAAACCCCACTTGTGCCGGACTACGAAGCCAGATTTTGAAGGCGGATGCAAGGCGCCGTAGGAGACTGAAAGTAGCAATGTGAGGCACTCCAGAAAATAGTTCCCATGCTCGGAGAGCAGGAAAACCAATCATGTGCCCGCTCCAAATGTTCGACACGGACGCTCCTCCGTAAATGATTACGAGGCAGAGCTACAAAGAAAGGCCAATGAGATGGGGATGACTTACATTGCATACTTGAACGTCATGGGAGACAACTTGCCCAAATGCGATGCCAACCCCATACAGCCATGGAAGTATGGGAAGAATCTCGTCAAGAAAGAGGAGCTCAAGACTCTACCAACAAAGATGCGAAAATTGCACAAGTGGTACCTTCATTTCTGCAAGACGAAAGTTAGAATGGATCACGCATATAAGAGATGATATTTTCTTCTGCGGAGATGACGCGATCGACTTCAACATTCAAGACTTGCATTTTCTATTCAATCAGAAGGAACTCGACAAAGCTGCCATCAGCCTTTATTGTGTGTAAGTACTATTTCTATAATTTATATCTCATCTCATTCACTTTATTAATTGCATGTATATATATATGCTCACCATATATGTATATACTATTATGCAGGAAAAAGGTTATGGAATGCAGGAAAGGAGGCCCTTTTGACATTGGGTTCGTTGACCCAAATAGAGTTCATGAAGAAGTGGTAGAAACCAAACCCGGCAAATGTAAGATTACTTGCTAACGTCTTTTCGAGACAACAAACCAAAAGGGAAATACTATTGCCTTACAACTTCTCGTGAGTACTGTTATCCTCTCTCTTGTACATATTCTATTTCAGCTTACTCGATGTTAAGTGTAACTGATGATGAGTTATGCGTGCGTAGGTTCCACTTTATTCTGCTAGTCATTCAACCCGACTCAGGAAAAGTCCTTGTCATGGACTCGTTACGAAAAGAAAAAGAGATATGGGCAAACTTTAGAGAGATGCTCCAGAGGTAATTTCAATCATATTATCGCACTAGATCGGCAACTTTGGTGACAATAAGTAATTAATTACTCCTTTATCCATTTTCTTTGTCGGACAGGGTTTGGAAAAGGTTCACGGGTAGGGCCGTGGGTGAATGGTCAGAAGAACTAAAATTTGTAGACCAAAATGTAAGTAATACTAGCTAGCTTCCAATTCCATTATATCATGCTTTATTGATTATTATTTTGATTGAACTCTCTATTCTCGTAAAGTGCGCGCATCAGGGACACGGCAATAACTTATGTGGGTACTATGTTTGCGAATTCATTCGCAACACGATATGTGCGATGGGCCAAGCCGCACTAGAACAACTTAGAGTAAGTAAACAAAGTCCACAACATTATTTTATTACCATCAATTGTGTTGAGTTTTATTCTTATATATATATTGACGGCCCATTCTTCATATATATTCAGATCGAATGGATGCGGGACCAACTCCTACCATTTGAACGCATACGAGCCATTCAAGAGGAAGTGGCGGGGTTCATACTTGATGAGGTCGTCACGCCTGGCGGAGAACTCTTTAGATATCCACCAAAATGAACGATGACGATGTATGTGCCGATGATGATGTATGTGCCGATGACGATGTTTGTGTATAATAATAGTTGCTTAATTATTCATGTACTCGTATATACCGATGACGATTTATGTGTATACCGCTCCCGATCGATTCCCCCTCGCTCTCCCCCCCTCCCGCAGAAATACGCCCAGAACGGGGCAGAGGCAGAAGTCTGCCGCGGCAGGAAAACGGCCTAAATCTCTGCCGCGGCAGAAGAACCTTTAACAACGGTTCGGATACTGACGGTGTTAAAAGCTGAGCGGCAGCCCCATCGCCATTTTAACACCGGTTCGTATAAGAACCGGTGTTAAAGGGGCCCCCCCTCTAACACCGAACCCTCAACAGCGGTTGGGGAACCGCTGTTAGAGGGCCCTCCCAACCGGAGTTAAAGGAGGGGCCTGCACTAGTGTGCATGTCACCTCAAAAATTATTATTTCTTTTTATCACTTACCTACTCGAGGACGAACATGAGTTAAGCTTGTGGATGTTGATACATTGCAAATGTATCTATAATTTTTTATGTTCCATGCTTGGCTTCATTCACTTTCTTGTGTTTTGTCCACACTTTGGAGTACTTTTCATATGATTTCTTGGACTAACCTATTAACAAGAGCCAAAGTGCCAGCTGCCTGTTTTCTGCTGTTTTTGGTTCCAGGAAAGTCAGAAAATGAATATTCTCGGAATTGGACGGGACAAAAGCCGAAGTGCCTATTTTTCTGGAAGACTCACGGAGCCAGAATTCGAGACAGAGGAGGGCCAAGGCCTGGCCACACCCCCCCAGGTGCGGGCTGGGCCTAGCCACGCCAGGGCATGGTCTGGCCGCCCCAGGCTACCCCTCGGTCTCCCTCTTTGCCTATAAGTTGCCTTCTGACCTAAAAACTCAGGGGGTTCAACGTTTTTCCAGAAGGAGTTCCGCTCCGCCGCCACCACCAGATTCCACGAAACAGCACCAGAAACTCCATTCTGGCGCCCTGCCGGGACGGGGAATTGGAGGAGATCATCGCTACCATCATCACCATCGCTTATCCATCGACCATCCATGTTTCCCCATCTATTAGTGAGTAATCCCCCGCTGTAGGCTATGGGGATGGTAGGGATTGGATGAGATCGTTCATGTAATGGCATCAGATTGTTAGGGCATGGTGCCTAGTATCTTTTATTAGTGCTTTATGACTTTGTTGCGACTTGTTGTGCTTAATGCTTGTCACTAGGGCCCGAGTGCCATGATTTCAGATCTGAACATGTTATTGATTCATTATGATAATATTGTTTTTGGTCTTATCTACAAGTTGTATACACACGTTGTTGTCCGGAACCAATGGCCCCGAAGTGACAGAAATCAGGATAACCGGAGGGAATGGCTTTGATGTGAGGATCACATGTGTTCAAGGAGTGTTAATGCTTTGCTCCGGTGCTCTATTAAAAGGAGCACCTTAATTGCTAGTAGTTCCCTTGAGGCCCCGCTATAAACGGGCTGTCAGGACAAAAGATGTTGTGCAAGTTCTCATTGCGAGCACGTATGACTATATATAGAACACATGCCTAGGATTATCTAGTATTTGGATGCTTTATCTTATTTATCTGCAATTGTCCTATGTTTTGATTGCTATGTGAATTGTCTTGTCCATGCAACGCCCGTCCATCCATCCCTATGCCTATCGCACTCGAATCCTACTGTTTACTGCTATTGTTACTGCTGTCTTTACTTTACTACTGCTGCTACTTTACTATTCCTACTACAAAACTGTTGCTACTGATAAACTGCTGTGAGCAAGATTGTTTCCAGGGGCAGCTGAATTGACAACTCAGTTGTTAAGGCCTATAAATATTCTTTGGCTCCCCTTGTGTCGAATCAATAAATTGGGTTTCACTTCCCTCGAAAATACTGCGATACACCCCCTATACTTGTGGGTCATCAGCCGGCCGCCGGCAACTCGAATCTTTCCTGTAGTGGGTGTAAGCTTTGAACCTAATAGAATATCAAGGTACTACTATAGGTTGTCGGAAAATTTTCAGATAGTTATAGTGGGAAAATGTAATACTAGAGATACCCGACAAATGTATGATAGAAAATCCATGCGGCCATAGTTCCTCATGTCTTGTTTCCAAAACTAAAATATATGTCATTGTTCTCGTGGAAATACATTTGTGCTTTCTCGGTCTAATTTCTTAATCGGGTATTGCATACTCACTGGATGAAATCTAAGCTAATTGTGATATAGCTATGTGATTATCTAAGTTCCCAATCTACCTAATTCATTCTCAATTAAAACATTTCAATAAATAAATAAATAAATAACTTCATATTTGTAATTTAGTATATATGTATATACTACATTTCTATTTGGTACACTTTGAGTCACCACATCACCGACACATGCTTTACCTCTTTGCAAAGTTCCACACATGCATGTACTCTTCTAATACACAACATGATAAGCTATAAACCTTTTTCTTTATTTGAAATTAAGATATTAAATACTTCAATAATTTAGTGGTTACATATATAGTTGTTAGGGTCCAAAATTTCTATGATAGTTGATGCCATGTGCTAGCTACAACCAAATATCCTACTACAGCTTAATTAGGTACTAAACAACAACAAAAACTGACATATCCAGATCAACGTAAATCAAATAAACATACAGACACAAAATCATGTATGTAATGGAACCAGAAACATGAAATGCGCCAAAGTGCAAAATAAGCCACCTATGAATTACTTTGTTAAAACATAGGGAACCTTCACGATGTCAAAGCTAGCATGAATAGAAAATGAAAGCTTACTACTGATATATAAGTACAACGCTAAATTCCACAAGGCCGATGATAGAAGGGCTCGGCCTAATTAATTGGTCTGGTATAGAGATGACTGAGAGGATGGACATAGCGCATTGAATGGTTTGAGGTAAACAATGATCCAATTTGGTACAGATAATGCGGGATGAAAGTTCGATATGTTTCTAAAAATATGCTAATTTGAAAGGCTATAACATTAGCGTCTTACTCAAAAATCTCAAACATATAGCTTGAAGCCAACATGGCTAAGAAAGGATATGTAATGATGATCATGTTGTCTGCTAGAAAAATAAACATGTCGCCATCAATTAACATCTCAATAATCCAATATGAACGTGGAAAAAATATACTTCCTCTGTACCAAAATATAAGTCGCCTAAGCATTAATCAAAAGTCAAATCTTACTAACTTTGACCAAATATTTAGGAAAAGATATCTACATCTACAATATTGAATAAAAACATTAAGAAAATATACTTCATGGAAAGTCTAAAGATATTGATTCAATATTGTAAATATTAATATTTTTATGTAGAATCTTGGTCAAACTTAGAAAGCGTTGATTTTTGACTAATACTTAGGCGCCATACATTTTGAAATGGAGGAAGTATATCTTAAAGTAAAGAATGGAGAAACTATTAACATATTATCATTATTCTTTTGGGTTGCATCTATCCTTGTGTACTCATGACAAATGGGGGAAAAAGTTAACTTGAGGGGAACAAAATGGTGGCAGCAAAATTTCCTGAAGGAATTTCAGCGAAACACAATCACTTCATCGAATTGCATTTTGTTGCAGCTTTTATCCTCCTTGGTACCAGAGCTCAAAGAATCACTATATCCTTCAACCCCTACATCATACTAAATTATAATTTTTTGAAGTAATAATGAAATTCTTCGAAAATTGTGCTAGCAAGTTATAAACAAATGGTCTTACATGCATTCTTCTGCAAGATGAATGTGAGAATACAGTTACTAAGATGTACTGAACCTAGCCGAAGAAAACATGAAAAATTGAACTGAAAAAAGATAATCATATATATAGGACACGTTAAAGTCAATTGATAGACCATATTGTGCATCCACTTTCCGCAGAACCGAGCCAGGCACCCTGTATTCTAGAATTTTTTATTACAGCATACAAATGGTTTTTTTGCATCCAATTATCAATGATCAATGAGGTTTTCTTAGTAGAGAAGCTGCTGTTGTATACATAAAGCATGTATGTGCATGACTGATTTGAAAAAAATTCCGAGAGAGATATTTGATTAGAACTGGCCAACCTGTTCTAAATAACCTTGACCATGCCCCTGATTGCATCTCTCATATGATCCAAATTCTGAAGTGTGCCAATCTGTTCTAGCGCTGGCTGATCCTCTATTACTTGAAGTTCAAGTCATCAATATGTTCTAGCGCTTTGATGCAGAGGACAGGATGTCGCCTCCGTTTCGGAAAAAAAAAGTTTGATGTCCACGTCACTACAGGAATGGGAAGCTACGCCGACGGCCGGTCGCTACGCCGACGGCCAAATATCGGGGCCGTCGGCGTAGCCATCGTCTAGGCCAGCTCCGCCAAGCAGTCGTCGGCGTAGAATTGCCCTCGGCATATCCTATGCTACGCCGACGGCTGCCCTCGGCGTAGCATACGCCGACGGCTGCCCTCGGCGTAGCTATTTTTTATTTTATCTCATTAAACTTTGAAAAATCATAACTAAATCATTCTAATTCGGAAAAATACAAATAATATATCAAAATTTGCAGAAAAATAAGAACTATCTATCTACACTCAAATATTACACATTTGTAAATAAAAATTAATTAAAACATAAGACATTATATATAGTTTAAAACGGGCATAAAAAATTCAAAAATGATCGAAACAATGCGAAACCTTCGCGTGGTGTTATATTATGTGACATAGTTAGAAGGAAAAATATCAAACTTGGTATATTGATTATGTCTCAAAGAAACCTTCACAAAATGACCTATCTCATTCGAGGTTTCTTGGCTTTCGGGTCAAATGACCAATGTTATGGCTAGAATCAAGGCATAGTTTGTGATAATGTGCCCATATTGTGCATACACATGCATCATGGGATGTCGAACAATGTTGCAGGAGGAAGTTTTCCTTTTCGTCGCACCAAAAAGCCATTTCCCATTTTCCGAGCACAAAAAACGGACGATTTTGTGAAGCAACCACCAAATGGCTAATTCAAAATGGTACCACCACATTTTACAAAAATACTATACTAACCTATATAGACAATGTCCCAACAGGGGAATCCGAAACCTTTCCGTCCACCTCTGATGAAAAAGACAAATTCTGCGAATCGGTAGGAAGTGGGTCGAATATGAACTACAGGTACATGATCCGATGCTCATGTTTTTTTACAAAAATCATTTGTAGGTTCACAATATGCTATTTTATCAAAGATCCAATGCAAGTTTAGCGAGGCTCGGCCCCGAGCTAAGAATCTTCATGCCCGCCGTTCGACAAAGTTTGACGATAGTTTAAAAGCGGGCATAAAAATTCAAAATGATCGAAACAATGCGAAACCTTCGTGGTGTTATATTATGTGACATAGTTAGAAGGAAAAATATCAAACTTGGTATATTGATTATGTCTCAAAGAAACCTTCACAAAATGACCTATCTCATTCGAGGTTTCTTGGCTTTCGGGTCAAATGACCAATGTTATGGCTAGAATCAAGGCATAGTTTGTGATAATGTGCCCATATTGTGCATACACATGCATCATGAGATGTCGAACAATGTTGCAGGAGGAAGTTTTCCTTTTAAATGCACCAAAAGCCATTTCCCATTTTCCGATCACAAAAAACGGACGATTTTGTGAAGCAACCACCAAATGGCTAATTCAAAATGGTACCACCACATTTTACAAAAATACTATACGAACCTATATAGACAATGTCCCAACAGGGGAATCCGAAACCTTCCGGCCCACCTCGATGAAAAGATAAATTCTCATTAATCGGCAGGAAGTGGGTCAGATATGAACTATAGGTACATGATCCGATGCTCATGTTTTTTAAAAAAAATCATTTGTAGGTTCACAATATGCTATTTTATCAAAGATCCAATGCAAGTTTAGCGAGGCTCGGCCCCGAGCTAAGAATCTTCATGCCCGCTCGGCTTAAACAAAGTTTGACGATAGTTTAAAACGGGCATAAAAATTCAAAATGATCGAAACAATGCGAAACCTTCGCGTGGTGTCATATTATGTGACATGGTTAGAAGGAAAAATATCAAACTTGGTATATTGATTATGTCTCAAAGAAACCTTCACAAAATGACCTATCTCATTCGAGGTTTCTTGGCTTTCGGGTCAAATGACCAATGTTATGGCTAGAATCAAGGCATAGTTTGTGATAATGTGCCCATATTGTGCATACACATGCATCATGGGATGTCGAACAATGTTGCAGGAGGAAGTTTTCCTTTTCGTCGCACCAAAAAGCCATTTCCTATTTTCCGAGAAGCAACCACCAAATGGCTAATTCAAAATGGTACCACCACATTTTACAAAAATACTATACCAACCTATATAGACAATGTCCCAACAGGGGAATCCGAAACCTTTCCGTCCACCTCTGATGAAAAAGACAAATTCCTGCCGAATCGGCAGGAAGTGGGTCAGATATGAACTACAGGTATATGATCCGATGCTCATGTTTTTTTACAAAAATCATTTGTAGGTTCACAATATGCTATTTTATCAAAGATCCAATGCAAGTTTAGCGAGGCTCGGCCCCGAGCTAAGAATCTTCATGCCCGCCGTTCGACAATATGCTATTTATCAAAGATTCAATGCAAGTTTTCCTTTTCATTGCACTAAAAAGCCATTTTTTATTATCCGAGCGCAAAAATGGAATTTTCTAAAGCAACCACCAAATAGATAATTCAAAAACGTAGGGTTTGTGATTAGTTGATATGGATATCATATTTGGATTCCTCTCATTTTTCTGATCAATTTAGACATATTATTTGTTAAATTCCGATTTATAGATTTAAAGATATTAATTATTCCATATTAAATAGAAAAATACAAAAAAGTAAAATTATTATATTTTTATTTGAATTCAATAATATTTTTACTTATTCATTAATGTTTATTTAAATAATTGTTTGTAATTTCAAAAAATACAAACATGTGACATGTTGATATAAGGGTTAATAGGATTGATATCATAGTATTGACAACAATGTATGAATTACTTTGCGGAAACAGATTCTGAAGGAACGAGGAAGTTAAGCGTGCTGGAGCTGGAGTAGTATTAGGATGGGTGACCTTACGGGAAGTTCAACCAAGACTGCAATTTAATTAAATATTAAGTGTAATTAGTGTTAAAAATATTCAAAGTGAGAGATTAACGAGTCAAATAATTCAAAGATTCAAAAATTGAGAAAAAAAAAGAAAAAAAAATTTAAATTTTTTTTTAAAAATATATTTTTGCAACATGTCGACAAGCTATGCCGACGGCCGCTACGCCGACGGTATTGCCCTCGGCGTAGCATACGCCGACGGCATTTTGATACGCCGACGGCCTCTATGTGCTCCGCCGAGGGAGCCCTTTGCCGAGGAGGCTACGCCGAGGGCAGCCGTCGGCGTAGCATACGCCGAGGGTATTTTAGCCTACGCCGACGGCTTTTTGCCCTCGGCGTAGCGCGCTCGTCCTGTAGTGCGTCCTGATCTGGCGCCGGGCTCAGCTATCTGCCGCACGAACACAAGCGTCGATATGCATGGGCATGAGCTGCAGCCTCATGCTGATGAGATTGACATGGCCTCTTCATTCAAGCCATGGATTGCCGGCAGCTATGGAAAATACTATTCCC
This sequence comes from Avena insularis, assembly GCA_023614405.1. Classification (NCBI taxonomy): domain Eukaryota; kingdom Viridiplantae; phylum Streptophyta; class Magnoliopsida; order Poales; family Poaceae; genus Avena; species Avena insularis. The sequence continues at coordinate 598,418,736 of CM042686.1, read as the reverse complement.
TCTGATTCATATTACTTGTCGCTTAAATGGGTGTATTTAGATATATTTTAGTGCTAGATACGTCCAATTCAGCGACAAGTACTCCCTCCGTTTCAAAATATAAGATGTTTTAGCTTTGTGAATAGAGTGTATCTAGACCACTTTTAGTGTCTAGGATCATTCCAAATCTAGATAAACCTAGACACTAAAGGAGGTCTAGATACATTTTATTCATAAAGCTAGAATATTTTATATTTGAAACGGATGGAGTAATATCTAAATCAGGGGTGCTTATCTGTTGCTGATGTTGATGGTTCCGCCTAGGTGAGTCAAAATTTAGTGCTGCCATCCCTTGGGGGGTCTATCCACCGAGCTGCTGGTCGTCTCTCCTATGAGAACTGAGATGGCCCGAACCAAATCAATGGCATGTCAAGGAGTCAAAGGCGCCGGCGCCGGTTTATGTCAGTATTGAATCTGACTTGCGCCGCCAGAGCACATGACGAAGCAAACGGAAGGAAAAAGGGTCATCTGTTGTATTTGCATACCTAAGAAAGATCCAAAGGTAGTGGTGAACTGAAAGTTGCCTCCCTTTTTTAAGTTGCCTGATTGTTGCTCAGGGAGATACGTACGTGGACGGACTCGTGACATATATATACGTACATGTTCGGCTTGGAAAAAAATGGTCCGCGCTCATCGTACGTGTGAGACAGAGTCCAGAATAAAGTTATGCAATCACTCCATACATCCAAACCGTAAATTAAAAATTATTTAGATGATGGCACTATTAGACATTCTTATATTGCTTTTAGTATATAATAGATAGATATATCTCGTATACTATATAAGTCAAATATTTGGCTAAAGAAAACTCACGGAAAACAACCACGCAACTTTTTTTTACATGATCAAGCACGCCACCTTTTTTTCTTTGAGAAACACAGTACAGTCGTATACGCTCACAACACGTGCATGTACCCACCATATGAACGCGCACACACACACCCTATCCATATGAGTACCTCCGACGGACTGAGCCGATGGATCAGGTCTTGAGATTGATGAAGTCATCACGGGCGTCTCGCTGTTGACGGAAACATCGCCTCCCACTAAAAGAATATTTTGTCTTTTATACAACACACAGTAACAAATCTGGGGTTTGAACTCTGGTGGAATAGAGTACAATCACCCTTCTAGCCACCCAACCACAGGTTGATCAAGCACGCCACCTATATAAACAGGGATGGACGGGGTAAGTACCATGCATGAAAATGAATCTGAAAAAAAAAAGACCTAGCCCAACCAGAAACTGTCCTAGCACTGTTTTGACACCTAGCGGTATTAGCCGTGCGATTATTAGACAGGTATATAGGGCGGTCCAAAATGTAAAAGCCTCCCGACGGCAGTACTGCGCGCTGACGCAGCTACATGAGTTGCAACTTTGTGTTACTTTTATACTTACATTTCTTTGAATGAATGGTAGGGATGCTAGCGCTGCCTGGTTGGGCACCTACCCCCTATGTTTGTGTCGCGTCACTTGTGTCTTGTGTACATGGGACCAGCCGCTCTAAAATAATCGACCACACCTACTTTCCTTCCATTCAGCTTTGTCAGCAGCCATCGTCCTGCGGTACTTTTGGATAGTAACGTCCAATGCTGCTATTTTTTTTAAATAATACATTCTTTTAATTAAAATACAGAAAATTTCAAATTTCAGAAAGTGGCGCGGCATCGGAGGCTGGTGCCCTAATCCGATCCTATCGGGGTACCGTGCCCCGACGAGGCGGTTGGAGCCACGACCAGACGTGTCAGGGCGGCAGTCGGAGGCTGGCACACCGATAGGTCTAATCGGTGCCTCAACCACTGATTAGCCTAGAAGAGCCCTGAAGCCTGCATTGAACATGTTAGCTATACCTAATCAAACGTGATCATTTTACTCGCCTATTTCGCTTACTATCGATTCCCGTCATTTTGTCTCGCCACCCGCTTCCCGCCATTCTTCTCCCACCACCGTTTCCTGTCATTTATCTCCCAACACCGCTTCCCGCTGTTTTTCTCCCGCCTATTCTGCCTAGTGTCTATATAAATCCGTTCACCGATATGTTTTATTCCACCAGTTCATCTGCTCCTCCTCTTTCTCTCGTATTCCTCCTCTTCTTTCTCTCGCCAATCCTTCCGAGATTTAATCATGAGTGTGCCATGTTCAAACCCAGAGTATAGGCCTCGGAAGATGAAATATGTGAGGTTGCCAGAGGGGGTGAAACAAGAGCGTTGTTGATGCGGCCATCTCGCCAAGGTCAAGGAGTCGGTAGATTTCTCCACTTGCATGGGCATGAAGTTTTTCAAGTGTGCCAACTACGACGCAAACTCGTCTCGGCAAGCAAGTTCGTCCCACAAGAGGCCTCTGGTTTGTTCCCAATGCATGATGAATATGAATGAATTACGTTATTATGTGTTCTTTTATTCATCGCATTAATGTGCTTGCAATCTCGTCCTCCTCTTTGCAAGTGCTACCATTGGATTGACACGGAGCAGCCAACTTGGGCCGTGTAAGAGATTCATGATAGGAACCGGTGTGTGTAGGCTGACTTTCACGCTGAAAAACATGCTGAAAGGATGGCCGAATAGGAGAAGAAGGAGCAGGAGAGACAACTGAAAAAAATAAGAGATGAGGGATCTCGGAACCTAGAGATAAACGCGAAGAGGATGGCGGAAGAGGAAGAGCGCAGGTATGTGGAGGAACAGGTGCGCAAGGAGGTCCGTGAGGCGGAAAGGAAGAGATTAAGATAAAGGGCTGCTGAGGCGCGAGTGGCAGAGAAACATGGGGACAAGACTGGGAAGTACACGTGTTGGAGAGAAGGTAGATGTATATCTTAGTAGCAATGTATCTTCATTTCAGTTATAGTGTCGTGATATATCTTTATTTCAGTTGTAGTGTCATGATGTATCTTAATTTCCACATTACTTTGTAGTTGTTAGTTAATTTCGTAGACAATGCATCTTATTTCCCGCCAAAAATGTTTGCTGCCAAAATGTTTCCCGCTTGAGTTCCCACCATTTCTTGTTCGTTTACTCTATAAAACCCCCTCCTCACGAAGTTGTGTAAGAACACCATTCACGTTTTTAGCCACTATGTCGGATTTTCCCGGCGACCGGATTTTTCTCACCAGGATGTGTGAAGTCCTTTTTTATTTCGCTAGGACCTATAGGATAGAAAATAATCCAGCCCAATTGGAGGAACTCATTTCTAGTGATTTTCTCCTCACTGAGCTAGGTGAGATGATACATTGCAAATGTATCTATAATTTTTGATGTTCCATGCTTGGTTTTATCTACTTTCTTGTGTTTTGTCCATACTTTGGAGTACTTTTCATATGATTTGTTGGACTAACCTATTAACAAGAGCCACAGTGCCAGTTGCCTGTTTTCTATTGTTTCTGGTTCCAGGAAAGTCAGAAAATCAATATTCTCATAATTGAACCGGACAAAAGCCAAAGTCGATATTTTCCCGGAAGAATCACGGAGCCAGAAGGAGAGTCGGAGAGGGGCCACAGGGTGGCCAGACCACCCCTAGGCCGCGCCAGGGCATGGTGTGGGCCCCCTGGCCAGCCACCGACCTTGCCTCTTTCGCCTATATATTCCTCCCGAGGCAAAAACCCTAGGTCGTCAATCAGAAATCCACGAAAAGTTCCGCAGCGCCGCCGCCACCGAAGGGGAGATTCGGGGGACAGAAAGTCTCTGTTCCGGCACCCTGCCGGGACGGGGAAGTGCCCCTGGAGCCATCTCCATCGATCTCCACCACCATCTTCATCACCGTTGCTGATTCCCATGATGAGGAGAGAGTAGTTCTCTCTCGAGGCTAAGGGTTCTACCGGTAGCTATGTGTTCATCTCTCTCTATGCATGATCATATTGTGATCATGAGCTTTGTAATCAAGTAGATCTACCTTGCTACTCAAGTGCTTTAATAGATCTCTGCTCTCCCCATGTGTGTGAAGTTGATAGTGTGCACACCATGGTGGCACTTAGGCTAGAGATTACAAATACTTATTATGAGTTATATTTGGAGTTGGATGTTTCTATGAAATTGTGATGTTTGTTGGAACCATCTAGAGCTCAAGGTGACAGTGTGGGGTTATCTAGATGGGAAAAGCGAACTTTGAGGAGTGTTGTTATAGCCCTACCATGGATTAGAGTGTCCAACCGGAGAGTAGTTCAGCGTAGTATCATAAAGAATAATATATTTATATGAGAGTGTTCACTAGTGAAAGTATGATCCCTAGGCCTTGTTTCTAAGCACTGAAACACCGTTTGCTATTAGATCTATTACATGTTTGCTTGCTTCTATCTTTATTTCAGTTTTACTTTAGTCTTTTCCACGCGATCAAGCTATTTTCTATCACCGTTACCACTTATAATTACCTATACCACTTGTATTTCACTATCTTTTCACCGAACTAGTGCACCTATACACCTGACAAGTGTATTGGGTGTGTTCGGGACACAAGAGACTTCTTATATCTTGATTGCAGGGTTGCTTGAGAGGGGATACCTTTGACCACTTTCTCCCTGAGTTCGATAAACCTTGGGTGATCCACTTAAGGGAAAACTTGCTGCTGTTCTCCAAACCTCTGCACTTGGAGACCCAACAACTGTCTACAAGAATAGAAGTGCGTAGACATCAAGCTATTTTCTAGCGCCGTTGCCGGGGAGGTAAAGTAAAAGGTATTCACACCGAAGGATTAAAGAAGAAGAACCTCCCACGGTAAACGCCTATTTTCTGGCGCCGTTGCCGGGGAGGTAAGGTAAAAGGTACGCACATCCTCCGGTGTGAGTGCTCGAAGTTATTTCCTTTAGATTATGCAATTTTGTCTTTTTGTTTCTTGTTTTCACTAGTTAGGCTTCATGGAAAACAACAAAAAAATTAGAGAGCTTTATAGTATTTATCTTGAGTTAGGACATGAAGTGTTTGAAGAGAAAATTAAAAAACCTATGGAACTTTATTTGCATGCTAATAACAATGTTATTAGTATGAATACTTTGAACACCATGATTACTAACTCTATGGAAAATTCTAAGCTTGGGAAAGCTGGTTTTGATGAGTATGATATTTTTAGTCCCCCAAGCATGGAGGAGAAAATTTACTTTGATGATACTATACCTTCAATATATGATGATTACAATGATGAATATGATATTTTTATTCCACCTACTATTGAGGAGGAAATTAATTATGATTACAATATGCCTCCTATATTTGATGATTATGGTGATGAGAATAATAATGATAGCTATTTTATTGAATTTTCTCCCACTACAATTAATAAGAATGACTATGCTTATGTGGAGAGTAATAATTATTATATGCATGTGGCTCATGATAAGAATGTTTTATGGGATAGTTATATTGTTAATTTTATTCATGATGCTACTGAAAGTTATTTTGAGAGAGGAAAACATGGTTTTATGTGTCTCAATAGTATTAAGTTCCCCTCTTTATGTTGAAAGTCTTGAAGTTGCACTTGTTTTGCTTTTCTATGCTTGTTGCTTTGTGCATTCATGACTTGTTTATTTACAAGATTCCTATGCATAGGAAGTGGGTTAGACTTAAATGTGTTTTGAATTTGCTTCTTGATGCTCTCTTTTACTTCAATTCATATTTCTTATGTGAGCATCTTCTCAAACTATCATGCCTAACTTAAAGGCGTTAAAGAAAAGTATTTATTGGGAGATAACCCAAAAGTTTTAGATGAGTATTGGAAGTTATTACTTCAGTAATAACCGCTCCTTATCCTTTTTATTTGCTTTTTGTGCCAAGAGTAACCTCTAATCAGAGAGAAGTAATGATAGGAAAAGTTGTTGTCCCGAAACAGATTTCTGTGCTTCACCGTAAACATTCGTGTAAAATCTCTGTACGTTATTTTGAGGCGTGAATTTTTGTGCTTCTGCCCCAGGTTGTTATCTAACTTTCATTAGTTCAACACTTTTCGATTTGAGCAACAGAAGGGCTTTGAAAAAATGTGTCTTTACCCGCTGGTCTGTTTTGACAGATTTCTGCCATTATTTGCATTTGCTTCGTGTTGGTTCCTTTTTGAGTTCTTTTGGGGAATTGAGCTTTTTGAGGGAAATACTACAGTAGCTAGTGTTTTAATGGAAGTTTTATTGGTGTTGAAACTGAACCTAAAGACTTATTATCTTGAGTGCACTAATGTTGCTAATAAAGATTGTGTGAAGTTTTGTATGAAGGAAAAATTTCAGGTGTATGAAAGGAATAAGTAATGAGATGAAAGATAGACTAAAGCTCAAGCTTGGGGATGACACGCGTGTCACTCCAAGAAATATCCAAGAAGTACAAGCGTCAAAGCTTGGGGATGCCCAAGGCATCCCCCTCTTTATCAATAAAAATCCCAGGTTTCTTCCAAACGCTTCATTTTTATTGTTTCATGCACAGTTGTGTTGTTCTTGGAGCGTCTTCTTTTTCTGTTTTCGTTTTGGTTTTTCGTTTGCTTGGTTTTCTTAGTTTGCTGAATAAATTGGTTGGACCCCTTCTTTCATACATTGCTTTTCAAATAGTTTGGTTTGGATTGGAAAAGATTAGGAAAGTTCATGCTTAAGTGGTAAAGAGAGTTTGTTTTTGATTGTGGACTATGCTTTGTCATGCCATGTTTGATATTGTTTTGGATTTATGCTTAGTATTCTTTGCTGTAGCATGACTTGTTATAAACAATTGAGATTGCTTAATGTGCCTTTGAAGAATAATGCGTTGTTTTAGCATATTAAAGCATAATATTGTGGTATTCTCCTTTGATGCTTTATTTGGGTTGACTTAGCGCATGCTCACACCATGTTATGACTATCCCAAGTCACCATAGCCTTTATGATCCTTTAGTTTTCAACTTGTAATATCACTTTATGCTTTGATCAATGATGTTTTGTCGCTCTGCATGATTATGTCCATTATTGCTCTCTTAATTTGTTGCTCCCCGTCTTTTGCTAGCCTCCGTAACCAAGTATGAGTTCCACTCATGCATCCAATTCCTAAAACCAAGTTATTCCAAAGAGTCCACCATACCTACCTACTAGCATATGTTATTCCAAGTACATTCATGTTTTTGTTTACCTTCCAAATTAAACTTGTTATGAGAAAACTAGTGATTAAAGCTCTCACGAACTTGATGGCACGCTTTACTTTTCTTGCCCTTAATAAACTTGAACCATTGTGTCGTCTATGTTGTATATGCTTGCACTTATTTGTTGGGGATTAGCAGAACCATGCTGTCATGGGGAACGCTTTCAACATTGCACTGGTACTTTGTACCTAGTTGATATCATGCTCTTTTGTCTATGGATGTCGTCGGTGTGAAATGAAAGAGGAGCTTGTAAGTTCATGGAGTTATGTATATGTGTTAGAGAAACGCCCGGGCCGCTGGTCTAATCCATGCTGACATGGTAGAAACCTGCAGCGTAACCATAATGAGCTGTCTATGAAGCATTCTTTTTATAAAAAAAGAGTCCTATATTGAGAAAAAGAGAAAAAATGATGAGATTATGAAAAGAGGAAAGAGAGAAAAAAGCACCATATTCCCATGGTAAATAAGAAGATTGCTAAGATGCTCGTTGTCTGCTTGCCTTGTCATTTTGATATGGGGATTCTTCCGAACCATCGGGCAAGGGGTACCCCGTTGGCGGTTCTCTATGATACACATGTACTTACAATGACAAGAACACTACTGGTGACTAAACTTGAGTAGCATGAGGAGCGGCCCTCGTATTCAAGGGACATGAGATTTCTAACTTATACTTCGTCAAGCATGTACACCATAGTTTGTTCACTTTAACCTTAATCACTTCAAGATGCTTATGATAGGGGCAATGAGAGCTGAAAGCTATAAGTACCATAATTTTTGGAAGCTCTTTATGAGACTTGAATCCCTACTTCCTTCTATGAAGGCCTTTCTTCCACCATTATATTGAGTCTCCACCTTCTACCTTTATGCACCTACTTTGAGAGCATAGTGGCCATTCTTAGTTCTATGTGCATTGTCCCAAGACTTGTTGATTGATGTATAACTTTGATATTGCTTGTTTTAAACTATTTGTATCTAGTCACTCTTATGAACTTTGAAGGTGTCCTATACATTTATGTTTGCTACTCTATGAGGGACAAGCTGAATGCCACTATCCTATGTTTTCTTTATGTGAAACAAACAAACGTCTTGCAAAGCATTGTTATTCATGAATCTTTTGTTTGTGCCTTTTCATGTTGCAACATAGTTGTATGTCTTATTGTTAGAACTTTGTCTTTCATGTTATGATTGAAGTACTATGATCCCAGCTATCAATATTTTACAAATACTTTGATCAAGTTTACGATGGTGCATGTCACCTCAAAAATTATTCATTCTTTTTATCACTTACCTACTCGAGGACGAGCAGGAGTTAAGCTTGGGGATGTTGATACATTGCAAATGTATCTATAATTTTTGATGTTCCATGCTTGGTTTTATCTACTTTCTTGTGTTTTGTCCACACTTTGGAGTACTTTTCATATGATTTGTTGGACCAACCTATTAACAAGAGCTACAATGCCAGTTGCCTGTTTTCTGCTCTTTCTGGTTCCAGGAAAGTTAGAAAAATCAATATTCTCGGAATTGGACCAGACAAAAGCCGAAGTCGGTATTTTCCTGAAAGATTCACGGAGCCAGAAGGAGAGCCGGAGAGGGGCCACAGGATGGCCAGACCACCCCTAGGCGCGGGTCCCCCCAGGCCGCGCCAGGGCATGGTGTGGGCCCCCTGGCCGGCCACCGACCTTGCCTCTTTCGCCTATATATTCCCCCCGAGGCAAAAACCCTAGGTCGTCAATCATAAATCCACGAAAAGTTCCGCAGCACCACCGCCATCGAAGGGGAGATTCGGGGGACAGAAAGTCTCTGTTCCGGCACCCTGCCGGGACGGGGAGGTGCCCCCGGAGCCATCTCCATCGATCTCCACCACCATCTCCATCACCGTTGCTGATTCCCATGATGAGGAGAGAATAATTCTCTCTCGAGGCTAAGGGTTCTACCGGTAGCTATGTGTTCATCTCTCTCTCTCTCTATGCATGATCATATTGTGATCATGAGCTTTGTAATCAAGTAGATCTACCTTGCTACTCAAGTGCTTTAATAGATCTCTGCTCTCCCCATGTGTGTGAAGTTGACAGTGTGCACACCATGGTGGCACTTAGGCTAGAGATTACAAATACTTGTTATGAGTTATATTTGGAGTTGGATGTTTCTATGAAATTGTGGTGTTTGTTGGAACCATCTAGAGCTCAAGGTGACAGTGTGGGGTTATCTAGATGGGAAAAGCGGACTTTGAGGAGTGTTGTTATAGCCCATGGATTAGAGTGTCCAACCGGATAGTAGTTCAGCTAGTATCATAAAGAAGAATATATTTATATGAGAGTGTTCACTAGTGAAAGTATGATCCCTAGGCCTTGTTTCTAAGCACTGAAACACCGTTTGCTATTAGATCTATTACATGTTTGCTTGCTTCTATCTTTATTTCAGTTTTACTTTAGTCTTTTTCACGCAATCAAGCTATTTTCTATCACCGTTACCACTTATAATTATCTATACCACTTGTATTTCACTATCTTTTCTCCGAACTAGTGCACCTATACACCTAACAAGTGTATTGGGTGTGTTGGGGACACAAGAGACTTCTTGTATCTTGATTGCCGGGTTGCTTGAGAGGGGATACCTTTGACCACTTCTTCCCTGAGTTCAATAAACCTTGAGTGATCCGCTTAAGGGAAAACTTGCTGCTGTTCTCCAAACCTCTGTACTTGGAGGCCTAACAACTGTCTACAAGAATAGAAGTGCGTAGACATCACGAGACATTACGTAGAAAAGGGTGGTCATCGAGGACCCCAGAGGAGATATGACATGAGCTTCTCAGGATCAATGCAAGGTGGACCAAGCTTAAATTCATTAGTGAAGCTTCAATGCAGAGGCATGCCTAGAACCCTTGTCTGTGGATACAAGAGAGCAAAGATGAAGATGATATATTCATGCCGCCGAGCGTTGGGACCAAGGCGAGACCTAAGTGGGACAAGGCGCATGACAAAAAGAAGGCATCGTCGAAGGATAAGGGCGAGGCATCGTCGAAGGGTAAGGGCGAGGCATCATCGAAGGGTAAGGGCGATGGAATTATCTATCAGAGGAAGAACTAGAGAAAGTCATAGTCGTAGAATAGGATTTTTAGAATAGTTTGTGACATATGAATTGCTTATAGTTCTTGTATGGATCACCAAGATATCCAGGAGTGGGCTCCGCCAGGCTGGCACTAGGAGGTGCTGCCTTCCGGGGTTCGCTCCTTGGTTAGGAATCCGGGTCCTGTCATCGACCCGGAGCTAGTTTGGTGGCCGGCGATTGGGCCAAACCGGGTGCAGAGAGAGCCGGCACCCCCGGAGGTGGTGCGTCTCCATATCAGGGAGGAGGACGAGCACGTCCGACGCTATCTGGTGGTGTTGGAAACCAGGCCCCGCGTCCATCATCTGTGGCAGAATCTTTCGGGACCTCGGGCGGGCTTCTTCATACCTCGGTTGGTTCCCTATCTTTGGGTGTTCACCACCCGCGGCCCTGGACCGCGTCCACATCATTAGCTATAGTGATGTCACAATATTATTGTATCAGGATTATTATTCGAGATGTACTAGTATATGATGTCATAATAATATTGTATCCGGATTATTCGAGATGTATTAGCTATATCCATGTCATAATATTATTGTATCAGGATTATTCGAGATGCATTATTTTATCAACTGGATTATTCGAGATGTATTATTTGTTTGGAAAAGGTTCACGGGCAGGGCCGTGGGTGAATGGTCAGAAGAACTAGAATTTGTAGATCAAAATGTAAGTAATACTAGCCAGCTAGGTCTACGTATCTCTTTGATTTTGCTTTCAATTTCATTATCATGCTTGATTAATAATTATTTTGATTGAACTCTCTATTTCTCGTAAAGTGCGCGATGCAGGGAGCCGACAATAACTTATGTGGATACTACGTTTGCGAGTTTATTCGCAACACGATGTGTGTGAGGGGCCAAGCCGCACTACAATAAACGAAGTACACAACTTTATTTTATTACCATCAGTTGTGTTGAGTTTCATTCTTATATATATTGACCCCCTTCTTTATATATAGTTAGATCGAACGCGTACGAGCCATTCAAGAGGACTTGGCGGGGTTCATACTTGAAGAGATCGTTAAGCCTGGCGGAGAACTCTATAGATATATGCCTGCATCGTAATTATCAGAGACATGCTATATTAATTGTATGTATATGCTTGAACGTGCACGGAGAATACCACAATGACAATGTTTGTGTATAATAATATTTGCTTAATTATTGATGCACGTATGTAGCGACGATTTATATATGTGTACCTCTCCCGTTCCCCCCCCCCCCCCCCCCCCGCCGCCACCGCCGTAGAAATCCGCCCAAAACGGGGCGGCGACAGAACTTCTGCCGCGGTAGAGTTTTGGACCATTTTCCTGCCACGGGAGAGAACCTTTAGTACCGGTTTGTTTTACGAACCGGTGTTAAAGGGGGGGGGTGTCCTGAGCTCTGCGCAGCCCCCACGTGCGCCACCCTTTAACACAGGTTCATATAAGAACCGGTGTTAAAGGGGGGGGGGGCTCTAACACCGAATCGGCAACAGCGGTTGCGAAACCGGTATTAGAGGGGGAGGGGGTTCGAACCGGTGTTAATCCGGCGTTTTCCACTAGTGCAGTGCGATGCTTCGACATCTCTCCCTCTCTGTCCATAGAAAGTACTATCGTTCTTGATTACTTTTGGCGTCAAGTTTTACACATGGTAGAGCTTTGGGCCATTTTCCTGCCGCGGAAGGGAACCTTTAGTACCGGTTCGTGTTACGAACCGGTGTTAAAGGGGGGTGGCCTGAGCTCTGCGCAGGCCCCACGTGCGCCACCCTTTAACACCGGTGAACCGGTACCGGTGTTAAAGGGGGGTGGGGCTCTAACACCGAATCGGCAACAGCGGTTGCGAAACCGGTGTTAGAGGGGGGTTTCGAACCGGTGTTAGTCCGGCGTTTTCCACTAGTGCAGTGCGATGCTTCGGCATCTCTCCCTCTCTGTCCATAGAAGGTACTATCGTTCTTGATTACTTTTGGCATCAAGTTTTACACATGGTAGCTTGAATCCTTGTTTCAGGCCTTGATTCCCCCTTATAGAATAACCATTTCTTCTCTTGATGTTTGTCACTTTTTAAAAAATGACCTTAATTATGCTCTTACTTTATGTATTGTTTTGAGGTTGTCTTTAGACACAGCCTCACTGGCATGATTAAAATTCTTCTCTTATGCAGGTTATTTAAAGAGGACGCTAAGTGAACTAGGTATTCCACGGATTTCATATAATATTCACACTTTTTTTGAGGTTCTATAAATTGTTGGGTAAATATATAAGTGTACCATGCATGCTAAGGTAACAAATTAAATTACATTTAATATAGTGGGCAATGTTGGTTATATCATTAAGAAGAGTATATCACATTCAAATTTTTAGAAATAAAAAAATGACTAGAGATCGGGAACTCTTATAAGATAGCAGTGGTAAGAATTAAGAGGTACTATATGAGATTAGTAAAATAAAAGGGTGGTGATAGTTGTACATGTATTACTCAAACCAAACCCCCCAATAATTGTAACACAACCCTTGCATGCATGGCAGTTTCGAAAGGCGCGCATGGCCGGATGCCAGGAACTGAATAGTGGCTCCAACGCCAACGACAAATATCTCTCGATCTCTTGCCTCCATGTACAGACTAGTACAACCAAGCTTTAGGCCTCCATCATGTATTTGTTGCCCACTCCTTGCTCTGAATGAGAGGAGGATCGACCCTGGTTGTTTCTTTGCGTGGGTGTTTTGCGCCGGCCATCCGCGCGGCAGCTGAGCCCTAGCGGGCGGCTCATGGATAGGGACCTCAAGATGCAGATCAGGGCTTGGGAGCTCACCGAGCTGGAGCACGACGCTATGCAGATCAGGGCTTGGGAGCTCACCGAGCTGGAGCACGACGCTGCCGCGCCAGCAAGTGGCATTACCGGGCGGCCGGACTGCTCTGTGGACCTGAAGCTCGGGGGTCCATGCATGGGCGCCGCCGCCGCGGCAGGCAATAATCGCGACGTGGGCAAGGTGTCGGAAGCAACTGATGCGTCGTCGTGGCCCGGCGCGGCCAAGACCAAGATGCCGCGCGCGACGTCCGGCGGTCGCGGGAGTAGGAGGGGGCCGGGGCAGCAACGGTGCCCGTCGTGCACGGTGGACGGGTGCATGGTGGACCTGAGCACCTGCCGCGATTACTATCGTAAGCACAAGGTGTGCGAGGCGCACTCCAAGACCCCCATTGTCACCGTCACCGGACGCGAGATGCGCTTCTGCCAGCAATGCAGCAGGTAATTCATTATCCACTCTATGCTATGTTTTGGGTAGGGCCATGCATGTCAATTCCTAAAACATCGCAACAATATCGCCGTGTGAACCTTCGAGAAATGTGGTTTTAGAATGCTTGGTACTGTTTCGGTCATTTTCATTGAATTTGAATATATATATATTGGATAAGGATTTTCGAAACATACTAAAACTTGTAGCACGAATCGTAAAGCAATAAACAAACGACACTAACATGCACTTGACATAGCATGCACGCTAGCTAGAATCGCCGTGTTGCGCGAAACTTCTAGATTGGAAGGAAAAGGTGACACTAAGACCCAACTTGTTGGCTTATTAAACAATTCGGCAGAGTTTAATTAGCAAAATGAGCATCACATATCTTCTAGTAAACTTAATCACATGCACCAGAGAAATCACATATATACAATGACCAAATACTAGTGTAACGAGATGAGAAACACATAATGGTCGCCACCGTAGAATCTTCATTGTTGATGTCTTCCATGGTGGTGGTAAGGTTGCTGGTAGCCTGATCCATAGAGAAAGAAGACGTGCGGCCTGAAAGAGTATGAGTTTGGCGGAATATGATAGATATATTATTGAGCCTCATGGACGAGTATATATAGGCGTAAAGAGGATTATCTTAGAGTACGAGTCAAGTTAGGACTGTACGTAAACAGATCCTAACTCTATCTAAACTATCATAACAACATTATATACCTAATATTCTAACACTCCCACCGCAGTCGTAGCGGTAGCGTCGTGAACAACTGGAACATCGCAGACGGTCAGACTGGAGATAAACCGAAGTAGCATCCAGTAAGCTGACATCCCCTGCAGTTCGAGCAGGAACGTCGTGGACGGTGTCACATCACGGTAGAAGCTGGTGAGATTCTCAGCGAGGTGATAGCCCTTGTGCCGATATCGAGGGAGACGAGAGCTTGAGGCGGTGCCGAGGTCGGATAGCCGTTGCGAGGGGTCGCTGTGGTCGATGTCATAGTCGGGGATGCCGGTGTCGAGGTAGCCGCACGTGAAGCCGTATGCGCATAGTGCGTGAGGAGGATGACGGAGACGCATTGAGGCAATCCTCGTGGGGTGTCGATGCCGAAGCCGATGCAGTCCGAGTCGTCGAGGACGAGGTGCGACCATAGTTTTGCCAGAACTAGGCGCACGTCGGGGACGAACGCACACTCCAGTTTTACTAAAACCGAGTATGCAAAAAAGAACTCATCGGTGACGCGGTCGAGATAGTCGTAGAGAGGTCGATGCCGAAGAAGACGTTGTCGAAGCCGATGAAGACGAGACGCCGATCCGAGCTTGCCAGACTCGGGAACGCGTCGGGGACGAAGGCACTCCCGGTGTTGCCAGTACCAGGCGTGCGGAGGAGGGACCATCATGAACTTGTCGCCATGTCAGAAAGCTAGTAGAGAAAGCCTCTAGAGCGGTGGCGACGCGCAGAGCGGCTAAGGGAAAGATGCCGGTGCTGTTCGCGGTTATCGGAGTAGAGTAGCAGGTGCTGTCCGCGGTTGTCGGAGTAGAGTAGACGGTTGTCCGCGGTTGTTGGATGTAAACGAATGGAGGTGAGCGGTCACGCCGAGACGCTCCCTAAAAAGACTATCATCCGTGTCCCGGTGTAGGATCTGAATGGACATGTCTTCGGATGTGTGCTCTCCCGGATAACCTTGCATGCAGTAGTCAGGACGGGGAAGTCTAAAGCGCACATCAACAAAAAAGAACAAAGGCGATAGAGGTAGAGAAAGATGAGGTACGGTAACCATCAATTGACTCACCGGAGTTAAACTTGATCGCCTCATACTGCTTCCGCAATGTGGTCTTCTTTGCCTCCCGGATGCGTGTGACGCCGAGCCACATCGTCTTGATGGTGTCCCTGGCATCCTTCGCCGTCGCCTTCGAGCCGAGCATCGACACCATCTCTGGTGGGACGGTGCGAAGGAGGGCCTCCATCACCTGGTGATCAGCTTCCTGCTTTGTCGCGCCGATAGAGATTGCCGTCCACAGCTTCCGCGCCTCCAGCATCACTTGCATCAGAAGGACCCAATCGGCGTAGTTGGTCTTGGCGAGCATCGACCACTAAGTCGACCCCCAGAGTCCTGAAGCACCCGCTGGACCACAAGCTGGCCTCCAGCTTCTTCCGTGCCATCGAAGATCTTGGAGCGTGATGTCGTCTCACTACGCTTCGATGGGGAACTAGACATTGCCACAGGGAACGAGCACTGAGGCTCTGATACCAACTGACAACCTAAACTCCTCGAGTACCAATCCTCTCTTTCACACTCGCACGAAGTTTTGGAGAACGAAAAGCAAGATGAACACAGAGACACCCAGAGTTTTGGTGCAGCGTAAAGTCACACGACTTTTCTGTTTCTTTCTCTTCCTTTTATTCAGAGCACAGACAACGAGCTCAACAATCTTGAGCTAAACTCAGGCGCCACGATCCTACTGATCCGTGCAATCCCACGGTCAGATCGTGCGCTGAGTGGCTAGGCAAAACCAGGATCAAAACGAGCACTAAACCTGGGGCGGCCGCCTCTAACTGTCACTACTGATGCATATGGTTTGTTCAACATTAATTATGTACAACCAATCACTACTATCCTACAATTTCCTTTTCTCCGTAACTTGAATGCAATTATATTGTCTGATCATGAAACTTTGGTTCTCTAGATTTCACCTGCTTACAGAGTTTGATGAGGCCAAGCGCAGCTGTAGAAAGCGTCTTGATTGGCACAACCGTCGTCGCAGGAAGCCCCATCCAGGTAACATGAATTTTGCATGTTTTATGACAAGTCCACAAGGTTACTTTTCATTACTGCTTTATTTTTTTAATAGTCGTCCATACATGGTTGGAAACGTGGAACAGTTTGTCATACATATTGTATCTCATGACTCACCTAGTATATATGTTGACGTATTGCATTCCAAAATCTCGGTATCTTGCAGCCCTGTGATGCAACCAGTAGACTGTTACTTGACCATGTTGCGCATCTGTTCCTTATTCATCAGCTATCGCGATTAGTATTCGCATGCTCCTAATCCGTACAAGGTCATATACTAGTTTCATTAATTGTGGTGCCTGACTCAGTGTAAATTAATTTAGGAATTTATACTAGAGTTCCATAATGGTTCATATTTGCAGAATTAAATGGCGGGATGAAAAATGTTTTTTACTCGTTCTATTGGAATATGCATGTGTAGCAGTTTCTCTACCTTCCGAATCGAAACCAGCTGACATTGTTCTGAAACGCAGGAAATATGTTTTCATCATTTCCAACTCCAAGACCTATGGAAAACTGGCCAGGGATTATTGAAACGGAGGAGAACCAGTACTACATGCATCAACCTTTGTGCCAACCACTCCTCAAGATAGTAGCTCCTCCCGAGAGAATGAGCAGCAGCAACATGATGAGGTTCTCGGATGGGCTTACTCCGGTACTGGACTCCGATTCTGCTCTCTCTCCTGTGTCAGATCTAGCAAATTTCTCTGGTGTAGATGTTGGCAAGATGGTGCAACAAACCGAACACATCCCGAGTACCCAACCTTCGTTCTCCAACCTGACATTCAGTAGATCTTCGTCGTTCTTGCGCTCTCAGGCTTCCATCGGTGCCGTCTCAGCGACAGGATTTTCCGGACCCGCGGTGGGAAATGAGCAGCTGAACAACAATGACCTAAGCCCAAACAACAATGAAATGAACTACAATGAGATATTTCATGTCGAAGGCTCCTCGAGCGGCAGCCCGTCGTCTCTGCCCTTCCAGTGGGAGTAGTTTTCTGAAGCTCATCTTGCGTGCTTACAGTAGTCTTTCCTTCTCCCCACTGATCAGCATTATTTCTGTTCATTTTTGTATTTATTTTGTTCCCAAGCATTTCTGTGAGCACACTCAGCATAAATCGCTACTTGAAATATTTTAGCGTCATGGTGTCAAGTGTCAATTGTGGTTAAATTCATCTTCTGTTTCTTTTTCTATAATTCATGCTAGATGGTGTATCAACTGTGGAAAGAGTTACAACAGCGTCTACACAACTTTCTCTTTCAGCAACATGAATTTGTCTTATGTATCCTCTACGAGAATATCACTTGTGGTTATGGATAGGCCCAAGAATAGGAGAAGGCCTACAAAGCCCATGGTGAAGCTAGGTTTTTTTTTTGAACAAGGACTGCCCCCAAAGGGGAACAAATAGCTAGGTTGATGTTGCCATATACTAAATGGGTATGCGAATGACGTGGAGTAACTCTAGCAATCCATGGTGTCCACGGGAGGGTGCTCATGTAGGCTGCTTAATGCGGCACCGTGCGGGCGCCGCACACCCAGCGGCCGCTGGTTTGGGCCATGGCCCATCGTCGGCCACTTCTTTACTTTTTGTTCTCCATTTTTCTTTCTTTGTTTATTTTCATTTTTTGTGTTGCCATCTTCCACAATACACTAAATTGGCTGTCAACCATTGCAAATTGTCAATATAAAAGACCGACCCACAATCGAATAAATCAGAAAATATTCCAGGATTTCACAAACGACATGGGATGAACAAATCCTGCAATATATGTTACAAAATGAATAAGGATACAAATGGTGGGTAGAAAAGTTGCAGTTTACATGATAGATGAGAAAAGAAAGTCAACCTATCAGACAACCATTGCTCCAACATCCAGGAGGTGACGTTCCCGCGGAGAAAACTATGTGTTTTTCTAATGATACCAACACTTTATGTCACATAAGCTACACATTTGAAAAATTGGTGATCAATGTTAAGACCTAACGAAACAAAACATTCCTTATAATTTAAGATGCAAATTATTTACTAGAATAATTGTGGTAACTAGTATTTCTTTTCCAATTTTGGAGATTACGTCAACTGGTTCTGTACGGATTACTGAATTC
The DNA here is from genome assembly GCA_023614405.1 of Avena insularis. Lineage (NCBI taxonomy): Eukaryota > Viridiplantae > Streptophyta > Magnoliopsida > Poales > Poaceae > Avena > Avena insularis. The sequence continues at coordinate 598,400,401 of CM042686.1, read as the reverse complement.
TGTAAGATGTGAGGTTTACATGGTACAGTATATATTTGCACCACACCCCAAAAAAAAAAATAGAGCAATCACCCAATACATCCGGTCACAGTCAATAAAATTGGATTTGGTGGAACACTATAAGCTTTTGTCCAATAGGAACCCTCAGATCGCCCTGGTGTTGATAAGGCTAGATCAATAATCGATGAGACCAACTTTTTTTTTATTGTTTCCAGTAAGATTGCTATACGTCATGGTTTACTACACTAGGGTACTTGCAACAGTATAAAATAAACAGAGTATATGTTAAAATGATGAACCCGACCAAACAAAGATATTATCAAGATAATTAATTAATGGACAGAACGCATGAATCGCTAGGATCAGTTTGTGCAGCTACAACTCGAAAGAGTAAATTGATAAACCTCCAACAGCTTTGTTATCTGATTTAGTGCTATAGTCATAATTTTCTACTGTTCTCTTGTGAATATATACTCTAGAATTTATCAAGAGATAAATTGACTGACAAAGTTTTTTTTTTTAAGCTTTTTCCAATAGGAACCCTCACATCGCCCTGCTGTTGATAAGGCTAGATCAAGCATCGGTGAGACCAACTTTTTTTTTAGTGTTTCCTGTAAGATTTCTATACGTGATGGCTTACTAGACTAGGCTACTTGCAACAGTATACAATACCCAGAGTATATGTTAATATGATGAACCCGACCAAACAAAGATATTTATCAAGATAATTAATGGACAGAACACATGAATCGCTAGGATTAGTTTGTGCAGCTACAAACTGAAAGAAAAAAAAATGAAGAATGTTAAACCTCCGACAGCTTTGTTATCGGATTTAGTCCTACAGTCATAATTTTCAACTGTTTTCTAGTGAATATATACTCTAGAACTTATCAAGAGATAAATTGACTGACAAAGTTTTCAAAAAAAAAAATCCTTTCACTCAGTCTCATCGGCAGCGCAATTCAAATCGATCTTCGGCTTCTTCAAAGGCTTCTTCGGCTTCGTCCCCGGTCATCTTGGTGAGGGGCGGGGGCATGGCCTTGCACCGTGGGCACAAAGGGTTGGCCTGGACGACGAGAACGTACATGAGGCAGGGCAGGCACGCGGCCACGTACATGGCCGGATTCGTGTCCGACACCGTGGTTACAGTTACATGCGCCGACCGGTTGTGCTTGCCCAAGGAAGAGGACGTAGAGGAGGTTGACGCCGACAAGGTAGCCGGCGAGGCGGCATCAGCGTGCTCTAGAGCAAAACGGACCATGTCAATGTTGTGGTGTTTGTCACTGCGGTGGACCCCGTAGACAGGCCCACGGCTGGCCACGTGGTCACCCATTACGAACCGGTGCTAAAAATCCCCAGGCCAGCCGAGCCAGAGACACCCACGTGGAGCCCCTTTAGCACCGGTTCGCGGCACAACTGGTGCTAAAGGGTTGGACCTATAGTCCCGATTCCTTTGCACCGGTTGCACAACCGGTTGCGCAATGGGTGCAAATGGGACTTAAAAACCGGTGCAAATGTCCCGGTTTCTACTAGTGGCAGTGTGTTCTTTACAACTTCCTGAACAAGAAATATCTGCATCCTAATTTATTGAAGGGTGTAGTTGATACGTCCATTTTGCATCACTATTCTATGTCATAATTCACTGTTATTCATTGATATATTTCATATTAAGAGGTGATACTTATGTTATTTCATCTGTTTTTGCATGGTTGATGACTTTTGGAGCATGGACCGCTGCAGTCAGGATTCTGATGGAAAAGGTGTTGTTTGGAGGCAAAATTCGCGAAGATCAGAAAATCCGGGAAAATATACGGAAAATCCTATTTTTTCAGAAGACGAAGGAAGCTAGAAGGGGGGCTGTAGATGGGCCACAGGGGGCCCATACCACCCCCTGGCGCGGGCCAGCCTAGGCCACGCCACCAGGTGGTGTGGCCGCCCTGGTCCACCCCTGGCACTCCCCTCTGTCGTATATTATCCTCCTGAAACCCTAAGACTCGATGAGCGATCACAGAAAGATTCCGCCGCCTCTGAGGGGCGGAAAACATCGAGAGAGAAAGATCTCTCCGGCAGACAGATTTCTGCCGGGGAAATTCCTTCCCAGAGAGGGGAGATCGTCGCCATCAACACCACCAATAAGCTGGACTTCATCGGGATCATCATCATCATCATCACCACCATCATCACCATCAGCACCCTCATCACCATCTCCATATTGCTATAACAATTGGGTTGAATCTTGCATAGTTCATAGGGGAAACTTTTCCGGTGTTGATTACTCTTTGTAGTTGATGCTATTGAGTGAACCATTGAATTATTGTTTATGTTCAGATTGTTATACATCATTATCCCATCTCTGATCATGATCCATATGATGTCTTGTGAGTAGTTCGTTTTGTTCTTGAGGACATGGGAGAAGTCATGTTGTTAGTAGTGGAGTTGTGTTGAGAAAGATTCAATAGTTTGATATTTAAGTTGTGGTGTACTTCTTCTAGTGGTGTCATGTGAACGTCCACTACATGACACTTCACCTATATGGGCCTAGGGGAATGCATTGTGTATTTGGCTACTAATCGTAGGGGTTGCCGGAGTGACAGAAACTTGAACCCCCGTTAGGAAACCATTGTACAAGGGACGTAAGGGTCTTAGAGTTTAAAGCTGTGGTTAGGTTTCTACCTTAATTACTTTCTTGTACTTACGGATGTTTGCAAGGGGTATAATCACAAGTATGTATTAGTCCTAGGAAGGTCGGTACATTAGTACAGGTTCACCCACACAACACTTAGCAAGCTAAAGAAGATTAATCAACTATATGAAGCGAAAGCACTTGACAGTCTTCCCATGTGTCCTCAAGAACATTTGGTCATCTTAAGTAATACTACCGGCTTGTCCTTTGCTGCATAAAGGATTGGGCCACTTACTGCATTTATTCCTACTGTCTTCTGTTTACTCGTAATTTGTTTACTTGCTTTATCAAAAACCCCTAAAAATCTGTTTGCTAAGTATTTGCAGAGAATTCCTGATCCATACCACTTGCTAGCACCTTCTGCTCCTTGTTGGGTTCGACACTCTTACTTATCAAAAATACTGCGATACACCCCCTATACTTGTAGGTCATCAAGACTATTTTCTGGCGCCGTTGCCGAGGAGTGAAGCACTATTGGAGAGTGGAACTGGTAAAGGAAACTTCTATTGTGAGTATTGTTTACTTCTGTTAGTTGCTTTATTTTCGTTATGGATAATCCGCTAAGTTTCTTATTTGGTAATGCTACTACCACTGCTAAGGTAGTAGATAAGCCACCACCTGCTGAGAATGATGCTTTTAAAATACCTACAAGAATTATTGATCATGTTATGGATAACTACTATGTTGGGGATGGAACTGTCCATACCGGTGATCATTTACTCTATACATGAATTATGCGGGTTGTTCAAGTGTGCAGGTATTACTACAGATCAAGTTAAGAAGAAGTTATTCTCATTCTCGCTGAAAGGAAGAGCTGAGGAATGGTATAAGCTGCTGAAGAATGGTCAAGCTCTGGAATGGGAGGTAATAGTGCATCTCTTTTATTCAAAGTTTTATCCTCCTAGTGAGATTCATAAAGATCGGAATCAAATATACAACTTTTGGCCTCTTGATGGAGAGAGTACAGCTCAAGCTTGGGGGAGATTGAAGTTACTAATGCTCAAATGTCCCATTCATGAGATCTCCAACAATATTATTATTAATAACTTTTATGCAAGGCTTCCTCTTCATGATAAGGATTTATTGGATGTTTCTTGTGCTGGATCATTCACTCGCATGGAAGAAGAAGCTAAATGGGATCTTCTGGATCGTATTCAAGATAGTACTGAAGCATGGGAGAATGACAAAGGTAGAAAGTCAGGTATAAATTATGATTATGAATGCATTGAATCTTTTATGAGAACTGATGACTTTCAAAATATTAAAAATTCTTATGGTCTAGACTCTCAAGCTATTACTTCTTATTTTAAGGCTTTTGCTTCCTACATTGAAGTGCCTAAAAAGAAGTGGAATAAGTATCATGAACCTTATAAAGATGTTGCTAAGAGTGTTCCTGCAAGAAATACCGAAGTTTATACTGCTAATCATGTCTTACCTGAACCTTATATTGAGAAAATGCCTTTCCCAGTTAAGATAAAGGAACATTCTATGATAGCTAGTATGGTTAATGAAAGTATAAGCAAAGCTGTTGAACCTGATAAACAAATGGTTGATGAACCTATAATAGCAAATGTGAAAGACTTTGCTGCTAAATATGTAGAAGAGGGACACACTATCCTTTGTAAGGATACCTCTAATATTATTTCACAAAGTAGTGTTATGAGAGCTAGTGTTCCTATGTTTTCTGTTAGAATAAGTGATCATTGCTACGATGGTCCTTGTGATAGCTATATTGTTAAGTTTATGCATGATACTGAAAGTTATTATGAGAGAGGGAAATGTGTTCTTATGCATCTCAATAATATCAAGTTTCCTCATTTTATGCTGAAAGTTTTTATGTTGCACTTCTTTTGCCTTCTTATGCTAGTGGTCTCTAGTTTCAATAACTTGTTTGTTTACAAAATTACCTTGCATAGTAAGTGGGTTTGACTTAAATGTGTGTATTTTTGCTTCTTAATGCTCTCCTTCGCTTCAATTCATATTCCTATGAGAGCGTCTTCAAAATTATCATGCCCATCTTAATGGCTATAAAGAAAGAGCTATTTTGGAGACAACCCAATTTGTTTTTGCTTTCAGTTTGTTTTTGTTTCTTTGAGTCTTGGAAGTTATTACTTCGGTAATAACCTCTCCTTATCCGTTTTGTTTGGTTTTTGTGTCAAGATCAACCTCTAATGAGAGAGAAATAATATTTGGGGAAGTTGCTATCCCGAAACAGATTTTTGTGCTTCACCGTAAAAATTCGTGAGAGATCTCTCTCTGTCGGATTGATCTTTAATTGTTTGTGCTTCTGCCCCAGGTTGTTATTTAACTTTTGTTAGTTTTGCACTTTTTGATTTGAGCAGAAGAAGATTTTCAAAAAAATTGATCATTACCTGCTGGTCTGTTTTGACAGAATTTGCCACTTTTGCATTTGCTTCTTTATTCGATTTCCTTTTTGAATTATTTTTGGGTTTTCGGAAGGAGTTGTTTCAGAAGCTTATGTTTTGCTGGTTTTCAGTTGAAGTTGGGACTCAAAAGGTTTTATCACTTCACTTATACTAATGTTGCTAATGAGAACTGTGTGAAGTTTTGTGTGAAAGAAATTTCCAGGAAGTGGAGATAATGGTGTAATAAGGAAGAGAAGGGTTTTATGACTCAAGTAATAAGTGTATGAAGATGAAGATATCGATGATATTCAAGCGATGACTCCGGAATAATCTACTAAATACCAAATGCAGAGACCTACAGAGTCTACTTTCAAATAGGTAATAGTTCTGGTAAGAAAAGTTCCACGAAAATACAATCCAACTATATTTTTGCAGTTTTCAGTCAATAAGGGAAGCTACGAAGTGAAAAAGGGACGGAAACGGAGCCAAGGTGGCTCACACCACCCTGTGGCGTGGGCCCTCCCCTGGCCGCGCCACCAGGTGGTGAATCCACCCCGGACTCTGCCTTCGACTCGATTTCTCCCAGTACCTTCCTTTTGTTATGAAACCTCGTAATATATAATCCCCGGATCTCCCGAGGTTCGCATATCGTGTTTTCGTCATGTTTTTGTTTCGATCTGTTTCTGCCAGGAACTATGTTTGAAATCTTAGAAGCACAATGGTGTCTGCCAAGGATAAAGAGAAGGAGCCTATGGGGAAGACCTACAAGACCCTAGAAAGGAGAAGGAGATCAAGAGTGAAGGTGAAGAGGATGCAAAGCACACCGGCACTACCATTGCAAGCATTGTAGTGGTGGCGAACCCCGCCAGGATCAGAAGGACTGCACGGATGCAGACTAGGGGGAAAGCTCCTCGTCACAGTTTGGCTCCACGGTCACTTCCTCCATGCACCAGGAATCCTTTCCATACCCTTATCCATGAGCATCAATACCAGAATATGCCCAACGGGAAATTACCCTCCAATTGGGATTTGCCTCGTTCTAGCCATGCAGGAAAAGAAGACTTAAAGGAGGAAGAGTGGGGAAAGAATAGCAAGAGCTGGAATTCTCAACCCGACATGATCATGAGCCGCATTGAGCAAAACTCATAGCTGATTCGTAATCTCACCTTCGAGATTGAGGACTTCGGGAAACTGATCAAAGAGCTCATCGAGAGGATACCACCACCACCGAAGGAGTAATTCGTCATCAGGTTTGGCATCCCCTTGGTTTGTTCCAAGCTTGGGGGAGTGTCGCGGTATCACATCACTATCTTCTATCTTTTTGCCTTATTAGTGGAGTCATATCATGAATAGAGTAGTTATTATGTAGGATGGTTTGCATTATGGAAGTGTCCCCTCTCTCATTAGATATGTATCCCTTGGTGTGAGTTGCCATTATGGAATATTAATGAGAAGTTCCATCATTTACTCTTTTGCATAGCTTATATTAGTTTTCAATTCATGGTTATATGATTGATCTTGTTGTTAGTATTGGTATCACTTTGGGATCATTGAGTTAATTTAGTTGGTTTTGGCAAACATGGCTTGGTCAGTAGCAACACTATTTTTGAGAGTTGAATGAAAAAGATAAAAGTACTCTAAAGAAATATAATTTCATCATCTTTCTTTCTTGATTTGCTCATAAGTCTAGTATTATCTAGTTAAGATATTTTGTGCTTCCAAGGAAGATTGCATGTTTGTATTTATCACTTGTATGTTTGTTTGTTTCCTTCAACTCTTGTACTTGCTAGCCAGCCTTGCTAGCCAAAAACCTGTACTGAGAGGGAATTCTTCTTGTGCATCCACTCCTTTAAACCAAAACCCATGCCATTTGTGTCCACCATACCTACCTATTAGCACTATTGCTATTCCAAGTAAATTCTTATTTTATCTACCTCCCAAATTAAACTTGTTATGTGAAAATTAGTGATTAAAGCTCTCACGAACTTGATGGTACATTTTACTTTCTTGAATTTAATAAACTTGAATCATTGTGCTCACCTATGTTGCATATATGCTTGCATGGGGAATGCTTTCAGCATTGCACTGGTATTTACTTTATCTACCTATGTTGCGTATATGCTTGCATGGGGAATTTTATCTACCTTTGTAAGTTGTGAATTAGTAGAACCATGATTTCATGGGGAATGCTTTCAACATTGCACTGGTACTTTATACCTAGTTGATATCATGTTCTTTTGTCTATGGATATCGTCGTGTGAAATGAAAGGGGAGCTTGTAAGTCCATGGAGTTATGTATATGTGTTAGAGAAACGCCTGGGCCGCTGGTCTAATCCATGCTGACATGGTGGAAACCTGCAGGATAACCATAACGAGCATCTATGAAGCATTCTTCTTATATAAAAAAGAATCTGATATTGAGAAAAAAGAGAAAAAGGAAAAAAGAGATTATGAAAAGAGGAAAGAGAGAAAAAAGCACCATATTCCCATGGTAAATAAGAAGATTGCTGAGATGTTTGTTGTCTGCTTGCCTTGTCATTTTGATATGGGGATTCTTCCGTACATCGGGCAAGGGGTACCCCATTGGCGGTTCTCTATGATACACATATGCTTACAATGACAAGAACTTACCGGTGACTAAACTTCAGTAGCATGAGGAGTGGCCCTCGTATTTAAGGGACATGAGATTCTCAATTTACAACTTGTCAATGCATATCCTCATATTTGATCACTTTAACTTTAATCACCTAAAGATGCCTATGATAGGGGAAATGAGAGCTGAAAGCTAGTAAGTATCATAATTTTTAGGAGCTCTTTATGAGACTTGCAATCCTTGCTTCTCTCTGCGAAGGGCCTTTCTTTTACTTTGTAGTTGAGTCAGTAAACCTATTCCTCTCTATCTCAGCAAGTATTTTGAGTTGTTGTGTTTCATTCATTCATATGATGATTTATTCAATCATGTTTCTTATGTTCCTTGTTTTGCACATTGCTCTTATCTTGGTGTTTATTACTTTGAAAGCTATCAATGAAAACCAGTTATTTCTGAACTCCAGCAAATTATCAACTATTCTTCGACCAAGAGCTAAGTTTGCCATTACCAATTATGATTCAATTTATGTATCTTTATTGTGTTTCCTTTACTCATTGCAAGTTGAGTTATATAATAGTGAGTTGTCTTCTATTATGATCTATGTATTGATGAATGTGATGCTTCTTGTCCGTATTCTTTTATCGACTCTTCACTCCATAAACCTGAGGTCATATTTATTAAGCTCAGTTTCGCTTGGGGACAAGCGAAGTCTAAGCTTGGGGGGAGTTGATACGTCCATTTTGCATCACTATTCTATGTCATAATTCACTGTTATTCATTGATATATTTCATATTAAGAGGTGATACTTATGTTATTTCATCTGTTTTTGCATGGTTGATGACTTTTGGAGCATGGACCACTGCAGTCTAGATTCTGATGGAAAAGGTGCTGTTTGGAGGCAAAATTCGCGAAGATCAGAAAATCCGAGAAAATATACGGAAAATCCTATTTTTCCAGAAGATGAAGGAAGCCAGAAGGGGGGATGGAGATGGGCCACAGGAGGCCCACACCACCCCCTGGCGCGGGCCAGCCTAGGCCGAGCCACCAGGTGGTGTGGCCGCCCTGGTCCACCCCTGGCACTCCCCTCTGGCGTATATTATCCTCCCGAAACCCTAAGACTCGGGGAGCAACCACAGAAAGATTCCGCCGCCTCTGCGGTGCGGAAAACACCGAGAGAGAAAGATCTCTCTGGCAGACAGATTTCTGCCGAGGGAATTCCTTCCCAGAGAGGGGAGATCGTCGCCATCAACACCACCATCAAGCTGGACTTCATCGGGATCATCATCATCGTCATCACCACCATCATCACCCTCATCACCATCTCCATATTGCTGTAACAATTGGGTTGAATCTTGCATAGTTCATAGGGGAAACTTTACCGGTGTTGATTACTCTTTGTAGTTGATGCTATTGAGTGAACCGTTGAATTATTGTTTATGTTCAGATTGTTATACATCATTATCCCATCTCTGATCATGATCCATATGATGTCTTGTGAGTAGTTCGTTTTGTTCTTAAGGACATGGGAGAAGTCATGTTGTTAGTAGTGGAGTTGTGTTGAGAAAGATTCAATAGTTTGATATTTAAGTTGTGGTGTACTTCTTCTAGTGGTGTCAGGTGAATGTCGACTACATGACACTTCACCTATATGGGCCTAGGGGAATGCATTGTGTATTTGGCTACTAATCGTAGGGGTTGCCGGTGTGACAGAAACTTGTACCCCCGTTAGGAAACCATTGCACAAGGGACGTAAGGGTCCTAGAGTTTAAAGCTGTGGTTAGGTTTCTACCTTAATTACTTTCTTGTACTTACGAATGTTTGCAAGGGGTATAATCACAAGTATGTATTAGTCCTAGGAAGGTCGGTACATTAGCACAGGTTCACCCACACAACACTTAGCAAGCTAAATAAGATTAATCAACTATATGAAGCGAAAACACTTGACAGTCTTCTCATGTGTCCTGAAGAATGTTTGGTCATCTTAAGTAATACAACCGGCTTGTCCTTTGCTGCATAAAGGATTGGGCCACTTGCTGTATTTATTCCTACTGTCTTTTGTTTACTCGTACTTTGTTTACTTGCTTTATCAAAAAACCCTAAAAATCCGTTTGCTAAGTATTTGCAGAGAATTCCTGATCCATACCACTTGCCAGCACCTTCTGCTCCTCGTTGGGTTCGACACTCTTACTTATCGAAAATACTGCGATACACCCCCTATACTTGTGGGTCATCAGTAGTCACCTCATAAAGCTTCGTTTTCCTCCCCTTTTATTCAATGGGGGAAGTGTCTCAGCAAGACAAATAGCTTATAAAAAACAAGAGCAAAGTTTCAATACAAACAAAAGTGGCACCGGACTTTCCTTCCACCATATACTGCAAAAACAAGAAGAACCAAAACACAGACAGCTAAAATGAAGATTTTTCTCACCCGCTCAACCTCAACGGATTATCAATAATTCCAAGGTACACCCAAATGCAAACCTGTCCAGATCTCCAATCAGTTGTTAGATCAATAAGCGTAAATATTAAGATGATGAAGAGTGTCCAAGATCTGGCAGGGAAGGGCATAGGCGGGGTCGGCGCTCCTCCCGCGTGCTGGCGGCCGGGATCGGGAGAGCTGTCATTGCCAAGATTCGGCAGGGGGAACGGTCGGGCTCAGCGCGAGGCCCGGGGAAGTAACAGACAGGGAGAGAACACGAACAGTCGACGGGGATGGAAGCCGGGTTACCGGGGGAGGCGAGGTCGCGGGTAAGAGCAGGACTGCGAGGTCGAGGCGGCTACCGGGGCAGTGGCCCGCTGCTGGAGAGAGGGAGGATGGCCGGGAGATCGGTAGAGGAGGCTCACCACGTTCTCGGGTGGGCAGAGGATGGCGCTCACGGTGGGAGATTGACGCGGAGAGCGTAGTCGTCCAGCGCGGCGTTCAGAGGAGACCCCATGGTCGTGGAGGTCGTGGCCGCGAGCTTTGCTTGTCGCAGGCTAGGGCGGCCTCGGAGGAGATCCCGTGGAGGTCAAGGCACGCGGGGAAGAAATCCGGGGCGGACTGATGGCAGCAGTGACGGCCGGTAGGGGTTGTGAGGGAACCGAGAACAGGTACTTGGCGGTGGCACTCCATGTAATACTTCCAAATGAGTAGGGGCAAATCCTTAAAAGCGCGGCAAACGAAAAAATCCGCTGACGAACGTCGTGAATCTTTTTAATAATATAGATACACCATGGTGCCCGGGCACCATACCTGTATTTTGTACATACTCAGGATGTATGTAACTAAATTTTACATACCTCAGATTTACATACCTAAGATATACCTATCCAAGTTATATATACCTAAGGTATCACATACCTAATGTGTACATACCTAAGTTACATATATACACACGTATGCTGCGTACGTACATCTTAGGTATGTAATATGTTAGGTATATATCACTAGTGGAAAACGGGCCTCCAGTCCCGGCCCGTAAGGGGCTTTAGTCCCGGTCCTGGTAACCGGGACTGGAGGGGCGGGACTAAAGGCCCACCCATTAGTCCCGGCCCTCTTACCAGCCGGGACCAATGGGCATCCACGTGGCTGTCTCTGCGGGCGCTGGGTGCCCCCCATTAGTCCCGGTTCGTATTACGAACCGGGACAAATGGTTCTCTGCCGCGGCAGAATTTTAGGCACTTTCTCTACCGCGGCAGAGAATTTAATTTGTATTCTTTTTTTTCATTTCAAAATAGTTTTCTACGCTACCACATACCGTACATGTTCATGCATACGTAAGATAACTTCTCTTAAGATCGAGCATACAAATATATACATGATAGTTACACATGGAGATCACAATTATCGGGACTAGAGCCCGTCTATTCAATTACACGGTCGGGGATCATCGGCGCCTATTCACACTAAATTCTCCGGCGTCATCTATCATCTCGTTCATCAAGAATCCTGCCAGTTCTTCAGCAATTGCTACTACGCGTTGCTGTGGTAGGAGCTGATCCCGCATTTTCTCGAACTATATAAGAAAAGGAGATCAATATGAATATCAATCATGATAACAAAAAGTGACGGTAATAAAAATAATGTTATGAATGTATTGCTTACATCGACTCTATAATCATTCAGCTCACTGGTAAACGTGCGAATGAACTCGCAAACGTAGAATCCACATAGCGTTCCCTGTGGCTTCCTCGCGCACTTTACGAGAATAGAATTCAATCAAAATAATAATCATGCATCATAATTGTATTGAAACTAGAAGTAAAGAGATGCGTCTACTACTTACCGAGACCGGCTTAAACGTCAGCTTCTCAGTAAAGTCATCCGTAACCGCACTCTTGAACTGGTTCCAAACCCTACCCGATAAAGAAAATGAATGAGTTATTTATTACGTGATATCTCAGGAAATCAACAAAAGAGACCGCTGTAGCATAAAAATTACCTCTGGAGCATGTCCTGCATGTCACTGAACTGTTCCAGGGGTCTCTTTAATGGGTCCATGACTTCAACTCTTCCCTTATCAAGTTGAATGTCCATGAGAATCTAGTGGAAACTGTACACGTTTATATATACATCAGTAACTCATCAATTACACTTAACATCGAGTAAGCAAAAGAGAATGTGTACAATAGAGTAAGACACTCACGCGAAATTGTAAGGAAACAGTATGTGGTCACAGAAATTTTGCTCCGTTAGAAACCTTAGAAGGTTTTCCTGTGTTTCCTCGGGTTTATCCTTTAGCGTCTGACAATGTATTTTATCTGGGTCAATGAACCAAACACTGAAGATTGACCTTTTTTTACATTCCATGATCTTCATTCTGCATAATAATAGAGTGCAAAAGGATATAATTAGGATAATTACATGCAATGAACTGAACAACTGAAAAAAATGAACAGCTTATATATAGACAATGAATTCAACAACTTACAGACAATAGCAACTCATGAGACTTTTGTCGATGGCGTCTAAAGTGTATAACTAGAAGAGTTCTGGAAACTCAACATGGACCTCATCTTCTCGGAAGTAGTAGTCATGTGGGACTTTCGCCACGATCATTATTCTCTCCTCCTTTACGGCTTTCAAGTACCATTTATGTAAACTCCGCATTTGTGTTGGCAGTTGTTGGAACTGCTCAAAGCTGACCAGAGGCTTCCCTGGGACATATGTAGGGACTACCTGAGCCTTGGGTAACTTGTCCTGGGAACTTAGAAATTCCTCAACAGTCACATTCATAGCGGCCGCAAGCTTCTTAGCTTCTTCCATATCCTGCTGGGGAGTGTCATAGGATACCACCTTGAGAGGTGGGGTCGATTTTTTGGCCTGTTCCTCGAGCTGGGGACGTCCTTTCTTTTCCCGGTTGCACTTTGACTTGATGATTTGCTCCCGCTTGCACTTCTACTTGATTTGCTCTTCTTCACTTCCTTCTGAAGTGTGCGTCGATAGTCATCTGGCTTATGGTTCAAGTCATATTGCGATTTTGTGTTCAGAAAAGAAAGTGCATATGCTTTTTGCTTCTCGGTGTATACCGGGGCAGGCTCGGGTTTCTTCTTTTGAAGCTGCGCAACACATTCGGCCTTTACGATCATGTCGGTGTCCTCGTCAGTACGATCGTAAGGTCTGATAGAAAGATTCTTATGAGGTACTCTTGGGAGGGGCAACATTTGTCGTTTTGGGCTCCTGCGTCGTTTAGTACTAATCGGAGGCTGCGGCGGAGATCGAGATGGACTCGGGCTATGGTGGTCGTAGTCATGGGGTGGGCTTCTTGGAGGTGATGGAGGTGAAGGTGACATGCGACCACTCGGAGGCGGTGTTGGCTTTGGCGTGCAGCCTGAAAGCTTGATGTTGTTCTTGTCCCATAGAATGATACCACCCAGTACTTCTCCGAGTGTCCTCTCACCTTCAGGTCCAGGGATGTCAAGCTCCATTGAGTCCCACCCCATTGCGATTTCATCCACACCAACTTTAGCATAGCCAGCTGGAATCTCACGGCCATGCCAGCGTGCGCCAGGTGGACAAGGTAAAGCACATCCGACCGCCACCTTGATGGATAGGTTCTTCACCTTCTGATGGAGCTCACAAGATGCCTGCTCCTTGATTCCATCCACGGGGTAGCCGGGACCGCCATCTACCATACGTGCATCGTCAGAAGGGACCTCCGATTCAGCCACGCTGCTTTTCCGCTGAGATGGGACGGCGGTAATATTGAGTACAGGATCTTGCAGGGCCTCGTGGTGATACCCGCGTAATTGTATAACACGTAGATGCGTCCAACTTTTTGGCCGGGCCTCGTTTGGAATATTTTTTGCTCGATGTGGAGGCCTAAGAGAAGAAACATTCGTCAATTTATATATATATATATATATATATACAACTCAGTTAATGCATCTACTGATCACCAGACTTCATATATACACCTCGTCGTCGGCTTCTCCACCACCGGAGCCGTCGGCTTCTCCTTGATCATTTCGGTCGACCTCCTCTTCCTCACCGGAAGGGTTCAGATAAATCGACGGAGATTCGGGTGGATCAACATGGGGGGTGTCGTTGATCATATCCTCGAGAATTTCTTCCTATGCTAGGTCTCTCTGGATTGGATCCATAGTTTTCTACAAAATGCACAGAATAACATTTTTCATTCAATATTGCTGCATAAAATAACACTAAACAATAATATGAACACGCAATTTGCTACCACCCTAAGTCCGGGGGCCCGTGAGCACCACCATCCTAACCCTAAGTCCGGCTACCCGTGAGCACTACCACCCTAACCCTAAGTGCGGGGCCCCGCGAGCACTACCACCCTAACCCTAAGTGCGGGGCCCCGCGAGCAATACCACCCTAACCCTAAGTGCGGGGCCCCGCGAGCACTACCACCCTAACCCTAAGTGCGGGGCCCCGTGAGCACTACCACCCTAACCCTAAGTGCGGGGCCCGCGAGCATTACCACCCTAACCCTAAGTGCGAGGCCCGCGAGCACTACCACCCTAACCCTAAGTACGGGGCCCGCGAGCACTACGATATATTATACTTTAAAAAAATAAAAAATACACTTTATATTACACTACTATATATTACTAAATAATAAAAAAATATACTACACTAATTATTAACATAGTACACTAATATATACTACTAAAAAAATAAAAAATACACTTTATATTACACTACTATATATTACTAAAAAATAAAAAAATATACTACACTAATATATACTATATATATTCTATTACTATACACAAACACACATATATATGTACTAAATTAAAAAAATTGGGGCTGGGGGGGAGGAAGAGGCTGAGAGAGGCAGCATGGTGGGCGCCTGCCCTGGCTGGGCCAGGGATGGAGAAGGCGCAGCGTGCGGCGGGAGGAGGGAGTTACCTCCGGCGGGGCTCGCCGGGGCCGGGAACGATGGAGGAGGCGCGGCGCGCGGCGGGGGGACGTCCGTGGCGTCTGGAGAGGCAAGAGGCGGGCCCAAATTTTGGCAGCCGCTGCATCGCCGCTGCCTCAAGCGTCTGCAGAGTGTGGAGATGGAGATTAGGGAGCGGCGACGCCAGATTTAATGGATGAACCCTTAGTCCCGGTCCGTGGCACGCTCCGGGACTATTAGTCCCGGAGCGAGCCACGAACCGGGACTAAAGGTATGACCTTTAGTCCCAGCCCGTGGCTTGCCCCGGGAGTAAAGGCTTTTCGGCACTGCCCACGGGGTGCGCGCCAACAGCACCCTTTAGTCCCGGGCCATGCCACAACCTGGGACTAAAGGCCCCTTTTTAAAAAAAATGACTACAACCTCTATTTCTCGCCTTATTGCATACTATGTTATTAAATAAACTACTATATATCAATATTATTAAATCTGATAAAAGTTTACAATATTTCAGGGTTTAGGGTTTAGGGTTTTGGGTCTCTTTTTCAAAAAAATTCATCATGGGGCGCGCCTGTTTAAAAAAAATTTAATTAGCATATTATTTAAACATTTGAATTTTACAGTTTTTGCATACTTATGAATTTGAGAAAAATTTCAACATGAAAAGTTCTTGAATTTGAATAACTAATCCAAATCTATTTTCTGTTTTATAAAATAATTATTCTAACTAGTGAAACTAATAACCATTTTGCCATTTCCAATTTAAAAATGCATTAACTATTATATTTTGCATATTTTTAACATAAAAAGTGCTTGAATTTGAATCAGAGATTCAAATCTATTTTCTGTTTTATAAAATAATTATTCTAACTAGTCAAACTATTAACCATTTTGCCATTTTCATGTGATTCCGACGCTCCGGTGATCTTCCTCCAGCGAAACCCTAGACCGGGGGCGGAGATGGAGTGCTTCACGGGCTAGCAGGAATATATTTTCCGAGGCGGAACTTCCGAAGATGTCATAGGGCGTGTGCACCAAGGGCATCTTCGAGAAGTTCCGCCACGGGAGATTTCCCAACCCTTTCCTCCATCCATGGGGATGAAACTCTCCATCCATGTTGGCTTGGTCGTTGCCATAGCACATCTAGACTCATATCTGCTGCTTCTCTCCACTCTATCCCATGGCTTCCACCACATACCTCTAACCCCAGGGAGGCAGAGATGGAGTTTTTCACGGGCTAGCAGGAATATATTTTCCGAGGCGGAACTTCCGAAGATGCCATAGGGCGTATGCACCAAGGGCATCTTCGAGAAGTTCCACCACGGGAGATTTCCCAACCCTTTCCTCCATCCATGGGGATGAAACTCTCCATCCATGTTGGCTTGGTCGTTGCCATAGCACATCTAGACTCATATCTGCCGCCTCTCTCCACTCTATCCCATGGCTTCCACCATACCTCTACCCCTGTGGAGGCGGAGATGGAGTCTTTCACGGCTAGCAGGAATATATTTTCGAGGCGGAACTTCAAGATGCCATAGGGCGGTGCACCAAGGGCATCTTCGAAGTTCACACGGGAGATTTCCCAACCCTTTCCTCCATCCATGGGGATGAAACTCTCCATCCATGTTGGCTTGTTGAGTTGCTTGCCATGGCGTATCGATGCTCCTTTTATAGGCACGGCGCCGCTTCTACTTTGTCTTCTTCCTCCGACAGGCGTATGCGCTACATGCTTTATCTCATCGAGCAAAGGCCCACCCACGCGTCCTTATCCTACCGACAGCTTTAGTCCCGGTTTGAGCCCCCACCCGGTACTAAAGGTTACCCACGCGTCCTTATCCCACCGACAGTTTTGTTAGATGACACAAAAACCACATTTAGTCCCGGTTGCACCCACCAGCCGGTACTAAAGGTTAGCCCCCCCCCAGATAAGGCCCTCCCAGATAAGCCTCCCCCAGATAAGGCCCCCCATCTTTTGTCCCGGTTTGAGCCCCCACCCGGGATGAAAGTTTCCCGCGCCACTGCGTTCCCGCGCTTTCCACCGGTTCCCACCTCTGTCTTCTCGCCATTTTTTCAGTATATATATGTACGCTTGGCCTCCATTTACATATCACATCTGGACTCATCATTCTCTTCCCATGCCTTCCATCGTATCTCTAACCACTCAAGAGGCGGAGGCGCTTTAAGCCTCGAACTACCCCTGCCCACCGGGCTACCGCGTCCCTACCGGCTGGATGCTGAGCGCCGGAGGCGTGCCGGTCCCTCCTATCCCTCTAGATGTGGAGCGTCGGATGGCCATCACGAACCACTACTACCTCGAGCTCACGCCAGAGCAGCGGAGGAATCCCAACTGGCATCCCGAATATTTCCTGACTTGGGAAGCCTTCTTCGTCAATCGGCGTGAGAGGACGCTCGCCAGGCACGAGGAGGACGGCCCACCTCCTTCGAACTTCAACGAGGCCGGCCGTCGGCTGTGGTGGCGCGGTCGGACTCTCCAGAGTGTCATGGCCTACAACACGACCGGCAATAACCCTCGCCTGCGGTACCCTCAAATCTAGCCCACGCGTGCCCAACCTTCAAGGTTCGACTACGGCGACCCCGACGACGACAGCGACGAAGGCGCCGGTGACTACGACGACTACAGTGGTGCGTATTACAGGGCTAGGCAGGAGCATGACTGAATCACTCCAACCATTAGGCATGTTTCTTAATTTTCAGTTGTGCTATGTATCCTTAGTGTTTGTCGGTTCCTTCTCTTGTGATGGTTCCTTCTCTTTGTGTGATCACCTACCGCGGCTCAGAACGTCTAGTTTGATTGAGCAAGATGTATTACATGAAAGGGGACCTTTATGTCTCAAATAAAAGGTTTAATACATTACATAGATTTATGTCTCAAATAAAAGGTTTAATTACATAGATTTATCAAATAAAAGGTTTAATAAATTATTACACATCACCAATATCTAGTGTTGTGGTTTTCTTCTGCACCGTAGCCATGGAGAATCTTCATCATTTAACAGGATGCTTGGGTCAGATTTCACTCTGAAGGGCGGAATTTCATGAAACTTATTGTAATCTTCTGACATGTCTGTCTTGTCATCCACTCCCATGATGTTTCTTTTCCCAGAAAGAACTATGTGGCGCTTTGGCTCATCGTATTCTGTACTCTTTTGCTTATCTTTCCTTTTTCTCGGTTTGGTAGACATGTCCTTCACATAGAAAACCTGAGCCACAACGTTGGCTAGGATGAATGGTTCATCCATGTACACAAGATTGTTGAGATCCACTGTTGGCATGCCGTACTTTTCGTCTACATGTACCCCGCCTCCTGTCAGCTTGACCCATTTGCACCGAAACAAAGGGACCTTAAAAGTAGGTCCATAGTCAAGTTCCCATATCTCCTCTATGTACCCATAATATGTGTCAATCTGCCCATTGTCATCTGTTGCATCAAAGCGGACACCACTGTTTTGGTTGGTGCTCTTTTTATCTTGGGCGATCGTGTAAAATGTATTCTCATTTATCTCGTACCCTTGGAAAGTACATATAGTCGAAGATGGTAACCTGGCCAACGAGTACAACTCATCTCCAACAGTGGTGTTATTCATGAGATGTGTCTGCAACCAATTGCCAAAATTCTTCTCGTGTTCCCCTTTAATCAAGGTTTCAGCTTCCCCGGGTTTTCGGAGCATAGAATATTCTTGTGTTTCTCGATATACGGAGCCACCACGGTGGAATTGTGTAGAACTGTGTAGTGTGCTTGAGTGAAAGAATGCCCGTCCCTACATACCATTGATTTCCTTCCTAGTGTGCCTTTTCCAGTCATCCTCCCCTCATACCGAGATTCAGGAACACCAATCGGCTTAAGGTCAGGAAGAAAGTCAACACAAAACTCAATGACCTCCTCTGTTCCATAGCCCTTGGAGATGCTTCCTTCTGGCCTAACACGGTTATGAACATATTTCTTTAAGACTCCCATGAACCTCTCGAAGGGGAACATATTGTGTAGAAACACAAGACCGAGAATTCTAATCTCTTCGACTAGGTGAACTAGGAGGTGCGTCATAATATTGAAGAAGGATGGCGGGAACAACAACTCGAAGCTGACCAGACATTGGACCACATCAATCTGTAACCCTGATAGACTTTCTCGATCGGTTACCTTCTTAGAAATTGCATTGAGGAATGCGCATACCTTCACAATGGCTAGTCAAACACTTTCTGGTGGAATTCCCCTCAATGCAACCGGAAGCAATTGCATCATAAGCACATGGCAGTCATGAGACTTTAGGTTTTGAAATTTTTTATCTTTCATATTTACTATTCCCTTTATATTCGACGAGAAGCCAGACGGGACCTTGCTACTAAAAAGGACTTCAAAAAAGATTTCCTTCTCTTCTTTGGTAAGAGCGTAGCTGGCAAGCCCTTGAAACTGCCATGGATGCTTGTCGTCTCATCCTTTATGATGTTGCTGGTCCTCCCGTGCTGCCGGGGTATCTTTTGAGTTCCCATACAAGCCCAGGAAGCCTAGAATATTCACGCAAAGATTCTTCGTCAGGTGCATCACGTCGATTGCAGAGCGGACCTCATGCACTTTCCAATAGGGTAGCTCCCAAAATATAGATTTCTTCTTCCACATGGGTGCATGTCCGGTAATGGGGTCTTTCGGAACAGGTTGTCCTCCAGGACCCTTTCCAAAGATTACATCCAAATCCTTGACCATACCAAATACATCAGCACCACTATGGGGGACAGGCTTCGTCCGGGTTTCTGCCTTGCCATTGAAATGCTTGCCTTTCTTCTTTAAGGGATGACTGGGCGGAAGAAAATAACGATTGTACGGGTACACATTCTTTCTACATTTATCTAGATATATACTTTCAGTCTCATCTAAACAGTGTGTGCATGCATTGTGTCCTTTGTTCGTCTGTCCTGAAATGTTACTAAGAGCAGGCCAATCATTGATGGTTACGAACAGCAACGCTTGTAGGTCAAATTCCTGCTGTTTGTGCTCATCCCACACGCACACCTGGTTTGGCCCACAACTGAAGTTCATCAACTAATGGCCTTAGGTACACATCAATGTCGCTGCGGATTGCTTGGGCCTTGGATGAGCACCGCATCATAATGAACTTCCGCTTCATGCACAACCAA
This sequence comes from Avena insularis, assembly GCA_023614405.1. Classification (NCBI taxonomy): domain Eukaryota; kingdom Viridiplantae; phylum Streptophyta; class Magnoliopsida; order Poales; family Poaceae; genus Avena; species Avena insularis. The sequence continues at coordinate 598,380,264 of CM042686.1, read as the reverse complement.
GGAGGAAGGTTGTAGATACATAGAGTCACGGGCCAGTGTGTGGACTGCAGTTCTGCTCCCAAAAGGATTCATGCCATCGATTTAGACCAAACCATAAGTTCCTTGCGTCACCAGCAAAGTCCGAGAAGTCTCTCTCGATTTTTCCACGCCGACCATCGTGGGGTGCCTCAACATCCCGTCTTTCTTACGGTCTTCCATGTGCCATCGCAACAACTTGGCATGCTCTTTATTTCTGAACAAACGTTTCAACCGTGGTATTATAGGAGCATACCACATCACCTTGGCAGGAACCCTCTTTCTGGGTTGCTCGCCCTCAACATCACCAGGGTCATCTTTTCTGATCTTATACCGCAATGCAAAGGTATACCGGCATTGATCCATATTCTCGTACTTCTCACCGCGGTAGAGGATGCAGTCATTAGGGCATGCATGTATCTTCTGCACGTCTAATCCTAGAGGGCAGACAAGTTTCTTTGCTTCGTACGTACTGGAGGGCAATTGGTTATTTCTTGGAAGCAGCTTCTTTATTATTACCAGTAACTTTTCAAATCCCGAGTCAGTCATACCGGTCTCTGCCTTCCACTTCAACAATTCCAGTGTGCTACCCAGCTTCTTCTGGCCATCTTCACAAGTTGGATACAACAATGTGTTGTGGTCCTGTAACATCTGCTCGAACTGCAACCTCTCCTTTTCTGTGTCGCAGTCTCGCCTTGCATCACTAATGACCCGACCAAAATCATCAACGGGCTCATCTGGTTCCCGTTCTTCACCCCCTTCTTTTTCATTATCTTCAACTGCGGTATCATCGTATTCAGGGAACATAGATCGGTAGTTGTCATCATCGTTCTCTTCTTCATTGCCGTCTTCCATCATAACCCCTCTTTCTCCATGCTTGGTCCAAACATTATAGCCGAACATGAAACCGGACCGAAGCAGGTGGCTCTGAATGACTCTTGAGGAAGTGTGAGCCTACTCATTCCGACAATCAACACATGGACAACACATAAAACCATCCCGCCGCTTGTTCGCCTCGGCCACAAGGCGAAAAGAACGCACGCCTTCTCTGTAAGCGTTAGAGCGTCGGTCACCGTACATCCATGGGTGGCTCATCTGCATCATACAACCATGCATATATATTAAACGCAATCACGATGCTTAAATTAGTACCGCGCAGTCAAAACGAGAAAATAGTTGCTAACCTTTTAGGACACTTCAAAACAAAGAGGAGAAACCTTAAGTGTCGCTCTAGCAGCTCATATCATATTTTGTCTTGTGTGAACTCAAGTGGCATCGCTCTAATAGACATTTCACCGAACACCTTTAGTGCATATGAAGAAAAAAAGTTAGCACAAAGTTATACCCACCTCTCACATAGGAAAAAAAACAGGAGAGAGTGGAGTGCTGGGTGCATATATATAGGGCCAGGCCATTAGTCCCGGTTTGAGATACAAACCGGGACTAAAGGTTCTACGCGCCGGCCCAGACCTAATTGTCCCGGTTCGGACCATTAGTCCCAGCCCCAGCCACGGCCGGGACTAATGGCCCGAACCAAAGGCCCATTTTTTACTATTGTATAACTTAGATATGCATATCTTAGGTATGTAATACCTAGGTATGTATAAGTTAGATACGTATACCCTCAAATATGTGTGGTTCATAGCGAAAATACGCGTATCACGTATAGTGTCTGGGCACCAAGGTGTACCAGTTATTTGATATATATATATATATATATATATATATATATATATATATATATATATATATATATATATATATATATTCCGACGACATGTGTGGACTGGCAGCGTGCGGGGCGGTGCCCCTCGCCCGGCATCTCGGGTCAGCAAGTCCCCTGGTGGGTAGAGAGTGAGTTTCCTAGATCAGGATGTGGTGCCTTCTGTCCGTTGGTCCTACCACGGGAATTGAAACCCGTTGTCATAGACTTTGGTGCTGCGTTATAGTCCTGTCGGGGCTCGGGGCAGAGATCAATTGAGCGCCACATTACTACACCTATGTGTAATATGTAGGGGTAGCTAGTACTTCCTCTGTTTGGAAATATAAGACTATTATGAATTAAAACATCTTATCTACACCTAATAATAAAGTACGAAGTGTTTCTTACGGGTTCCGTTTTTTCTAGACGGTTTTATCCTTCGATCAAATAATAAATTACCCACCAATGCCATCGGTAAGTGAAAATTTTACCCTCCGACCAAACAATAAATTACCCACCAATGCCACCGGTAAGTGGAAACCTCGCTTCACATGGTTTCATAAGTGGTTAATTCGATCGCTAAAATTTTATTGGCCTTCGTATGTATGATTGCCGATCAATCCAGCAACCCACTCGACGTGAGAGAGAAGGAAACTGATTAGCGCTTTGCATGGTTCCTTAAGTGGTTAATTCGATCGGTAAAATTTTATTGGCCTTCGTATGTACGATTGCCGATCAATCCAGCAACCCACTCGACGTGAGAGAGAAGGAAACTGATTAGTAATCGATACGGAAACCAAAGCAACGTGATATGAAAGGAATTATCCCACGTGATTCCCAATCAATCCGAGGAGCGCTTGGCTAGCCCTAATCGCCGCCATCCTGACCGTCCTCGGCGCCCTAGCTAGAAGCCCCTACAATCTCCCCCACCTTGACGAACACAACTGTGTCTCCGTGACGATGATCCCCAGTGCAGGAATCGATAGATAGTGGCATCATCGTATCTTATGCTGAATTGCCGTGAAGTTAGAGGCAGCCGAGTACTCGCACAAGTCTGCCATAGTATCCCCGTGAGTCTGTTGTTGCTCGCCTTGTTTTCAACTTCGCCCGAGTCCGCCACGGTTTATCCGCTCGGCCGATTTTGCAAGAACCCCTGGTCTTGTTGCACCCTCTGTCGATCCTGCCGGAACTCTTCATCTGATTCGAGTCCAACCTACACTGGTGGAAAAATGGCCTCTTGTCCCGGTTCATAAGGGCCATTGGTCCCGGTTCTCGAACCGGGACCAATCACTCGGCACTAATGCTAGTCGCGGTTCGCGCACGAACCGGTACCAATACGTCTCCACGTGGGCGCGCGCGTGACGAGGGGGGTGGATTATTGGTCCCGGTTCGTGGAACAAACCGGGACCAATGGGTCTCCACGTGGCAGCGCCAGAGACGGGCGGGGGTGGATCATTGGTCCCGGTTCTTGGCACGAACCGAGATCGTTGGTCTCTGTGCCGCGGCAGGATTTTCGGGCTATTTTTCTGCCGCGGCAGGGTTTTGTGCCGCGGCAGGATTTTCGGGCTATTATTCTGCCGTGACAGGATTTTTTTATCAATTTAATGGTACTACATATATACAGCAATAATGAAACCACGATATATATATTACACATCATGCATGATCACAAATATATACACCGTCTCATCCGTCTTCTTGGTCGAAACATATTATAATTACAAATGATACTCTCCCACGAATTTGATCTAATTTACATCTTCTTTTTTACACTTCATCCTTCCAAATGAAGCGGGTAATAGTATTCTCCTTTCGGATCTATGACTTGTTCTAACAAGAATCCGACAATTTCCTCTTGAATTGCTTGCACGCGTTCTTGTGATAGAAGACCGTCCCGCATCCGTTTGATCTAATATAAAGAAGGGGATCAATATATATGAATGAAGCTAAACACAATTGGTGGTGATAAAATAAAGTTGTGATTATTGTTTATTGTACTTCAATTTTTTTATGTTCCGGTCTGCCCTCTTCTCTTTGGTCGTCTGGCGAATAAACTCGCAGACATAGTATCCACATAAGTTATTCCCGGCTTCCTGCCTCAAGCACTTTACGAGAACGGAGTTCAATCAAAATAATAATCAAGCATGATAATGGTGGTATTGAAACTAGAATCAAAGAGATGCATGGATCTAGCAAGTAGTACTTACAGTCAATGGTTGAAATGTAAGCTCTAGCTTCCAAACACCCCTAGTTTTGGCGGTGAACCATTTCCAAGCCTTCTGGAGGCATTCATGTATATCCGTCCACTTTTCTAATGGTGTGCGTTTCGAGTCCAGGACTTTTACTACTCCGGTGTCAACAGCAATGATTAACAGAATATAGTGGAAGCTTGACACACTAACAAAATATAACACGAGTCAATTATACGCTTAACATCGAGTAAGCGAAAATAGAATGTGTACAAGACAGTAACACTCACCCAGCGTTGTAGGGAAATAGTATTTCCCTTCTGTTGCTAAAATACTTCAACGCTTGGAACAAGTTATCCTCTGTCTTTTTGGGATTTGTTTTTAGAGTAACTTCATGAACGAAATTATAGTCAACAAACTCAATGTCATAGATTTGTCCTTTGTTGCATTCTTGAATCTTCATTCTGCATATATAATTAGTATAGTGATTAGTAAGATTATACAAGCAACAAATGAGCTGAGCTAGAAAGACTTAATTACAGAAATTAATAATACTTACAAACAATAGGCACTGACGATGGCTTTGTCGAGGACGTCTTGTTGGTAAAACTGAAATAATTCTGGAAATTCGATCAGTGTGAAGCCATCTCCTTGACCGTAATGGTGGTGTTTATATGCAGCATAGATCCAGTTTTTGGAATCAGCACAGGCTTGGATGTACCAGTTATGCAATATTCGCATTTTTGTTGGTAGATCTTTGACTAACTCGGGTTTGACGAGAGGAGCCCCGTACTGGTACACGTATGCTGTTTCTTGGTACCCCTCGAACTCATGCATACGGCTCATGTACTCAGTAATAGACAGTCCATATAATTAGGATTTTTCTCCGTACAGTCGAACAAACTCCGGATCAATGTTCGGATCATGTCGCTCCTGGATCATCCACTCATTCGTACCGTACACTTTGAGTAGTTCGATCGATTGATTTATCTGTTGTCCGAGCTGGGCAACTTCTTTCCCGACTCTCCGTTCTTTTGCCTCAGTCGACTTGGTAATAGAGCGATTATAGTCTGATGTGAGTGCTATGGGTTGGTGAAGCGGAATCTTAAGTGCGGCTGCTTTGGCTTTATCTTCTGCGGTGACCGGGAAAAATATCTCTATCGGCTTTTTCTTGTTAGCCATGTCAATCTTTCACTTTTCATAATGGGCAGCTACGGCCGCATCAGTTTCCTCATCTGTCTTCTCGCAAGGTAGCTTCTTCATATTCTGATGAGGTACTCTTAGGAGGGGCGATAGCTTATGTTTCGGTGATCGGAACGTGCTCTTGCTGCTACTGGTGGTGCTGCCCCCCTTAGTATACTTCCGCTTTTGTCTCTAAGGCTCAGAAGACGGAGACGGCTGACGCGGCGATGGAGACGGTTGCGCTGAGTGGTGAGGCGGTGAAGGCGACGGTTGCGCTGGAGAATGGTGAGGTGGCGGTGAAGGTGGATTGCTGCTCTGAGGAGTGGGTGGCCTTGGCGGCACATAATTTGGAAGCATGATGCGCTCCTTTGGCCATAGAATAGTCCCCCCTTTGGCTTCTCCTAGTTGAGTCAGCTCCATATCTTCCCCTGCAGGGTGGTGTAGCTTCAGCTCCTCAAAATCTTCCTTCACCTCATCCACCGTGACGACAGCGTACCCTTTTGGAACCAGTCTGCAATGCCAAGTTGGGTTAGGCGCAATTGGTACCGCCATGCCGACCGCCGCCGTCACCCTTAAATTCATAACCTGCACCTTTAGCTCACAAGTTGTTGTCTCCGTGATATCATCCACTGGGTAGCGTTTAGGAGGAGATGTCGTCGCTGCATCATCATCAACATCATGGAGCTGCGTGGAAGCGACACTGCTTTTCTTACTCGATAGGGCGCTGGTACCCTCGAATGCAGCTTCTACCACGTGCCACTGAGATTGGCCGCTAGTAACTTGCTGGCTAAGTCTGTCGAGTTGATCCTGGTGCCGCTTTAATACTTCTTCTACATTACGCAGCCGGTCTGCAGCGGTCGCTTTCTTAGCTGCCTCCCTTTCCTTTCTCCTCTGATGGCTTTTATCGGGATATCTCTTCATTTCTGGGGGGAAGGCAACCTTCCACGGCTTGGAGCCTGGTGTGCCTCGTGCTCGTCCGTCGTGTTCAGGATTTTTAAGGGCCCGTGTGAGCTCGTCGTTCTCTCTATCGGGAACGAACCGTCTCGCTGCAACATCATCTACTGCATTTCTAATATTGTCGATGGGTAGTAGGGGATCATATTTGTGTTTCTGATTATATATTGCCCTCCCTTCTTTGTCCAACGTGCCCCCATGGCCGTAAAACTAGTTTCTCGCCCGTGGTGTCCATGTTGCGGGCTCTAGTCTGATCCCGACAGCTATGTAATTGACCTCAAGTGCATCCCACTTAGGCATGCAACCGGCGTAGCCAGCAGGCCCCATGTTATGAGGGTACAGTTTCTTAGTAGCGTTCTCCGTATTTATTCTAGACCTTTCCTTAGCTTTCTCCGATGTCTTGTACTTCACAAAATCCTCCCACTGGTGTCTTAACTTAGCATAGCCGGCTTCATTGAAATTCGGAGTCTTCTCTACCTTGACAAAGTTATTGTACAGTTTCTTCTTCCAGTTCTTGAATGCATCGGCCATCTTGCTGAGAGCAAACTTCTTGACTCTTTGCACAAGCTCCATTCTTGCTCTCTCCTCATCATCTGGATTCACATCTGGTACCGGCAGGAGGAAATTAGTCATGAGCTTGTCAAAAAGCTTATCTTTGGCGTTGTCGCCGACATACGGGACTCCACCGCCGCTTGGCCGATTCCATTCTTGAACGGTGATCGGGATGTAATCCCTCACAAGAACTCCGCATTGCTTGACAAATTTTCTTGCGACATCGACGGGAGCTTGTGGTTCGCCATCTACACCGACCACGTCGATCCTATACCTCACAGTGTCATCCAACTTTTTTGTTGGGCCTCGTTTCGTTCTTACAGAAGAAGTTCTCGATCCGGAGGGCAAAAAGAAGAAGGAGTGTTAATATATGCATGTATATATATAGACATCATCATTTTAATTACAAAAAATACATATATACACCTCGCCGGTGTTTGGGAGATTTAAGGTTCCGCTAGAGCCGTCGCCTTCTTCCTCATCAGCTTCTCCCCTGTCCCAGGCTTCGGCTTCTACCTCACCGGAGCCGTCTCCTCGGTTGAGAGACTCATCTCCCTGACGGAAATCATTCATAAACTCACTCGTGACATTGATATCGATATCTTCATTTTCGCAGATCATCCCTTGGAGGATGTTTTCCTGATGTGTTGGATCCATAGTATCTGCAAGTTAAACAATCAACACATGGCATCGATAATGATATGACAAGTTAAACATAGTTGAAATTTAACCCTAAGGCATGCTTGGCAATTTAAGTGGGATCCGAAGGGTCTAAACCCTAGTACGGGAGAGACCCCGAAATCACCTACGAGGGGTTGATTTCATTCTCTTATTAAACTTGTAAATTAAGTTGTTGAATAATGCATGATTATGAGTCTATTGTGTAGATCTCATTTTTCTGAACATTTTGATATATTATACATATTTTTCTGACTTAGGAATAATTAGTTATTGAATTTATAAGATTAAACTCTTTTCTGAAATTATTTAAACAACTATTAAACTTTTATTGCGTCAGCATAGGTAAAGGCTGACGTCACCTAAGGCTGGGGAACCTTTTCTCACTGATGCATCGCCTACCCAAGGATCGATTAGTGGGGCCTGTGGCCACGGGCCGCCACGCCGCGAGCTTGCTCAACGCCCACGTCAGGGCCACATGAGCGCCACCTTGGCGCCACATGGGCTCGCCGGAGGGCACGTCAGCCGGCGGTGGTTAGCGGCACTAGAGTGCTTGCTAGAACACGCAGAAGGTTGGGTTCAAACGAGCGCGTTGCGAGGAAGCTAACGGTGGTCGCGCCGCCCCTTATTGGTTATCGGAGCGTCGTCTACGACGGCGTCCGACGGCGGCGGACAGTGGCGCTCGGCGACAGAAGGAAACAGAGTGAGAGAGAGAAAGGAGAGGTCCTAGAGGACCAGCGGCTCACCACAAAGACGATGGACGGGTCGACGAGGCCGGAGGAGCTCGAAATCAGTGGCAATGGCGACGGCCGGAGTCGGAGCAGACGATGACTGTGGCGTCGATTTCCAGCGTGCGCGGTCCATTCCTCAGACGGTGGTGGCGCGGCAGCGGCGGGCGTCGACGGCGTGAAGCGACCGCTCTGGATTTGGGCAGCCTGCCGGCGTGATTTTGCTCCGCCACAAATTTTCCTTAGCCGCGCGTCGATATGCTCTGTGAATTGGGGGAGTAGGAGGAGGAAGGGTCGGGGCTGTTAACTCTACAGACCAAAGGCATGTTAATGGCAGCGCGCGCATCTAGGATCATCGGTCCCGGTTGGTGGGACGAACCGGGATCGTTGACCTGTTTTTCAGATTTTGGCAAACCTTTTGGTCTTCCCGCCATTTTCAAATTTGTTTTCTTCTTTAATTAATAAGATGTTTCAATTTAAGATGATTATTTATTTGGAATTTCAAAAAACTTTCAACAGGAAAAGTGCTTCAATTTACATAACTAATCAAAAACCATTTTCTGTTTTCAAATATTTTTATTTGAACTATACAATTTTACTATTTTCAATTAAAATTGCATTACCAAATATTTATTGCATAATTTGGAATTTGAAAAAACTTTCAACAGGAAAAGTGCTTCAATTTAAATAACTAATCAAAAACCATTTTGTGTTTTCAAATATTTTTATTTGAACTATACAGTTTTACTATTTTAAATTAAAATTGCATTAACAAATATTTATTACATAATTTTGAATTTCAAAAAACTTTCAACAGGAAAAGTGCTTCAATTTACATAACTAATCAAAAACCATTTTCTGTTTTAAAATATATTTTTTTTGAACTATACAATTTTACTATTTTTAATTAAAATTATATTACCAAATATTTATTGCATAATTTGGAATTTGAAAAAACTTTCAACAGGAAAAGTGCTTCAATTTAAATAACTAATAAAAACCATTTTGTGTTTTCAAATATGTTGATTTGAACTATACAATTATTACATAAAATTTTGCATTTACAAATATTTATTACATAATTTGGAATTTCAAAAAACTTTTAACACGAAAAGTGCTTCATGCCCGCCGTTTTGAATATAGTTTAAAACAGGCATAAGAAATTCAAAAATGATCCAAACAACGTGAAACCTTCGCGTGGTGTCATATTATGTGTCACAGTTGCAAGAAAAATATTGAACTTGAAAAATTGCAAACATCATAAAAAATCCTTCACAAAATGACCTATCATGTTCGAGGTTTCATGGCATTTAGGTCAAACCACCAATGTTATGGCTAGAATCAGAGCATAGTTTGTGATAATGTGCCCATATTGTGCACACATGTGCATCTTGGGATGGCTTACGATGTTGCAGGAAGAAGTTTTCCTTTTCGACGCATGAAAAAGCCAATTTCCATTTTTGAGGTGCCGAAATCGGGGCGTTCTGTGAAGCAACCACCAAATTAAAGTTTGGAATTGGTACCAAACCATTTTTTAAAAATACTAGACCACCTTATATGGACAATTTCCCAACCGGTGTATCTGGAACCTTTTTGTCCATCCCTCATGAAAAAGACAAATTCCTGCCGAATCGGTAGGAGGTTGCCAAGATTTGAACTACAAGTACATGATATAATGCTTGTGAATTTAAAAAAAAATCATTTATAGGTTCACAACATGCTATTTCATCAGAGATCCACTTTAAGTTCAGCGAGGCTTAGCCCCGGGCTAAGAAGCTTCATGCCCGCCGTTTTGAATATAGTTCGAAACAGGCATAAGGAATTCAAAAATGATCCAAACAATGTGAAACCTTCGCGTGGTGTCATATCATGTGTCACAGTTTCAAGGAAAAATATTGAACTTGAAAAATTGCAAACATCATAAAAAAATCCTTCACAAAATGACCTATCATGTTCGAGGTTTCATGGCATTTATTTTAAACCACCAATGTTATGGCTAGAATCAGGGCATAGTTTGTGATAATGTTCCCATATTGTGCACACATGTGCATCTTGGGATGGCTTACGATGTTGCAGGAGGAAGTTTTCCTTTTCGACGAACGAAAAATCCAATTTCCATTTTTGAGGTGCCGAAATCGGGGTGTTCTGTGAAGCAAACACCAAATTAAAGTTTGGAATTGGTACCAAACCATTTTTCAAAAATACTAGACGACCTTATATGGACAATTTTCCAACGGTGTATCTGGAACCTTTCTGTCCATCCCTCATGAAAAAGACAAATTCCTGCCGAATCGGTAGGAGGTTGCCAAGATTTGAACTACAAGTACATGATATAATGCTTGTGAATTTTTTAAAAAATCATTTATAGGTTCACAACCTGCTATTTCATCAGAGATCCACTTTAAGTTCAGCGAGGCTCAGCCTCGGGCTAAGAAACTTCATGCCCGCTATTTTGAATATAGTTTGAAATGGGCATAAGAAATTCAAAAATAATCCAAACAATGTGAAACCTTCGCGTGGTGTCATATTATGTGTCTCAGTTGCAAGGAAAAATATTGAACTTGAAAAATTGCAAACATCATAAAAAATCCTTCACAAAATGACCTATCATGTTCGAGGTTTCATGGCATTTAGGTCAAACCACCAATGTTATGGCTAGAATCAGGACATAGTTTGTGATAATGTGCCCATATTGTGCACACATGTGCATCTTGGGATGGCTTATGATGTTGCAGGAGGAAGTTTTCCTTTTCGACGCACGAAAAAGCCAATTTCCATTTTTGAGGTGCCGAAATGGGGGTGTTCTGTGAAGCAACCACCAAATTAAAGTTTGGAATTGGTACCAAACCATTTTTCAAAAATATTAGACGACCTTATATGGACAATTTCCAAACCGGTGTATCTGGAACCTTTCTGTCCATCCCTCATGAAAAAGATAAATTCCTGCCGAATCGGTAGGAGGTTGCCAAGATTTGAACTACAAGTACATGATATAATGCTTGTGAATTTTAAAAAAAATCATGTATAGGTTCACAACATGCTATTTCATCACAGATCCACTTCAAATTCAGCGAGGCTCAGCCCCGGGCTAAGAAGCTTCATGCCCGCCGTTTTGAATATAGTTTGAAACGGGCATAAGAAATTCAAAAACGATCCAAACAATGTGAAACCTTCGCGTGGTGTCATATTATGTGTCAGAGTTGCAAGGAAAAATATTGAACTTGAAAAATTGCAAACATCATAAAAAATCCTTCACAAAATGACCTATCATGTTCGAGGTTTCATGGCATTTAGGTCAAACCACCAATGTTATGGCTAGAATCAGGGCATAGTTTGTGATAATGTGCCCATATTGTGCACACATGTGCATCTTGGGATTGCTTACGATGTTGCAGGAGGAAGTTTTCCTTTTCGACGCACGAAAAACCAATTTCCATTTTTGACGTGCCGAAATCGGGATGTTCTGTGAAGCAACCACCAAATTAAAGTTTGGAATTGGTACCAAACCATTTTTTAAAAATACTAGACCACCTTATATGGACAATTTCCCAACCAGTGTATCTGGAACCTTTCTGTCCATCCCTCATGAAAAAAGACAAATTCCTGCTGAATCCGTAGGAGGTTTCCCAGATTTGAACTACAAGTACATGATATAATGCTTGTGAATTTTAAAAAAAATCATTAATAGGTTCACAACATGCTATTTCATCAGAGATCCACTTTAAGTTCAGCGAGGCTCGGCCCCGGGCTAAGAAGCTTCATGCCCGCCGTTTTGAATATAGTTTGAAATGGGCATAAGAAATTCAAAAATGATCCAAACAATGTGAAACCTTCGCGTGGTGTCATATTATGTGTCACAGTTGCAAGGAAAAATATTGAACTTGAAATATTGCAAACATCATAAAAAATCCTTCACAAAATGACCTATCATGTTCGAGGTTTCATGGCATTTAGGTCAAACCACCAATGTTATGGCTAGAATCAGGGCATAGTTTGTGATAATGTGCCCATATTGTGCACACATGTGCATCTTGGGATGGCTTACAATGTTGCAGGAGGAAGTTTTCCTTTCGACGCATTTAAAAAGCCAATTTCCATTTTTGAGGTGCCGAAATCGGGGTGTTCTGTGAAGCAACCACCAAATTAAAGTTTGGAATTGGTACCAAACCATTTTTCAAAAATACTAGACCAGCTTATATGGACAATTTCCCAACCGGTGTATCTGGAACCTTTCTGTCCATCCCTCATGAAAAAGACAAATTCCTGCCGAATTGGTAGGAGGTTGCCAAGATTTGAACTACAAGTATATGATATAATGCTTGTGAATTTTAAAAAAAATCATTTATAGGTTCACAACATGCTATTTGATCAGAGATCCACTTTAAGTTTAGCGAGGCTCAGCCCCGGGCTAAGAAGCTTCATGCCCGCCGTTTTGAATATAGTTTGAAACAGGCATAAGAAATTCAAAAATGGTCCAAACAATGTGAAACCTTCGCGTGGTGTCATATCATGTGTCACAGTTTCAAGGAAAAATATTGAACTTGAAAAATTGCAAACATCATAAAAAAAATCCTTCACAAAATGACCTATCATGTTCGATGTTTCATGGCATTTAGGTCAAACCACCAATGTTATGGCTAGAATCAGGGCATAGTTTGTGATAATGTGCCCATATTGTGCACACATGTGCATCTTGGGATGGCTTACGATGTTTCAGGAGGAAGTTTTCCTTTTCGACGCACGAAAAAGCCAATTTCCATTTTTGAGGTGCCAAAATCGGGGTGTTCTGTGAAGCAACCACCAAATTAAAGTTTGGAATTGGTACCAAACCATTTTTCAAAGATATTAGACGACCTTATATGGACAATTTCCAAACCGGTGTATCTGGAACCTTTCTGTCCAACCCTCATGAAAAAGACAAATTCCTGCCGAATCGGTAGGAGGTTGCCAAGATTTGAACTACAAGTACATGATATAATGCTTGTGAATTTAAAAAAAATCATTTATAGGTTCACAACATGCCATTTCATCATATATCCACTTCAAATTCAGCGAGGCTCAGCCCCGGGCTAAGAAGCTTCATGCCCGCCGTTTTGAATATAGTTTGAAACGAGCATAAGAAATTCAAAAACGATCCAAATAATGTGAAACCTTCGCGTGGTGTCATATTATGTGTCACAGTTGCAAAGAAAAAAATTTGAACTTGAAAAATTGCAAACATCATAAAAAATCCTTCACAAAATGACCTATCATGTTCGAGGTTTCATGGCATTTAGGTCAAACCACCAATGTTATGGCTAGAATCAGGGCATAGTTTGTGATAATGTGCCCATATTGTGAACACATGTGCATCTTGGGATGGCTTACGATGTTGCAGGAGGAAGTTTTCCTTTTCGACGCACGAAAAAGCCAATTCCATTTTTGAGGTGCCAAAATCGGGGTGTTCTGTGAAGCAACCACCAAATTAAAGTTTGGAATTGGTACCAAACCATTTTTAAAAAATACTAGACCACCTTATATGGACAATTTCCCAACCAGTGTATCTGGAACCTTTCTGTCCATCCCTCATGAAAAAAGACAAATTCCTGCTGAATCGGTAGGAGGTTGCCAAGATTTGAACTACAAGTACATGATATGATGCTTGTGAATTTTTAAAAAAATCATTAATAGGTTCACAACATGCTATTTCATCAGAGATCCACTTTAAGTTCAGCGAGGCTCAGCCCCGGGCTAAGAAGCTTCATGCCCGCCGTTTTGAATATAGTTTGAAACGGGCATAAGAAATTCAAAAATGATCCAAACAATGTGAAACCTTCGCGTGGTGTCATATTATGTGTCACAGTTGCAAGGAAAAATATTGAACTTGAAAAATTACAAACATCATAAAAAATCCTTCACAAAATGACCTATCATGTTCGAGGTTTCATGGCATTTAGGTCAAACCACCAATGTTATGGCTAGAATCAGGGCATAATTTGTGATAATATTCCCATATTATGCACACATGTGCATCTTGGGATGGCTTACGATGTTGCAGGAGGAAGTTTTCCTTTTCGACGAAAGAAAAAGCCAATTTCCATTTTTGAGGTGCCGAAATCGGGGTGTTCTCTGAAGCAACCACCAAATTAAAGTGTGGAATTGGTACCAAACCATTTTTCAAAAATACTAGACGACCTTATATGGACAATTTCCCAACCGGTGTATCTAGAACCTTTCTATCCATCCCTCATGAAAAAGACAAATTCCTACCGAATCGGTAGGAGGTTGCCAAGATTTGAACTACAAGTACATGATATAATGCTTGTGAATTTTTAAAAATATCATTTATAGGTTCACAACATGCTATTTCATCAGAGATCCACTTCAAGTTCAGCGAGGCTCAGCCCCGGGCTAAGAAGCTTCATGCAAGCCGTTTTGAATATAGTTTGAAACGGGCATAAGAAATTCAAAAACGATCCAAACAATGTGAAACCTTCACGTGGTGTCATATTATGTGTCACAGTTGCAAGGAAAAATATTGAACTTGAAAAATTGCAAACATCATAAAAAATCCTTCACAAAATGACCTATCATGTTCGAGGTTTCATGGTATTTAGGTCAAACCACCAATGTTATGGCTAGAATCAGGTCATAGTTTGTGATAATGTGCCCATATTGTGCACACATGTGCATCTTGGGATGGCTTACGATGTTGCAGGAGAAAGTTTTCCTTTTCGACGCACGAAAAAGCCAATTTCCATTTTTGAGGTGCCGAAATCAGGGTGTTCTGTGAAGCAACCACCAAATTAAAGTTTGGAATTGGTACCAAACCATTTTTTAAAAATACTAGACCACCTTATATGGACAATTTCCCAACCAGTGTATCTGGAACCTTTCTGTCCATCCCTCATGAAAAAAGACAAATAACTGCTGAATCGGTAGGAGGTTGCCAAGATTTGAACTACAAGTACATGATATAATGCTTGTGAATTTTTAAAAAAATCATTAATAGGTTCACAACATGCTATTTCATCAGAGATCCACTTTAAGTTCAGAGGCTCAAATTTTGCTAAGAAGCTTCATGCCCGCCGTTTTGAATATAGTTTGAAACGGGCATAAGAAATTCAAAAATGATCCAAACAATGTGAAACCTTCGCGTGGTGTCATATTATGTGTCACAGTTGCAAGGAAAAATATTGAACTTGAAAAATTACAAACATCATAAAAAATCCTTCACAAAATGACCTATCATGTTCGAGGTTTCATGGCATTTAGGTCAAACCACCAATGTTATGGCTAGAATCAGGGCATAATTTGTGATAATATTCCCATATTGTGCACACATGTGCATCTTGGGATGGCTTACGATGTTGCAGGAGGAAGTTTTCCTTTTCGACGAACGAAAAAGCCAATTTCCATTTTTGAGGTGCCGAAATCGGGGTGTTCTGTGAAGCAACCACCAAATTAAAGTGTGGAATTGGTACCAAACCATTTTTCAAAAATACTAGACGACCTTATATGGACAATTTCCCAACCGGTGTATCTGGAACCTTTCTATCCATCCCTCATGAAAAAGACAAATTCCTACCGAATCGGTAGGAGGTTGCCAAGATTTGAACTACAAGTACATGATATAATGCTTGTGAATTTTTTAAAAAATCATTTATAGGTTCACAACATGCAATTTCATCAGAGATCCACTTCAAGTTCAGCGAGGCTCAGCCCCGGGCTAAGAAGCTTCATACCTGCCGTTTTGAATATAGTTTGAAACGGGCATAAGAAATTCAAAAACGATCCAAACAATGTGAAACCTTCGCATGGTGTCATATTATGTGTCACAGTTGCAAGGAAAAATATTGAACTTGAAATATTGCAAACATCATAAAAAATCCTTCACAAAATGACCTATCATGTTCGAGGTTTCATGGCATTTAGGTCAAACCACCAATGTTATGGCTAGAATCAGGGCATAGTTTGTGATAATGTGCCCATATTGTGCACACATGTGCATCTTGGGATGGCTTACGATGTTGCAGGAGGAAGTTTTCCTTTTCGACGCACGAAAAACCAATTTCCATTTTTGACGTGCCGAAATCGGGATGTTCTGTGAAGCAACCACCAAATTAAAGTTTGGAATTGGTAACAAACCATTTTTTAAAAATACTAGACCACCTTATATGGACAATTTCCCAACCAGTGTATCTGGAACCTTTCTGTCCATCCCTCATGAAAAAAGACAAATTCCTGCTGAATCCGTAGGAGGTTTCCCAGATTTGAACTACAAGTACATGATATAATGCTTGTGAATTTTAAAAAAAATCATTAATAGGTTCACAACATGCTATTTCATCAGAGATCCACTTTAAGTTCAGCGAGGCTCGGCCCCGGGCTAAGAAGCTTCATGCCCGCCGTTTTGAATATAGTTTGAAACGGGCGTAAGAAATTCAAAAACGATCCAAACAATGTGAAACCTTCGCGTGGTGTCATATTATGTGTCACAGTTGCAAGGAAAAATATTGAACTTGAAAAATTGCAAACATCATAAAAAATCCTTCACAAAATGACCTATCATGTTCGAGGTTTCATGGCATTTAGGTCAAACCACCAATGTTATGGCTAGAATCAGGGCATAGTTTGTGATAATGTGCCCAAATTATGCACACATGTGCATCTTGTGATGGCTTACGATGTTGCAGGAGGAAGTTTTCCTTTTCGACGCACGAAAAAGCCAATTTCCATTTTTGAGGTGCCGAAATCGGGGTGTTCTGTGAAGCAACCACCAAATTAAAGTTTGGAATTGGTACCAAACCATTTTTCAAAAATACTAGACCACCTTATATGGACAATTTCCCAACCGGTGTATCTAGAACCTTTCTGTCCGTCCCTCATGAAAAAGACAAATTCCTGCCGAATCGGTAGGAGGTTGCCAAGATTTGAACTACAAGTACATGATATAATGCTTGTGAATTTTAAAAAAAATCATTAATAGGTTCACAACATGCTATTTCATCAGAGATCCACTTTAAGTTCAGCGAGGCTTAGCCCCGGGCTAAGAAGCTTCATGCCCGCCGTTTTGAATATAGTTTGAAACGGGCATAAGAAATTCAAAAACGATCCAAACAATGTGAAACCTTTGCGTGGCGTCATATTATGTGTCACAGTTGCAAGGAAAAATATTGAACTTGAAAAATTGCAAACATCATAAAAAATCCTTCACAAAATGACCTATCATGTTCGAGGTTTCATGGTATTTAGGTCAAACCACCAATGTTATGGCTAGAATCAGGGCATAGTTTGTGATAATGTGCCCATATTGTGCACACATGTGCATCTTGGGATGGCTTACGATGTTGCAGGAGGAAGTTTTCCTTTTCGACGCACGAAAAAGCCAATTTCCATTTTTGAGGTGCCTAAATCGGGGTGTTCTGTGAAGCAACCACCAAATTACAGTTTGGAATTGGTACCAAACCATTTTTCAAAAATACTAGACCACCTTATATGGACAATTTCCCAACCGATATATCTGGAACCTTTCTGTCCATCCCTCATGAAAAAGACAAATTCCTGCTGAATCGGTAGGAGGTTGCCAAGATTTGAACTACAAGTACATGATATAATGCTTGTGAATTTAAAAAAAAATCATTTATAGGTTCACAACATGCTATTTCATCAGAGATCCACTTTAAGTTCAGCGAGGCTCAGCCCCAGGCTAAGAAGCTTTATGCCCGCCGTTTTGAATATAGTTTGAAACGGGCATAAGAAATTCAAAAATGATCCAAACAATGTGAAACCTTCGCGTGGTGTCATATTATGTGTCACAATTGCAAGGACAAATATTGAACTTGAAAAATTACAAACATCATAAAAAATCCTTCAAAATGACCTATCATGTTCGAGGTTTCATGGCATTTAGGTCAAACCACCAATGTTATGGCTAGAATCAGGGCATAGTTTCTGATAATGTTCCCATATTGTGCACACATGTGCATCTTGGGATGGTTTAGATGTTGCAGGAGGAAGTTTTCCTTTTCGACGAACGAAAAAGCCAATTTCCATTTTGGAGGTGCCGAAATCGGGGTGTTCTGTGAAGCAACCACCAAATTAAAGTTTGGAATTGGTACCAAACCATTTTTCAAAAGTACTAGACGACCTTATATGGAAAATTTCCCAACCGGTGTATTTGGAACCTTTCTATCCAACCCTCATGAAAAAGACAAATTCCTACCGAATCGGTAGGAGGTTGCCAAGATTTGAACTACAAGTACATGATATAATACTTGTGAATTTTTAAAAAAATCATTTATAGGTTCACAACATGCTATTTCATCAGAGATCCACTTCAAGTTCAGCGAGGCTCAGCCCCGGGCTAAGAAGCTTCATGCCTGCCGTTTTGAATATAGTTTGAAACGGGCATAAGAAATTCAAAAACGATGCAAACAATGTGAAACCTTCGCGTGGTGTCATATCATGTGTCACAGTTTCAAGAAAAAATATTGAACTTGAAAAATTGCAAACATCATAAAAAATCCTTCACAAAATGACCTATCATGTTCGAGGTTTCATGGTATTTAGGTCAAACCACCAATGTTATGGCTAGAATCAGGGCATAGTTTGTGATAATGTGCCCATATTGTGCACACATGTGCATCTTGGGATGGCTTACGATGTTGCAGGAGGAAGTTTTCCTTTTCGACGCACGAAAAAGACAATTTCCATTTTTGAGGTGCCTAAATCGGGGTGTTCTGTGAAGCAACCACCAAATTACAGTTTGGAATTGGTACCAAACCATTTTTCAAAAATACTAGACCACCTTATATGGACAATTTCCCAACCGATGTATCTAGAACCTTTCTGTCCATCCCTCATGAAAAAAGACAAATTCCTGCTGAATCGGTAGGAGTTTGCCAAGATTTGAACTACAAGTACATGATATAATGCTTGTGAATTTTAAAAAAAAATCATTTATAGGTTCACAACATGCTATTTCATCAGAGATACACTTTAAGTTCAGCGAGGCTCAGCCCCAGGCTAAGAAGCTTTATGCCCGCCGTTTTGAATATAGTTTGAAACGGGCATAAGAAATTCAAAAATGATCCAAACAATGTGAAACCTTCGCGTGGTGTCATATTATGTGTCACAATTGCAAGGAAAAATATTGAACTTGAAAAATTACAAACATCATAAAAAATCCTTCACAAAATGACCTATCATGTTCGAGGTTTCATGGCATTTAGGTCAAACCACCAATGTTATGGCTAGAATCAGGGCATAGTTTGTGATAATGTTCCCATATTGTGCACACATGTGCATCTTGGGATGGCTTAGATGTTGCAGGAGGAAGTTTTCCTTTTCGACAAACGAAAAAGCCAATTTCCATTTTTGAGGTGCCGAAATCGGGGTGTTCTGTGAAGCAACCACCAAATTAAAGTTTGGAATTGGTACCAAACCATTTTTCAAAAGTACTAGACGACCTTATATGGAAAATTTCCCAACCGGTGTATCTGGAACCTTTCTATCCATCCCTCATGAAAAAGACAAATTCCTACCGAATCGGTAGGAGGTTGCCAGGATTTGAACTACAAGTACATGATATAATACTTGTGAATTTTTAAAAAAATCATTTATAGGTTCACAACATGCTATTTCATCAGAGATCCACTTCAAGTTCAGCGAGGCTCAGCCCCGGTCTAAGAAGCTTCATGCCTGCCGTTTTGAATATAGTTTGAAACGGGCATAAGAAATTCAAAAACGATCCAAACAATGTGAAACCTTCGCATGGTGTCATATTATGTGTCACAGTTGCAAGGAAAAATATTGAACTTGAAAAATTGCAAACATCATAAAAAATCCTTCACAAAATGACCTATCATGTTCGAGGTTTCATGGCATTTAGGTCAAACCACCAATGTTATCGCTAGAATCAGGGCATAGTTTGTGATAATGTGCCCATATTGTGCACACATGTGCATCTTGGGATGGCTTACGATGTTGCAGGAGGAAGTTTTCCTTTTCGACGCACGAAAAAGCCAATTTCCATTTTTGAGGTGTCAAATCGGGTGTTCTGAAGCAACCACCAAATTAAAGTTTGGAATTGGTACCAAACCATTTTTCAAAAATATTAGACGACCTTATATGGACAATTTCCAAACCGGTGTATCTGGAACCTTTCTGTCCATCCCTCATGAAAAAGACAAATTCCTGCCGAATCGGTAGGAGGTTGCCAAGATTTGAACTACAAGTACATGATATAATGCTTGTGAATTAAAAAAAATCATTTATAGGTTCACAACATGCTATTTCATCATAGATCCACTTCAAATTCAGCGAGGCTCAGCCCCGGGCTAAGAAGCTTCATGCCCGCCATTTTGAATATAGTTTGAAACGGGCATAAGAAATTCAAAAATGATCCAAACAATGTGAAACCTTCGCGTGGTGTCATATTATGTGTCACAGTTGCAAGGAAAAATATTGAGCTTGAAAATTGCAAACGTCATAAAAAATCCTTCACAAAATGACCTATCATGTTCGAGGTTTCATGGCATTTAGGTCAAATCACCAATGTTATCGCTAGAATCAGGGCATAGTTTGTGATAATGTGCCCATATTGTGCACACATGTGCATCTTGGGATGGCTTACGATGTTGCAGGAGGAAGTTTTCCTTTTCGACGCGCGAAAAAGCCAATTTCCATTTTTGAGGTGCCGAAATCGGGGTGTTCTATGAAGCAACCACCAAATTAAAGTTTGGAATTGGTACCAAACCATTTTTCAAAAATACTAGACCACCTTATATGGATAATTTCCCAACCGGTGTATCTGGAACCTTTCTGTCCATCCTTCATAAAAACGACAAATTCCTGCCGAATCGGCAGGACGTTACCAAGATTTGAACTACAAGTACATGATATAATGCTTGTGAATTTTTTAAAAAATCATTTATAGGTTCACAACATGCTATTTCATCACAGATCCACTTCAAATTCAGCGAGGCTCAGCCCCGGGCTAAGAAGCTTCATGCCCGCCGTTTTGAATATAGTTTGAAACGGGCATAAGAAATTCAAAAACGATCCAAACAATGTGAAACCTTCGCGTGGTGTCATATTATGTGTCACAGTTGCAAGGAAAAATATTGAAATTGAAAAATTGCAAACATCATAAAAAATCCTTCACAAAATGACCTATCATATTTGAGGTTTCATGGCATTTAGGTCAAACCACCAATGTTATGGCTAGAATCAGGGCATAGTTTGTGATAATGTTCCCATATTGTGCACACATGTGCATGTTGGGATGGCTTACGATGTTGCAGGAGGAAGTTTTCTTTTTCGACGAACAAAAAGCCAATTTCCATTTTTGAGGTGCCGAATTGGGGTGTTCTGTGAAGCAACCACCAAATTAAAGTTTGGAATTGGTACCACACCATTTTTCAAAAATACTAGACGACCTTATATGGACAATTTCCCTACCGGTGTATCTGGAACCTTTTTGTCCATCCCTCATGAAAAAGACAAATTCCTGCCGAATCGGTAGGAGGTTGCCAAGATTTGAACTACAAGTACATGATATAATGCTTGTGAATTTTTAAAAATATCATTTATAGGTTCACAACATGCTATTTCATCAGAGATCCACTTCAAGTTCAGCGAGGCTCAGCCTCGGGCTAAGAAGCTTCATGCCCGCCGTTTTGAATATAGTTTGAAACGGGCATAACAAATTCAAAAACGATCCAAACAATGTGAAACCTTCGCATGGTGTCATATTATGTGTCACAGTTGCAAGGAAAAATATTGAACTTGAAAAATTGTAAACATCATAAAAAATCCTTCACAAAATGACCTATCATGTTCGAGGTTTCATGGCATTTATGTCAAACCACTAATGTTATGGCTAGGATCAGGGCATAGTTTGTGATAATGTGCCCATATTGTGCACACATGTGCCTCTTCGGATGGCTTACGATGTTGCAGGAGGAAGTTTCTCTTTCGACACACGAAAAAGCCAACCGAGACTAAAGCTGTCGGTGGGATAAGGACGCGTGGGTAACCTTTAGTCCTGGCTGGTGGGTGCAACCGAGACTAAAGCTGTCGGTGGGATAAGGACGCGTGGGTAACCTTTAGTCCCGGCTGGTGGGTGCAACCGAGACTAAAGCTGTCAGTGGGATAAGGACATGTGGGTAACCTTTAGTCCCGGCTGGTGGGTGCAACCTAGACTAAAGCTATCGGTGGGATAAGGACGCGTGGGTAACCTTTAGTCCCGGCTGGTGGGTGCAACCGAGACTAAAGCTGTCGGCGGGATAAGGACGTGTGGGTGGACGCACTGCTTGATGAGATAAAGCATGTAGCGCACGACGCCCTGTCGGAGGAACAAGACAAAGTAGAAGCGACATCGTGCCTATAAAAGGACCATCGATACGCCATGGCAAGCAGCTCAACAAGCCAACATAGGTAGAGAGAGTTTCATCCCCATGGATGGAGGGTTGGGAAATCTCCCGTGGCAGAGCTTCTCGAAGATGTCGTTGGTGCACACGCCCTACGGCATCTTCAGAAGCTCCGCCTCGGAAAAATTTCCCTGCAAGCCCGTGAAAGATTCCATCTACTCTAACAGTGTTGGGGAAAGGGTTGAGAAATCTCTCGTGGCGGAGCTTCTCGAAGAAGTCGTTGGTGCACACATCCTACGGCATATTCGGAAGCTCTGCCTCGGAAAAATTTCCCTGCAAGCCCGTGAAAGATTCCATCTCCTCTAACAGTGTTGGGGAAAGGGTTGAGAAATCTCCTGTGGTGGAGCTTCTCGAAGATGTCGTTGGTGCACACGCCCTACGGCATCTTCGGAAGCTCCGCCTCAGAAAAATTTCCCTGCAAGCCCGTGAAAGACTCCATCTCCTCTAACAGTGTTGGGGAAAGGGTTGAGAAATCTCCTGTGGCGGAGCTTCTCGAAGATGTTGTTGGTGCACACGCCCTATGGCATCTTCGGAAGCTCCGCCTCGGAAAAATTTCGTTGCAAGCCCGTGAAAGACTCCATCTCCTCTAACAGTGTTGGGGAAAGGGTTGAGAAATCTCCCGTGGCGGAGCTTCTCGAAGATGTCGTTGGTGCACACGCCCTACGGCATCTTCGGAAGCTCCGCCTCGGAAAAATTTCCCTGCAAGCCTGTGAAAGACTTCATTACATAAAGTTTCGATACATCACATAAAGTTTCCATACATTACATAGATTTACATAGGGTTTAGGGTTTAGGATATGAATCCTTCGTCGCGTATGTCGATCCCTTGCCTATGATCGCTTCTTAGGTCGTAACCATGGAGCATCTTCTTTGCTTAACGGGATGCTTGGGTCAGTTTTCACGGTGAAGGGCGGAATTTCATCAAACTTATCATAATCTGCTGACATTTCTGTCTTGTCCTCGACTCCCGTGATGTTTTTTTTCCCTGAAAGAACTATGTGATGCCTGGGCTCATCGTCTGATGTATTCGTTTCCTTATTTTTTCTTTTT
Organism: Avena insularis; assembly: GCA_023614405.1. NCBI lineage: Eukaryota > Viridiplantae > Streptophyta > Magnoliopsida > Poales > Poaceae > Avena > Avena insularis. Next base: position 598,356,800 of record CM042686.1, on the reverse strand, counting down.
TTCAGTCGAGAGGACATGTCCTTCACATAAAAAACCCGAGCCACATCATTGGCTAGGACGAATGGTTCGTCTCTGTAACCAAGATTCTTGAGATCCACTGTTGTCATTCCGTATAGCTGGTCTACCTTTACCCCTTCTCCATTCATGTTGACCCAACTACACCGAAACAATGGGACCTTAAAAGTAGGTCCATAGTCAAGTTCCCATATCTCCTCTATGTAACCATAGTATGTGTCCTTTTTCCCATTCTCGCATGTTGCATCAAAGCAGACACCACTGTTTTGGTTGGTGCTCTTTTTATCTTGGGCAATCGTGTAAAATGTATTCCCATTTATCTCATACCCTTGGAAAGTCAATACAGTCGCAGATGGTGTCGCGGCCAACAAGTAGAGCTGATCTCCAATAGTGGTATCATTCATGAGATGTAATTGCAACCAAGTGCCGAAAGTCTCCATGTGATTTTCTTTAATCCAGTAGACACCCTTCCCCGGGAACTTCGAGCGTACAACATTCATGTGTTCCTCGATATACGGAGCCACAAAGGTAGAACTTTGGAGAACTATGTAGTGTGCTTGATTCAAAGAATGTCCGTCCCTAAATATCATTGCTTTCTTTCCTAGCGTGCCTTTTCCACTCAGTCTCCCCTCATACCGTGATTCAGGAACACCAATCGGCTTAAGGTCAGGAAGAAAGTCTACACAGAACCCAATGACCTCCTCTGTTCCATAGCCCTTGGAGATGCTTCCTTCTAGCCTAGCACGGTTACGAACATATTTCTTTAAGACTCCCATGAACCTCTCGAAGGGGAACATATTGTGCAGAAATATAGGACCGAGAATGTAAATCTCTTCGACTAGGTGAACTAAGAGATGCGTCATAATATTGAAGAAGGACGGGGGAACACCAACTCAAAACTGACAAGACATTGGACCACATCCTCCTGTAGCCTTTCCAGACTTTCTCGATCAATTACCTTCCGAGATATTGCATTGAGGAATGCACATAGCTTCACAATGGCTAATCGAACATTTTCCGGTAGAAGCCCCCTCAATGCAACCGGAAGAACCTGTGTCATAATCACGTGGCAATCATGAGACTTCAGGTTTTGAAATTTTTTCTCTGCCATATTTATTATTCCCTTTATATTTGACGAGAAGCCAGCCGGGACCTTGATACTATAAAGGACTTCAAAAATGATTTCCTTCTCTGCTTTGGTAAGAGCGTAGCTACTTAAGTATTTACGTCCTTTATCAGTATGCTTGTTGTATGGGTCTTTGATACGTTGCTAGTCCTCCCGTGCTTCTGGTGTATCTTTTGTCTTCCCATACACGCCCAGGAAGCCTAGCAGGTTCACGCAAAGATTCTTCGTCACATGCATCACGTCGATTGAAGAACGGACCTCTAGGTATTTCCAATACTCAAGCTCCCAAAATATAGATTTCTTTTTCCACATGGCCGTGTGTCCGGTAATGGGGTCTTTCGGAACAGATTGACCGCCAGGACCCTTTCCAAAGATTACTTCTAGGTCCTTCACCATACCAAATACATCAGCACCTTTAGGGAGCTTAGGCTTCTTCCGGTAATCTGCCTCACCGTTGAAATTCTTGCCTTTCTTTCTTACTTGATGATTGGTCGGAAGAAATTTACGACATCCCAGGTACACAACCTTCTTACATTTATCCAAATATGTACCTTTAGTATTATCTAAACAGTGCGTGCATGCATTGTATCCCTTGTTTGACTGTCCTGAAATGTTACTAAGAGCAGGCCAATCATTGATGGTTACGAACAACAACGCTCGTAGGTCAAATGGCTCCTGTTTGTGCTCATCCCACACCTTTACACCTGGTTCTGCCCACAACTACAAAAGTTCATCGACTAATGGCCTTAGGTACACATCAATGTCGTTGTCGGGTTGCTTCGGTCCTTGGATGAGCACTGGCATCATAATGAACTTCCGCTTCATGCACAACCAAGGAGGAAGGTTGTAGATACATAGAGTCACTGGGCAGGTGCCGTGACTACAGCTCTTCTCCCCAAAAGGATTCATGCCGTCTGTACTTAGACCAAACCATAAGTTCCTCGCGTCACCTGCAAAGTTCGAGTACTTTCTCTTGATGTTTCTCCACTGCGACCCATCGGCGGGGTGTCTCAGTTTTCCGTCTTTCTTATGCTCTTCGTTGTGCCATCGCAACAACCTGACATGCTCTTTATTTCTGAACAGACGTTTCAACCATGGTATTATAGGAGCATACCACATAACCTTAGTAGGAACCCTCTTCCTGGAGGGCTCGTCATCGCCCTCAACATCACTAGGGTCATCTTGTCTGATCTTGTATCGACATGCGTTGCATACCGGGCATTTATCCATATTCTCGTACGTCTCACCACGGTACAGGATGCAGTCATTAATGCATGCATGTATCTTCTCCACATCTAATCCTAGAGGGCAGATAGTCTTCTTTTCTTCGTACAATGTCTCGGGCAGCTCGTTATCCTTTGGAAGCTTTGGCTTCATTATTTTCAGTAACTTCTTAAATCCCTTGTCAGATAAGCCAGTCTCTACCTTCCATTTCAGCAGTTCAAGTGTGGTACCGAGCTTTGTGCTACCATCTTTACAATTTGGGTACAACAAATTTTTATGATCCTTTTGCATGGCCTCCAACTTAAGCTTCTCCCTTTCTGTATCACATTGTTGCTTTGCATCAGAAATGACCCGACCAAGACCATCAGCGGGCTCATCCGATGCCCGTTGTTCTTCTTCATTGCCGCCTCCCTCTTCTTCATTGTCTTCCATTGCAGTATCACCGTATTCTTCAGGGGACATAGGATAGCTGTCATCATCCTCCTCTTCTTCATTTTCTTCCAGCCTAACCCCTCTTTCTCTGTGCATGGCCCAACAATAATATCCGGGCATGAAACCTCTCCGAAGCAGATGGCTTTGAAGGATTCTCGGGGCAGAGTGCTCCGCCACGTTCCGACAGTCGACGCAGGGACAAGGCATAAAATTATCCACTTTGTTTGCCTTAGCCAAATCGATAAATTTATGGAGGCCTGCAATAAAATCGGAATGGCGTCGGTCGCCATACATCCATCGCATTCGTGCATCGATCTGCGTCATAATAATTAACCATTACAATAACATCATGAATAGTAAAATCACCACCCTACATGGACAGATGCAATATTTTTGTATTAGTTACAGATAAAGAAGATAAGGTTGCTAACCTCAGCCGAGGATACCGTGTTGTGCGAACTAAAGTGTGGCTCGAACATTTCGTCGAACACCTTGTGTGCAATCAAAGAAAAAAAAGCTAGCACCCACACCTCACACACAATCCAGCAAAATTTGGTGGGCAAAGGGCTGGGCTTATATATAGCCAAAGGAGGGTTTTTGGTCCCGGTTATTGCCACGAATCGGGACCAAAGCTCCTCCAGCGATGGCGACCTGCTGACAGCTCGCACCCACCAGTCATTGGTCCCGGTTAATGGCACGACCGGGACCAATGACTGAGTGAAAGCTGGGCATCACGTCACTGAGAGGGGCCTTGGTCCCGATTCGTGGCAATAACCGGGACCAATGCCCATCGTCGCTTCGTCGTCCCCATGTATAAATATGAGGCCACAGTGCTCACTTTCGCCATCATCTCTTCCTCTCTGCAGTCCCTCTCCACCCCACCCTTTTAGCCATCGCCTCTCCACCGCGCTGTCGTCTCACCTCCCCTCCCTCTCCAATCTCCACCGCACAGTCATGGAGGTGCCCACGCTCAACCACTACGAGGCTGCGATGTTTGCGTACTACGGCATCCTCGCGCCGCCACGCGCGACCGTGCCTGCCGGATTTTACATCAGCGAGGCGGGTGTACCGGTGGCTCCGCTCCTCAACCCCCGCGGATACGAGATGGAGTACGTCATCGCGGAGCGTCACCGCCAGCTGCCCGCGTGCATGAGGGCGTTGCTCCGGTACGCGGCGGCCAGCGAGTACTGGCCCCAGCTGTTCAAGAAGGAGCGGAAGGCCAAGCTTGGCAACCGCATCGTGGACGGGCGCCTGGTGCACCTGGATCGCCGCAACCAAGAAGGGCGGGAGATGTTCTGGTCCGTCCCTAGACGGACCATCTAAACCGCCATCGACGCCGCTAGGCGCGCAGAGGAGCTCCGTCTCCCGAACAACGCCGAAATCGTGGAGATTTCGTCCGACGACGACGAGGAAGCCGGCGGCTCGGAGGACAGCGGCAGCGGAAGTGTTGTCGACTAGGAATTTGTAAAGTCGCATCTTTGTATGGAAAAATTTGTGGTCGAATAATAAAATGTCTCAATTTAGACCTTTGTCTCGATTAATTCGTGAAAGATTTTTTCAAAAATACTGATCAATTCAATTTCTACCTCGAATTAATTTCTGCCTCGAATTAATTTCTGCCCCGAATTAATTTACATTAATTGTCCTGGACTGCTGACCATCGGGGTTTTGGTCCGGTTAAGTGTCATGAACCGGGACCAATGCCCCGCAGAGCGCCACGTGTGCGTCGCGGGGGCATTGGTCCCGGTTCGTGCCACCAACCGGGACCAATGCTTACAGATGAACCGGGACCAATGCCCAGGCGGCATGAACCGGGACCGGTGCCTGGCATTGGTCCCGATTATGGAAACGAACCGGGACCAATGGAATTTGGGCGCTGGACTAAAGGGCCTCTTTCTACCAGTGCTATTCTGCCAGTCGCGTCTCCGCTACTGCTAGCCGTCAGGTTCGCTGCGTTCCTCTCGATTTCAATTTGTGTTGCTGAGTAGCTCAAGGACCTGCAGATGGATCCCCCAAGTCCTACAGTGCCGGTTTACTTCCTAGATCGGCAAGGTCATGTGCAAGTTTAGAGCGTGGAGAAGAGGTGGAGCACTGGCCCTGAATTCATCTCTGTCCTGACCACAGAAACCATCAACTAATCTTGTCACAGGATAAAAACAGCAAACTGCATAGATGGGGTTCAACCATGCGCGTACGTCATGCACATGGCAAGAGCTTGGGACATTGTACTGCTATGGCTACATGAAAGCTAGACCCCGTAAAATACCTGCAATCTCTTCATCAGACCATATATGGGGAAGTTTTCCTATGCATAAGCTGCCGTGGTATGTTTCTCATGTCCAGGTTTGTAAGCTAATTTATTACTTTTATCTGTAATTGAAGATTTGTGATATAAATGTGTTATCTTCCATATAATTAATTATGTCTCTCGACCCCGCAGGTTATTATAAGAAAGAGGGCCCCTGGTTCTTCTAAATGTTGAGAATAAAACAACAGGACTAGGCAAAATCTATAAAAAGATTGTAAGAGAAAGTTATCTGTGCTCCTAGGGATGCCTTTCAAGCTCACAAGCACTTGAAATTGCATGGCTACATTATTGAACAACAAGGTTTTTCTAGACAACGAAGCGTACCCGTATTTTTTATTTCAGTGATTCCCGAAGAGTATAATTATGATTTCAATGATTCTCCAAGAATATGGCTGGTACTAACCAAACTGATGGTGCCTACTTGGAGGTAACATGAGAATTTGACCATAACCAACAATTGTTCAAGGTAAATCCAGCTTTATGAAATAGCAAGTGCATCAAGATTCCAAGAAAATATTTTTATCACATTTAAGGGGTGAAAACTAATATACTTTCAATGTATGAAATGCAATCTAGAGGACATGTAATCTGTCTGACATGATATTTTAGATAGAGAAAAGAATCAGTGGTATTTTTAGATAGAGAAATCTACTTTTAAATTTAGACCCGTTGCAACGTACGGGCACTTTTGCTTGTATTTCCAAAGAGGAAGTACTACAGTACATGGCTACCCTTTGCCATTTCGACTGTCGCAACTTTTATACTGCATGTAGCCAACAGGATGGCAGGGATAGGGACCAGCCTCTCCAGGATGGCGTACCGTGCTTAGGTGTGCAACAGTTTCACGTATGTACGTATGCGCTGCCTTTTTGGCGTGGGTCGTGTGCGGCAGGGGTGGAGACAGGCCCAGGGAAACAAGGGCCGTGGGCCTGGGCGCAGAAAATTTCCTTACTTATTATTCCTGAAAAAGAAAAGTGGCCAGCGGAACAGTCCAGGCCAACCCAGCTCGACCTCGAGTCCGCGACCAGCAGTTCCTGTACCTCATTCCCCTCGAACGCTCACGCCTGCACGTCGCCAGCCACCAGGGAGTGCCGCTACCGGAGTTGGGAGCACCGAACACGCCCCGGCTCCCCGGCGCCCCTGCCCCTTCCATGCCTCTGCCTGGTGCAGGCCGCCCCCTTTCGCTTGGCCGCCCGGCCGCATGTCCCCTACCTCTGTCCGGCGACGGCGACGCAATCACTGCTCCCTCCTCGGGCCTCAGCTTATATTCCTTGGTAATTCCTGCTAGAGTGCTAGCCAATCTGATTACTTGATTAGTTAATTTGTTTAGAAATAGACGGGGGGTGTGGGAATAGATTAGAATAGACAGAGACAGAGGATGAATAACTATGGCTTAACAATTGTTCGAAATTGGTTGCATGTTTCAGATAGAGATTTGGTACTACTATCTTTTGCATTTCCTACTACTATTTCTAGTTTTTTAGTTCCTGAATTGTTCATGATGGATTTGAAAATATATGTTCATGCTTGCTACCGTACCAAGAAATTACGCTATTACAAGAGTTCTTTTAGTAATTTTTTAGCTTAGATTTTGGCCGGGCTTGCTCTATTCCTGACTCCGCCACTGCGTGTGCCCCCACCTATGCATGGTCTCTGTGCCACAGAGCGATCGAGGCTTGAATTGGTGTACGCGTGTACTCTCTCCGATTCAAAATATAAGATGTTTTAGCTTTATAAAAAAAGTGTATCTAGATCACTTTTAGTGTGTAGATTTATGTAGCTTAGAGTAAATCTACACACTAAAAAAGATCTAGATACACTTCTTTTATAAAATTAAAACATCTTATATTTTGAAACCGTACGTGCCATCTGATTCATGCGTGCTGCCACCGCTGTAACGGTCCATCGGACTGACGAATTTATCCCATCCACTCCATTCGGATGGAAGTGTACAATTATTATTAAGATCGCTGTGTCACCTCCTAGCTAGCTCGGAGAAATTCATTAACACAGGTCTGTCCACGTGCGCGCAGGTCCATGCAGTCACGTGCCATGCATCGTGGACCTAGACACTCCGATCCAAGGAAATTGCACAAACCACTACTTATTGCGGTTGATGTTATGCAAAGCACCAACGTTTCATATTTTTTCATAAACTATCAACTATTGGTGTAATAGGTTACACACAAGTATAAATCTCATATTAACTGGATTAACCGCAATTATTACGATCGGGTCCATGACATAAGATCTGAAATCCATGTGTCACTATCTAGTGTTTTTTATCTTCTTTTAAAAAATAAAAATTCCAACTATTGAAAAAACATTCTTTCAAAATTTTCTGGATTAGTTAGTTTAGAGTTGTTTATATTATTTCTGAAAGTTTTTTTAGTTTTTTGAAAAAAAGTTTGAAAACAACTCACTAGATAATGACACGTTGACACCACATCATCACTGCCTTGTAGATCCTGGTCGTCAGATTTCAATTAAACAACCTAATCTAGGATTTGGACCTGTGTGCAACGTATTACACCAATAGTTGGTGATCCATGAAAAAAAAAGATAAAGTTGGTGTTTTGCGCAACGATGACAGCAATGCGTGGTGGTTTGTGCAATTTGCTCCTCCGATCTATATCTGCAAAACTCCACTGGAGAGTCGTTTAAATTGTCTTTCTCGACTTGCAGTTTAGTCATATCATCAGCAAATCTCCGTTGTTCAGTCATCATCTGTAAGCCTCCATTGTGTTGTCTTCATCGTGACCATCCCGGCAAACCATACAATGTTGTCCCGTATTGCTCCGCTGACAAAAAAAAGGTTCTCCCATATAAAAGATACCCATAAAAAGTCTAAGTTGCCGCTTCCTTCACATAAATGCCACATTGCCGCTTCAACTACAACTAAGGCTGGTCATAGTGCGAAGTAACTTGGACCATTATCATGCACATGGCACTAGTCTAAGTTGCCTCCTCCAAGGTGACTAGCGGACGAAACCCTAACCACCACGCCGTCGCCCCGCCTCTACTGCTTCCTCCCCTCATCGCCCCTAGAGCTCGTCGCCCACAAATACCGGCATCACCGGTGAAGGGGGCGGCGGGGATTTAATGCCCCTCGACTCTTGGCACGGTGGTTAGGAGAGGCCTTCGGGTGGAGGTTCGGGGAACCTAGAAATCGAGGCGGCAGCCTTCGGCGGCATTGCGGTGAGCATCATGAGCAGTGCAAGTCCTGCGTCGTGGCTCTAGGGAGCAAGCACTAGTAGAAAATAGGCCTTTTGTTTGCAGCTGCCAGGGGCTCTAGTCCCGGTATGGTCTGGGACCTGCACTAGTGTGCGCACTAGTCCTGGTTCATCCCGGTCCCAACGGCTAGGAGGACGCAGGTGACTAGTCCTGGTTCGTTTGGGACCTCTAAAGGTCTGGACCCCAACAGCTAGGATCTGGGTGACCATTAGTTCTGTTTGTAATACAAACTAGGACTAGTTCTTGATCTCTAGTCCTGGTTTGTATTACAAACCAGGACTATTTGTTTTTCTATATATACCGTTGCTTCATCCTGCCCGAGCCCATGGCCATTTTGATCCAAGCTAGCTCAAGTTCATCCCTATTTTTTGTCCAAGATTTGTCAAGATTTGGTGGCACCCTTCAATCCAATGTTCTAAAAGGTTAGCAACTTCATTGTTCATCTATCATTGTTATTTTGCTCAATGCTCTAGAAGTAGAGAGGGATTTCATGCTTTAGAAGTAGAGAGTTAAAGGGAATTTTAGATGTGTAATGTTAGACATATTTTGATTATACAAAAAATTACTGAAAATTGAGATGTGTAATATTAGAGTTTCAGAGCTCAGAATGTGAATGAGATTTTCACTGCTAGATCAATAATTAAAAACTCAACATCTTTTATGTTAATAGTTTTGTCCAATTCAAAAATTGGTGCATGTAAAATTATACATATAGGTTGTTAGTACACACTAAATTTTTAGATTTCAACAAGTAAATGAAGTGAAAATGATCCAAGCTTTTTATATAATGCAGATGAGTCGGTCATGGATGTACGACAGTTCCCGAATATCTGACGCGTTCATTAAAGGCATGCATTCTTTTCTCGATGTGGCTGAGGCAAACAAGCGGAATGATTTTATGTGTTGTCTGTGCCGTGTATGTCGGAATGAGAAGGATTAGTCTTCCCCAAAACCATTCATGTCCACCTGATTCAGTACGGTTTCATGTCCGGCTATAATTATTGGACAAAGTATGGAGAAAGAGGGATTATGATGGAAGAGAACGACGAAGAAGAGAATAATGACAACTATCTAATGTTCTCTGCAATGGAAGATAGTGAACAAGAAGAAGGTGAAGAATGGGCATCAGATGGGACCGCTGATGATCTTCGTCAGGCCATTCTTGATGCACAGAGAGAATGCAAAAATGAAAACAAGAAGAAGAAGTTGGAGCGCCTGTTAGAGGATCACAAAAAATTGTTGTATCCAAATTGCGAAGATGGCAACACAAAGCTTGGTACCACAATGGAATTGCTGCAATGGAAGACATGGAATGGTTTATCTAACAAGGGCTTTGAGAAGCTACTAAAAATAGTGAATAAAAAGCTGCCAAAAGATAACGAATTGCCTGCAAGTACATACGAGGCAAAGAAGGTTGTCTGCCCTCTAAGCTTAGAGGTGCAGAAAATACATGCATGCATTAATGACTACATCCTCTACCACGGTGAGGAGTACGAGAATTTTGATGCGTACCCGGTATACGCTGCATTGCGGTATAAGATCAGTCGAGATGACCCTAGTGATGTTGAGGGCGAGGAGCGCCCCAGGAAGAGGGTTCGTGCAAAGGTGATGTGGTATGCTCCTATAATACCACGGTTGAAATGTTTGTTAATAAACAAAGAGCATGCCAAGTTATTGCGATGGCATGGTGAAGACCGCGAGAAAGCAAATTGTCCAAACACCCCACGGATGGGAAGCAGTGGAGAAAAATCGATAGAGAGTACCCGAACTTTGTAGATGACGCAATGAGCTTAAGGTTTGGTCTGAGTATAGATGGCATGAATCTTTTTGGGGAGCAGAGCAGCAGTCATAGCACCTGGCCTGTGACTATATGTATCTATAACCTTCCTCCTTAGTTGTGCATGAAGCGGAAGTTTATTATGATGGTAGTTCTTATCCAAGGCCTGAAGCAACCCGACAACGATATTAATGTGTACTTAAGGCAATTAGTTCAAGAACTTCTACAATTATGACGTGACGAAGGTGTACATATGTGGGATGAGCACAAACAGGAGTCATTTGACCTACGAGCGGTTTTATTCATAGTCATCAATGATTGGCCTACTCTTAGTAACCTTTCAGGACAGTCAAACAAGGAATACGATGCATGCACGCATTGTTTAGATGATATTGAAAGTAAATATTTGGATAAATATAGGAAGAATGTGTACCCGGGGCATCGTCGATTTCTTCCGCCCAGTCATCGCGCAAGAAAGAAAGGCAAGCATTTCAAAGGTGAGGCAGATCACCAGAAGAAGCCTATGCGTCGTACTGGTGATGATATATTTGGTATGGTCAAGGATTTAGAAGTAATCTTTGAAAAGGGTCCTGGCGGTCAGTCTGTTCTGAATAACACTACCGGACACGTGCCCACGTGGAAGAAGAAATCTATATTTTGGGAGCTACCCTATTGGAATGTTCTATTGGTTCGCTCTGAAATCGACGTGATGCACATGATGAAGAATCTTTGCGTGAACCTGCTAGGCTTCATGGGCGTGTATGAGAAGACAAAAGATAGTCCCGAAGCACGGCAGGACCAACAATGTATGAAAGACCGAGACGGCCTGCATCCAATGAAGACGGATAAAGGACGTCTAATTCTTGCCAACTACGCTCTTACCAAAGAAGAGAAGGAAATATTTTTTGAAGTCCTGAGCAGTATGAAGGTCCCATCTGGCTTCTCTTCGAATATAAAGGGAATACTAAATATGGCAGAGAAAAAAATTCAGAACCTAAAGTCTCATGATTGCCACGTGCTTATGACGAGATTAGCATTCTGGGTCCTGTATTTCTACAAAATATGTTCCCCTTTGAGAGGTTCATGGGAGTCTTGAATAAATATGTTCTTAACCATGCCTAGCCAGAAGGAAGCATCTCCAAGGGCTATGGAACAGAGGAGGTCATTGAGTTTGTGTTGACTTTATTCCTGACATTAAGTCGATTGGTGTTTCTGAATCGCGACATGAGGGGAGACTGAGTGGAAAAGGAACGCTAGGAAGGAAATCGACAATATGTAGGAACGGGCATTCTTTCACCCAAGCACACTACACAGTTCTACAGAATTCCACCTTGGCAGCTCCTTATATCAACGAACACAAGAATATTGTACGCTCCAATAACCCGGGGAAGCTTGACTCCTGGATTATAGATGAACACATGAAAAGTTTTGGCGGTTGGTTGCAAACACATCTCATGAATAACAACCCTGTTTGTGATCAGTTGTATTTGTTGGCCAGCTCACCATCTTTGATTATATGGATTTTCCAAGGGTTCAAGATAAATGGGAATACATTTTACATGATCGCCCAAGATAAAAAGAGCATCAACCAAAACAGTGGTATCCACTTTGATGCAACAGATGACAATGGGTCAAAGGTCACATATTATGGTTACATAAAGGAGATATAGAAACTTGACTATGGACCTACTTTTAAGGTCCCTTTGTTTCGGTGCAAATGGTTCAAGCTCACAGGAGATGGGGTTCAGGTAGACAAGAAGTACAAAATGACAATAGTGGATCTCAATAATATTGCATACTTAAACGAACCATTCGTCCTAGCCAATGACGTGGCTCAGGTTTTCTCTGAATATATAGTGGTGGAGATGCCTCCAAATGTAGGGTTTCCTCTCAATATATAGTGGTGGAGATGTAATCTTGGCCATAGGATGGATGCCCCTTGGATCCAAGGGCTCTTGGGCATCTCTAGAACCGTCCTAGGAGTCCCCTCTGTCCTTAATGTGTCCATCCAGTCGTGGTTGGGCCGAAATCATCAAAGATGGAAGGAGTTTGAGTCAATCACGTCACATATTTTCGGAGTCCCAAAACTGCTTCTATCCCTCACAGTAATATGGCTATAAAATTGCATCCAGAACCCTATTGGGGATAATTTTATGTCTAAATTGTTGCGCGTAAAATTCTCCACAACTTTCCTTTCTACACTATGTACATTAGACGTTATCTTCTGGGCTGTTTCTGGCAATCTTTGAAAAGAATTTTGCAGGGACAGATTCCAGAAATTTCTAGATTTCTCCATAATGCGCGGTCTCCTTCTATATTTGTGTATTTCCTACACAACAAAGTGTAAAACAAGAACTTGTGCACTTTTAAAACTATTAGTAGATCAGTCCCAATAAATATAATAATGTTGCAAAATAATAATGATTTTGAAGCAATAAACGATAAAGTTCATGGATACATTTTACATGCGGATACATTTTACATGCATCAAAGGGCAAGAAGGGCAAACCAAAGAAGGACGACAAATTTGGTGTCAGCTCCTCCAAGACGTCCAAGTACAAGCCCGGCATCACGTGCTTCTATTGCAAAGGTGAGGATCGCTGGAAGTGCAACTGCTCCAGGTATCTGGAGGATAAGAAGGCCGACAAGATCGACAAAGAGAAAGGTATATATGATATACATGTTATTGATGTTTTCCACACAAGTTTCAGGAGCAACACTTGGGTATTTGATACTGGATCTATTGCTCATATTTGTAACTTTCAGCAGGAGTTGCGGAATAAGTAGCGCTTGGTGAAGGACGTGATGATGATGCGCATTGGCAATGGCCACACGGTGGATGTGATGGTTGTAGGCGCTCTCCCTCTATGTCTCCCTTCGGAATTAGTTTTAGTTTTGAATAATTGTTACTATGTATCAACGTTGATCATGAATATTGTTAGTGGATCTTGCTTGTTGCGAGATCATTATTCGATTAAATCAGAGACAAATGGTTGTTCTATTTATATGAATAATGTCTTTTATACTCATGCATGGAAACATGAAGGTTTATTCTTACTGAATCTCGACTGTAATGATACGCACATCCATAGCATTGATGCCAAACGATATAAGCACAGTAATGATAATTCCATGTATATGTGGCATTGTCGTCTGAGTCATATCGGTGTAAAACGCATGAAGAAGCTCCATTTTGATAGACTTTTAGAATCTTTAAATTTTGAATCCTTTGATCGATGGGAACCTTGCCTTATGGGCAGAATGACCAAGACACCGTTCTCCGGTATGATGGAGCGGGCAGTAGACCTATCGGGAGTCATACATTCCGATGTATGTCGTCCAATGAGCATATCAACGGAAAATGGGTTATCGTCACTACAAGGAATCTGGCTATATATGACCCTCCATTTTTGTCACAAAATCGTCATAGTAGTCCGTTTATGACGATTCTATGATGATTTTGAGATCGTCGAAAGCTGGGCGTCGCAAATGAACTATAACGACGTTTTTGATAAAATCGTCATAACCGTGTATGACGATATTGGATCGTCATAACCGTTATGACGATCCAATATCGTCATATGCAGTTTGGCCTGACCAGGTCAGATCCTACGTGGCTTGTCCTACGTGGCAAAATTGTGACGAAATAAAATCATCGTAGTGCAAAATAAGCCCAGTCCATTTGGTTGGTACATATGGGCTGAGCCTAATAATTTCAGCCTTGTATTTACTATGTCTAGGCCTTTTATAATCCATTTCACTATTGGGCCTTAGCCTTTTTATAGCCTTTTTCTATTCTAGGTCTTGGCCTATATACGGTCCATTTCTTCTTGGGCTGGTCCTACCAGCCAGATGGCCCCACCTGTCAGACTACTCAAATATGTGACGCTTCCATTTTCTACTGGCCCCACTTATCAGGTTTATTTCATCACAAATTGATAGCAATTAAACAAAAAATAATAATTTAACCAGAACCAAAGAAATACATAAAATCATTTCGATTACAGCCTTAAGTCTATTAGAATATTTCTATGGTTCAAGTCAAATACATACAATAATAACCACGCTACAACTGAATCTAGCCCACAATAATAACCACGCTACAACAGGAATAATCCATCATTAGTTGAAGCATCGTCAGATCCCTCCCTCCACCAGTGCCAGGTAACCTGCCGACTGCTCCCGGTGTGCACTCCGGCACCATGTCCCAGCAGCTGGTTACATACCACCACCAGTCCAAGAACAGGTACCATCATCATTCATCCTTCCTGCATGATAACGACCATCCAAAGGAAAATTAGTCCATCATTATTCTTTGACATGTAAACAAGCTATGCACCTGCATCCAACTGGCAATTGATTGGTCCAGCAATGCAAAACATAACCCCAGATGCAATAGATAAACTACAAGCCTACAAAAGCTTAAAGTGGTAGTAGCTCAAAAACAGACATTGTTCAAAGACAAACATATTAACTCGTACATCCACAGGCACTATATCATGTTCCCGGACATGCATACATAGACGGAGGTTAACTGAGTATGATTCACAGAATTAAAAATAACTACAGTAACCACCATATAACATACTCTGCTAGTGAAAAAACAAAATAGCAGAGCCCATGGTACACTACTGGTGTACAAATTCAGCCTACTGCTACACTTAAAACAGTTAACTGTAATCTGCAAATAGATTTTACATGCTAAGAAGGTACAAGCCCAAGTGGATATCTACTTCAGCAATTGATGCTGACAAGAACAATCAGTTGATTGAATGGCACACTCAATCACAAAATAGGCTCAACAGTATTTTCCATACAGTACTTTCACATAATCATCAAAATATACATGACATTACAGAACAGACCTGTATCAACAGTTCGTGGACCAGTCAGGCACTACCGCTGCTCCTCCGTGTGGATGCCCTGGTCAAAGACGCTGGATCCTTGCAGGGCTCCAACTCCCGTCCCTTGCACCCATGCTCCAGTCGAGGTTCAAGCTCGAGTCCGGAGGTTCAATGCACTCAGATTCAAGGAATGAAGCACATCAGGATATAAAGCTACACGTGTCCATATAATTACTACAAATCAAGATATAAAGCTATGGATCTCTAATTCAGCAATAGAATTCGAGTACCAAATTAAAAAATGTATGGAACATCACAATGACAGAAGTGAAATCACGCGAGCAATCCTAACAAGATTTTTCAACAATGATCACAATAACATAAGTGAAATAACTTGGCCAATTAAATATTAACATGAAATGATCACACCAAGATCAACAACTGGATTCAAGCATAGTCCAGAGCAATATTAGGACAAAACATTCGTCTCAACTTATGCAAATGAGCAGTATTTTACACAAGAAGAAAACCTGGTAGGTACTATAACCATCAATGCCAAGCATGTATTCAAAACATAGTCGATCTTGAAAAATTTAATATATCATTGCAAAATAGTTTTATTGCATCAATGCTTATCTGATCAAGTACGTAGATTCACTTCTAGGGCATTAGGTTCTTTTGCAATGTGACCCCCTTCAAATAGAGTATACAAGAAGTGTAACATGAAAATATGTAATAGACAACTTGATACAAATAATAAATAGATGAACTTCTCCTTTTATGGATGCATAGCAAAGCAGGTATGATGATATGTGGATAACATGTGAGTCCAATACTCTACAATAGCTAATAGTAGTACCCAATCTCACCTAAAGATAGCATCAGCAGAACAAAAATCATAGGGCCATCTACTAGACGTTGATCTGTTGTTGCTCCATGTTGGAGATGATCTGTTGGCAGCGGAGGAAGGTGGGCTCCTGCCAGCGATGGTAAGGAAGACCTAGCCAGAGATGATCTTGTCGGTGAGGAAGTCCTACCGGAGAGAAAACCTTATAGAGAACAATGTTAGTTCTAAGAATCATTATACACACAAGCACCATCGCAGAAATTCAAAGACATTTGTAGAGAACAAGCTTATGTATGTAGTGTTCTTCATCCTTTTTGGAATTAGAGTCTGGCATGATTATCTAGTATAACAAAACAATATCATGGTATACTAAATAATAATTTAATATTCTGAATTGTTCTTACTTATGCTCAACCTTGGTTTGTAAAGGTTGCATGTACCTGAGGCCTATACTTATCAGGCCTATATTCATAAACTTATGCAAGAAAATTCAGAACCATATTTATTACGTGCTATCAATTTGAATATTGATGCAGAAGTTTGTAGACATAGGTTTTAGGCCTAGATGATAGTACTTGACTATTTACCACTTGGCCTAATAAATTGGCCTCCAATTTTAGGATAATCTGTCACTTCTACAATCTGTTCTTTCCATCTATTGGTACTATTTGAGTATTTCCCATGTATTTGCAGGAGCAAACGCAACCTTCAGATGCTACTACAATGTTTATCTATGCTGCTGCTAACTAGGACATGAACACAAGAAACAATA
Source organism: Avena insularis (assembly GCA_023614405.1). Classification (NCBI taxonomy): domain Eukaryota; kingdom Viridiplantae; phylum Streptophyta; class Magnoliopsida; order Poales; family Poaceae; genus Avena; species Avena insularis. The sequence continues at coordinate 598,340,221 of CM042686.1, read as the reverse complement.
GATGCAAACAAGAAATGAGAGTGTTTATCTCTGTTGCAGATGCTATTACGTTCCTTGCAATCCAGATGGGGAGCTCTTACCTCCTTCCTGCTCGATCTTATTCGGCTGAACCTGGCTGCCTCCCTGCTCCTTCCCCACGGACATGGCTGGATGCGTGCGTTCCCCCATGGACCTCGCCCGACGCTGGCCATTCCCCATGGAACTCGCCGGGCACCGGCTGCTCGAGGGACGGGATGGAGCAGCCCATTCCCACCTATAGGCTGAATTGCAGGGGCTTGGACCCGGGTGGAATTTGGTTGGAGGAGGTCGGCGCACAACGGAGGACAGCCACTGCCTTGGTCACGAGCACGACAAGGTGACAACGATGGCCTCCAATTAAGGGTGTGATGGAAGGGCTCTACGGCGCAAGCGCAAGAGGTGCGCTGTCTCGATGGCGGAAGATGCAGATTCAGTGGGGGCTTGGAACGAAGGTCATGTGCGCCGCCGCTATTCGAGGGATTGGAGGTGGGGCGGGAGATCCGGGGGAATGGAGGGTGCGGCTCCGAGGAGTTGGAGGTGGGACGGTAGATCCGAGTGCGGCGCAGCATCGAAAGCAAGGGGAGAAGTGGAGTTGGATTTGGGGGCGCACGACGTCGATAACTGTGGCGGCTTAGGGTTTGGGGAGGCCGAGCGTGCGGGCAGAATCGGGAGGACAAGGAAGGGGGCGACGCGAGGGCAGAATCTAGGTTTTTCTTTGACAGATGGTGAGGTTAGGGTTAGTGAGGCCGTGGGAGCGGTGGGCTTGTGTGCTTCTTCGGGTGAGCCATCATGCACTAGATCGACGCTGAACGGTCCAGATTAGGCAAACGAGGCTCATCCGTGGGGGATATTTTCCTGTGTTTTGATTGGTTGGTTCACAAAACACTTCATTTTTTAAACTTGAAAAATAGAAAATGTCTTTTTTTCCAGTGAAAATGAAAAAATTCCTCGATGACATTGTTCGGCATTCTAAAATGCATATGTATGCGCAATTTTTTCATGTAATCTTGAAAAGTTATTCTCAAAAAAGAGATTTTCTATTTTCCGAGAGCCAAAAACATGATGTTTCGTGAAGCAACTACCAAATCAAAGTTTTAAAATGCTACCACCCCGTTTTTAAAAAATAATATAACTCCTTACATGGACAATGTCCCAACCGGGGATTTTAAAACCTTTTCGTCCACCCCTGATGAAAAAGACAAATTCCTATCGAATCAGCAGGAAGTGGATCCGGTTTGAACTACACGTACACGATCTGGTGCTCATGATTTTTTGAAAAAAATCATTTTTAGGCTCATAAGATGATGTTTCTTCAGAGATCCAATGCAAGTTTACCGAGACTCATCCCCTATCTTTGTGTCGACCATTTTAGCCATAGCTTGAAACATGAAAATTTTGAAACAGTCATAAGAAATTTAAAAACGGTCAGAATAATGTAAATCCTTCGCTTAATGTCATATTATGTGACATAGTTATAAGAAAAAATACCAAACTTGGTATATTGATTGCATCTCGAAAAACCCTTCACATAAATGAGATATCATATTCGATGTTTCATGGCTTTCAAGACGAACGGCCAATGTTATGGACAGAATCACAACATAGTTTGTGATAATATGCCCATATTGTGCACGCGTGTGCATCTTGGTATGGCTAACAATATTGGAGGAGGAAGTTTTCTATTTCGTCGCATGGAAAAGACATTTTCTATTTTCCGAGTGCTAAAATCGAGGCACTTTGTGAAGATGTTCAATTCAAAAATGCTGCCACCCCATTTTTCAAAAATACTAGAACTCCTTACATGAACAATGTCCCAACCGGGGATTTTAAAACCTTTTCATCCATCCCTGGGGAAAAAGACAAATTCATGCCGAATCGGTAGGAAGTGGGTCCAGTTTGAACTACAGGTACACGATCTAATGCTCATGATTTTTTGAAAAAATCATTTTTAGACTCATAACATGATGTTTCTTCAGAGATCCAATGCAAGTTTACCGAGACTCTTCCCCTATCTTCGTGCCGACCATTTTTGCCATAGTTTGAAACATGAAAATTTTGAAACGGTCATAAGAAATTCAAAAACTGTTAGAACAATGTAAATCCTTCACTTGGTGTTATATTATGTGACATGGTTCTAAAGAAAAATACCAAACTTTGTATATTGATTGCATCTCGAAAAATGCTTCACAGAAATGACCTATCATGTTCGAGGTTTCATGACTTTCAAGCCGAACGACCAATGTTATGGCCAGAATCGTGACATAGTTTGTGATAATGTGCCTATATTGTGCATGCATGTGAATCTTGGGATGGATAACAATGTTGCAGGAGCAAGTTTTCTTTTTCGTCGCACGAAAAAACCATTTTCTATTTTTCGAGTGCCAAAATCGGGGCGTTTTGTGAAGCAACACCAAATGTTCAGTTCAAAAATGCTACCACCTCATTTAAAAAAAATACTAGACCACCTTACATGAACAATATCCCAACCGGGATTTTAAAACCTTTTCATCCATCCCTGGCGAAAAAGACAAATTCCTGTCGAATTAGTAGGAAGTGGGTCCGGTTTGAACTACAGGTACATGATCTAATGCTCTTGATTTTTTGCAAAAATCATTTTTAGGCTCATAATATCATGTTTATTTAGAGATCCAATGCAAGTTTAGCAAGGCTCGGCCCGAGCTAACAACCTTCGTGCCCGTCGTTTTGACCATAGTTTGAAACGGATATAAAAAATTCAAAAATAATCTGAATAATGTAAACCGCGTGACATCATATTATGTGACGTAGTTGAAAGGAAAAATACCAAACTTGGTATATTAATTGCATCTCGGAAAAATCTTCACAAAAATGACCTATCATGTTCGAGGTTTCATGGCTTTCAAGCCAAACGACCAATGTTATGACCAGAATCACGGCATAGTTTGTGATAATGTACCCATATTGTGCATGCATGTACTTCTTGGAATGGAGAACAATGTTGCAGGAGAAAGTTTTCTTTTTCGTCGCACGAAAAAATCATTTTCTAGTTTTCGAGTGCCAAAATCGGGGCATTTTGTGAAGCAACACCAAATGTTCAGTTCAAAAATGCTACCACCTCATTTTTAAAAAATACTAGACCACCTTACATGAATAATGTCTCAACCGGGGATTTTAAAACATTTTCATCCACCCCTGGCGAAAAAGACAAATTACCTGTCGAATTAGTGAGTCCGGTTTGAACTACAGGTACATGATCTAATGATCTTGATTTTTTTGCAAAAATCATTTTTAGGCTCATAATATCATGTTTCTTTAGAGATCCAATGCAAGTTTAGCAAGGCTCGACCCCGAGCTAACAACCTTCGTGCCCGCCGTTTTGACCATAGTTTGAAACGGGCATAAAAAATTCAAAAATGATTTGAACAATGTAAAACCTTCGTGTGACATCATATTATGTGACATAGTTGCAAGGAAAAATACCAAACTTGGTATATTGATTGCATCTCAGAAAAACCTTCACAAAAATGACCTATCATGTTCGAGGTTTCATGGCTTTCAAGCCAAACGACCAATGTTATGACCAGAATCACGACATAGTTTGTGATAATATGCCCATATTGTATATGCATGTACATCTTGGAATGGAGAACAATGTTGCAGGAGAAAGTTTTCTTTTTCGTCGCACAAAAAAACCATTTTCTATTTTTCGAGTGCCAAAATCGGGGCATTTTGTGAAGCACCACCAAATGTTCAGTTCAAAAATGGTACCACCTTATTTTTCAAAAATACTAGACCACCTTACATGAACAATGTCCCAACCGGGGATTTTAAAACATTTTCATCCACCCCTGGAAAAAAAGACAAATTCCTATCGAATTAGTAGGAAGTGGGTCCGGTTTGAACTACAGGTACATGATCTAATGCTCTTGTTTTTTTGCAAAAATCATTTTTAGGCTCATAATGTCATGTTTCTTTAGAGATCCAATGCAAGTTTAGCAAGGCTTGACTCCGAGCTAACAACCTTCGTGCCTGCCGTTTTGACCATAGTTTGAAACGGGCATAAAAAATGCAAAAATGATTTGAACAATGTAAAACCTTCGCGTGGCATCATATTATGTGACATAGTTGCAAGGAAAAATACCAAACTTGGTATATTGATTGCATCTTAGAAAAACCTTCACAAAAATGACCTATCATGTTCGAGGTTTCATGGCTTTCAAGCCAAACGACCAATATTATGACCAGAATCACGGCATAGTTTGTGATAATGTGCCTATATTGTGCATGCATGAACATCTTGGAATGGAGAACAATGTTGCAAGAGAAAGTTTTCTTTTTCGTCGCACGAAAAAACCATTTTCTATTTTTCGAATGCCTAAATCGGTGCGTTTTGTGAAGCAACACCAAATGTTCAGTTCAAAAATTCTACCACCTCATTTTTCAAAAATACTAGACCACCTTACATGAACAATGTCCCAACCGGGGATTTTAAAACCTTTTAATCCATCCCTGGTGAAGAATACAAATTCCTACCGAATCAGTAGAAAGTGGGTTCGGTTTGAACTACAAGTACATGATCTGATACTTATGATTTTTTGTAATAATCATTTTTAGACTCACAATATCATGTTTATTTAGAGATCCAATGCAACTTTAGCGAGGCTCATCCCCTAGCTAAGAACCTTCATGTCCGCTGTTTTTACCATAGTTTGAAACGGGCATAAGAAATTCAAAAACAGTCCAAACAATGTAAATCCTTCGCGTGGTGTCATATTATATGATATAGTTGCAAGGAAAAATACCAAACCTGATATATGATTTCACATCGAAAAAACCTTCATATAAATGACCTATAATGTTCGAGGTGTCATGACTTTCAATCCAAACGACCAATGTTATGGCCAGAATCACAACATAGTTTGAGATAATGTGCCTATGATATGCACGCATGTGCATCTTGGAACAACGAACAATGTTGCGTGAGGAAGTTTTCCTTTTCATCACACGGAAAAGGCATTTTCTATTTTTCTAGTGCCAAAATCAGGACGTTTTGTGAAGCAACACCAAATGTTCAATTCAAAAATGCTACCACCCCATTTTTCAAAAATACTAGATCACCTTACATGAACAATATTCCAACCAGTGATTTTAAAACCTTTTCGTCCATCCCTGATGAAAAAGACAAATATGTGCCGAATCGGTTGGAAGTGGGTCCGGTTTGAACTATATGTACATGATCTAATGCTCGTGATTTTTTTCAAAAACTATTTTTAGGCTCACAATATGATGTTTCTTCGGATATCCAATGCACGTTTAGCGAGCTTCATCCCCTATCTTTGTGCCCATCGTTCTAACCATAATTTGAAACATGAAAATTTTGAGTGCCAAAAACGGGGTGTTTTGTAAAGCAATCACCAAATGAAAGTTTTAAAATGCTACCACCCTATTTTTAAAAAAATACTAGACCATATTATATGGATAATGTCCTAGCCAGGTATCTCAAACCTTTTCGTCCACCTGTCGTGAAAAAGAAAAATTTCTGCCGAATCGGTAGGAAGTGTATCTGATTTGAACTACAGGTACATTATTTAATCCTCATGATTTTTTGGAAAATCATTTTTAGATTCACAATATGATATTTATTCATAGATCTACCGAAAGTTTATAAAAATGTAGAGATAAAATTCAATTATTTTGGACTTCTTAAGAAAAATATACAAAATAGTCAAGAAACAGAAAAAAGTAGGCCCAAACTTACTTTTTCAAGAATAAGGCCCGGACCTAGTATATCATGCAGAACTTTAAGACGGCCCACGAAGACATGGCTCCCCACTTCCCGCTGCTGGCCCATTCGGTGTAGGAATATTAAAAGAAGAAAAGGGAAGAGAAATAGGAGAGAGGCCCAGGCCCGACATACGGTTTAAAGGTTAATAAAAGCTGTGTGCGGCAGTATAACGCGAACATCCCTGTGTCGTTGTGGTCAGCTGGTTCCATCGGTTGCTAGTGAGTCCACGGGGTGGCGGGTTTGAACCCCACGCGCCACTATTTTTGCAATTTGTTCCTATAAGGCAGTGAAACGGGTCTTGGTTTAAAAAGCTTGTGCGCTAAAGTTTGACAACAAGATCATTGTGTACTTGTGGTTAACTTTGTTCGTTCGCAAGGGAGTCCTGGTGGTCGCGGGTTTGAGACCCCCCCCTCCTTCAATTTTTTGCCGAGGCATGTATGAAAAATACCTAACACGTAGCCCCAATTGCTGATGTGGCCATCTAGTCATATTAATATATTCTAATTTAGACATTATGACGATTTAGATTGGTCATATTAGGCTAAAAATAAGATCATGAATTGTATTACATAGATTATGACGATTTCATCTGATGACATTACGACGATTTGGATAGAAAACGTCGTAATTCTAGAGGGTTTTGACCTCTCTAAACTGTCTATGACCATCTTCTATGAAATCGTCATAAATCTATGACGATTTTATTTCCCGTCACTATGAGAAGGTCACAAGTTAACACATTTTTTGTAGTGCGTCACTTTGTCACCTTCACTAATGATTTGAGTAGGTATGAGTATATCTAATCGATGAACCTCAAGTCTGGAACCTTTAAAAAGTTCAGGGAGTTTCAGAGTGAAGTAGAAAATCAACTCGACAAGAAAATTAAGCACCTTAGAACTGATCGAGGGGCGAGTATTTGAGTTAGGTTTTTGGCATGCATCTGAAGACTTGTGGCTTCGTGCCACACACTACAACACAGAGCTCGGGCGTTGTCTCTTATAAGGCCGAGGCACGGTCTTAGTCGCCATGCTCGCACTGGCGCAACAAAGAAAGCCACTAGGCATAACTGCGTCAGGGATTGTACGTCCGCGGCGGATATTTTGGCTTGGCACAACGTGATCCGCTGTCATAGCACTTCTGCTACGCGACAGAGGAAGTGCCATGTTACATTACAGAAGACGACAGAAAAGATTAGATACTTTTTTTCCGTGTTACACCATCCTGCAGCACTGAAAGTTAATTACATTAACAATAACTGATTTACGTTGCTAATCTCATTGCAGTTCGAACATTCCAGTTTACTCATATATAAAATATTCATTACATCATATCATATTATAATGGATTTGAGCCTCTCTGTTAAAGTATTAGAGGTATCATCTACTTCAAAGTGGATCTTGAGCCCCTCTCTATTCAGCAGATCTACCTCTAAAACCTAAAACTACACCTAATTAGGAGAAAAACCTATCTAATCCTAGACTTCTTGAGCGCCTCTCTATTCCGATCGACATCAACATCATGTGGTGCTGAAGATTCTACGCTCGCCAACATCATCAAAATGAATCTGACTTTTAGCACACGCCATATGTTGGTAACTTTTCTTGGAACTGAAAGAAGCACAAGAAAGATGATTAGGAGAAAGCGCAAAGCAGCGGATCTAAAAGAGCAAGCCAATGAAGATGCGTACAGAAGATGAGGACCAAACATGTGGATCAGAAAAGCTAACGGCGTGCCTGCTCAAGATCCGGCGTGGCGGTGCCGAGCAAGATCCGGTGCGGCTGGTCCGTGCAAGATCCAGCGAGCCAACGGCCGCACAAGATCTGGGACAGTACGGCCATGCTAGATCATGCGCTATCCGGTTGAGATGCCGCGCGTGGAGTTCTTGAGTTGGAGATGTCTGTGTGAGTTGAAGACTAATAATGAGATTAGTTGCTAGGGTTCCACTATATTATATAGAATGGGGAGTGGGGAGTAGCAAGTCTTGCCATTTGAGCAAGTGCGGTCCAGGCATCCAGCTTTTTGGGAAGCATTTGAAAGGGCCCATAAAGAAATTGCATAACACGTTCCTTCTCCCTGTAGCCGCACACGAGAAGGAATGTAGTAATCTAAAAAAAAGACAAGAAGGATTAGAGGAGGCGAATGGTCTTACTTTAATTGCGGGAGATGATCCCTCAAAAAATAAAAATTGCGGGAGAGGAAAAGGAAAATATTCATTCCGGGTCTATGATAACAAAAATGTAATAGTCGAGTCTAACAGGCAACAACTTGTTAGTGGTGGATCTCACCACTTAGTGTGATGCATTTGACCAGTCAGCACGGCACTTACCATCCACGGCGCAATCGTAACAACCTCCATCGAGCTACCGTGGCATTCGGTACCACCGGGCTTGCCAGTCATGTACCAGAACACCATAATCCACCGATATCGAGTGTGCCACAACGTATAAGTGGCTGTTGCGACAAAATGGTGCCGTGACAGCCCAGCCACCGCGTAACCAACTTTTACCGGTTCTTTTTGCTTATGCCGCCCCAAAAATCCGCCGGGTATGGGGGTATTTTGTAGTGACAACTTATGCTAGCTGGAACACCACAGTGTAATGGTGTATCTAAGCAACATAATTGCACCTTATTAGATAGTGTGTGGTATTTGATGTCTCTCACCGACTTGTTTGTATCATTCTAGGGATACGCGTTAGAAACTGCTGTATTCATTTAAAATAGTGCACCATCCAAGTCTGTGGAGATAATGCCGTATGAAAAATGGCATGGCACGAAGCCAAAGTTGTCTTCCTGAAAATTTAGGGATGTGAGGCTTATGTTAAGAAAATACAGCCTGACAAACTCGAACCAAACGCGAAAAAGTGCATTTTTGTAGGATATCCAAAGGAAGCTATTGGATACACCTTCTACAACCAAGATGATGGAAAACGTTTATCGCTAAGAAACATACCTTCCTCAAGAAAGATTCTCCCCGAAAGGTGTAAGTGGAAGGAAAAAAGAGCTCGATGAGATTATTGATCCTGATCTCAAAATATCGAGTGGCATAACAGAAGATATTCCGAAACCGCCTTAATCATTTGGATTGGGAGCAAATGATGATGATTGATAGCTGTGAAAATAGCCATCTTTCTACGTGTTTAAACCTTATCTTTAGTCATGCAATTAATAAGAAACTCTCTAGTTTTACCACTAATGACTAATTATTGCAAAGATATGCAAACCATTACTTTGAATTGTGTTGTGAAGGAAATCACGCTTTTAAGGCGAAATATGGAACCATAAATGAAGAATTTGAGGAAGTCTACACGGCCAGGCAAACCTGTAGTCAATTCCAGGCGCTAGAGGCCATAATGACCACTGGTATGGGCAATGCCCACCCGTACGGCCCGGCCATACCAGGTGGCAGCGGATTCGCCTCGTCAAACTCTACAACTTTTGTGAATGCGCCTATATATTTCAAGGTCCCATCCACCGTGCAAAGGGCCGCCATTGTCAGATTGCATCACAACACCACCAAAGAAGATCCACCACCATAGTTTATCCCGCTTTCGGTCTTCAAAGGTATAAACACCAGACCTCTCGTTACTATACATCTCCATATATATATATATATATATCTTGGTTATGATGTTAGTAATTAGGAATTTTTTTGTTTTCTACCATCGAACCCCTTCACACACAACCAAGGGGAAGAACCACCACCACTGCTACGTTGCTCGCTAGAGGGCGAAATGCGCAGCTTCTAGGGCCACCACCGGACATCCAGACTCTGACCATCAATAGACAAACACCATTGCAGCTAGCCCCATGGTACAAACGAGGGATGGAGGTGCCCAACCTGAGGTGGACAACTGAGACAGACACAACAGCCTCCGTGTCGTTTGCAAGCCAAACCCATCACATGGTGGCAGCCGAAGGTAGGCCTGCCTGGCCTACCCGAAGCCTCTGGCCGCTTAGTAGTCGGAGGAGAGGTCCAAGGCCACCTCCTAGACTCCCATCCCTGCCCTGAGGTGCCACCAAAACGTGTGATGGCTGAAGCCCACCAAGCCTAGATCAAGCCTAGATCTGGCCCTTCGCCAGACCAGACCCAGATCTGGCCCGCAGAGCTTCTTCCATGCCGTGCCGCATCGCCGGTTGATGGGACCGAACCCGTGCCACCCAGAACCTGCAACCTCCGCCACCCCAGAGCCGCTGGCGTTGATGTCCGAGACAGGCCTGGCACGAGCGAGGCCACCATGTCGTCGAAGCCGACCACGCCGCTCTGCCCCTCGCCAAGCATGCCGCCCTGCGCGGCCCTTGTGGCCGATGCCACCATTTCCGTGCGAGGGAGAAGCAATGACCCCGCCACCAGCGACAGGGCTTCGCATGTCGACGCCGTCCGGCGGCGGCGAGGGAAGGGTAGAGAAGAAGGGCGTTGAGGTGGAGGCTATGGTCCCTCCCCGTATTCCAAGAGAGCGCCGCGTGAGCAGTGATTATCTTTTCTCACCCATACTTGCCTTAATAACCTCTATAGCTATCCAATTTGTTCTACAGATCCTTACATCAATGTTGGATGTTTCTTCTCCTTCCTGCAGATTGGGCAGGGGAGATTATCTCTTTTCCGTATAATCTGATCCATAGTCATATATGGCTTTATAACCTCTACATCTATCAAGATTCATCAAAATTTATGGCATAACTGATGATTAGTCGAGCAGTGTGGTTGCAGTAATTAAGTTAATATCTTCTGTGTTTAACATAAGAAGGTACCAGAGCAAGAGACCTTGAGTCCAAATCCTAATGGACGCAATATTAAAATAAATATTTGTGAACACCTTGAATCTACATCCTAAACTCGTGAAGAAAATAAAGTTTACAGCCTGGATGTGAGGGGAGTGCCTAAAAACATAATATATTGGACAACCCTTTTTATCAGTTCGGACTTTTGAGATAGTAGTTGTCTAGTGCATCAATTTAATAAACCTGGCAAATCTTTCTCACGTATCGGTACTTCTTAATAAACCATTTAATGGTATATATTATTTTGTTTCTTCCTGTAGGAGACTCTTTTCTAAATATTTTCTGAACTGTTTACACTGTATATATCCATGTAGGGAGAGAACGTCCATATATTCGGAAGCAATCAAGGTCGTTTGCGATTTTACGCGTGATTGTAACGTGCTGAGATGACGTCCTTGCCTCCTTGGTTTCCCTGGCAATCTTGAGATAAAGAAAAGAGAATGCTCAATTCGTATGTCTTGAGATGACGTACTCGCCTCCTTGATTTCTAAATAGAAATTTTGGGATCGGTAGGTGGTTCATATCGAGTAGACCAGGACACAAAACACTTGTATTTCTCAGATCTAAATCTTAACTCTAGTTAAGTAGGGTCCGACCCATTGACACGTGTCTTTAGCTGAGCAAGTTATTTGCCGGTTCATGTTAGTCGAATCAACATCCACCTGGCTCCATTTTGTTAAGTGTACGGTCCCGCAGGCTTACGATAAGTTGGACATAACTCAGTGGGGTTTTCACTCTAAGCCAAAGCCTAGCGAATTTCTGCGTTGAACCCATAACTACTGATAGCGGTTGTAACAAGACGTGTCAGCTCCCGACTACGCGCAAGATCTCTCAATGCGACGAGTCCGGCGCCGCGAGTCTCCGTCGACCACGCCCGGCTCTTCCATAAGCTTCCCCCTGATCTCCTAGTCCTCCCAGACCATTCCATGTTCCTTTCCTCTCTGTCTACAATTCTGCCGGCGTTGACCGACGCCTTCCGCCTCTGCAGGTACTGACCGGATGCGCTCTGTTGAACAATCGGTCGGCGCGCCTCCACCATTTGGTCCCTGGCGTCAAGACGCTTCGGGCGCACCACGGCGTCGACCCCGTCGTGCCCACCTCTGACAAATCCATGCTCGATAGGAGCAGAACCCCGCGCGCCATGGACAAACGCCCGTCTTGGTCTTGTCAAAATAGCTGCGCGCCTCCTTCCTGTCAACGTAGGAAGCTGTGTAGTCCACTGGTTTGTCCACTAGGCGTCCCCCGAGTGTATATATAGCATAAAATCCCCCTTTTACAGTTCAAATTTATCAAATAGTACCACTTTGCATTCGCCGGACAAAAAAAGGCTACATTCAAGTTAAAAGCTCTTTACGGGCAATATAGGTCTCTTCAAGAGTAACTCTTTTACTTTTCTCTTCCCCAAGAGCAGCGGTCAAGGCGGGAATCTCTATGGTGGCCTCACGGGTATGCCCAAACATCTCCGAGATGGAATCATCCCTCTCATCGATGATATAACATGTTTCACCTAGTTGGCTCATGAGAGCCTTAATACACATCTTGGCTTCTCCTTCCAAGTTATTCAAGCAACTAGTGGATTCCACTATTTCCTTCTTAATCTTGAGACTCATATCATCATCATACGAAGATGCATCAATAGAAGGAGGGATAGTGGTTGGATGAGTTATCACAAAGGCTTTAGCCATGAGACATGTAGAGTTGGTGGTGCACTTGTTCTCATTTGGAGAGTTGAAGAGAGATGTCGGTGAAGAGGTTGAGGTAGTAGTAGCAGAAGCAGTGGCAATGGCGGCCACGCCCACAATCTCTCCATCATCTTCATCATCACTCTCGTTCTCATTATTCTCTTCGTATTCTTCACGAGCCACCAAAATATATTTTTGTGGATCCCTTTTGTTGGGGTAGTTCTTGTTGCCGAAGTTCTTGTTTTGGACTTTCTTGACGAAGTTATTGTTTGGAGTAGTCTTGAACTTGGACTTGAAAATAAGTCTTTCGCCATGGTCTTCTCTCTTCTCATAAGGGCACTCGATGATAAAGTGATTGGTTTCTCCACAAGTGTAACATGATCTCAACTTGAGTCTTGAGCTACTTGTGGTAATCTTTTATGGATTACCCTTTCCTTGGTTCTTCCAAAACCTTCCTGAGACTAAAGCCAATTGCTCATGTAGGGCACACTTGATGTCTTCGTCATCACCTTCTATTATTCCCATTGAGTCAACTTCTTTTTCATAAACATGAGCACCTTTAATTGGACCACCCTTTCCCGAGGATACGATTCCGAGCTATTAATTGAAAAGGAAGGGAAGGATATCTTGGAACTACAGAGGGGTTTTCATAAAGAGAAGCTTTCGCGTAGTACACCTATTTTTCTATAGAAGTGAATGGCCCCGGCTAGTCTGATCAATAGGAAGGCTCAGTCTCTGCATCGTATTTTGATATAGAAAGAAAAGAACCGAAGTCCTAGAGGGTGAAAGAAGAATCTCAAGTTGATACTCTGGCAAGGGACCTGTCTATAAATATATGGATTTCATTAGATAAGTTGTCTAAAATCAATTCATTGTACTAAACTTGTATCTACGCAGTACTATTTCAAGTGGAATATCTATGCAGTACTGTTTCAGGTTCATCACTCCCACCTTTAGGTTTCTGTAATCCTAAGAATACTAGTATATCATTGTTGTTTGTATGTTGAGTTTGATTCTCATTATCTCTATTATGATAGCTTTTGATCCCAGTTGTTGATAAGGAAGCTACTATATTATTAATATAGCTCTCAAAAGGATCATTTGATATATGAGAAGAGCCTAAACCTATCAAGTTGTCCGTGAACTTGATGTTACTCAACGGCTTTCTGTTGAGGTCTATCCCGCAGAGGTAGTCAAATTGGACCAGTGATCAATTTCTAGGTTTCATCGTAAACCTAATTGGTTACTTCCAGTTACTCGATAATGAAACTTCCTGGAGCCTCTGGATCCGAGGCCCCGGCACCCGAGTAAGTTCTCAAACATGTTTTGTTTGCTTGTTTCCCGTAATCTGTGACAGAGGCCTTAGCTGACACTTCTCGTCTCACCTAGAGCTATGTGAAGTTCAGTAGCAAAGCGGAATGGAAAAATGGAGCACCTAATAACGCATCTTCACAGACCAAGAACTACGAGATCACCCCTTTCATTCTGGGGTGGATCGTACCATTCAAGCCTTTTTTTCATGATTTTCCCGGCGGTGTAGAGAAAGAAGCAATCAATAGGCAAAGCACACACTCTACTCACCCATGCGTTTTCCGCCTACGGAGGGAGAAATCATCGAAATATCCTCCTGCCCACCCGAAAACAGGATGAGAGTGGATAGGGTGACTAAGGAGGTAAACAAATAATTCGAAATACCTCGACTTTTTCAGAACAGGTCCGAGTCAAATAGCAATGATTCGAAGCACCTCATTTTCCATTACACTATTTCGGAAACCTAAGGACTCGATCGTATGGATATGGAAAATACATGATTTCTGATCCTAGAGGGAAAAGGAGGGAAACATATACTCAATTTAAAGTGACTAAACATAATTCCATACTCGATCTCATAGATCCCTATAGAATTCTGTGGAAAGTCGTACCATCAATATCTACTAGAGGGGCAGCAATGAAGGCGATAATAAATGCAGAAGTTGTGGTCAATAAAGTAGGGATCATCAAAACACCGAACCATCCGACGTAAAGATGATTTTCAGTGCTAGTTATCTAGTTGCAGAAGCGACCCCATAGGCTTGTACTTTCGCGTCTCTCTAAAATTGCAGATTTTTTCCCCTTACCCTTCCCCCGAACTAAATTGACCTAAGGCCACTAATTCTTAAGACTAATAATTCGTATTTTCGCACGCAACTAGCAAAAATGGATTAACCCTAGGATCTTTTTTTCCTATATGTATATTTTACATCCCACAGCCTTCTAAGAAAGATTTGGAGAATCCATTCTCCGAGCACGAGCGAGAGCATCATCAGTGGTCTTATTCATGATTCCAAGAGCCACAAACTCACTTAACACTTCATTTGAGGACATGGCATAGAAATATGCCCTTAAGCGAATATTGTTGGCCATTTCTCTTTGGAAGGTCAAGATGGCTTGCATGAACTTGTGCTTGATCCACTTATTATCCACATCATACTTCCATGGTCAATCATCCTAATCGATAGGGTCGTGACCCTTCGATAGAGGTCTTCAGGAGTCTCATCTTCCTTTCCAATGAAGGCATCGGCTTCCTAATGCATTTCTTCAAAACTTGGAGCTTTGGATGCTTTCATTGCGAAGATAAACTCTTTGAAGAGCATTCCAAGCTTCCTTGGTGGTGTCGTAAGATCGAATGTGGGTCATTTGCTCATGAATCAAAGCATCTTGGAGAATGGCTATGGGGGTGGCATTGAGTTGATTGTTGATTTCCTCAGTGGGCGTCATGTTGTAGGCATTGCGCGGATTGAATCCAAACTCCATAACCTTCCAAAGATGAACACTAGAACTTTTGAAGTGAGAGTGCATTAGGTATTGCCAATTGGCAAAATTCGATTCATCGAGCATAGGTGGTGGACCATGTTGTTTATATGAGGTGTGGGGATGGGAGTGGCATAACTATGTGGTGGTGGCATGCTTCCTGATGGCTCAATGCACGACGCCCAGAAAAGTGCTAGTGCGTGGTTGATGTAGAGCTTGTTGGGAACCCCAAGAGGAAGGTATGATGAGCACAGCAGCAAGTTTCCCTCAGTTATGAAACCAAGGTTTAATCAAACCAGTAGGAGCAAGGAAACACCCCAAAGGTGTTACTAGCTGAGCTTTGGCAGGGCGCACTACCGGTGCTAGTAGCAACATGGAGACCTGCACAACACAACCACAGAACTTTGTCCCCAACTTGCGATGAGGTTGTCAATCTCACCGTGTTTTGCGGAAAATAAAGGATTAAACGTATCGAATAGAAAGAAGTAATAGTTTGCAGAAAGTAAACACAAAACAGTAACAATTTGTAGATTGTATGTAAAAAGACAAGGACCGGGATCCATAGTTCACTAGAGGTGGATCTCCTTAAGATAGATAACATGCTGGGTGAACAAATTACAGCGGGGCAATTGACAAACATCGAGAAAGCAATACATGCATATACTAATCATCTTGACTCCTTTGGAACTTGATTGGGCATTACAACATAATACATAGACCGCCATCCAACTGCATCTATGACTAATAATCCACCTTCAGGTTATCATCCGAACCCCCTCCAGTATTAAGTTGCAAGCAGCATTATTGCTTCTGAACTGCGCGTAAAGTAAACAATACGATTGTTCTATGAACAAAGGATTGTTGTTTTCTCCCTAGTAGCAACATCACATCTAGTACCTTTGAGATTTCTGTCACTTCCCTAGATTACCAGAGGCATGAACCCACTATCGAGCATAAATACTAACTCTTGGAGTTGCTAGCATCTACTTGGCCAAGATAGCTACTAACAACGGAAAGCATGCAAGATCACAAATAACAAAGACATGATAGAATCAATAATCAATCTGAAATAGCATCTCAATATCCATCGGATCCCCGCAAACACAACATGCAGAATTACAAATAGATGATCTTGATCATGAACGGAGCTCACAAGATCTAGAAATGAAAGCACAAAGGAGGAGAATCAGCCATCTAGATACTACATGGATCCGTAGTCCAAGGATGAACTACTCACGCATCACACCCGAGGCTTGCATGATGATGAAGAAGGCCTCTAGGGTGAATTCCCCTCTCCAGCAGGGTGCTAGGAAGAGCTTTAGATCCCTCCCGATCTAGGGATGGAGATGACGGTGGCTACAGACTCTTTCGTGGATTTTTGATTGGGCCCTTAGGGTTTACGTCCCAAGGGCATCTTATAGTTGGAAGGGGAGGCCGAGGGGGTGCCAGGGGCCACCACACCACCCCCTGGCACGGGCCAAGCCTGGCCACGCGGCCAGGTGGTGTGGCCGGCCTCTGGCCCTTCTCCGTCTCGTATTTTGGCACTTGATGACTTCCGGAAAAATAGGCACTTTGGCCTTCGTCCCGTCCAATTCCGAGAATATTCATTTTCTGACTTTCCTGGAACCAAAAACAGCAAAATGGCAGCCGCACTGTGGCTCTTGTTAATAGGTTAGTCCAAGGAATCATATGAAAAGTACTCCAAAGTGTGGACAAAACACAAGAAAGTGGATAAAACCAAGCATGGAACATCAAAAATTATAGATACATTTGAAATGTATCAACATCCCCAAGCTTAACTCCTGCTCGTCCTCGAGTAGGTAAGTGATAAAAAGAAAGAATAATTTTTGAGGTGACATGCACCATCAAAGACTTGATCAAAGTATTTGTAAAACATTCAAAGCTGGGATCATAGTACTTCAATCATAACATGAAAGACAAAGTGCTAGCAATAAGCAAAGATACTATGATGCAACATGCAAAGGCACAAACAAAATATTCATGAATAACAATGCTTTGCAAGACGTTTGTTTGTTTCACATAAAGAAAACATAGCATAATAGTATTCAGCTTGTCCCTCAATAGAGTAGCAAATATAAATGCATAGGACACCTTCAAAGTTCATAAGAGTGACTAGATATAAATAGTTTAAAAAAGGCAATAACAAGTTATGCATCAATTAACTAGTCTTGGGACAATGCACATAGAACTAAGAATGGCCACTATGCTCCCAAAGTAGGTGCATAAAGGTAGAAGGTGGAGACTCAATATAATGGTGGAAGAACGACCTTCATAGAAGGAAGTAGGGATTCAAGTCTCATAAAGAGCTTCCAAAAATTATGGTACTTATAGCTTTCAGCTCTCATTGACCCTATCATAAGCATCTTTAACGTGATTAAGGTTAAAGTGACACAACTAAGAGGATATGCTTGAAAAGTTATAAACCGAAATCTCATGCCCCTTACTTACGAAGACCGAACCTCATGTTACTCAACTTTAGTCATGAGTAAGCTCTTGTCATTGTAAGTACATGTGTATCATAAAGAACCGCCAACGGGGTACCCCTTACACATGATACGGGAGCTTTCCCATAATCAAAATGACAAGGCAAGCAGACAATGAGCATCTCAACGATCTTTTTATTTGCTATTTGCATAGGTTTTTATTGAGGATGCTTCATAGAGTGCTCATTATGGTGATGCTGCAAGTTTCCACCATGATTAGGCATGGCTTAGGCTAGCGGCCCAGGCGTTTCTCTAACACACATGCAAACTCCATGATCTTACAAGTTCCACTTTTATTTCACACCACCGGGATCCGTAAGCAAAAGAACATGATATCAACGGGGTACAAAGTACAAGTGCAATGTTGAAAGCGTTCCCCATGAAACATGGTTCTGCTAATTTCAACTTATAAAGCGCAAGCATATACGCAACAAATAAGGACCCAATGGTTCAAGTTTATTAGATGCAAAAAGTAAAGTGTGCCATCAAGTTCGTGAGAGCTTTAATCACTAGTTTTCTCATAACAAGTTTAATTTGGAAGGTAAAAAAAAGCATGAATATTCTTGGAATAGCATAAGCTAGTAGGTAGGTATGGTGGACTCTTTGGAATAACTTGGTTTAGGGAGTTGGATGCATGAGTGGAACTCATACTTGGTTGTGGAGGCTAGCAAAAGACTGGGAGCGACAAACTAAGAGAGCAATAATGGCCATAATCATGCAGAGAGACAAAACATCATTGATCAAAGCATAAAGTGATACTACAAGTTGAAAACTAAAGGATCATAAAGGCTATGGTGACTTGAGATAGTCATAACATGGTGTGAGCATGGGCCAAGTCAACCCAAATAAAGCATCAAAGGAGAATACCACTATACTATGCTTTAATATGCTAAAACAACACATGATTCATCCAAGGCACATTAAGCAATCTCAATTGTTTATAACAAGTCATGCTACAGAAAATTATACTAAGCATAAAGCCAAAACAATATCAAGCATGGCATGACAAAGCATAAGCCACAGTCAAAAACGAGCTCTTTTTACCACATAAGCATGAACTTTCATACTCTTTTCCAAACCAAATCAAACTATTTGCAAACCAATGTATGAAACAGGGGGTACAACCAATTTATTCAATAAACTAAGCAAACCAAGCAAACGAAAACCAAGATGAAAACGAAAAAGAAGACGCTCCAAGAACAACACAACTGTGCATGAAACAATAAAAATGAAGCGTTTGGAAGAAACCTGGGATTTTTATTGATGAAGAAGGGGATGCCTTGGGCATCCCCAAGATTTGACGCTTGTACTTGTTGGAGATTTATTGGGGTGACACGTGTGGCATCCCCAAGCTTGAGCTTTAGTCCATCCTTCATCTCGTTACTCATTCCTTCCATACACCTGAAAATTTCCTTCATACAAAACTTCACACAATCTTTATTAGCAACGTTAGTGCACTCAAGATAAATAAGTCTTAAGATTCAGTTATAACACCAAATAAACTTCCATTAGAACACTAGCTACTGTAGCACTTCCCTCAAAAATCTCAATTCCCCAAAAGAACTCAAAAAGGAACCAACAAGCAGCAAATGCAGAAAATGGCAGAAATCTGTCAAAACAGACCAGCAGGTAAAGAAGAATTTTTTCGAAGACCTTCTGTTGCTCAAATCAAAAAGTGTTGAACTAACAAAAGTTATATAACAACCTGGGGCAGAAGCACAAAAATTCACGCGTCAAAAAGACGTTCAGAGATTTTACACAAATATTTACGGTGAAGCACAGAAATCTGTTTCAGGACAGCAACCTTCCCAATCATTACTTCTCTCTCATTAGAGGTTACTCTTGGCACAGAAAGCAAATAAAAAGGATAAGGAGAGGTTATTACAGAGGTAATAACTTCCAAGACTCATCTAAAACTTTTGGGTTATCTCCTAATAAGTACTTTTCTTTAACGCCTTTAAGTTAGGCATAAGAAACAAAGAAAGAATCAAGTGTTCTCAAATGAAGAAGCATTAAGACCAAATTTCTTGCCCTTACCTCTCTTAATTTTATTCTTAACCTTGGGGAAAATATGATTGTTTGGTGGAGAAGAAAGGTACATGGTCCCTTTTCCCACATCTATTATTGCTCCAAGGAGTTCTAATATGGACCTTCCAAGTGTAATTTGTCCTTTTCCTGCACATTCAATAACAAGATAATCAGTAGAAATCATTTTCCCAAGGATCTTTGTAAACACTCCTTCAGCTATTCCAAGAGGTAATATGGTAGTATTATTAGCAAGATATATTTCTTTTCCTCCTTCCGTAAGCCCCCAAGTATTCAGAGATTTATAAATATCTTTGGGCATAAGACAAAATTCAGACATGATATCACAGCGAGCTTAAAAAGTTTCAGTGTTTATCTCAATCTTTACTGTAGGGAGCCACTTTGATGGTTCAGAATTTATTGGAACATAATTGTGATGCTCCCTAAGCGTATTATAGCAATTTTCTAAGCTAGTAGTGCTAGTCTCAAGAGTGTTCAACCTAGCAAATATTTTTGCGAAAGAAATATCAGTTTGGCTAGGCATGTTGTAAGTGAGGATCAATTTATTTATAGCGTTAATAGCATCATCCTCATTACATTGGAGGAAATCTCCTCCCACAACAGCATCTAAAGCATATCTATAGCAAATAGCAATCCCAAGATAAAAACTGCTAAGGAACAAGCTTTGAGTCATTTTAGGCTCAGTTTTTTCATGTAGATCGGAGATTCTAGACCAAGCTTCCTTAAAACTTTCCTCAATTCCTTGTTTAAAAGTGAAAATCATTTCCCCGGGTGACATAGTGACTGGAGCAAGGCTAGTCATAGTGGTAACTCAAGATAGGAACTAATTTTTTTGTGTTTTTCAAATAAGAAAGCAACTAATAAAAATAAATTTTTTTGTGTTTTTGAATAAGAAAGCAAACTACAAAGAAAAAAGAAAACTAAGCAAAACAAAAATAACAAAGTAAAGAGATTGGTTATGAGGGACTCCCCTTGTGAAGATGTCCTTGACTCCCCGGCAATGGCGCCAAAAAAATGCTTGATGGCTCAATGCACGGCACCCAGAAAAGTGATGGTGCGTGGTTGATGTAGAGCTCGTTAGGAACCCCAAGAGGAAGGTATGATGAGCACAGCAGCAAGTTTCCCTCAGTTATGAAACCAAGGTTTAATCGAACTAGTAGGAGCAAGGAAACACCCCAAAGGTGTTACTAGCTGAGCTTTGGCAGGGCGCACTACTGGTGCTAGTAGCAACGTGGAGACCTGCACAACACAACCACAGAACTTTGTCCCCAACTTGCGATGAGGTTGTCAATCTCACCGTGTTTTGTGGAAAACAAAGGATTAAACGTATCAAATGGAAAGAAGTAATAGTTTGCAGAAGGTAAACACAAAATAGTAATAATTTGTAGATTGTATGTAAAAAGACAAGGACCAAGATCCATAGTTCACTAGAGGTAGCTCTCCTTAAGATAGATAACATGTTGGGTGAACAAATTACAGCGGGGCAATTGACAAACATCGAGAAAGCAATACATGCATATACTAATCATCTTGACTCATTTGGAACTTGATTGGGCATTACAACATAATACATAGACCGCCATCCAACTGCATCTATGACTAATAATCCACCTTCAGGTTATCATCCGAACCCCCTCCAGTATTAAGTTGCAAGCAACAGATTATTGCTTTATGAACTACATGTAAAGTAAACAATACGATTGTTCTATGAACAAAGGATTGTTGTTTTCTCCCTAGTAGCAACAACACATCTAGTACCTTAGAGATTTACTTCCCAGATTACCAGAGGCATGAACCCACTATCGAGCATAAATACTAACTCTTGGAGTTGCTAGCATCTACTTGGCCAAGATAGCTACTAACAACAGAAAGCATGCAAGATCAAAAATAACAAAGACATGATAGAATCAATAATCAATCTGAAATAGCATCTCAATATCCATCGGATCCCCGCAAACACAACATGTAGAATTACAAATAGATGATCTTGATCATGAACGGAGCTCACAAGATCTAGACATGAAAGAACAAAGGAGGAGAACCAACCATCTAGCTACTAGATGGATCCGTAGTCCAAGGATGAACTACTCACGCATCACACCGGAGGCTTGCATGATGATGAAGAAGGCCTCCAGGGTGAATTCCCCTCTCCGGCAGGGTGCCGTGAAGAGCTTCAGATCCCTCCCGATCTAGGGATGGAGATGACGACGGCTACAGACTCTTTCGTGGATTTTTGATTGGGCCCTTAGGGTTTACGTCCCGTGGGCATCTTATAGTCGGAAGGGGAGGACGAGGGGGTGCCAGGGGCCACCACACCACCCCCTGGCATGGGCCAAGCCTGGCCACGCGGCCAGGTGGTGTGACCGGCCTCTGGCCCTTATCCGTCTTGTATTTTGGCACTTGATGACTTCCGGAAAAATAGGCACTTTGGCCTTTGTCCCGTCCAATTCCTAGAATATTCATTTTCTCACTTTCCTGGAACCAAAAACAGCAGAAAACAGGCAGCTGTCACTGTGACTCTTGTTAATAGGTTGGTCCAAGAAATCATATGAAAAGTACTCCAAAGTGTGGACAAAACACAAGAAAGTGGATAAAACCAAGCATGGAACATCAAAAAATATAGATACATTTGCAATGTATCACTTCCCATAGGGTTATCTTTATCCTTGTTGCTACCTTCACTAGTGGAAGGGTCCTTGAGGGGATCTTCTTCCGGTTTGGTACCACTTGATTAGTTATCAATGGCATCAGCAAGAACAACTTCCTTTTTACCAAGATATAACTCAAACATGGCTCTCATCTGTTGTTGGACCGTATCCATCGATTCGACAAGCTCTCTCTCTTAGAGATGGGTGTGTCATCGGGAGTGGTTTCACCCCCTTTGTGTTGCTCATACTTCTCTTAGGCAGTTCAGCAGTGGAAGAGAACCTTGCTCTGATACCAGTTGAAAGATCGGTATAAGAGACTAGGGGGGGGGGGTGAATAGGCACTTTTTAGCTTCTTTTTAAATTAATGGTTGACACAAAGTATGTTCTCTATATATGCAACTAGGTGAGAGAACATATATGGCAAGCAAGCAAGCAAGCAAGCAAGCAAACAACAATAGTAGGGAGTAAAGGATAGAAATAACAGAGAGTAGACATGGAGATGTTTTCCCGAAGTTCCTTCATTTTGAGGGTAAGTCGTCTCTATTGGAGGGGTGGGTGGTACTAAGACCACCAGCGCCACAGAAGGCCTCACCCTATTCTCCCGCACACCCGCCTCATGATAAGTACATGATCCACTATGCGGTGACCTTGAAGGCGGTGACCAAAACCTTTACAAATTTGTTGAGTAGACCTCCACAACATTTGGAGTCTCCCAACACAATCCCAAAGATTTACAATAAATGCCTGAGCTCTGAGAACGACCTCTTCCGTCTAGGGTTCAAAGAATCCAATAGCAACAAGATCCACAAAGGAAAACAAGGGGGAATCAACTTTGCTTTGGTGAATCCCTAGAACTAGACCTCCTCCACTAAATCTCAAAGAATCAAGGAGATTGGAGCACTAGGGCAGGAGATCTAGGGAAATATTAGCTCAAGAACAATGGAGGAGAGAGATAAAAGAGGCACCATTCCCGTTTGGGGAGAAGGGCCCTTTTATACCCTGAGATGGAATCTTCCTATTGCTGCCTGAGACAACCGGTACTACCGGAACCTGAAGCGGTAGTACCAGAAATGACTGGTACTACCGGACAGGTACCAGGAGTGGTATCAGGCGAAAACGAGCCACGGTGAAACCACATCAGAGGCCCCTGGTACTACCGCTGCATGACCCGATACTACCTCCAAGCAGTACTACCGAAGGTGGAGCGGTACTACCGCCCGCAACGGTAGTGCCGGAAGTTGGTATCGGGCGGGCCTGAATCAGAGCCATGGCTCGTAGTTGGGTTTAGACCCGTCCGGTACCGCCGGGCGGTACTACCGGTGCCTACGGTAGTACCAAATGGAATTTCCAGTACTACCGGTTGGTACTGACTGCAGGGGCAATACCAATAGGAACAAAATTCGTGCTCAGTTCTCAACCATTATGGAAAAGCTAGATGGTCCTAAAAAGATGCCTAGTTGATTCCACCCAAACTTTCGAACACGGACTCCCTCTTGATAGTATGGTTATCCTACGACAGAAATAAAGGACCTAGGAAAAACTATGTCTTTCTATTGACCTTTTTGAGGGGCATCGAATGCCATGCAAAGAAAAAAGGTATGAAACACACGTAGCAAACGATTAGTCTGACACGTGTGTCATCATCAAACATTAAAACCACTTAGGGAGGGAAATGCCCTTTCATCACTGTTGTTCTGGATGGACATTGTTGTTGTGTAATATTCCAACTAGTTGACCGGATTCCTCTTGCGGTCATACTTGGGCACATCCCGATTTTTTTTAATTTATCCAGGAATCTTTCACACATCACCTCAACCGCGAAACACTTGGGGACGATTGTTGAGCCACGCTGATCATCGAGAACTTCCCTCAGAGCGTGGCTCCGAGAATTCATATTGCGTGCATCTAGGTTAGCGGTAATGGCACCGAGTGTCGTTGGATTACCATGATGGGTACCATCACGAGAGGGACCAGTGAAGCGAGGCGTGACGATATCAGGTGAATCAGGGACAAGATTGGTACACATGAGTTACCCAGGTTCGCCCCTCACTCTTGGAGGTAAAGACATACTCCTGCTTTGCTATATTGATCATTTTATTGAGTTACAAGGTTCCGCCGACTTAGCTTCGTGCGTCTATCAATGGGTTCTATGGGGTATCTCATGGAAGAGATTCTACAATCAAACTTGAGATCTGTCTATCTCTATCTACGTCTCCCCCCAAGCCGGCCATATATACATGACCGGCTTAGGGTTTACAATGTCTCTCTATCAATGCCTCCATTGGAGTTCTAACAGATGTCGACTAAGTCTTCCTTGTCTGGTACTTCAAGTCCCTATTCTCCGCATGTTCTGCGACTCCCCTGAAATCGATTAAGCCTCTTTACTTATCCAACCCTGACATAGGTATGATTACTTGGGTACCTATGATTCGCTACCCAGGCTTGAAGAAAGGCTTACAGCCCACGAAGAGTTAAGATGATGGCCCAAAAGGAGCAACCGACAAAGGATGTAGTTGTATTAGGAAAGAGGAAAAAGGACCGACATCGTGTTGGTGTTGTAATTCGTATATGTAACCTATCCACATATAGCTTTGAGACCCGGCCTATTATATATAGGACGGGAGAAGCTTAGGCAAGATCACCGAACAATCCCCAAGCGATTTGTAATACGACGATTCACCAGATATTCATGCGACTTTGACTCCATTGTTCTCCTAACATCCGACGAAATCCCCAGCGTTCTCTTTTCCGCAAAACCCTAAGTACTTTTTCATGGACATTGCCGAGATCACCCCTTGTCAATTGGCGCCGTGTGTGGGAAACTTGAACACTGGAACCATGGATTAGGTGGAACTCTCTTTTTCAAGCAGCAACCCGACAAAAGCGGTTCCACACCCTCCCACCCTTGTGATAGTACCCGCCAAATTCAATGGCGGATCCGATCTAATCATCGAAAGTTTCCACTTCCAAGTAAAAGACCCCCAAGAATCATAGCCTTTGGCCCTGACTACATCAGAACCATCGGTGGAAAAGACTGCGCTTACGACAATACAAGGATCATCCGTCGGATCCTCCATGGAGGCTACAGCAGAAATCAAAGCAGCCGAAGAAAACAAGCAAGATGAGGCAGACCTGGGGGACCTTGATGGTCTTTACGACAATCTCTCCGTCAGATCAGACCCCCCACTAATTCAACCACGTGGAACATGCCCAACAAACCCTGAACCGAAAGAAAGAAGCAAAAGCATCAACTTTAGGATAAGGATGGCAGAAATCTACCCAGAATAGGAAACAATGGATTGCACTGATCCACCCGATAGTGTCTCCCTCGGTTCAGATGACAACGACATAGGCCCATACATGACACGCCACGAAGTGTGTATGGTCAATGGAAATTCCTTGACACCACACGATTCTAGTGGTAACCCTATCCTCCATACCAGTGATATTTTATCGGATGATGATACATTGCAAATGTATCTATAATTTTTGATGTTCCATGCTTGGTTTTATCCACTTTCTTGTGTTTTGTTCCAACTTTGTTGTACTTTTATTATGATTTATTGGACTAACCTCTTAACAAGAGCCACAGTGCCAGCTGCCTGTTTTCTGTTGTTTTTGGTTCCAGAAAAGTCAGAAAACGAATATTCTCGGAATTGGACGGGATAAAAGCCAAAGTGCCTATTTTTCTGGAAGGGATCAAGTGCCAGAATACGAGACGGAGAAGGGCTGGGGGCTGGCCACACCACCTGGCCGCACGGCCAGGCCTAGCCCGTGCCAGGGGGTGGTCTGGCCGCCCCCAGCACCCCCTCGGCCTCTCCTTCCACCTATAAGTTACCCTCGGGACGAAAACCCTAGGTACCCGATCAAAAATCCACGAAAGAGTCTGTAGCCGCCGTCATCTCCATCCCTAGACCAGGAGGGATCTGAAGCTCTTCCCGGCACCCTGCCGGAGAGGGGAATTCACCCTGGAGGCCTTCTTCATCACCATGCAAGCCTCCGGTGTGATGCGTGAGTAGTTCATCCTTGGACTACGGATCCATGTAGTAGCTAGATGGCTGGTTTCTCCTCCTTTGTGCTTTCATGTTTAGATCTTGTGAGCTCTGTTCATGATCAAGATCATCTATTTGTAATCCATACATGTTGCGTTTGTGGGGATCCGATGGATATTGAGATGCTATTTCAGATTGATTATTGATTCTATCATGTCTTTGTTATTTGAGATCTTGCATGCTTTCCGTTGTTAGTAGCTATCTTGGCCAAGTAGATGCTAGCAACTCCAAGAGTTAGTATTTATGCTCGATAGTGGGTTCATGCCTCTGGTAATCTGGGGAAGTGACATAAATCTCTAAGGTACTAGATGTGCTGTTGCTACTAGGGAGAAAACAACAATCCTTTGTTCATAGAGCAATCGTATTGTTTACCTTACACGCAGTTCGTAAAGCAATAATCTATTGCTTGTAACTTAATACTGGAGGGGGTTCGGATGATAACCTGAAGGTGGATTATTAGTCATATATGCAGTTGGATGGCGGTCTATGTATTATGTTGTATTGCCCAATCAAGTCTCAAAGGAGTCAAGATAATTAGTATATGCATGCATTGCTTTCTCGGTGTTTGTCAATTGCCCCGCTGTAATTTGTTCACCCAGCATGTTATCTATCTTAAGGAGAGCCACCTCTAGTGAACTATGGATCCCGGTCTTTTTACTTTACATACAATCTACAATCTTTTACTGCTTTGTGTTTACTTTCTGCAAACTTTTATTTCTTTCCATTCGATACGTTTAATCCTTTGTTTTCCGCAAAACACGGTGAGATTGACAACCTCATCGCAAGATGGGGACAAAGTTCTGTGGTTGTGTTGTGCAGGTCTCCACGTTGCTACTAGAACCGGTAGTGCGCCCTGCCAAAGCTCAGCTAGTAACACCTTTGAGGTGTTTCCTTGCTCCTACTGGTTCGATTAAACCTTGGTTTCATAACTGAGGGAAACTTCCTGCTGTGCTCATCATACCTTCCTCTAGGGGTTCCCAACAAGATCTACATCAACACCGCCATCAAGCATTTTTCTGGGCGCCGTGCATTGAGCCATCAAGCATTTTTCTAGCGCCGTTGCCGGGGAGTCAAGGACATCTTCACAAGGGAAGTCCCTCATAACCAATTTCTTTACTTTGTTGTTTTTGTTTTGCTTAGTTCCTTTTTGCTTTGTTTGCTTGTTTTGTTCTTCAAAAATCCAAAAAAATTAGTTTTACTAGTTTACTTTCTCTATCAAAAAAAATATAAAATTAGTTCCTTTCTTAAGTTGCCTTTATGACTAGCTCTGCTCCAATCACTATTTCATTATGGATAGCTCACTCTGTTTCCTATTTGGGAACAGTATTATGACTGCTAAGGTAATAGGTGAATCACAGCCTGCTAGAACCTCCATGGAAGAAGAAATTGCTGAACCTGAAAGCTCATTAGATGAAAAGAGGAGGAGAGTGATGGAAAAAAGGAGGAAGAATGGATCTACCCATGCCTACCTTCTAATGAGAGTAAGTCTTTATCCCTTACATTATTTGATTATCCCCCATGCTTATCAAAGGATGGTGAATGTTATGTTCCCGAGGATTCTTTTGAAAATGTTTATAATAAAGCTCTAGTGCTTGTAGATCATGAAAATCATGCCTTATGTGATAGTTATATTGTTGAGTTTATTCATGAGGCTACTGAAAATTATTATGACAGAGGAAAATATGGTTGTAGAAGTTTTTATGGTAATGAAACACCTCTCTATGTGCTGAAAGTTTTGAAGTTACTTTTGTTTTATCTTCCAATGCCTGTCACTTTGCTCTTTGTGGATTTATTTGCATAAAAGATTCCTATGCATAGGAAGTGGGTTAGACTTAAATGTGTTTTGAATTTGCTTCTTGATACTCTCTTTTACTTCAATTCATATTTCCTATGAGAGCATCTTCTCAAATTTTCATGCCTAACTTAAAGACGTTAAAGAAAAGTACTTGTTGGGAGATAACCCAAGAGTTTTAGATGATCCTTGGAAGTTATTACCTCTGTAATAACCTCTCCTTATCCTTTTTATTTTCTTTTTGTGCCAAGAGTAACCTCTAATGAGAGTGAAGAAATGATTGGGAAAGTTGCTGTCCTGAAACAGATTTCTGTGCTTCACCGTAAAAATTCCTGAGAGAGTTATGTATGTCATATTGATCTGTAATTGTTTGTGCTTCTGCCCCAGGTTGTTATCTAACTTTCGTTATTTCAACACTTTTTGATTTGAGCAACAGAAGGTCTTCGAAAAAATTCGTCTTTACCTGCTGGTCTGTTTTGACAGATTTCTGCCATTTTCTGCATTTGCTTCTTGTTAGTTCCTTCTTGAGTTCTTTTGGGGAATTGAGATTTTTGAGGGAAGTGCTACAGTATTTAGTGTTCTAATGGAAGTTTATTTGGTGTTAGAACTGAACCTTGAGACTTATTTATCTTAAGTGCACTAATGTTGCTAATGAGATTGTGTGAAGTTTTGTATGAAGGAAAATTTTCAGGTGTATGGAAGGAATGAGTAATGAGATGAAGGATGGACTAAAGCTCAAGATTGGGGATGCCACGCATGTCACCCCAAGAAATATCCAAGAATTGCAAGCGTCAAAGCTTGGGGATGTCCAAGGCATCCCCTTCTTCATCAATAAAAATTTCAGGTTTCTTCCAAACGCTTCATTTTTATTGTTTCGTGCACAGTTGTATTTTTCTTGGAGCGTCTTCCTTTTCGTTTTTGTTTTGGTTTTTAGTTTTCTTGGTTTGCTTAGTTTTCTAAATAAGTTAGTTGGACCCCCTCTTTCACACTTTGGTTTGCAAATAGTTTGGTTTGGAAAAGAGTAGGAAAGTTCTTGCTTATGTGGTAAAAAGAGCTCGTTTTTGACTATGGCTATGCTTTGTCATGCCATGCTTGATATTGTTTTGGCTTTACACTTAGTATTATTTGCTGTAGCATGACTTTTTATAAACAATTGAGATTGCTTAATGTGCCTTTGATGAATCATGCGTTGTTTTAGCATATTAAAGCATAGTATAGTGGTATTCTCCTTTGATGCTTTATTTGGGTTGACTTGGCACATGCTCACACCATGTTATGACTATCTCAAGTCACCATAGCCTTTATGATCCTTTAGTTTTAAACTTGTAGTATCACTTTATGCTTTGATCAATGATGTTTTGTCGCTCTGCCTGATTATGGCCATTATTGCTCTCTTAGTTTGTCGCTCCCAGTCTTTTGCTAGCCTCCACAACCAAGTATGAGTTCCAATCATGCATCCAACTCCCTAAACCAAGTTTTTCCAAAGAGTCCACCATACCTACCTACTAGCTTATGCTATTCCAAGTATATTCATGCTTTTGTTTACCTTCCACTTGTTATGAGAAAACTAGTGATTAAAGCTCTCACGAACTTGATGGCACACTTTACTTTATTGTCTCTAATAAACTTGAACCATTGGGTCCTTCTTTGTTGCGTATATGCTTGCGCTTTATAAGTTGAAGTTAGCAGAACCATGTTTCATGGGGAACGCTTTCAACATTGCACTTGTACTTTGTACCCCGTTGATATCATGTTCTTTTGCTTACGGATCCCGGTGGTGTGAAATAAAAGTGGAACTTGTAAGATCATGGAGTTTGTATGTGTGTTAGAGAAACGCCTGGACCGCTAGCCTAAGCCATGCCTAATCATGGTGGAAACTTGCAGCATCACCATAATGAGCATTCTATGAAGCATTCTCAATAAAAACCTATGCAAATAGCAAATAAAAAGATCGCTGAGATGCTCATTGTCTGCTTGCCTTGTCATTTTGATTATGGGAAAGCTCCCGTATCATGTGCAAGGGGTACCCCGTTGGCAGTTCTTAATGATACACATATACTTACAATGACAAGAGCTTACTCGTGACTAAAGTTGAGTAGCATGAGGATCGGTCTTCATAAGTAAGGGGCATGAGATTTCGGTTTATAACTTGTCAAGCATATCCTCTTAGTTGTGTCACTTTAACCTTAATCACCTTCAAGATGCTTATGATAGGGGCAATGAGAGCTGAAAGCTATAAGTACCATAATTTTTGGAAGCTCTTTATGAGACTTGAATCCCTACTTCCTTTTTACAAAGGCCTTTCTTCCACCATTATAT
Source organism: Avena insularis (assembly GCA_023614405.1). Taxonomy (NCBI): domain Eukaryota; kingdom Viridiplantae; phylum Streptophyta; class Magnoliopsida; order Poales; family Poaceae; genus Avena; species Avena insularis. The sequence goes on along the minus strand of CM042686.1, from coordinate 598,309,827 downwards.
TGAGTCTCCACCTTCTATCTTTATACACTTACTTTGAGAGCATAGTGGCCATTCTTAGTTCTATGTGCATTGTCCCAAGACTAGTTGATTGATGCATAACTTGTTATTTCTTGTTTGAAACTATTGTATCTAGTCACTCTTACGAACTTTGAAGGTGTCCTATGCATTTATATTTGCTACTCTATTGAGGGACAAGCTGAATACTTTTATGCTATGTTTTCTTTATGTGAAACAAACAAACGTCTTGCAAAGCAAGTTATTCATGAATCTTTTTTTTGTGCCTTTTCATGTTGTATCATAGTTTCTTTGCTTATTGCTAGAACTTTGTCTTTCAAGTTATGATTGAAGTACTTTGATCCCAGCTTTGAGTTTTGCAAATACTTTGATCAAGTCTTTGATGGTGCATGTCACCTCAAAAATTATTTCTTTTTATCACTTACCTACTCGAGGACGAGCAGGATTTAAGCTTGGGGATGTTGATACATTGCAAATGTATCTATAATTTTTGATGTTCCATGCTTGGTTTTATCCACTTTCTTGTGTTTTGTTCCAACTTTGTAGTACTTTTATTATGATTTGTAGGACTAACCTATTAACAAGAGCCATAGTGCCAGCTGCCTGTTTTCTGTTGTTTTTGGTTCCAGAAAAGTCAGAAAATGAATATTCTCGGAATTGGACAGGACAAAAGCCAAAGTGCCTATTTTTCCGGAAGGGATCAAGTGCCAAAATACGAGACGGAGAAGGGTTGGGGGCCGGCCACACCACCTGGCTACGCGGCCAGGCCTGGCCCACGCCAGGAGGTGGTCTGGCCGCCCCCAGCACCCCCTCGGCCTCTCCTTCCGCCTATAAGTTGCCCTTAGGACGAAAACCCTAGGTACCCGATCAAAAATCCACGAAAGAGTCTGTAGCCGCCGTCATCTCCATCCCTATAGCGGGAGGGATCTGAAGCTCTTCCCGGCACCCTGCCGGAGAGGGGAATTCACCCTGGAGGCCTTCTACATCACCATGCAAGCCTCCGGTGTGATGCGTGAGTAGTTCATCCTTGGACTACGGATCCATGTAGTAGCTAGATGGCTAGTTTCTCCTCCTTTGTGCTTTCATGTTTAGATCTTGTGAGCTCCGTTCATGATCAAGATCATCTATTTGTAATCCATACATGTTGTGTTTGCGTGGATCCGATGGATATTGAGATGCTATTTCAGATTGATTATTGATTCTATCATGTCATTGTTAGTTGAGATCTTGCATGCTTTCTGTTGTTAGTAGCTATCTTGGCCAAGTAGATGCTAGCAACTCCAAGAGTTAGTATTTATGCTCGATAGTGGGTTCATGCCTCTGGTAATCTAGGGAAGTGACAGAAATCTCTAAGGTACTAGATGTGATGTTGCTACTAGGGATAAAACAACAATCCTTTGTTCATAGAGCAATCGTATTGTTTACCTTACACGCAGTTCGTAAAGCAATAATCTGTTGCTTGGAACTTAATACTGGAGGGGGTTCGGATGATAACCTGAAGGTGGATTATTAGTCATATATGCAGTTGGATGGCGGTCTATGTATTATGTTGTATTGCCCAATCAAGTCTCAAAGGAGTCAAGATGATTAGTATATGCATGTATTGCTTTCTCGGTGTTTGTCAATTGCCCCGCTGTAATTTGTTCACCTAGCATGTTATCTATCTTAAGGAGAGCCACCTCTAGTGAACTATGGATCCCGGTCTTTTTACTTTACATACAATCTACAAATTATTACTATTTTGTGTTTACTTTTTGCAAACTTTTACTTCTTCCCATTCGATACGTTTAATCCTTTGTTTTCCGCAAAACACGGTGAGATTGACAACCTCATCGCAAGTTGGGGACAAAGTTCTGTGGTTGTGTTGTGCAGGTCTCCATGTTGCTACTAGCACCGGTAGTGCGCCCTGCCAAAGCTCAGCTAGTAACACCTTTGAGGTTTTTCCTTGCTCCTACTGGTTCGATTAAACCTTGGTTTCATAACTGAGGGAAACTTGCTGCTGTGCTCATCATACCTTCCTCTTGGGGTTCCCAATGAGCTCTACATCAACACCGCCATCAAGCATTTTTCTGGGCGCCGTGCATTGAGCCATCAGATGACAATGTAGGAAACCACAGTAACAAAGGGGACCACAACAACGTCGTTTTCGGATCCAAAGAAAATTTCAGGCGGGAAAAACTCGAGTTTGAAGTCATGGATTGGCCATCGCAGTATCACACGATCCTGGGACATCCGGTTTCCGCACGATTTATTGCAGTCCCGCACTACGCATACTTAGTCATGAAGATGCCAGCACCAAAGGGAATCATAACATTAAAAGGAAGTTTCACAAGATCTGACAATTGCGATAGGGAGTTCAACAAAATTTCTGAATCCTTTGGGATGGCAACAGAGTTCGAGCAGCTCAAAATGACAACAACCGCAGAACCTCTGGCAGTAGCACTTGTCAATCCCGACCAAGCCTTCGATACTACGAAGGACACAAAAGAAGTACAAATCCACCCAACCAATCCGAAGAGTACGACATTTGTGGCCTCCAACCTTGGTCCCGCATAGGAAAGTGCGCTCATCGAGTTCCTCCTTGAGCAGTGGGAAATCTTTGCATGGCTACCTTCTGACATGCCGGGAATTCCCAGGGAACTCGCTGAGCACGCATTAAATTTAGATCCAAAATCAAAGCCGATAAAACAATCACTTCATTGTTTTGCAGAACCAAAGCGCAAAGCTATCAGGAAAGAGCTATATCGCCTCACTAGCGCTAACTTTATAAAGGAACTGAAGAAAGCAGAATGGGTCGCAATCCCAATATGCATCCCGAAGAAAAACACCAAAGAGTTGCAGATGTGCATTGACTTCACCGCATTAAATAAGCACTGTCCAAATGATCACTTCCCACTACTGCGAATCGATCAAATAATCGATGCAACTACAGGATGCGAACATGTTTCTTTTTTGGATGCATATTTAGGATACCACCAGATTCGGATGAAGGAGGAAGATTATGAGAAAACAACATTCATTACACCTTATGGTGTATTCTGTTACACAACAATGCCCTTCGGCCTCAAGAACGCCGGAGCAACATATCAACGGATGATGCAGAATTGTCTAGGAATCCAAATTGTCACAAACGTGCAAGTATATATTGATGACATGACAGTTACAACAAAGAAAGCATTATCACTTATCAAGGATCTCCAAGAAACATTCAAAAATCTCTATAAGTTTTACATCAAATTAAAACCGACAAATGTTCCTTTGGAGTCACAGCAGGGCAACTCCTTGGATATCTGGTATCAGCAAGAGGAATCGAAGCCAATCCCTAGAAAATACGGGAAATTTTGACAATGAAAAAGCCAACAAATTTATGAGGTGTACAGTAGTTGGCTGGGAGAGTGGGAGCACTCAACCGCTTCATTGCTCGACTAGGAGAAAAAGCACTACCATTTTATGCTCTAATGAGGAAGTCAGATATATTGGAATATACCGAAGAAGCTCAACGTGCTTTTGAAGACCTCAAAAGTAACATTTCGACGCCTCCTGTCATTGTGTCTCCACGAGAGAAAGAGCCACTACTACTTTACATTGCCGCCACAAATCCGGTGGTCAGCACGGTTCTAGTCGTGGAGCCACCCGAAGAAGGAAAAACCCACGATGTTCAGAGACCAGTTTATTTTTTGAGAGAAGTCCTCTCGCCATCCAAATAAAGGTACCCACATTACTAAAAACTAGCATATGGAGTATTTATGACAGGACGAAAGCTACACCATTATTTTTCAGAACATCCAATCATAGTGGTCAACGAAGCACCTCTGTCGAACATCCTCAATAATCCAGAAGAAACTAGGCGTGTCTCTCTATGGGGCACCTAATTATCCCCTCGGGACATCACGTATGAGAAGCGTAAAGCGATTAAGTCACAAGTTCTGCCTGATTTCATCACGGAATGGGCTGAGTTGCAATGCGCGGGTCCACCTGATCTTTCTAGCGCCTGGACAATGTATTTCGATGGATCAAAAAGAATGGAAGGAGCAGGAGTAGGAGTCATATTAATATCACCACAAGGTGATAAGATGCGGTATATACTTCAGATGAGCTTTGCGAACGCATCCAATAATGTAGCTGAATACGAGGCCTTGCTGCACGACATGCGGATGGCTAAAGCTTGCGGTGCAACTCGCCTAATTTTTTTTGGTGATTCCAATCTTATAGCACATCAAGTAATGAACAAGTGCGATGCTGTCAGCGACAACATGATTGCTTACCGTGATCTATATAGACTACAAGAGAAAAGAGTTTTTATGACAAATCACTTTCGTCACCGAAAATGCCATTTCCGTCACTAAGTACTCCCTCGTGACGAAAACGTGGCAATACCAGGGTCATCACGGAAGCTCCGTCACAGATTCTTTTATAGTGACAGAATAGAAATTTTCGTCACGCAAGATTGAGCTTCGGTGACGGTCCTTACGGCGTCACCTAAGATAGGTTATCCGTGACGGACCTTCTACGTCACCTAAAATAGGAAAATCTGTCACCGTTTAGCATATTCGTTGACGAAATATGCCGTCACAGAAGATTTATGGCGTCACGAGGATTCTAGCAGGTGGGACCTTCAATGCTGACGTGGCAGCTGGCAGGTGGGTCCCACCATGATGACGTGGCATCTGACAGGTGGGTCCGACGATGCTGACGTGGCAGCTGACAGGTGGGTCCGACGATGATGACATGTCAGTTGGCAGGTGGGTCCGACGATGCTGACGTGGCAGCTGGTAGGTGGGTCCGAGGATGATGACGTGGTAGCTGGCAGGTGGGTCCCACCATGATGACGTGGCATCTGACAGGTGGGGCCAATGCGATGACGTGTCACCTTCGTGTGGGGCCCGCGGAGATGACGTGGCAGCTGGCAGGTAGGTCCAGCGACGCTGACGTGGCAGCATGTAGGTGGGGCCGTCAACGATGACGTGGCGTCTGCATGTGAGGCCCGCGATGATGACGTGTCATTTTTTGGGCCGGCCCATTCGGAACTGCCTTGTGGGCCGGGAGGAATGTGACGCTGTCACCAATTTTTTTGCACGGACAAATTTGATTAAAAATTGAGATTCCATGCAAATTATGAAACAAAATTAAATGGAAGCAAATATTTGAAATGGCAGAAAATTTATAAATATGAATTGTATCACACGCAAACTTCAAAATTCTGGTAGACTGAAACTGCTGTATCAAACTCGAATGACTAAAGGAATAAAAAAATGTTTCGGCGCACCCGGCCCATTAGCGCGCAGAGATTTTGGCCCAAGTCACGGGGACTGGGACTGGGAGTTCTGCGACATCCTCAACAGGTAACTAAGCATGCCATCCATTTCCTTCTGCCTCTTCTCAAATGCCAGACGATTCGCTTCGCTAGACTTTTTCACTGCTTCAAGTTCATCATCCTGCTTCTTTCTCATCTCTTCAAATCTCCTTTCCTGCTCTTGCATCCGTTCCTCCATCTCGTGTTGAACCCTTTCAGCTGCATTCAACGAATCTTGCTCTTGACTTGATAACTTTTCTTCTAAATCACGGACGCGCCCAACTGAGACGCTAGACCTCTTGGAAGCAGATGAAACTCTGATGCTGGAAAGGAAAGTAATTGATCTTGAATTGTTCTGGTCTCTCAAGACTTCTTCAACAATCTCCAGATCAGTTTTGGGAATCCAATCTTCTGGGTGTGGTCCCATTTTCTGAAGCACCATCTCAGTCTACAATAGGATAAAAATAGCAAGTCTAGAGTTAGAAGAAATCAAATAATTAGACAAACTAATGAGAAATGCGTAGCACATAAAATAATTTACTTACATAAGCTTCTGCTGATTTCTAGGACATCATACCATCCTTGTTAGTGTGGCTTGCTTTAAAGAAACCAACCGGTGAGGTATCGACGTCCTCGGTCTTCTAAGATTTCTACAAGAATTATGACATGATGAATTATAAGTGTGTATGGCATGTTCACAAAAAGAAGTAGGTGTTGCATCTGAAGAGTTCGAATACTCACAAGTGCATGGTAATGTGCAACAAAGCTTCTTGAGCCAGTGGTGTGTTTCTTCATCACAGCATCTTTGTTCTTCTTGTTACTCTCGCAGATTGCCTATGTACAGATGCATGAATTTAGTATTCCACAGTACAGTAATATGTCTATGATAGATGTAGCTGAAACAACAGGAATCGTGTACCTTGTAGTGCTCATCATGCCATATATCAAGAAGCTCTGCCCAGCTTTCCTCGTCTACCTCTTTTGGTTTCAACAATAAAGCTTGCTCGTGGGTTAGATCTTTAACATCTTTCCAATAGACCTTTTTCAGCCTCCAACGTTGTTGGCCAATACCTTTCTATAAAATTTCGGTGCAAATTTCTTTGCCAAGGTCACCACTGCTGTCCATTGCAAATTTTCCCTGCAGATAACATGGAACACAAATTCATATCAGCATCGAATGACAAAATTGTTAAAAAATCATCCACCAATGAGACATTTTATATGGAAAATGAATAAGAGGTTAACGGACTTACAGTTATAGACTTAATGGTTTCCGGAATAGTATCTTTCAGACGACCTTCCTTGTCACCATACTTCTTCCAAAGGTTGCGGTGGCATCTTGTCACGTATGTGAATGCTACACTGAACTCAGTTTTGCTTGCTTGCAGATCGGGTCTCCTCATGCCAGGAGTGAAGTTGATCTGCATCTTAGCCCCTCCATTCCGTCTAGACCACTCATGTACCCCATGCCCCATAGTAGGTTTGCGTACATTAGGCTTTTCCTTTAGAGCACCCGTGTCTACAATTGCAACTGAAACCAGTGACAAAACAAGAGTCAAGACTTCAATTGAAAATTTTGCAACTAAACCAGTGAATAAATTGTAAGACGTGCTGTCAATACCTTCCCGTCACGCCGACAAGTACATTCTCCTCGGTGAGTTCTTTGCTCTAGAGGTTTGAATTAGCATGGGCGAGGATTCATTTCCATTAGTACCCCCTTCCCCTGCTTTCTGGGTAGGGGTCTCTGTTTCACCATCATCTTGAGTCTCTGCATTTGCTGCTGACCTTGTTACAACATTTGGAGGCACAAAGGTTTTTGAGCGCTTCTGATTCTTTTCTTTTGTAGAACCTTCCGTTACCTGCATTTTAATAGACCAAGCCATAAATATTAAAGCAATCTGTACATATCCTACATGTGAAGGCAGGAGAATGCTGCATTTCTTCACCTTAGAGGAAGATTTAACAACATCATGGTCCTCTTCATCTGGAACAAACACATCATCATCAAGGGCTGCCGGCAGGATCAGGTTCATAATTAGGGTCCTCGGTGATATCCTTCTCCTGGTAGGTTTCTTTCCGTGTTGTCACTGCCAACGGTTTCTTAGCAGTACCAAACACAAATTCACGCGCCATCGCCGTGAAATCCAACATTGGCTTGCCATGTTCAATAGCATTCTGCTTCAGTGCTTCAGACATACGAGACACGTTCTCATCCATCACTTGTTTCCTAACATTTCCATATGCGTCTGCTGTTTTGACTTGAGTAACTGAAAACAATCAAGCAAAGGCAAGTCATGATCATACTCATTAGTACAAACAGAGTAGACAAGATCAATAAAGCAAAAATTATGTGATCCATACAGTAAAATTAACATGCTCACAAAACATTATTCTATTGCCTCCAAATCTCGTATCGTCATTCAGTTAACTGTCTAAACCCTACTATCAACAAGTTCAGTTAAGTGTCAGGTTCAGTGTATTAGGTATCAAGTTGTTTAGTTGCGTCAGTTAAGACGCCAAGCAGCAGGGTTTATCCAACAAGTTGTGCCCTATTACCTGAACCATTATGTAGGAACAGAAACCTAAATCTAACACATAGTTATCAGATCGGATCATAGGGTGTCATGCTCAACACATTCATGGCATCTGGAACCATGATCTATGAAATTAAAACCCAAGACAAGCACATTGTCGAAGGATTCGGATCATAGGGTGTCACGTTCAACACGTGCTAGGCATCTCGAACCATGTCTATGATGTAAAACCTAGATCTTGCACATAAGCTGCAGCATCTTGAACAACAATCTACACATGTTGATCTACTAGAACTCATGCTTGACTGATCTAGAAAGAGGCATAGACCTAGGGCGGCAGAAAAATGACCTGAGCATTTAAGCTTTTGCTTCGATGTCGGTGGTAGCACATTCCGGCGTGGTGTGCCGTCAAGATCGCTGGACATGTCGCCCTTGAGAGGGAAATCCATGGCACATTCTGGCGTGGTGTGCCGCTTCGAAGACTACCGGACATGTCGCCCGCTGGCAACCAACACCTTGCTTGACGGATCTGGGGTCGAGGAAAGTGGCGATGGGGTTCTAGGTGGGCGGTGAACAAGGAACGAAATTAGGGGATGGGTATGCGGGAGGTGGGGGCACGCCGTTTTTAAAGTGTCGTGGGGGCGGCAAATTGTTAGCGCCAAAATGGGCGGGCGGGTGGAAAACAAAAGAGGTGGGAACGAAATTTTTCGGTACACAAGTGGAGGGAACGAAAACTATTCATTGTAAATTTGATTGGAAAAAACAGAGGGAACGGAACGGGAGGTTTACAAGCGGGGATTATCTCTAATTACATATTGTAATTAAATAAATCCTAACACATGCAACGGTTTAGGTTTTGCCACTACTTAGACCTCCCGTGCGGAATTTGTAATATGGCTTACAAGCCGGGATTATCTCTAATTCATTGTACTATAAATTTATTTGGCCATGAACCATATTAAATTATTTGAATAAGTCATTTGTTTATATATGAAAAGGAAAACAAAATATGTTCATTCACGTACAACAGTTGGATTACTGAGCAAACAATACCATTAGTTTCCTTCATTCCACAACTCCAACTTGAAAGCTGAAGCACAATATCAGTTAAACAAGTAAACCTCATTGATTCGAAAAACAAACAGAAGAGCAGAATTATTTCACATATTATATATGTAGCCAGCAAAATTTTCTAACATCCACCAAAAGGTAGGTGATCTCATTAGACTTTACACCCAGAAACTCAGCAAATAGTTTTGCAACTAGGAACAGGGGTGGATCTGCTTGGTCACACCCTGATGCACATGCAACAGGGTAGAAAAAGCATTTTTAGTCTTACATATTAGACTTAAGCATAGTGTATCAGGAAAACTTAAATAGAGTGCATCAGGGTAAGTTTAATCCTAGATCCTCTTCCTAGTCTAGGAAGAGGCAGACATGGAAATCTGATAGGATCAGGACACGGTCTGGACGTTCGTACTAGCCCTCTGACATCCCCTCCTCCTTGACGGGCATGGTCTGCGTGCCCCTGTCACCGCCACTGCCATCATCGTCGCTGTCATTGTCGCTGCTGGTGTCGTACTCCCGGCGGGAGAGCCTACCGCCGTAGATTGTGACGACCAGCTCCCTATTGCTAGCATAGTAGGATGTTGCCTAGCGAAATAGTGTAGCAATTGACGAACTTGGGCCAGCCCCTGCGGAGGTACAAGTGGCCGTCTCGATGATCGAAATACATCTCCACATCGAAGGTCAGCCTGCTATTACGCTCCCGGACGCGCACAGTGTTGGGCTGGTCGCCGCTGATGTAATCTTTGAAAGCATGGCAGAGGGAGAGCTTGTCCCACTTGTCCTCGTGAAGGATGCGGATGAACATAAAGTCGGGGTTCGGATACAACGGCAGATGTGGTGGTGGAGACGGTGACGGCGACGACGACGGTGACGGCGATGGCGACAGAGAAGTGGCCCTGCCCTTGCCGCTGCCCCTGCCCGTACGACAGACAACGCGCATTGCCGGCGTCATCCTTCACGCCCTCGCCCCGTCGCCTTGGCACCCCTGAGCATGGACACCGGCGTAGGCGAGAAATCATTTATTCTTCTAAATATGAAGACGAAACCCTCTTGGTTACGCCACCCTTCTGAATGCGCTTTCTTCGAGTATATGAGAACAGCTTGTCCCTCTTCTAGATCTGTGCTCTGTACGAAAAACTTCCACCCATCTGGATCGAAGAATAGGCGATCATCCTTTTCTATCTTGAAGTCGATGGGGGTGATCTCCTCTTTAGGAAGACACACTCCAGTTGAGCCTCCCTCACAGATTTGTAGAGCATTAACAACCTTCTTAGGCAATTTCTGATCAATACAAAACAAGATATATAAGTTAGTAAGTCGATGTCATAAACCACATAGACAAATTGCATACATGCATGGCAACAAAAAAGAATTAAAATAAAGTTATATGAATGTACCATGTGGTACAGCTTAAGATTCGTTTTGGTCAAGCGGGTTACGAATGGCAACCCGACAATTTTGCCCATGTTCGATTGAAGTTCCAGCAGATGCTCTTGCTCACTCTCAGTAAGCCGGCATCTTTGGGCGATGAGTGGTCCGAGATCACGCTTCTGCGAAGATGCTCCTGCCATGTTAAAGAATGGGCTGCACATACAAATTTAGCACACATTAACAAATGGTAAAAGTGTAGGAAACACATTATAGGTATTACATCACAAAGAACGTATTTCATCACAACAATACAAATATTGTTTCTGCAAATACTTGCAAGTTATTTCAATGCTACAAGCACTAGTCATAGCATAGGAAAGCTCCAGACTCCTATTCTGTCAGATATAAGTTCTCTAAGAACTACCTTTGCTGTGTTGGATTTTAGAAACATCGTAAGTACTACATTAGTTCTTGCCATATATAGTAGCTAGATGGCCGATCTTTTTTGGGAGACTAGGAAGTTTAGGCCTATTTCTTATAGAAACAGATCATAGCTAGTAATTATGTTCTGTTTTAGTCACCAGAATATAATGCTTCAGCGATTTAGCACATCAGAGATGGCAAGTTAGTGTAGGTTCTTCCATTTCCAATGTTGTGGTTGCATGTGGTACAGCCGACCCCAAAACTGTCCCTCTATGCATCATATGGTTGTACTTTCTAGGCATGTGTTTCTGGTTCATTGTCATTCATGCTCTGGACCTTGCTTACTGCGAGTTGTTTCCTTGCAACAAGGAAAACAGCCAGGTGGTATTTTCTACACATGAACATCCATCCATAATTCCGGCATCGACAATTTCTTAAGACATGTCATGCCTAACTAATTTATCATCTATATATGTGTGTGTCCAAACAAGTTCCATTTTTCATATCAAGATGTAGCTAGCTAAACTTGTTATGTTTGATGGAGAGAATGAATGTGATCTGGTCATCTTGGTCATGGCAGAATGATGCATTATTGTGCACCAAGGAAATGGACCACCACCAAACTTCACTTTGAATCTCTGGCTTGTCAGTATTGTACATTAGATTTACTTTTTCATGCCTGATGTGCTAAGTTATAGATATAGTGTATTCCTACCTATTAGGAAAACATTTATTCACAGGTGTTATCTGTTGCTCACCCTTGGCTAAGATTTTCAAGAAGTGGCACATGTTCTAACATGTTCTAGTTTCTCTTATTTGCAGGCACACAACGATGCAACTTCCTATAAGTACAAGGTTATCAAGTATTGGGATATAATTAGCACACTTTACTCAAGCGATCGAGCTAATGAGCGGGAGCTAGGACTGCAGCTGAAAGTCGTGCGGAAATGGCGGACGAGAACATTAACAATGACAACATCATTGATCAAGCTGTGTTGATATAATGAGCAGACAAGTGTATTTGTGGATACATTGATCTTTATTCATGTTGTAGTTGATTTTTATTTTGAAAATATCATATTTTATTTACATTATGTAATTGAATTTTGAAGCCAAATGTGTTGTTGATTTCACAATTGGCTTAAAATGGCAGCCAAACTGAAGCTGTAAATCATTTCATTTCAGAATTCCAGGTGGCAGCCAAACATAAAAATTCATGAAGGAATTTAAATTCCATCCAAATGAAGTGACCTGGGGATTTCATTTCATTTCAACCAAATGAAATGAATGCATAGGAGCCAAACGAGCCCTAATATATTTTCCTACACATGCATTGTAGAGTTCAGACCTTATGCAATGTTTCCCTCCAGTAGTGTTTGATTCATGGGATTGTATTGTGCAGGAATTATTCCAGTAGGTACACTAGTGTATTTTCATGGGAAATCTAGCTTCAACACATAGCTCGTGGAAAACCCTACTGGACAAACAATGCATACATGATTTCAGTGGGAAGCACAAGTAAATCCAACATGATTGGGCTCACCTTCAGCGCGGAGCAAGGTTGCGGAGATGCGGTCAACGCCGACGGGCCGGCGTCGCGGTGGTGTGGCCGGAGTCGATGCGGACGTGCACGTCGTTACGGGCGGCGGATGCGTTGCGGAGATGCGCGGCGGCGTGGCTGTGGAGAAGCGCGGTGGCGGGGTTGCAGAAATACGGTCGTCGGTGGCTGGTCGTCGGTGGCTGGTCGTCGTTGAGGCGATGCGGACGGCCACGGCGGTGCGGAGATGCGGCGGCGATGCGGAGATGCGGATGGAGAGGAGCAGTTTGGGGAAAGTACGAGCAGGGGCTAGGATATCTGCAGGGATAGATTTTTTCCCCAATTAGGTAAACTATTATTTGTACTAACATTGGTGCATGTTGGACCCACTTATACTAACATTGGTGCATGTGGGACCCACTTATCAATGTTTAAAATAGCGGGCTATTTGATTTAGCGGCGCCGATTTTAAAAGCTATCAAAAGCTATAGCGGAGCTATAGCGCGCTATGCCCATTTAGCGGGTTTGCTAAATAATGATTTTTTTTAAAAAAAGAGCAGTACATATTGGTATATATATCAATAATTTACAAATATTTGACAGTTTTACAGATCAATGCTCTGATCAACTCACTTATAACAGGTTTGACAGTGCATAGTGCATATTACATAGTAAAATTTGAAACAGAGCCACTTATACTAGCATTGGTGCATGTGGGACCCAATGGCATCTGTGGTTCCTGTTTGGCTGAGTTTGGGCAAAATTTGACCCTGATGACACATGTGGGTCCAGTTACACTAGCATCGGTGCATGCGAGTACCGATGGCATCTGTGGTTATAGTCTGTGTGAGTTTGGGAAAAAGTTTGACTGCAATTGTATAGACTTTCATGTTGAGTGAGTTTGGGCAAAAGTTTGAGTGAGTACCGATGGCATCTGTGGTTACAATTCCAGACTTTCATCAAGGCAAGTTTATATCTGTTGACAATCATATTCCTTTGAACTAGTATAGCCAGTGCACAAACACAACTGAACACACATATAACATTACATAGATATGTTTGCTAGCTCACGGTACTTTAAGAAACAAGCATACTAAAGTAGTTCAACTTAGAAAGTAAACAACAACAAAGTACCACGATTTGTACTACATAAACAACATACAACATCACGAATATAACTGGCTATAGTCTAGTAACGTGCATTAATTCCAGCCGGTGGCGTTGGAGGCGGTGGGGTCGGTGGCTTTGTCGCCCTAGGCAGTGGTGGTGGTGTCACCCCAGCCAGCGGTGGTGGTGTTGCCCCAGCCAATGGTGTCGTTCTGCTTGCCGTCCTGGTCATGTTTGCCCGCTTCCCGTGAGCGTTTGGCAACATGCACCACCTCTCCATCCGCCTCTTCCGCTCCCCAGACCGCCTGCTTCTCTTCCTAGCTCTCCCTCGCCTGTTCCCTTTTAGCCTGCTGCGTTGCATCATCCTGCTCGTCATCTGCATCACTGTCGGCATTGCAGCCGCCGCCGCAGCTTTTGCCGCCTCGGCTTCTGCTGCCTCGGCCTTAGCTGCTACCGCCTTTTCTGCTGCATTAATTGCAGCCTTGTGAGTCCCCCGGTCTAGCCCGTCCCTTAAGGTAATGAGCCTACGATATAGCTCGTAGGCAACATACCCGTCTCTTGCTGCATACTCTAGGTTCATCACGGAAAGTGGCTTGTTCTCCCATACTTTGTGGCCATCGGCCGGGAGTGCCTTGCAATTCCCGAGATCTCTGTTAATGATGATCACTGCTAGAGATAACATCCCGTCCCTGTCATACGGCTGATTCCAATGGAACTGTTCTTTGGTCTTAAACATGTCTTGGATGTCGATGTGGTACTGTTCTGGAATGGTGATATCCTCATGTGCAAGCTTCTCTTTATCACTCCTGATGTCCACGCTAGCGAAAGTGATCCCCTTTTCCTGAAGGAACTCTGCCAGTTTCGGAAGAGGCTCCCTTCTCCTGCAGTATAAATGCAAATTAAGACATGAAAATAATTTGGATGATGTACAATTAATTGATGATAATGTTAAACAAGGTAATTGCATAACCGTACCATTAGGCCATGTACAACACCCACATATCATGCATAATACTTGAACTAACATGTCTAAGTATTTGAAATAAACGAGTGCAAGCAATGTATTTGCATGGGCTAATTATACATGATCTCAAATGGAAAATAAAAATATGCACATAACCAGTTTCGGACAAGGCTCCCTTCTCCTGCAGTATAGATGCAAACTATGACATGACAATAATTTGGATGGTGTACAATTATTTAATGACAACGTTGAACAAGGAAATTGTGAAACCGTGCTATTAGGCCACGTACAACACCCATAGATCATGCATAATACTTGATCTAACAAAATCCACAAGGACTTAAACCTATAGGAATTAAACAATGCACATAGGAAAAATTTCTAAGGATCAAAATCCTCCAAAATTCATATGAGATTCTTTTGAATCAAAGAAGCCTTGCATCAAAGGAGGCCTGATGTGAAAACGTTCGTACAGGGTATAATCCTATGAATAAAACATGTGCTGATGGAAAAAACATAGGGATTGAGTCCTGTACAAACCCATAGGAAATCCTTTGAATCAAAGGAGGCCTGAAATAGAAATGCCCATCCTTAGTACGTATATTACTTGCAGTAGTGGAACACGAGGACAATCTCCTTCAGGGCGATCTGGACGACGGCGAGCTTTTGTGACGGAGCTTCGTCCCGCCTATTCCTTGTGTACTCGAGGTCGAGTCCGAGGAAGTTGTAAGTCTCTTTCTCGAGCAATTGCTCGAACTTCTCCAGCATGTGATTCAAGTAGTTCACATCGTTGGTGTACACCACCTCCATAATCTTCGTGCCATAGGCACAGATGGGCTTGATGTCAACCGTGGTTTTCCCGTCATCGAGGATGTCTCCATAGGGATCCATGGATGCTGAGTTCCCCGTCATGTGGAGGAGGAAGACGCGAGAGGAAGAAGAACAGACGAGAAGCGGACGCGTTGTGGTTATTGTGGTGTTACGGCGGCGGCGGAGTCGAGGCGGAGGGCCCGTACATCGATGTAGTCGACCCGTTATGGTGCGATGCGGTTAGTGCGATGTAGTGCGGTCAGTTTTGTTACGGTGCAACGCGTTTAGGAGTGGTGCGATGCGGTTATTGCGGTGCAGTGGGTTAAGTTTTATTTTGTTACGGTGCGACGTGTTTAGGTGTGGTGCATGCGATGTGGTTATTGCGGTGTAGCAGTGGGATCATTTTTGTTACGATGCGACGCGTGTAGGTGTGGTGCGGTCCGGTCGTGGCTGCAAACTTTCAACAATTGAACGCACGGGGCTTTCACCAATCCTCTGGTCGTGGCTGCAACCTAATTTCAAAAATTGAACCCACGGCTTTCCTACAACTTTCAACTCAAGGTTGACCTAAGCTTGTACAGTGCATAACTAATTCAAAATATCTCATAAAAATTGAAAACCTACACACTGATAAATTTTACGTGAACTAGTTGACACGAAATTTTTTAAACTTGAAACATTTCATTCTCATCAAAATAACAATCCCGCATATGAGCTTCCACATAGAATGTACCATGACTCACGTGGGTCCACATACACAAGCATTGGTGCAAGTGGGCCCAATAGCATATGTGGGTCCAGTTTGACTAAGATTGGGCTTAAGTTGACCCTGATGACGCATGTGGGCCCATATAGCTAGCAGCGGTGCATGTGGGACCCTATGGCATCTGTGGGTCCAGTTTGACTAAAATTGGGCTTAATTTGACCCTGATGACAAATGTGGGCCCACATAGCTAGCACCAAGTGTTTCCACGAAGCCGTGGATTTTTGCCTGGTTTCCATGTTTTAGCCGTTTGATCCAACGTATCGCCCAGTTTTGGCATGTTTTGAGCGTAACCGACACACGCGAGACGCTAGTCGTGTTTTCCACGATGTCTTCCGGTTTCCACGTTTTGCCTGTTCGGTCCAACGTATCGCCCAGATATGGCCTGTTTTGAGCGTAACCGACACACGCGAGACGCTAGTCGTGTTTTCTACGATGTCGAGCACCAAGTGTTTCCGCTACTATATGCCAAGATACTTCCATGATGTTTAGGTACGTTCTTCCAGACTTGTTCAGTCTTTTGTTTCGCCAGGTTGTTATGGATTTTTTTCCTTCTGGCAATGTTGTCATCTTGCTGCCTTGTTCGAATAGGAATGACCGAGTGTTAGCTTTTTAGATGCATGATTTTCAAAATCATGAACTTGGCTTGGTCAAATCGCGTCGAACAAATATAATGCATTATGATGTGCAAGCTCTCTTTCAAAGTTCTACCAATATACAAACCGCATGCTATACCTCCATTTTAACAACATATAAAAATATGGTATCAAAATTTGAAAGTTAACTTGCTCAAAATTCAAATTTGATTTGGAGGTGATTTAGTATTTTCAAATTTCTACATGCACCAAGTTTTGAATCTGAAAAAACTCTACAAACGAATAATGTGGCCCCTACATTCCTTCAAACAATGGTGAAAACCTCATGAAATTCAGACAAACATAGCTCCTCAAATCCAAATCTTAAGTTTTCTAAAATTCATGTCAAAACAACCTATTTGATGTGTTTAACTGAATTTTCAAATTTGTACATGGACCATGTTTTGAATCTAAAAAAACTCTACAAATAAATAATATGGCCCCTACAGTCCTCCAAACATTAGTAAAACCCTCATGCAATTCAGACAAACACAGCTCGTCAAATCTAAATCTGAATTTTTATCAAAAAATTCTGAAAACTAGTCGGAATCTGCAAAATATTTAAAAATGATAAAAATAAGAGTAAAAAACCTAAGTACATAAAAATATTACATTTATTTTACATACAGCTATCGAATCTTTATTACAAGCTATATTACAACTTACAAGTAATATTGAAATAATAACAAAATGTTTAAAAAAAGAAACTCAGCCCAGCCAGGCCTTATGCCCGGACAAGCTACCTACGACCGAACTAGGCCTCTTTTAGCCCATTATGTCCCCAATGCCGCACGACGTCAGACGGGTCGGACGGCTGGGAGTTTAGTCCCACCTCGCCAACTAGAGAGGATTCCGACCAGCTAAAATAGCCGCACGTTCGGCTGCTATCAACATCCTCTCTGTTCTATCTTACTTGCTATCAGGAATTCTACTTTGGGCCGTTGGGCCTACTGGCAGGTCACGGGCCTGCATCCTGGCCATTCATTTGGTTTCTAGTCGTATGCAGGCCGTGATTCCCTTGAGAAATATCCTGCCAGTGGGTGGCCTTTTTTTTTTTTGCTTTTTTTGATCTTTTTTGTCCTATATTTTAACATAAATTCATACGTTTTTAATACAAATTTACATGGCATAGTGCATATACAACACTATTTCTGCACTTAAATGGCCCAAACCATTTCAAATTTTGAAACACTACTACAATTTGCTACACCTATCAAAACCTTTCAATTTAGAATTGACGCAATGAAATACATTTTTCTAACTGGCAGCACAACTATCATGGCACAACACAGATACATATATAAGAAACAAACAATTAAGAGCATGTAACCATAACCTTACTAGAAGCATAATAACATAGTAGTCTTACAAGAACTTCACCCTACCATCACAAGGTTACCACTTATAACCACAGTACCAAAAGAACATAGTTCTCAACCACTTCTACCTAGTTAACCAGTTCGACATATTAACAATATATACATAAACATCATCGCTATACTGATGATGTGACCATACATACTAGCAGTTAATATCAATATTCACTCCTCTTCAGTCTCGGAGTCGCTGAACACAAACTCATCTGGCTGGAGGACCCTGAGTAGAGCTTCGTGCCTGCCACGATCACGTAGGTCACCCTCAAAGTAGTTCTCACCCAGACGTCCACGAGTGGCTACCTCTCGGACATGCTGCACAAGCCCCACCCTCAATCCCCCATGTGGCTTGAAGTGGTGGAATGGGCACTATAGAACTCGGTGCTGAATGGCAGGTAAGCAGAAACCCCCCTGCGCCTGAGCTTCTTTTCTTCTTTCCTCATAAAGGACTTGTATGTCCATTGCTCCACTTCAACATCTGAACCAGAGAAGTACTACACAATAAATAAAACAAAAAAACAGTTAGTACTGCCTACTAAATATAAAAACCTACTACTTTTGTGCATGTCCAAATGCACTACAGCTGCTTGGAATAACATACCTCCTCATGAGGCCACGGGGAGATTACATCATAGGCATCACCTGGGGTTGGTGCCTGCCAGATAATTAAGATAAATGAACACTAGCATTTAAGGTAATTACTAAAAGCATTCAATATTAATAAATGAAAAACACTAGCAAAAATTAATAGCACAATAATTCGACTTCACAAACAACATTGATTCAAGAAACAAATCATTAAACTACATCAATGCTTTTTATACTACATTCCATTAAATTACAATGATTATTTGGAGGTTGGAATTGAAGGTAAAGAAACTAGACTATACATTCAAACAAAAAAAATATCAAGGATCAATCAGTTTAGTATCAGGTTGCATGAAGCTCCAGCAAGTCAAAATAGAGTAGTACAAAGTCTGTAAACTAATTAGTCTACACAAATCTGTTCATACAAGCATAAGCATCTAAAGAAATGTGTCTTAAAATCAATTGGTACAAGTAAAGAAAAACAAAAGTAAGTACATAGATCACTGCTTTACACACTATTATGAGGCACCACTACAATCAATTAATAACATACATGCCATATGGTTATAACCACATTGTTCAGATCTAGTGCTAGAAGTTAATAAAATTCTATAAGTAATTTTAACACATTTCCCGTAAAAGTATTAAAGCAAAAAAAAGGAAAATACAAAAGTATACCGAAGTTAGATAACCACATTATATCATAGCAGCTAATTCAGACTAGTTGAATAGTTGTAGCCAGCTAACCACATTATACCACATGTACCAAAAAATAAGCCATACTGTTAACTAGTTGAAACTAACTAACCACATTATATCACAGCAGCTCAAATGAGAATCATGTAAACCATGTTCCTTCAACATAATACGAATTAACTACAAATTAAACTCTGTCAATTTAACAACAAATAAACCATCTTCCTACTAATTGGAAAAACTTCACCAATGGACTATCAGCATTGGTCATCTATACAAAATTACACAACGAATCTACAGACCCAGCCTTCCATCCAATAAATCCCTAAGGCCCCGGTCGTTTTACTTTGGATTGTCCTGGTTTGACATGGATTGATGTGGTTTAAATCCTATCTAAGTCAAAATATACTCTAATCCAATCTAATCCAGTCCAATCTAACGTAGAGGTGGGTGAACCGAACATAGCCCAAAGGATATGAATCCCTAACACTGAAAGAGCTGAATCTACAAAACACAGCTTACTTCCAAATAATTTGAAGGGATTGAACGGAAATTAGAAGAAAAAAAATACTAACCTGCATCGCAGCAACCTGTGGAGACTGGACCGGCGCCAGATCCTTCGTGCCGCCGACCGGCACGTTCAGATCCAGCATTTCCACCTCGCCGAGGTCCGCATGCACCAACTCCTCCTCTCCGAGCGCCTCATCGACCAGAGCGACCAGCGCGGACCAACGACCTCCTCTACCGCCATGGCCCTCCACCACCTCGACCGCATCTGGAGGCTCACGGCTCCAAACCCCGCCCTTGCAGAACCCCTGCATCGCCGCCAGACCCCACTCCTGCCATAGTCGGCATCGAAATATCGCGGTATGGGAGAGCTCGAAGGCCTCAGGCGAAGGAGACGATGGGGAGAGGTAGGGTTTTCTCCCGCGCTCTTCTTTCTGTATCTGGTGAGGCAAAAGGGGGAAAATGGTGGGGATGAGGCTAGGCGAAGCGGCCGAGGGAGCTCTTATACATCGCGTCGGTTCGTTTCAGCTGACGTCACCCGCGCACGTGACACCCACCCGTACAAAACAGAATTATTTCAGCAGACTACTTCTATTTTCTGGATAACTGAATTTTCAAATTTCTACATGCACCAAGTTTTGAATCTGAAAAAACTCTACAAACGGAAAATGTGTCCCTTGAAGTCCTTCAAACAATGGTGAAAACCTCATGGAATTCAGACATACACAACTCCTGAAATCCAAATCTGATTTTTTAGGTCAAATTCGCGTCGAACGCAGAGGACGCATATATACGAACCAACCTGACCTAACAATATATCCATGATTAAACCACATCTTGTGGACCTAAAAATGATTTTTGCCAAAACAAATTAGGTTGCAATGATGTAGATGTAGATCAATATTTCAATGTTTTGACCATATTGACCAAAAATTGAATTGAGGTAAAATTTAAGCAAACAATCATTTGACAATGAACAAAGTGGTCACATTCCAACTAAATGACCCCAAATACCATACCATGTTGGTGAAATACAAATTTTATTCAAATTTTTGAACTATCTTTACAAAATGTAGTTGAATTTCAATTATTAAAATGGAAAATGGTATTTGAAATCATAATTGGACCAAAAACCCAAAAGATGAAATGTGTGCTATGACAAGATACACCTACATGCCAAATCTTAGACCATTCTAAGAAAGTATGCCATGGAGTTGGGCATCTCCTAGGTAATTTGGGTACACATGAGACTCACACTTGAAACCAAGTGTGAGAGAGCAACCTCAACTTTCATTCAACATACTCAAGGTCTATTATTTTTTGTGCAAACTAGGGTACAATGTAAGACACATGGCCAATGTTTTACTTTTTTTTGATTTTTTTAATTTGCTTAATTTGTATCAATTAGTATCCTGTTTGCTTAATTTTAATTTACTTTTTTACCATTTTCTTAATTTGCTGCTTATTAATGTGTTGATTTCATAGTGTGTATCAATTAGTATCCTGTTAAGTGTAATGATCAATGCGTTTGAAATTTAAATTCATCCGAGTCTTGTTTCATTCTAGTGATTATGATTGCTCATATGATATCTATCAGTTAATAGTTATCAGATTACATTCTGAATTTATATAATATAGAATTTGTAAAGATTTCCGTTGCAACGCGCCACTCTCCCAAATGTCATGCGTGGGTCCAATGTGAAAGCAATGGGAAAGTGGACTACATGCAGGACTACACGATTCCACACCCACGCGTGCACCAGAGGAAACCAAACCGCCAGCATCTATATAACACATCGGTCTCATCGTCTCTCCCACCATCGTCCACTTCTTCCCCAATCTGCCGAAAACCCCAATCCGCTTCCACCACCGCACCACCAATCTCATCCCTTAGTGAATCTTGAAGATGAAGCGCGCTCGCGAAGGCGAGCCGGAGTCGAAGGCGGTCGGCGGCTCTGGCGATGCACCCGCGGTCGTCGCCGTGGTGGCGGGCGAGGAGTCTTCTTTGGGAGCACCAGCCGCTATTGCGCCGCCATTACGGTCATGACTCGCCGTCGATGATGAGAAGAAGGAGGACGTCGTGGCTCCCGCGGCAGATCTACAGAACCCGCATGCAGGCCGCCAGGTCATCGTCGTGCCGGACGATGAGTACTACGACGGCGAAGACCCTGACTCCATCGAGTACCTCAATGAACAAGCCCACAAAGAAGATGTACCGTTCAAGGAGGACGCCTCTGACGACGGCACCAAGGTTCTGAGCTGTTATGTTCGATCTCCTCTGTTCATCTTACTGTTCACACATTGTTTGTTCGTAGAGTAGATTGATTTGTGCTGTCTAGGTGGTCTTCTAGATATTCTTGATTCTAGGGTTCGTACGGTTCCTTTGTAGTTGACTTTGATTTGATCTGCCATATAGTATTCTTACTCATATGATATATATGGGTTCATGGTTATCAGATTAATTTCTGAATGTTGTGCCTTAAATTCATCCGAGTCTGATCTGATTGTAGAGATTATGATAACAAAGATTTTTGTTTGGAAAGAAAAGATTGATCTGATGCATAGAATTTATAATTATCATTTTCTTAATTTGCTGCTTATTAATGTGTTGATTCCATAGTGTGTATCAATTAGTATCCTGTTAAGTGTAATGATCAATGCGTTTGAAACTTAAATTCATCCAAGTCTTGTTTCGTTCTAGTGATTATGATTGCTCATATGATATCTATCAGTTAATAGTTATCAGATTACATTCTGAATGTGTTAAGGTAGTTACGTTGCACATGATTGATCAACACAAGCGACTTAAATTTATTTGAGTCTAATTTGATTGTAGAGATTATGATAGCAAGAATTTTGTTTGGGAATAAAGGATTGATCTGATGCATGTAATTCATAATTACCATTATCTAAATTTGCTGCTTATTAATGTGATGATTTCATAGTGTGTTTGAATCAGTATGCTGTTTAGTGTAACGATCAATGCATTTAAAATTTAAATTCATCCAAGCCTTCTTTAATTCTACTTATTATGATTGCTCATATGATATCTATCGGTTCATAGTTATCAGATAACTTTCTGAATGTGTTAAGATAGTTAACTTGTAAATGATTCATCATTAAGTGCCTTAAATTCATCTGAGTCTAATTTGATTGTAGAGATTATGATAACAAGAATTTTATTTGGGAAGAAATGATTGATTTGATGAATGGAATTTAATGTGTAATGATCAATGCTTTGAAACTTAAATTCATCCGAGTCTTCTTTCATTCTAGTGATTATGATTGCAAGAATTTTATTTAGGCAAAATTGGTTATTTGCCCCTAAAGTTCACATGCCCTGAATTATGTCCCCAAAGAATATTGTTCTTTAATAAATTATCCATTATGGACTTTGAAGCAGATAGAAATGAACGCTCAGGCGTTCCAGCGCTCACTAGACATGATAAGACAAAACTGTCCTCGATTCATCAAATATTGGTCACACAACATTATCCTCGATTTATCAAATGTTAGTACTATCACCGCAACACAAAACTGTCCTCGATTCATCAAATATTAGTACTATCACCGCAACAATTTAGAATAATTTTGGTAGCATTGTTAATTTTTTACAGCTTATTTCGTTTGATCGTTGTTGTGCTCCTGTTTATCTCACTTCTTACGTATTTCAAAATTCACAGGAAGACTCTAAAGACGTGGGCCACGGCAAGGACGACAGGGACCGCAAGAGTCGCTTTGTTCTTAAGCGGCTGGTGAGTGGCCAAATACCTTTCCACAGCCGTGGGGAGCTATCTTGCCCATTCTGCGGCAGGGTCATCACCAAGAACTTAGAGAGCATGATCCAGCACGCGGATGGCGTTGGCGTAGGCAGCAGGCAGAAGCACAAGGGCCACACCAAGGCGAAGCATGCCGCCTTTGGCAGATTCCTCGACAAGTACGTCAAGGGTGGCCTCATCCCGGTTATCGGTCCTGCTGTTGGCCCTCATGTTCTGTTTCCACAAGTTTAGTTTATGTTTGTGTTGTCTCCCTGGAGATGAAGAGAAACTGTGTGTTGTTTGAAGACTAAGTTTTTATTATGTATGGTGGAAGCTGGGCAATCATACCCAGTTATTTAAGACTATGTTAATGTGTATGGAGTTTGTTGTTGCGTTACTGGTGCACTTGTTATCTGAATTCTCATGTTGATGCACACTGCATTTGTTTACTAAATTAGATGGTTTGATGCTTTATTTTGTAGCTAAGAAAGTTTGAAGTAAGTTTGGACTACAAAAAGTTTGTGAAACCAATCTCAAACCAGAAACTTATGTACTTTACATACTGATGATCCTTCAGAATGTCTAAAAACAACCACAAACATGAAAGGCAAACTCCTTATTTCCAATACTTTTCATAAAATTTGCAAAATATTCTAAGTAAAGGATTTAATTAATATAGCTAATTCTTTCCTTGTTAGTCTCAAGATTCCGTTTTAGAGGATCTTACAGGACCTAACTATGACGACTAAGTCAGAGCAATAAAAACCAAATCAATTTCCTTGCTCTGCGCACTAAATGTAATCAATATATTTTCTTGTTTCGCCTAACGGCTAAAGCTAATCACGTCGAGCCTACAAATTAAGCTTACAACTGGATCCAAGCCCGGCATGCAAGCATAGTCGGACCATATATATATACGCTCTCTCTCCAACAAACCCTAAAAGCATAGTTGGAGTCAGCGCCGCCATCTAAACCACCTTTGCCTAGGCCGCAGATCTGTCGAGAGAGAGGGATGGCGAAGGGCAAGATCGTTGCGGTAAAAATCTAACCTATCTAGTTTGCATGTACTGGATCTATTTGGACAAAAATGTACGGCCAATGATCTTTAAATTTTCTTTTTGATTCAGTAGTGTCCTTGGTGTTTTGACACCAAGTGCATCTTGACTTTGGGCGACAAGATCAAGTCCTTTTTCGTTCTCACCCTTGTAGAGAATTTTGAAGAAATGACGGTACTGGTTTTTTTGTATTATCATCAGTCTTTCCTGTTCCACTCTTTTGTCATGAATTATAGCATCTGTTAGTTTGTCATGTAGTAAACATGTTCCATTTTCTTGATTAATACCTATGCTAGAGCGAATTTCCTTAAGAAGTTTGCCATCGACTCTGTCGACCACGAGAATGATTTTGTGGTCAAGGTGGTTACAGAAGAAGGGTTCGAATTCAACGTTGATTGTATCAACAAGGATGGCAGAACATATCTTGAAGGCCAATATTGGAGAGAATTTGCTAGAGTCTACAATCTGGATGTTGGAACGGAGCTTGTCTTCTCTACCGACACACAAGGTCCATCTACCCATGTGACGTCGATCAACTTACCGATCACCCACCCATGTAAGTAACTGCTTATTTGAAGTACTCCCTCCGTTTACAAATATACGATGTTTACGAGTTTGTATAAAATGGATGTATATATGTAGATCCACTAAAATATTTAGGTTCACCCATTTTGCTGGTTTCTAGTCTACTTTGTAATGTGTAGAATGTCACTGATGGAATTGTCTCTAGTTTTTTCCTTATGAAAAAAGTAGTTGCTTTGTGTTTAGCACGATATTTTTTCCTTGATCCTAAACAATCTTAATGTTGACGTACCTACCATACATTAATCTTAATTTTGATTCAGTAATATTCATTTAATTAAGTATTTGAACTTGTACAGCATATTACAATCTGACCTAGGATAAGAAAGGCATACTTGACGCTATGCATGCCACTGATGGAACCATAATTAACTGGAGAATGATGGAGTCAGTGGTCAGCAATGTTGACATCATTGACACGCTGGTTGATGAACATGGAGCTGGGCCTTATCAAGTTGGAAAATGTGAGTCTCTGATCCACACATTAAGCTGGACAAATTGCAGGAAGAAAGAGCTGGTAAGTATGAGTGATCTACTTTGTTGTGCCTGTAATTTTCCGATTAACAAATGTTCACATTGTGCATGTGGACCAAGAACAGAAACTCCCGCGACACCTTGTCCCTGAAGACATGGCTGAACATGGTGATATCACAATTGTGTGTGATAAATACACAAAGGTCAAAGGGTCGTACTCAATTTCTCCTGAGGATGGCCGAGTATGCTGCGCTGGGTGGAGAGAAGTGATGTCACAGGAGGAGGATTTTCGGCGAATTGGAGACAAGATGTTTTTCATGTTGTACGTGGGACGTAAGGGGGCTTTCCTATTTTCCTTCTATGTTCCAAATGTGGAACTTTAGTAGCCTTGATCATTTTCACTATGATGGTCATGGGTCATTTGTCAACATAATAATATGAGATGTTAAGACAATATTTTACGGTCCTTTCATTATGTGGCATTAGTATATCTGAAGACATGGTTAAGTGTAATGGTACTATTAATTTTTTTATGAGCTGAAATATATTATGCCTGTCGTTGCTGCAAATTATAGTGAAATCGTGTTAACTGAGTTCATTTCATCGGCATCTATCAATATTTTATGAGCTACAAATTTTATGCGTGCACAATTTACTAGACGGACATGTCTGTCGCGTAGGTTGTGTCACGTAAAGAAGTATCTATCTCCAGTAAATCTATTTTGCTGCTCGAAGTAAGTATGACAAAAACAAGCAAAAACATCTAGGTACGACCATATATATCATTGTAATTAATAATTTTGTGTATAACATGGTTACTGAGAATTGAATGCAATAGTCTCCATAACTAGTATCAAACAGTACAACTGCGTGCTAGTATTTTAGTAACGCATTTTCACAAGGTACTAGTCAATATCACTATCAACATCTGAAATGCTCCTCCCAAATTCATCGACAACCGGTTCCAAGTCTTCTTGTTCTTCGTCCATATCATTGTTTACACCATTTTTCCCTGCTAGTTGTCTAACAGTCTGAGAGTCAATAAATATCACATCATCAGAGCGATCAGCCATGTCGTCTTCATGATCATCCACATATTCATCTTCCTCGTCCTCAATTTGGTGAACAATGGGATCTTCCGAGCCTAGGTCTTCCTGGTATGCACCTGCATTGCCTTCATCATCTTTTTCTGGAACATCGTATACATTCCTGTGCTTGAAAGTTTGCACCACCTTCCAAGGATCACCAAATTTTGTGTCTTCCAAGTAAAAACAAGTTTCTGCTTGGTGAGCTAATATGAAAGGGGCGTTCTTGTACCACAATACAGACGTATTGATGCTTTTAAAGTATCCATCATCCTTCATATCCATGGTTTTCCTACTTCTAAGGTCAAACCAATCACAGCGGAACAAGAACACAGATCTGTCGCCGTGCTTGTTTCTCGGGTACTGTAACTCAAGAACCTCCTTCATCACATCATAGTATTCTTGATCTTGTTCGTCAGAAATGGATCCCTTGTCATTATGCCCGAGTTTTGAGTCCTCATGTTCTTCTCACGCTCGACGAAACAGAACCTAGCGCCATTTACATTACACATAGGGTGTACAATTACACGAGCATCTGGACCAAGTGCTAGTGATTTTAAATCTTCTGGAGCATTGTCCAAATTACTGACATGTTTTTTAAACCATGCAGGGAATTTTTTCTCTAGTTCCGCCTCAATGTTGTTCACACCCCTGTTCTGTAGTTATTGTCGGAAATTCCTAAAAATAAAAAACAAATTAGTAATGGTACTGCTATAACACAAAATATTACTGAAAATTTTGAATGATTAATAAAAAGGTAAATAGACCTACCGAATATAATTTTGTGCCTCATCACAGTTCTGAAGTACATACCAAACCATACTGTCAAATTCTTTGGGAAAATACTTCAACTTGGATAGTCCTAAACCTCTGGCTCCATCTGAAAAAATATCAAACTCTAGAGGATTAACTCTTTGTTTCTTATCTTGGTTCCTCTCAGGCTTGTTATGTCTGGTTTCTATGACATCGCCCAAAAATTTAGAGTAATGATGCAAGCACTCATCCACGATATATCCCTCAGCAATTGAACCTTCAGGCCTTGATTTGCTACGCACAGTTGATTTCAGGTACCCGAGCCTTCTTTCAACTGGATACATCCAACCATATTGAACAGGCCCCCTCTGAAGTGCCTCATCAGGTAGATGAATAGCCAGGTGCACCATTACATCAAAGAATGATGGGGGAAATAGCAGCTCAAGCTTGCAAAGAATTATGACAATTTCAACCTTCATTCGATGCAGCACAGATGCTCTTAGAGTTTTGGCACACAACTCCCTGAAAAAGTTTCCCAGTTCAGAATGGTCTCATACATCGCCTTTGATGCAATCCTCTCGCACTAGGTGGCAACACACGCTGCATAAGTATGTGGCGTCATGCGCCTTCGACTGCACTTTACCCCCGGGATGTCCACACATCTTGCTAAGTTTCTAGCAAAACCATCTGTGAACCTAGTGTTGGCCAAATACTTGCACAATTTTTGTTTGCCTTCCTTTTGAAGCGTCCATGGTGCTTTCTCCTTTGAAAAACCCTTGGCCTCAGGTTTCATCCAGAACTTCTTCCTGACATTAAATTTCTCCAAATCCATTCTACCACCAACAGTGTCCTTGTTCTTTCCATCAAGCTCAAGAAGGGTACCAAGGATATTGTCCAATATGTTCTTCTCAATGTGCATCACATCTAGGTTGTGAACAAACTTCAATCTTGACCAGTATGGCAGATCATATAAGCTGATCTTGAGGTGCCATGTTGGCTCACCAGTCATGCCACGCTTTCTCTTCCTTGTTGATGGATTTTTCCCTGGCCTGTAATCCTGAACTCTCTGTACCCTCTCCTCTCTTTCTGCAAATGTGAAACTTGTTGGTGCATCCTTAGGTTCAGGTTTTCCATTGAAGGCTCGGCTACTCCTCCACTTGTGATCGTGAGGCATAAATCGATGATGACCAATATAACCAATTTTATTATGCAAAGACTCGTAGCAAGGATCCTTATCGCAGTGTGCACATGCGAAAAACCTTCTTGTGCTACGGCCAGACATCGTGGCATATCCAGGATAGTCATGAATCGACCAAAGAAACGCAGCATGCAACAGAAACTCTCTACCTGTGCACGCATCATATGTTCCCACGCCACTCCATAGATTCATCATATCTTTTATCAATGGCTGCATAAATACATGAAAATCATTTCCTGGTGAATTTTTTCCAGGGATTAGCAAATGACATCATGAAGTTGGATTGATCCACGCACATCCACGGTGGGAAGTTGTATGGAATGACAAAAACTGGCCACATACTGTATGAACTACTCATGTTTCTGTATGGGTTGAATCCATCTGTCGCAATACCAAGCCTTATGTTACGGGCATCTGAAGCAAACCATCCAAACTCCTTGTCAAAGTTCTTCCATGCTTCACCAACAGCTGGGTGCCTCAAAATACCCGGTTGTGCAACCCTCTTCTCCTTGTGCCACTTGGTGTTCATCGACGCTTCCTTGGAAACAAAAAATCTCTGTAACCTTGGGATTATAGGAAAGTATCGAAGCACCTTGTGGGGAATCTTTCTCTTTGCTTCCGGGCTTTCCACATTGAAAATCCACACTCGGGACAATGAGTTTTTTTGGCATGGTCTCCCCAAAACAGAGCACAGTCATACTTGCATACATGAATTGTGTCATAACCAAGTCCAACCTCAGAAAGAACACTCTTAGCTTCAGCATAGGACTTGGGAAAATTCACTTTTGGCAAAGCAGCACATAAGACAGCCATAAATTGATCAAAAGCTCTATTTGTGACCCGGTTGTATGATTTCACGTAAAGCATCTATATAATGAATGACAACCTTGTCTTAGTGGTGCATCCCTCGTGAAGCTCTTTCTTAGCTTCTTCGATGAGTTTCGCATAGAAATTAGTGTCACTTGGGCCTCTGTCACCAGAATCATGCAGCTCATCTAACATCTTGTCAACATGATCATTACGATTCTCATTTCCATCATCATAATCATCATCGTCATCGCTTTGATACAAACTATGATCATAGTTTTCATCAGGACCATCATCTTCTCCATGACAACTCCACTTTGTGTACGAAACGGCCATACCATTGACGTGTAAGTGATACTCAACAGTTTCCTGAGTCTGCTGCGTAATATTAAGGAATTGTTGGCATGGGCACAATATTGATGCACCTTCGTTATAGTTTGCGCGCGCAAACTCCATAAACTCGTGGACACCTTGTATGTAAAAAGGGGTGAACTTGCGCCCATGAGTAATCCACTGTCGATCTATCGCCTACAAACATATATATAATGTGTTCCACTCGAGTCATGATGCCATTCAATTTGTACTAATCGATGTGAAAATTGTTTACCAAAGTCCAAATAAATCACAATGTGTAACATAAGCACCAATCCAAATCAATTTCATAACAGATCTCAAAGGAACTCACATGTGCTTCCTATCACTGTGCGCAGGCCTGCCGCGAAGCCTCGCTAGCTGGGATCGTGATCGATCGCTGTGATCGCGTAGGTGCAAGTCGCCGTGACTTGTAGATGAAGGGCCAGCGAATGTCATGATCGCCTGGACAAGGGATACCCTTGACGGCGCTCGTTCGCAAGAACAAAGAAGAAAACTGTTTGGAAGATCGCACAAGTTCTAACTATAACGATCCGTGTTTGTACATGCCACGTACTGCACATAGAGTTTACAAAATGGTAGGCCAATCAAACAATTCAAAAACCGGACAGTAGCCCAGCGGTAACGAAACATTTTACTTTGTACTAGGTCCTCGGTTCAAAACCCATCTTTGCCCTTTTATCGTTTTTAACACAATTGCTAACTCATTGGTCCCACGAACAATCGGTGACGACTTAATCTACGACGCTCTAAAATCCTTCATGCGGATAATCGGCGACGGTTTGTCGTGACGCGAAACGCGACCGTCACGCATTATCAAGCATACGTGACGCCCAAAACTAATCCGTCACCTATGGTTACTTTCGGTGACGGTTCTGAATTTTGTCACCGGGCAATTCGCCACCGATTCTAGGATCTGTTGTAGTGATAGCATCATGGAAGCTCAATTCGATGGATGCGAAATATCGCACATAGGAAGAGCAAGTAATGAAGAAGCCGACAATTTGGCAAACATCGGGTCCGTGTGCTTACCAGTCGAACGTTAGCCACATCTGAGGTGAATAAGACGGGCGGCCCGTATGTTGGTGAGACTAAAACCACTGGATCGACCAAGAGCTTTAGGATATTAGCTCATCGAAAATGGGATCCAACGGTAAAAGATCGTGAAAGAGTAGTTTGTGATACTTTGAGGGTGGGGGTAGCAATTTTATTAGCATGTGAGGACGAGATTTAATTTGGTGGCATCTGTTGAGAATATTTATTATGTTTCAGTGATTTATGCTTCTACTTAGCATATGAGCATTTGTATGACTTGGTCGTTGTGGAAATTGGTACATGAGGTGTTAAATAAATTTGAGGACTATCTGTTTATAAGGTAGTTGTTGTGAACTTTTATTCAACATCATCTTGTATTTGTTCTGATATATCAGGGTCAAAGGAATAGTATCACCTCTTCAGACAATGATATATAGTAGCCGTTTTTTGCATGTTAGTTAGAATAATTATTTTAAATTTTGATTGTTTAATTCATGCATATGCAATTGGGTTTCTTGTGTCACATAGCTCTTGAACAATCAAGATTAATCGAGTCTGATTTGCACATATGTTTGACTAGTGAGCAGCTTTGGAATATATTTGTGTAAGTTGTTGACCAGGTGAATACTTCAACAAGGAAAGGATTATAGGTAGATAGATGGACGGATGCACCCAGGGAATCTGAAATCCTGCAGGAAAAGTATAGCAAGGAGATATTCTGCACGCACAAACATGAAAAAGAAGAGAAAAGATGCATCCATGTGCGTGTGGTACTGGCTATAGCTAGAGGGGCAGGCAGTTGATGTGAAGGGGGAACAAGCAAAGTTGGCGTTGCGTGTCGACCATTCGTGCGGCCACAGTCGCTAGCTAATTGCATCAAAGGAAAATAATGTGGATTATGCCCTCGTTTGGTCGTCATATCTAATCTGGATCTGTCACTGAAAAGAATACCAGGTAACTGTTCAAGTAAAATTCATTGTCCCCTTCATCTTTATGAAAATGAAATAAACGTGTGTGTCCTCCATCACACCGAATTAATTAGTATTTATTCCATCCATCAAGATGCCTGCTAATAGTTTTGATTTTAATCACAATCTGCCATGCTACTCCCTCCGTTCCAAAATATAAGATGTTTTAGCTTTGTGAAAGGAGTGTACCTAGACACCTTTTAGCAAGGTTTTGGATTTCGGTTTTGGTTTTTTACCGGGCCTGAGCGAAATGGTCGAAATTCGGCTATTTCGGTGAATTTTGGTCAAATCTCAGATAAAATGCAAGAATCAAAATTTAAACTTTGAAACGAAATTTGGCTGAAATTATACCAAAATTTAGAGTTTCAAATAAAATTCTACCAAATATAAAATATTTCAGATAATTCAACAAAAAATCCCCAAATTAAAAAGTTTTCATTCGGTAAATTTTCTTACCGGTCCTGGCCGAAATGGCTAAATTTCGGTGAAATTTGGGTAATTTCGGCCGAAATTCAAAACCTTGCCTTTTAGTGTGTAGGTTCATCTAGGTTTGGAGTGAACCTACACTAAAAAAGTCTAGATACACTCCTTTCACAAAGCTAAAACATCTTATATTTTAAAACGGAGGGAGTATATCTTAGCCAGGTGCCTGCTGCCTGCGGCTGGGGTCACCATCGGCCGTTGCAGAAATACACACCAGCATATGTTACCTGTTTAGTATGTTACCGTGTGGACAAGTTCATGATAGAGAGCATGCATGTCTGTCCGTAAATGTTGCGTAACAGAAGCATGCAAGGAAAGAAGACCATTTTCCAGGATACATCTAGATTGGAACCGGAAGAGGGTCGACATGCCTGGTTGCATTATTTGGGAGGTAGGGACATAGACACATAGGATTCCACATCTTGCTGCTGCTAGCAAAGACAACCAAAACAACAAAGATTACAAGAAGAGGAAAAAATGGAATCCCCAGTCTGGCCATATCTTTAGAAACTGAATCAATCTTATCACGCATTTGTCACCTTATCCATTCATACTATTAATTGCAATCCGTTAGTTGCACGTGGTGGAATCGGCGCACTGCCTAGCTAGCTTAATATAATTAAGGAGATTATATCTCGGCTAGATTAATATAATTACAGCATAGGAGTACTACTCAAAGTCTCAAAGCTAGCTAGCTAATACGTAGATTACAAACATAGTTGACCATGACAACAAAGCTATGTACGTGATCTAGCTAGTTTGAAGGTACTAAAGTTAATTGCACTTATATCAATACTACTCTCTGTTGCTGCTAGTAAGTACTACATATGACTAATTAATTGGTTGACGCCGTTGCTTCTGCATTTGATGCATGGATCACGGATGATTTAGGCTGGTCATAGTGGTAGTATCAGGCTAGTCCTAGTGAAAGTATCATAGCTAGTATTATGCATGTCATGCTGGTAAAAGTCTGATGTGTCATAACAATTAATGAAGAAATAGATGGTTATAAAACTAGAAAATCCTCATGCAAATAAATCTTATACACAATTTTATATTAAGATTCAATATATTACTAATATGATACTATGCACTATGGATATATCATACACTAGTATCATATGCATGATACCAAGAGTATGATACTACCACTATGATCAGTCTCATGTGCATGGTATCATATGATACTATCATATTAGTACTATATTTAATAATTTATTGAATCTCAATGAAAAATTGTGTACAAGATTTATTTGCATGAGAATTTTCTAGTTTTATGTGTTATGATACGATATCTACCTATAATACTCTAACCATCTTTTTTTTCATTAATTATTATACCACATCAGATTTTTACCAATATAATATGCATGATACTAACTATAATACTCCCATTAGGGTGCTGGGCTTGAGCGGCACCTCCGTAGAGTGGACCTGTCGGGAGCCTGCGCCGCCAACGCTAAACGAGCCTACATTTCATTCATGCAAATACAGTATAGTAAGCTAGCCAGGAGATTGGAGTACGTGCGTAATGAAGCAAGCATAGGAACGTTACGTACGTGGAGGTCCTGCTCTCGCTTGATGAGCATGGTGTTCTCCCTGCGCATCTTCGCCAGCTCCAGCTCCAGCTCGTTGGCGTAGGCCTGCTTCCGCGCCCGCGACCGAGCCGCCGACTCCCGGTTCTTGATCATCCTCCTCAGCCGCCGGTCACCGCTCCCCGCCGCCGACGCGTCCTGCACAGGAGCAGCTCTCCTCCTACTGTTACTGCTGGTGTTGCTGCTGGGGAAGGAGAAGCAGGGGAAGGGGTCGACTGGCAGGTGGATGAGGGAGTCGTCGCCGGAGCTCGTGGAGTTGGACGGCGGTACTGTTGTGCGTCCGGAAACTACACCGGAGGAGCCGAGATAGGCCAACTCGAGAGAGGAGTGGAGGGTGTTGAGCGCCGTATGCGGAGTCAGCGGCGTGCGGGGAGGCTGGAGGTAGTCCTGGTGGAGATAGGCGGCGCAGTCACGGTAGGAAGCCGCGGCAGGGGAGTAGTACTGGAGCACCGCCGGGGTGGAGGCCAGGAACATATCCTTCCACAGCTCCTCCATGGATCCGAGCTAGCTTCTCAAAGATTTCCTGCCTATGAGTAACAGTATAGTTGATAACCGACTCAACTCACACGATCCAACGAGGTGTGTAGTGTAGCTAGGCAAGGCTACCACAGCTCTGCTCCATCCTCCATGTGTGTCGCCATCTTTATAGAGTGTCCGTCCATGGTGGATATGCAACTCGGGCAAAGGCAAGAATAATTGAAACTAGAGGTGAAACACTTCTGCTCCGGTGCTCCGCCCCTGGCTCTGATTGTGAAAAAGAATCAACGTGGACGGTCGAGATTAGTTGATACCTTTTCATAATCGGTGGCAAAATCGTAATATGTTGTCTTTGGGAAGATACATAGAGCCCGTCTAGGCCCGTACAGGCCCGCGGCTATTTGTACCAGGGAGGATACGCGTATTTTGTACGGTGGCACTACTAGGAAAA
This sequence comes from Avena insularis, assembly GCA_023614405.1. NCBI lineage: Eukaryota > Viridiplantae > Streptophyta > Magnoliopsida > Poales > Poaceae > Avena > Avena insularis. The sequence goes on along the minus strand of CM042686.1, from coordinate 598,275,050 downwards.
CAGCTATAGGTAGACAAGCTATTTTGTGGCGCATATGCAAAACCATGCGCCACAGATAAATATCAATGGCGCATACGGAGAAAAACGCCACTGAAGTTTGGCAGTTCAGTGGCGCACGAAACCAATACGTGTCACAGAAGTCCACAATTCTGTGGCGCATATTTTCGTGTGCGCTACGAAAAGTGATGATTCTGTGGCGCATATAGATGTATGCGTCACAGAAAGTTGATGGGACCCAGCACCAAAAAAAGGAGGGAGACAATTCTGTGGCGCATATATCCATATACGCCACAGAGAGTGATGTTTCTATGACGCATATAGGTGTATGCGCCATAGAATATGGAAAAACAGATCCCCTCCCGTTGATCGCCTTTTCAGTTTTGTAAAAAATAAACGAAAATGATAAAAACTACGGTCGTTATGGATTTTACAGAATCCCCAAATTCGAAAAGAGTAAAAAGTTATGGCCGAAAGAAGGTTTTTTACTGCAAAAAAATAAAAAAGGGGGAGAGACTTCTATGGCGCATTTCTCCCATATGGGCCACAGAAGTCTTGGGCAGGATTCGAAATTTGAATCCTGCCGGCGCCCTTTTCCCTCTCTTTTTCCTTTTTCTCCCCTCCACACTTCTCCTCCCCTCCACACTTCTCCCCTTCTCCTCCCTCCTCCTTCTCCACTCTCCGATGACCCCCACCTCCACCCCGGTGACCTCCTCCACCACGGTGACCTCCTCCTCCTCCTCCACCACCTCCGACAATCTCTTCCTCCACCACCTTCGGCAACCTCCTCCTCCTCCTTCTCCTCCTCCTCCGGTGACCTCCTCCTCCTCCTCCTCCACCACCAACTCCGGCGACCTCCTCCTCCTCCACCACCAACTCCGGTGACCTCCTCCTCCTCCTCCGGTGACCTCCTCCTCCTGCGGTGACCTCCTCCTCCTCCACCACCAACTTCGGTGACCTCCTCCTCCAACTCCGGCGACACGTTCCTCCACCTCCGGTGGACTCCTCCTCCTACTCCGACCACCTCCGGCGGTGGCTTCCTCCTCCTTCACCTCTGGCCACCACCTCCGATGATCCACTCCTCCTAGCCCTCCTCTAGCCACCAGCCACCAGCCGTCACCACCACCACCACCATCTCTGGCCAGATCTAGATCTGGCACGTTTTTTTTTTAAATTTGAAAAAAACTTCTGTGGCGCATATTGGACATATGCGCCATAGAAATTTGAGATCTGGCCCGCCTTTTTTTTTGAATTTTGGAAAAAACTTCTATGGCGCATATTGTCCATATCCGCCACAGAAGTTTGAGATTATATGCGCCACAGAAGATAATTATCAGTGGCGATGTATCAGTGGCACATCAGATATGCTCCACTGATAGTGAAAAAGGTCCGCCACTGATAAGGGGTTTCCTAGTAGTGTGGGGGTCACGTGCGCGGGTGACGTCAGCTGAAAACCGACGCGACATATAAGAGCTCTCTCGGCCGCTTCACCTGGCCTGATCCCCACCATTTGGCCCCTTTTGCCTCACCAAATACGAAAAAGGAGTGAAGAGTGCGGGAGAAAACCCTAGCTCTCCCCATCGTCTCCTCCGCTTGAGGCCTGCGAGCTCTCCCATATCGCGAGATTTCGACACCGGCGATGGCGGGAGTGGGGTCTGGAGGCGATGCAAGCAGTTCTGCAAGGGCGGGCTTTGGAGCCATGACTCGCCCAGATGCGGTCGAGATGGTGGAGAGCCATGTCGGTGGCGAAGGTGGTCGGGCCGCGCTAGACTCTTTGGTCGATGCGGCGCTAGGAGAGGAGGAGATGGTGCATGCGGACCTCGGCGAGGCTGAAATGCTGGATCTGAACGTGCCGGTCGGCGGCGCGGAGGATCTGGCCCCGGTGCAGTCTGAGCAAGTCGCCGCGATGCAGGTTAGTATTATTTTCTTCTAATTTACGTTTTATCCCTTCACATTGTTTGGAAGTAAGATCTATTTTGGAGATTCAGCTCTATCAGTGTTAGGGATTCGTATCCTTTAGGCTATGTTCGGTTAATCCACCTCTAGGTTGCATTGGACTGGATTAGAGGATATTTTGACTTAGATGATATTTAGATCACATCAATCCATGTCAAACCAGGACAATCCAAAGTAAACCGAACGGGCCCTTAGGTATTTATTGGATGGAAGGCGGGTTGTGTAGATTCGTTGTCTAGTTTTGTATAGATGACCAATGCTGATACGACATTGGTGAAGTTCATCCAATTAGTAGGAAGCTGATGTATGTGCTGTTAAATATTTGTAGCTAATTCGTAGTATATTCAAGGAACATGGTTTAGATAATTCTTATTTGAGCTGCTGTGATATAATGTGGTTAGCTAGTTTCAACTAGTTTACAGGAGGGCCTGGTTTTTTTGGTACATGTGGTTAGCTAGCTTCAACTAGTCAACTAGTATGAATTAGCTGGTGTGATATAATGTGGTTATCTAGCTTCAGTACACTTGTGTAGTTTGCTAGCTTTGCTGGAATTGCTTTTAGAGGAATTGTGTTAAAATTACTTATATACTTTTCTTTACTTGTAGAAATAGATTTGAACAATCTGGTTATAACCATATGGACTCTATGTTGATGATTTACTGTAGTGGTGCCTCATAATAGTGTGCACAGTAGTGATCTGTACTTAAATTTTTTCTTTACTTGTAGCAATTGATTTGAACAATCTGGTTATGACCATTTGGCCTCTATGTTGATGATTTAGTGTTGTGGTGCCTCATAAGAGTGTGCAGAGCACTGATCTGTATCTCATTCTGTTATTGTAATCCCATTAGATGTTTATGTTTTACAACATAAAATTTATGCCAGGACCCTCCTTTGGCAATGATGCACACAGGCTGAGGCCATTTTATGGATGAAAATATATACTATGTTAGACACAATGTTTCTGTGATGAAGTTGCAAAGCACTTTTTGCAAAGCTAAGAAAATATTTTCCTTAAGACACATTTCTTTAGATGCTTATGCTTATATGAACAGATTTGTTTAGTCTAATTAGTTTCTAGGCTTTGTACTACTCTACTTTGGCTTGTTGAAGCTTATTCATGTGGTGGATCACTTGTTACTGGCACCTTATTGTATTGTAGACCTGCACCTCTTATTGATGCAACCTGATACTCCACTGGTTGAATCTTGATCTTATTTTGGTTTGAATGTATAGTCTAGTTTCTTTACCTTCAATTCCACCATCATCATAATCCTTGTAATTTAATGGAATGTAGCATAAAAAGCATTGATGTAGTTTAATGATTTGTTAGTTTAATCATTGTTATTTTTATAATCAGATTTGTGAACCTTAATTGTTATGCTATTAATTTTTGCTAGTGTTTTTCATTTATTTATATTGAATGCTTTTAGTAACTACCTTAATTGGTAGTGTTTATTTATCTTAATTGTCTGGCAGGCACCAACCCCAGGTGATTGATACGTTGCTAACGTATCCATAATTTTTGATGTTCCATGCTTAGGTTTTATCTACTTTCTTATGTTTTGTCCACACTTTCGAGTACTTTTTATAAAGTTTCTTGGACTAATCTATTAACAAGATGCTACAGTGCCAGCTGCCTGTTTTCTGCTGTTTTTGGTTCCAGGAAAGTCAGAAAATGAATATTCTCGGAATTGGACGTGACAAAGGCCAAAGTCAATATTTCACCGAGAGGGACAGGAAGCCAGAATACGAGACGGAGGAGGTCCAGGGCTTGGCCACACCATATGGTGGTGCGGGTGACCCCTGGCCATGCCACCAGGTGGTGTGGGCCCCCTGGCACTCCACTGACCTTGCCCCTTCGCCTATAAGAAGCCCCTGGGATGAAAACCCTAAATCGAAGAGCCTCCAGCCACGAAAAGTTCTGGAGCGCCGCCGCCACCGAAGGGGAGATTCGGGGGACAGAAGTGTTCAAGACCACGGACGGAAAGTGCCACCGGAGCCATCTCCATCGATCTCCACCACCATCTCCATCGCCGTTGCTGATTCCCATGATGACGAGGGAGTAGTTCTTCCTCGAGGCTAAGGGTTTTACCGGTAGCTATGTGTTCATCTCTCTCTCTATGCATGATCATATTGTGATCATGAGCTTTGTAATCAAGTAGATCTACCTTGCTACTCAAGTGCTTTAATAGATCTCTGCTCTCCCCACGTGTGTGAAAGTGATAGCATGCACGCCATGGTGACACTTAGGCTAGAGATTACAAATACTTGTTATGAGTTATATTTGGAGTTGGATGTTTCTATGAAATTGTGGTGTTTGTTGGAACCATCTAGCGCTCAAGGTGACAGTGTGGGTGTTGGAAATATGCCCTAGAGACAAATAGTAGTAAGGACTATTATCATATTTCATATAGTTTATGATTAAGTTTTATATCATGCTATAACTGTATTGAGTGGAAACATCAATACTCGTGTGATATACAAACAACCAGGGGTTCCCAGTGAAACTCTAGTCACTCGTTCATTGGTCAACAGATGATCATGTTTCCTGATCATGTGGCATTTATGCGAGTTGGAAATGAGGTCATCTCATTTAGAGAATGAGATGATGAACCAATACCCAACCTAAACATCGTGACCTGATCATGTCACGAAGTTCAAGTTACGATGATTAGAAATGGATCCTCGTAGACTATTCCATAGACCGTGAGGCTATATTAATCACTGTCTCCCGAGAGTGCTTAGATAGCATCAAACGCCATATGGTAAAACGGTGGTTATAAAGGTGTGCTCAGGTATTCGAAGGAAACCGTAGAGGCAATATATGTCAAGAGCGGGATTTGTCCGTCCATGTGACGGGAAGATACTCAAGGGCCCACTCGGAGAAGTTATATCCAATAGCTGTGCAGCGTGTGATTAGATCACGAGGATATCACTTGTCGGAACGAGTCAAGTAGCGTTGTTCAGTAACGAGATTGAACACGACATGGTGATGTCATTGATCAGATCTCGGGCAATGCAAGTATCGAGTGACAAAGGGAATAAGACACGACTGTCCCGGTTCAAACGACGAAAGATCTTCGTGGAACGCACAGGGGTCACATGGCCATCCAGGTCCCTCTGTTGATCATTGGTGCAGGAGTGTCCCGACCATGTCTGGAGTGTTCCCGAACCGTTGGGTATCACGCTTAAGGGCTTGATGATGCGTAGAGAGTGTTTATAGGATCGGTAGAATCACCGAAGAAAAGAAGGGAGAAAACCGGAAGGGTTTCGGTAAGTCCGGAGGATGTCCGGAGTGGAGGTGGAAGGTGTTCCATAGCCACGGAGATTGAATAATGTGTTAATGAATGTTAAATATTTATTTAATCATTTATTCATAATTATTTAATAAAGAGAAAAATCAATTAAATGGTCAAAGGCTTAATGGGCCAATTCCTGGAGGGGAGAGGGCCCATTAGGGAAAGGCAAGAGGGGAGAAGGGGCCATGGGGTGGTCGGCGGCCCTATTGGGCCAGCCCCCCATGTGGGGCCCATGAGGGGGTGGCCGGTGGCGCCTCCCCCTCTCCCTCCTCTCCTTTAGTCCCACCCCGGGACTTTGAGGGAGGTTGTACCCCCTCCTCCCCCTATATATAGTGGGGTATTTGGCCAAGATAAACACACCAATAATCAATAATGGTCTCCCCACTTTTGGGAGGACCTCCAATTTATATTTTCTCTCTCCCCCTCTCTCTCTCATGACCGTGGTCCCAAGTCTGGACTGTGCGAGCGAGAGACATCTTCACCGCAGAGCGCCATCGCGCTGCGGGATTCGGATCCGGGAGCTCTACTTCCGCAACTGCTGCTGGATCGGGGAAGCGGGAGTCATCGTCAGGCACCGGACGTGTGTAACTCTCCGCGAGGTGTTGCACTTGAGGCACTCAAGTTGTTGGAGCCGGAAGGAGCGCAAGGACTTCATCACGACCTTGAGGTCGGCTTTGGCTCGTCTATATCAACCATGCTCTCCTAAGCGTTGACAACGCTTTTCGGTCTTCAGGGGTAAGTTCGTGAAAAGCCCCTCCCATTACTGTATTACTAATAGATAGGTCCTATCAGCTTCAGGGGTTCAGGGGCGTAGAGTAAAATTTATTGTTTTTATGCGCGGAACCCCTACAGTGGTATCAGAGCTAGACCTATGTGTAGTAATGCTAGTACGGGTAGAACACACGAGATGTAGCGTGTGGGCGTTGATCTTTTAGTTGTTACCCTCCCACGTGTACTTGTGCATACCACAGTAATGCTTGATGAAGCGGCCCCCAACCGACTTTACGCGTTCATTCGCGAGACTGGTCCACGCTTGACATACGTCTTGTACCGTATAAAGTGGCTTAGGGGGGTGTCTGTCTCTCTCGCATTAGTTGGTATGCCATTTGCAACGGAGGGCCCCGAAAGGGGTGTAGTATAGAGAACTACTTGATCAGCGTTGTGCTGAAAGTTCGTGGGTAAGAGCGGTTCTTGTGCGAAAGCCCATTCAGCCACGTAAAACATGCAAAGATAAAGTAGAGGCGTCTAACTTTGTTTTGCAGGGGGGCGTTGCTTTGTGATATGGTTGTGGCGAAGGTAAAGTAATTACCTTTTGTTACATAGTAGTAGATAGTCACGAAGGTGACGAACTACCACGCCGGAATGACACCGGTACCCTGGTGTCAACGGCGCCGGAACCCTGGCGCCAGAACCCGGTGACGGCGGATGGAGATCACGACGTGAAGGACCATATCACATAGCATTTACATTCAATGTTATTGTTTGTATGTCTTATTGTGTGCTAGTATTAGATACTCGACGGTAGCCTAATAAAATGATCCCTGTTAAAATTACCAACGATTGTGTTCCCCCTTAGTGTGCACCACCAAGAAAGTTCTTCGGTATGAGGCGATCCATGGTACAGGCATGGGTGTCAGGCATATCTACGTTCGCATATAGTGGGTGCAAGCCATGTTGCACAGCGAAAACACTAAGGTTGAGTTGGCGAGCCTAGCATGCTAGAGAAGCGTGGCCTCGGAACACGGATGGTCGAAAGATCGAGCACGAGTCGCATGAATGATGTGACCGACATTTAGCGTCCACCCTTGAACCCACATTGATGGCCGTGATGATCGGGGGAGATGTGGCTGATAGGGGTCGTGTTTATCACTAGGAACCCTTTTGGGGATAGGTGTTTCTGAGTGGAGTTATTACTAACTCATTTAATTATAAACTTAGTCTAAATTCCTTTTGCAATTATAAATGTAGATGGCTCACCGTGAAGCTTACTTTGCCATTGAGGATTGGGTAAAGGGTGAGAAACTTAGACTTGATGGATCCAACTTCCCTAGTTGGCTTGTGCGCCTAGATGATCTCCTTACTAGGAATCAGGTGGTAGACTACATAAGTCGCACGATGGATTTGACTAAGCCATACTACTATGAGACCCCACAAGAGCTGGCAGACCGCTACTATCGCCAAGAAATGTCCACCTACATTCAGATAATAATGCGTTACGGGATGGTGGATGAAATACATCCGCTCATAGGTGATCTTAACCCATGTTAGATGGTGGATCAGCTGAGAGCAGAGTCCATTGGCCATGTGCGCATGTGGAAGCACGAGTTGCTTGGAGAGTTCCTTTCCATACAGATGGAGGAGCATACATGTCTGAAGAGTCACTTCGAGCGCATGCTTGATGCACACACGAGACTAGTTCACTTTGTGGATTACTGGATGGCTGATCCATTTGCGATAGACGTACTGCTTCGGTCGTTGCCTCCCAGCTACAAAGGATATGTCCGGAGTAGCATCATGAGTGGTGATACGAAAGCATTGGATTTCCATGAGTTCATATAATGTTTTTGGAACGTAAAGGTTGAACCAATCGCCGGAGAGGTCATCGATGACCAAGGTATATATTTGATATATAGTTTTATAAATGTTATAATCTTGCAAACACATTGCAGTGTTAAGTATATCTGATACTTGTTCTGTTTTGATGAAAACAGGTCCTTCTGCATGAGAGATGCTTCCTGGAGAGGAGGTGACGTTGCGTGTTGATGGCGAGCATGATGATGATGGCCAACGACACTCTCCCTCGACATTTATCACTTAGTTTGTGTTTTAGGATGATTAATGTAATCGAGAGATTTGAACTTCTTTAGTGTGTCTCACACTTCGTGAGACGGTTATTCATATGAGTTTGTAACAAACAGTTGTTCCACTTTTATGAATGATTTCTATTCGTGTTCATATCTTGTTTGATTATATGTGAATTATCCTTGTTGTTTGAAACTAATTGATAATGTATGAATATTTGTAAAACATTAAAATGCCTTGTTTAAAATACCCAACTTAATGATATTTCATTTATGAATGAAACCATTGTTTAAATTCAAAGTTATGTGATAATATGTGAAAGTCATTCGATTTCTTGTCACATATAAATCATGCCTAAGTTCGGCAAATTAACTTGAACACCGTGTATTACTTGAATAAAAAGTGTTTGATGAATTGTTAAAAAGAATACATATTCGATGTGTTGTGTTTTAACGAAAAATGGTAATTATCATTAATTGATTGTTTAAATGTGTAAAGTAGTTTACCAAAGGAAACATGAATATGAAACTATTTGATTTGATCAAAGTGTTTCATCAACAAAAAGGGTATAAATATAAAAGGGAATCTAATTACTATGATTTGATCATTAGTAATGAAATTCAACTTTATAAGAATGGCATAAAAGAAATTATGGAATGCAAAGTGTTTTGAAACGTCAAAATACAAAGCATCACAATGTGATATTAGATATCAAAGGGGTTGAATAAAAGGCACCAAATAAATCGTTGTAGTGTAGATGTAGAGACCATTAGTTAGAAATAGTTAGCACTCAATTAGAATGCAGTGAACCATTTGAATTCGTGAAAGTTTTGGGGTTATTCGATATAACCAAAACAATAGCGAATAAGTCCTTGTAGAGTATTCATTGGAAACTTTGAATACGAAACCCATAGCTCAAACCAAAAGGAAAGCAAGATTCGTATTGCTTGGATTTTGGTGCATTCTCGAGAAAGCTCACTTTTTGGTGATGTTTCTCAATTATGGAGCAAATGGAAAAAAGTGTAAAACACGATGAGGATTCGAAAACCTGCATCAGAGTGTTGAGAAGCACAAAGAACAACATTCCTGAACGATTCTCTTCACAGAAAGAAAGAATCAATGATTTTGATCATTGTGTTTTTCCCCTCCACTATTGTTTTTCACTATATAAAGTAGGATTCAAAATGTAATCCATATCTTGTATGGAAATATTTGTGAATCACTTGTCATGATTTTTGGAATATGACATACCTACGAACTACAAAGGAAATAATGGTAAACTCAATTATGAGAAATCCTAAAAGCAAAATTCCCTTGAGATTAGAAAGCAATTCGTTGCTGAGTCTCACAAGTAAAGGGGTTACTTGGAATTTTCCCAAATGACTGCAAAGCCATAGTGGAAAAAGGGGTGAATGACAAAAGCACAATTTGTCAAGTATTGGATGAATTCAAATGAATTTGATTCATGTGTGCTAAATGTCTAGTGGATTTAAAACTAGTAGTAGTACTGGTATCTCATAGTAAATCTCCAAGTTTGATATATGATCAAAAGATTTTGAAGTTATTCAAAACCGTAAGGAGATATGCAATTTGCATAAAATTGAGTGGGAGCTATGTAAGTCTTCCTAAAACAATATGTGATTGACATATTTTAAGTGGGAGCAACATAAGTCTCAAATTCAAATATGTAGGAACATATTTTGAGTGGGAGCAACATAAGTCTCAAATTCAAATACGTAGGAACATATTTTGAGTGGGAGCTTATAGGAGTAATTCTTAAGTATGTTAAGAATGAAAACGCAAATACTTATAAATAATGATTTATAAGATGTAAATGTTGATAATAGGTGTATTATGATATTATGTAGTATTCCTTAAGGGATTCTGAAAAGGGTTTCAGAATAGAAGTTAATTAAGGAACTGGTCCTTAATAACTCACATTAGGAATAGCATTAAGTTTTACATCAATGGTTGAAAGAAAGAAAAGGATGATCGTCATCTACTATGTTGAGACATAGGTTCTGTCTTAGTAAACCATGATGATAACTTAGGATAATATGTGATCCAATAAGGAATGTTTGAAAGTGATTAAGTTCGAATCACAGAATGTTGAGCTAAGTTTGTACGCGGTGTCTAATAGAGAACATTGAACATATTTTCCAAATCCATAAAGGATAACATATCTTAAAGCATAAAGAGTTATGTTATAAGAAAATATATTGGAAACTCCTGTAGATACCAATTAAAGTCAAGTAGGAAGCGAGGTGAACAAAACATCGAAAGTTGCACAGAATGCACTAGTGTTTCGATGAATACATTTATAATAATAGATAAGGGTACCATCTAAAGTGTTGTATAATGTTATGGTGGGGCTAGTTCGCTTTTAACGTAGAATGATGTGTCCCAGGGCACAGTGCCCATGAGAAAGCCCTCGAGGTTGATCTAACGTCACTGTAGGCTCCTGGAATTAGGCCTCGTTCTACTGCCTTAGCGACGATGCATACACACAAATGATGTCATGTGATGACAAAGTATTAATGTCAATCAAGGTGACATTAGTAAGTTGCAAAGGATCTGGGACTATAAGTATAGACCCAAGACTCAACCTCTTCCATGAGCAAGCATGTTCAGGGTACCGGATATATGGTGCCAATGATTTAGAACAAATGCAGCTAGTGTATTTGTACTCTAGTGCAAGCGGGAGACTGTTGGAAATATGCCCTAGAGACAAATAGTAGTAAGGACTATTATCATATTTCATGTAGTTTATGATTAAGTTTTATATCATGCTATAACTGTATTGAGTGGAAACATCAATACACGTGTGATATACAAACAACCAGGGGTTCCTAGTGAAACTCTAGTCACTGGTTCATTGGTCAACAGATGATCATGTTTCCTGATCATGTGGCATTTATGCCAGTTGGAAATGAGGTCATCTCATTCAGAGAATGACATGATGAACCAATACCCAACCTAAACATCGTGACCCGATAATGTCACGAAGTTCAAGTTATGATGATTAGAAATGGATCCTCGTAGACTATTCCTTAGACCGTGAGGCTATATCAATCACTGTCTCCCGAGAGTGCTTAGATAGCATCAAACGCCATCTGGTAAAACGGTGGTTATAAAGGTGTGTTCAGGTATTCGAAAGAAACCGTAGAGGCAATATATGTCAATAGCGGGATTTGTCCATCCATGTGATGGGAAGATACTCAAGGGCCCACTCGGAGAAGTTATATCCAATAGCTACGCAACGTGTGGTTAGATCACGAGGATATCACTTGTCGGAACGAGTCAAGTAGCGTTGTTTAGTAACGAGATTGAACACGACATGGTGATGTCATTGATAAGATCTCGGGCAATGCAAGTATCGAGTGACAAAGGGAATAATACACGACTGTCCCGGTTCAAACGACAAAAGATCTTCGTGGAACGCACAGGGGTCACATGGCCATCAAGGTCCTTCTGTTGATCATTGGTGCGGGAGTGTCCCGACCATGTCTGGAGTGTTCCTGAACCGTGGGGTATCATGCTTAAGGGCTTGATGATGCTTAGAGAGTGTTTATAGGATCGGTAGAATCGCCGAAGAAAAGAAGGAACACCGGAATTGTTTCGGTAAGTCTGGAGGATGTCCGGAGTAGAGGTGGAAGGTGTTCCATAGCCACGGAGATTGAATAATGTGTGAATGAATGTTAAATATCGATTTAATCATTTATTCATAATTATTTAATAAAGAGAAAAATCAATTAAATGGTCAAAGGCTTAATGGGCCAATTCCCGGAGGGGAGAGGGCCCATTAGGGAAAGGCAAGAGGGGAGAAGGGGCCATGGGGTGGCTGGTGGCCCTATTGGGCCAGCCCCCCACGTGGGGCCCATGAGGTGGTGGACGGCGGCGCCTCCCCCTCCCTCTCCTCTCCTTTAGTCCCACCCCGGGACTTTGAGGGAGGGTGTACCCCCTCCTCCCCCTATATATAGTGGGGTATTTGGCCAAGATAAACACACCAATAATCAATAAAGGTCTCCCCACTTTTGGGAGGACCTCCAATTAATATTTTCTCTCTCCCCTCTCTCTCTCGTGACTGTGGTCCCAAGTCTGGACTGCGCGAGCGAGAGACATCTTCACCGCGAAGCGCCGTCGCGCTACAGGATTCGGATATAGGAGCCTACTTCCGCAACTGCTGCTAGATCGAGGAAGCGGGAGTCATCGTCGGGCACCGGACGTGTGTAACTCCTCGCGAGGTGTCGCACTTGAGGCACTCAAGTCGTTGGAGCCGGAAGGAGCGCAAGGACTTCATCACGACCTTGAGGTTAGCTTCGGCTCGTCTACATCAACCACGCTCTCCTGAGCATTGACGACGCTTTTCGGTCTTCAATGGTAAGTTCGTGAGAAGCCCCCCGTTACTGTATTACTAATAGATAGGTCCTGGCAGATTTAGGGGTTCAGGGGCGTAGAGTAAAATTTATTGTTTTTAGGCGCGGAACCCCTACAGTGGGGTTATCTAGATGGGGAAAGCGAACTTTGAGGAGTGTTGTTAAAGCCCTACCATGGATTAGAGTGTCCAACCGAAGAGTAGTTTAGAGTAGTATCATGAAGAGAAGATATTTATATGAGAGTGTTCACTAGTGAAAGTATGATCCCTAGGCCTTGTTTCTAAACATTGAAACACTATTTGCAACTAGATCTATTACATGTTTGCTTGCTGCCATCCTTATTTCAGTTTGCCTTTGGTCTCTTCCACGCTATCAAGCTATTTTCTGGCACCATTGTCTTATATCTATACCACTTATATTTTACTATCTCTTCGCCGAACTAGTGCACCTATACACCTGACAAGTGTATTGGGTGTGTTGGGGACACAAGAGACTTCTTGTATCTTGATTGCAGGGTTGCTTGAGAGGGATAACTTTGACCACTTCCTCCCTGAGTTCGATAAACCTTGGGTGATCCACTTACGAGAAACTTGTTGATGTTCTAAAAACCTCTGCACTTGGAGGCCCAACAACTGTCTACAAGAATAGAAGTGCGTAGACATCAAGCTATTTTCTGGCGCCGCTGCCGAGGAGGTAAGGTAAAAGGTACTCACATCCTCCGGTGTGAGTGCTCAAAGTTATTTCCTTTAGATTCTGCAATTTTTTCTTTTTGTTTCTTGTTTTTATTTTCACTAGTTAGGCTTAATGGAAAACAACAACAAAATTAGAGAGCTTTTTAATATTTTTCCAAAGGTAGAACATGAATTGTCTGAAAAGAAAATTAAAAACCCATTGAACTTTCTTTGCATGCTAATTTCAATGTTATTAGTATGAATATTTTGAACACCATTGTTACTAATGCTATGGAAATGTCTAAGCTTGGGGAAGTTAGTTTTTATGAAAATGATCTTTTTAGTTCCCCAGCTTTAAAGAAGAAAATTTGCTCTGCTGATACTTTATCTCCCATATGTGGTAATTCTAATGATACTTGTGATATTTTAAATCCACATACTGAAAGCATCCCTTTTAAAATACCTATAAAAATTGTTGAACGTGATATGAATAACTGTTATTTTGGAGATGGAACTGTCCATCATGATGATCATTTACTCTTTATACACGAAATATGCGAGTTGTTCAAGTGTGCAGGTATTTCAATGAACCAAGTTAAGAGGAAGCTATTCCCTTTTTCACTTGAGGGCAAAGCAAGGGAGTGGTATGAGCTACTAGATGATCCTCATCATTTGGAGTGGAAGGAACTTGAATCTCTCTTTTACTCTAAATTTTATCCTCCTTAGGAAATTCATAAAGATAGGAATTACATTTATAATTTTCATCCACATGATGGAGAAAGTATTGCCCAATCATGGGGGATATTGAAGTTACTAATGCTCGAATGTCCCATTCATGAGCTCCCCAGTAATATTGTTATTAATAATTTCTATGCAATGCTTTCAGGACATTAAAAGGACTATCTAAATACTTGTTTAGAGGGATCCTTCACGAGTAAGGAGGTCAAAGCTAAGTGGGATCTTCTTGAAACAATTCAAAGCAATACCGAATATTGGGATAACAACAAAGGTAAAGAACTAGGTATAAACTATGAGTATGATTGCATTAAGTCTTTCTCTGAAACCGCTAGTTTTCAAGAGCTTAGTGCTAAATATGGCCTTGATCCTCAAATTCTTATTGATTGTTTTAGAGCCTTTGCTTCTCATATTAATGCTCCTAAATAAAAATGGGACATGTATCATGAGCCTTTTAAAGACACTTGCATGGAAAATGAAATTGTTATTAATGATAGCAATAAACATGCTCAAACCTCTGAAAGTACTATTTCTTATAAGCATGTTAATTTTTGTGGAATACATAGACCTTATGAGAAGGATAAAATTGAAGAACAATATTGTATCACCCACAGGAATGAAAAAACTAGAATGTGGTATAGAGCTCTAAATGATTTTGGTAAAAAAGTTTGTGTCCTCTATCCTTTTATTTGTGAACTTTGCTTTGAAGTGGGTCATTTCAATTTTCAATGCTCAGGCCATAAAATTAGCCCTTCTAATCCAATGAGTACTACAAGTTTGTATTGTGATGACATGATCACTCCTAATCAGCATGATGAACTTACATTATTTTTGGGGTGTGAAGAATTATCAAGAAAAACTTCTTTGGTAGATATGAGTGTTTTGATATGAATAGCGTCCTGCATGGTTGTCATCTTTATTGTGTTGATAATTGCCACACAAATACTTACATACAAAATATTATAAATGATGAGATTTTACAAAAATATGACAGGACTAATACGTGTTTTGATCTTATTAATGAAAAGAAGGAATCCTCCAAAGTTTCTTCTATTGTCTCTAACAATAAACCAGGATTTATGGAGAAGCTTCCTTTCAAGCCTCTCCCTCCTAAAGAGAAGAAGAAAATTAAGAAAAGGAGGAGTAAAAGGAGAGAGGAAACGGTATTTCCCCTAAGCATGTTGCTCCTATTATAGTTTTTTATGAGTCTAAACTCGATGATGTTCCTATGCCTATTACCTATAGTAGTGATCATGATTGGGAGAAGCACACTACTTTTGATATTGAAAATCTCTTCGGTACCAATTCAGAAAATGATGATATTAATAATTTTTATACTATTAGTGCTATCCATGTTCCTTCCAACGATGATATGTTTACAAATGAACACACTTTGGAAGATAACTATTCTATTGCTTATGATGATACTATACCTCCGATATATGATGATTGCAATGATGAATATGATATTTTCAGTCCACCTACTATTGAGGAGAAAATTAATTATGATTACAATATGCCTCCTATATTTGATGATTATGGTGATGAGAATAATAATGATAGCTATTTTGTTGAATTTGCTCCCACTACAATTAATAAGAATGACTATGTTTATGTGGGGAGTATTAATTCTTTTATGCATGTGGCTCATGATAAGAAGGTTTCATGTGATAGTTATATTGTTAATTTTATTCATGATGCTACTGAAAGTTATTATGAGAGAGGGAAACATGGTTTTATGCATCTCAATAATATTGAGTTTCCCCTTTTTATGTTGAAAGTCTTGAAGTTGCACTTGTTTTGCTTTACTATGCCTGTTGCTTTGTTCTTTCATGACTTGTTTCTTTACAATATTCTTATGCATAGGAAGTGGGTTAGACTTAAATGTGCTTTGAATTTGCTTCTTGATGCTCTCTTTTACTTCAATTCATATTTCTTATGTAAGCATCTTCTCAAACTATCATGCCTAACTTAAAGGCGTTAAAGAAAAGTACTTATTGGGAGATAACCCAAAAGTTTTAGTTGAGTCTTGGAAGTTATTGCTTCAGTAATAACCTCTCCTTATCCTTTTTATTTGCTTTTTGTGCCAAGAGTAACCTCTAATGAGAGAGAAGTAATGCTTTGGAAAGTTGCTGTCCCGAAACAGATTTTTGTGCGTCAGCGTAAAAATTCGTGTAAAATCTCTGTACGTCGTTTTGAGGCGTGAATTTTTGTGCTTCTGCCCCAGGTTGTTATCTAACTTTTGTTAGTTCAACACTTTTCGATTTGAGCAACAGAAGGTCTTCGAAAAAAATGGTTTTTACCTGCTGGTCTGTTTTGACAGATTTCTGCCATTATTTGCATTTGCTTCTTGTTGGTTCCTTTTTGAGTTCTCTTTGGGGAATTGAGCTTTTTGAGGGAAGTGCTTCGGTAGCTTGTGTTTTAATGGAAGTTTTATTGGTGTTGAAACTGAACCTAAAGACTTATTATCTTGAGTGCACTAATGTTGCTAATAAAGATTGTGTGAAGTTTTGTATGAAGGAAAGATTTCAGGTGTATGCAGAGAATGATGTAATGAGATGAAGAATGGTCTAAATCTCAAGCTTGGGGATGCCACCCCGTGTCACCCCAAGAATTATCCAAGAAGTAGAAGCGTCAAAGCTTGGGGATGCCCAAGGCATCCCCTTCTTCATCAATAAAAATCTTAGGTTCTTCTAAACACTTCATTTTTATTGTTTCATGCACTGTTGTGTTGTTCTTGGAGCGTCTTTGTTTTCGTTTTTAGTTTTCGTTTTCTTAGTTTGCTTGGCTAAATTGGTTGGACCCCCTCATTCGTGCATTAATTTTCAAATAGGTTGTTTTGGATTGGAAAAGAGTAGGAAAAGTTCATGCTTAAGTGGTAAAAGGAGCTTGTTTTTGACTGTGGCCTATGCTTTGTCATGTCATGCTTGGTATTGTTTTGTCTTTATGCTTAGTGATCTTTGCTGTAGCATGACATTTTATAAACAATTGAGATTGCTTAATGTGCCTTGCAAGAATCATGCATTGTTTTAACATATTAAAGAGTAGTATTGTGGTATTCTCCTTTGATGCTTTATTTGGGTTGACTTGGCGCATGCTCACACCATGTTATGACTATCCCAAGTCACCATAGCCTTTATGATCCTTTAGTTTTCGACTTGTAGTATCACTTTATGCTTTGATTAATGATGTTTTGTCGCTCTGCATGATTATGGCCATTATTGCTCTCTTAGTCGGTCGCTCCTAGTCTTTTGGTAGCCTCCATAACCAAGTATGAGTTCCACTCATGCATCCAATTCCTAAAACCAAGTTATTCCAAAGAGTCCACCATACCTACCTATTAGAATTTGCTATTCCAAGTATATTCATGTTTTTATCTACTTCTGAATTAAACTTGTTATGAGAAAACTAGTGATTAAAGCTCTCACGAACTTGATGGCACACTTTACTTTTCTTGCCCTTAATAAACTTGAACCATTGTGTCGTCTATGTTGTATATGCGTGCACTTATATGTTGGGGATTAGCAGAACCATGCTGTCATGGAGAACGCTTTCAACATTGCACTTGTACTTTGTACCTAGTTGATATCATGCTCTTTTGTCTATGGATGTCGTCAGTGTGAAATGAAAGGGGAGCTTGTAAGTCCATGGAGTTATGTATGTGTGTTAGAGAAACGCCTGGGCCGCCGGTCTAATCCATGCTGTCATGGTGGAAACCTGCAGCATAACCATAATGAGCTGTCTATGAAGCATTCTTCTTATTAAAAAAAGAGTCAGATATTGAGAAAAAAGAGAAAAAGAAAAAAAAGAGATATGAGAAAAGAGGAAAGAGAGAAAAAAGCACCATTTTCCCATGGTAAATAAGAAGATTGCCGAGATGCTTGTTGTCTGCTTGCCTTGTCATTTTGATATGGGGATTCTTCCGTATCATCGGGCAAGGGGTACCCCGTTGGCGGTTCTCTGTGATACACATGTACTTACTATGAGAAGAACTTACAGGTAACTAAACTCGAGTAGCATGAGGAGCGGCCCTCGTATTCAAGGGACATGAGATTTCCAACTTATACTTTGTCAAGCATATACTCCGTTTGTTCACTTTAACCTTAATCACTTCAAGATGCTTATGATAGGGGCAAGGAGAGTTGAAAGCTAATAAGTACCATAAATTTTGGAATCTCTTTATGAGACTTGAATCCCTGCTTCCTTCTATGAAGGCCTTTCTTTTACTTTTATGTTGAGTCTCCACCTTCTATCTTTATGCACCTATTTTGAGAGCATAGTGACCATTCTTAGTTCTATGTGCATTGTCCCAAGACTTGTCGATTGATTCATAATGTTGATATTGCTTGTTCTTAAACTATTTGTATCTAGTCACCCTTATGAACTTTGAAGGTGTCCTATGCATTTATGTTTTGCTACTCTATGAGGGACAAGCTGAATACCATTCTCATTATGCTTTCTTTATGTGAAACAAACAAACGTCTTGCAAATCATTGTTATTCATGAATCTTTTGTTTCTGCCTTTCATGTTACAACATAGTTGCTATGTCTTATTGTTAGAACTTTATCTTTCATGCTATGTTGAAGTACTATGATCCTAGCTATCAATGTTTTACAAATACTTTGATCAAGTTTATGATGGTGCATGTCACCTAAAAAATTATTCTTTCTTTTTATCACTTACCTACTCAAGGACGAGCAGGAGTTAAGCTTGGGGATGTTGATACGTTGCTAACGTATCTATAATTTTTGATGTTCCATGCTTGCTTTTTATCTACTTTCTTATGTTTTGTCCACACTTTTGAGTACTTTTTATACACTTTCTTGGACTAACCTATTAACAAGATGCCACAGTGTCAACTGCCTGTTTTTTGCTGTTTTTGGTTCCAGGAAAGTCAGAAAATGAATATTCTCGGAATTGGACAGGACAAAAGCCAAAGTCAATATTTTACGGAGGGGGACACGGAGCCAGAATACGAGACAGAGGAGGGCCAGGGCCTGGCCACACCATATGGTGGCACAGGTGACCCCTGGCCGCGCCACCAGGTGGTGTGGGCCCCCTGGCACTCCACTGACCTTGCCCATTCGCCTATAAGAAGCCCCTGGGACGAAAACCGTAAATCGAAGAGCCTCCAGCCACGAAAAGTTCCGCAGTGCCGCCGCTACCGAAGGGGAGATTCGGGGGACAGAAAGTCTCTGTTCCAGCACCGTGCCGAGACGAGGAAGTGCCCCCGGAGCCATCTCCATCGATCTCCACCACCATCTCCATCGCCGTTGCTGGTTCCCATGATGATGAGGGAGTAGTTCTTCCTCGAGGCTAAGGGTTCTACCAGTAGCTATGTGTTCATCTCTCTCTCTATGCATGATCATATTGTGATCATGAGCTTTGTAATCAAGTAGATCTACCTTGCTACTCAAGTGCTTTAATAGATCTCTGCTCTCCCCACGTGTGTGAAAGTGACAGCGTGCTCACCATGGTGGCACTTAGGCTAGAGATTACAAATACTTGTTATGAGTTATATTTGGAGTTGGATGTTTCTATGAAATTGTGGTGTTTGTTGGAACCATCTAGCGCTCAAGGTGACAGTGTGGGGTTATCTAGATGGGGAAAGCGAACTTTGAGGAGTGATGTTATAGCCCTGCCATGGATTAGAGTGTCCAACCGGAGAGTAGTTCAGAGTAGTATCATGAAGAGAAAATATTAATATGAGAGTGTTCACTATTGAAAGTATGATCCCTAGGCCTTGTTTCTAAACATTGAAACACCGTTTGCAACTAGATCTGTTACATGTTTGCTTGCTGCCATCCTTATTTCAGTTTGCCTTTAGTCTCTTCCACGCCATCACGCTATTTTCTGGTACCGTTGTCTTATATCTATACCACTTTTATTTTACTATCTCTTCGCTGAACTAGTGCACCTATACACCTGACAAGTGTATTGGGTGTGTTGGGGACACAAGAGACTTCTTGTATCTTGATTGCAGGGTTGCTTGAGAGGGATACCTTTGACCACTTCCTCCCTGAGTTCGATAAACCTTGGGTGATCCACTTAAGGGAAACCTGCTGCTGTTCTACAAACCTCTTCACTTGGAGGCCCAACAACTGTCTACAAGAATAGAAGTGTGTAGACATCAGTGATGCCTATGATGTACTCTCCCTGTGGCCCGATGAGGAGGTTAGTTATTCCTAGCTGTTGTAGTGCATTTAGACATGAACAAAAGTAGTAGCTTTTTTTCTAGTAGGAAGTACTAACCATTTTCTTGTTTTCTTTATTGTGTAGTACTTCTCTGGTTCAGATGTTGATGTGGAGAAATGGACCTACAAGTCCTTTGTGAGGAAAGAAGAGAAGAAGCTCAGGCGCAGGGGAATTTCTGTGTACCTTCCATTCAGCACGAAGTTCTACATGTGCCCATACAACTACTTCAGGGCACATAAGGGCTTGAGGGTGGGGCTTGTCCAGCATGTCCGAGAGGTTGCCACTCGAGGACGTCTGGGTGAGGACTACTATCAGGGTGACCTTCTTGATCCTCGCAGGCATGAAGTTCTCCTCAGGGTCGTCGAGCCAGACGAGTTTGAGTTCAGCGAGTCCGAGGAGAGGAGTGAATGTTGATAGCATCTGGTAGTATGTATGGTTACATCATCATTATAGCGATGATGTTTATGTATATGGTTAATATGTTAAACTGGTTATGACGAGGGTTAAACTCATCAATGCCCATTGTTATGGACTTGGGTTTTGGAGAAGGAGGGAGCACTAGAGGCATCAATCGGCTAGCAAACAAGCACACAGGGACGCAAGGTTTACCTAGGTTCAGGCCTCGTAGAGGACCCTACTCCTGCTTGTCTGCTCTTGGAATTATCGAGTGAGTCGAAAGTTACAGGGGCGCAGATGCAATCTAGTGATGGTGCAGAAACTAGGGTTGTGATTGTCCTCCTCGCCGCCCCTCCTAGCCTTTATATAGATAGGCTAAGTCTTGGGATAGCAGGTCGAGTCGGTTACAAGTTAGGGTTTTTCCCTTTAAACTTTCTACCTTTGAGGTTGTCGTGTGTCGCAAGTAGTCGGAGTCTCCTTTGGTCACCCAAATTTTTGATTGGGCCTTGGTAACGCCGCGGGCTTCTGTAAGGTATACCCATGTCAGTTGCCCCCGAGTGTCCGGTTGAATCGTAGATTCGAGCGGAGACGAGTGAAGCCTTTCGAGTGCACAACTGAGCATATTTTCGAGTGCTCTAATTTATATCATATGGATTGTTGATATACGTGCCTGATTCATCCGATGTACCGGGATCAGTTAACTGCTTTTGGGCAAGACAGCACAATCTACTCAAACTCGAGTGCCTAGACTCCAATTCGGAAAAGTGCTAGCGTAATTCGACTCAGGCCGCGGAGGTCTTATAGAGTTCGAATCCCAGTGTATAAGTGTGAGCACTCGAGGGTCCGTCAAGGCTTATTTCATCATACCTACAGCCATGGATTGTTTCTGGTAGAGCGCTGCAGGTGCATTGCCAGGACTTATTCAGGTCTTATCTTCACGTCGTAAACGCGATATCCAAATGTTATCATCGCAGAGATGATTCGGGTGGCCCAGGAGACGTAATGTGTGGATGCAGTTAACACGGAGTTATGTGTAAGAAAAAAATCATAGGGTGCGCGACTAGTGCTCCCTATGGGAGTAGCCCCCGAGTGCCTATTCGAGTCGTAGACTCGAGTGGGGACTATAAGTATTTTGCGACTGATGTCGCCTTTTGCTTGTTTTAGTCGAATGTGCTTTCAGCTATCCCTATGGGAGTAACCCAGATTCCACAGTCGAATCGTTGATTCGAGTGAAGGGTCCTTGAGAGGAAAATAGGTTGTCATAATGTTTGGATATCTTAGAAAATTCCTCGGGTGCGCAGCCAGCGCTCCTGTTAGGAGTAGCCCCTGAGTGCTTGGTCGAGTCGAAGACTCGAGTAAGGACTAGAATAGTCAAAAGTTGCTCCTGCTGGAGTTAATGACGTCAGTGCTGACGATGAGATGACCTCAGTTACCCGCGTGAGCGGTTTTGACGGGACGTGATGAGTAGTGGGTCCCATTTTCTAACTTGGACTTGACCAGTCATGCATAATCTCTATTTTAACTATGTCTCCTTGATTCTCGCGCGTAATGGGCGGAGTGGAGTGACGGTTCGTGGTTTACCCTTACCACGTGTTGACACTGATGTGCGCCACGCATCTTGTTGATTCTCTCCTGGCCGTTGGATGGCATCGTTGATGAGGTTAAGTAGAGATCCCCACTGCGGTAATTTATCCACATCTCTTCTTCCTCCTCGTTCACAGGCTCCATTGCTGCTTCCTGCTACTACATTGCTCGCACCTTCCTTGTGGCACTGGACCAACTTCGTACTTTCCCGAGCTACTTCCTGCGCTTGCACCACAAGCACCAGATGGGCAAGAAGAAGGGATCCTCTGCCGCTGGATCTACAGCTGCGTTGTTGCGGCCAAGAAGAAAGGTTCCGCCACCGCAGGCACCAGCGCTGTCGCTGGAGCTAGGAAGAAGAAGGGCGCGGGGACCCACGTCACCAATGGGTCGTGGCGCCCATCCATCATCAAGCCCTCAGAGCTTTTCACTAAGCGCCAGGATGGAAGACTTCCTGCCGCGGAGGATGACTCCCGCGTTCTCGGTGTTGAGGTAATACCTAGTCCTCCTATGGGGTTTCGAGTGATGTTCCTCGCGTTCATCATTCACAGTCGTTCTCTCCCCCTTCATCCGTTTGTTAGGGGTTTACTTTGTTTCTACGGGCTCTAGCTGCACCAGCTGACCCCAAAATCTATCCTCCACATCGCCTGCTTCATTACTCTTTGCGAGTGCTAGCTCGGAATTGAGCCACACTTTGGCCTCTTCAAAAAACTCTTCAAGCTCAAACGTCAGTCAGGTTCGGGTCCAGTAGTCTATGATATAGGAGGTTGCGGGATCCACGTCAACTCCAATGTCACCTATTTCTCCATCAAGCTCACTGCGTCCGTCCAAGGATGGAGGGACAAGTGGTTCTACATCCGCGACCAGAAGGTCAATGGAGAGCACTACGTACTCGCGCCCTGTGATCCGGTGGCGGCCTGCAAGAGGAGGAGGTCGTCGAAGAACATTGCGATGCCCGACAAAGTCGAGGAAATAGAGACTCTGTATCAGCGTGTCTGCGACCTCGAACGCCGCATAGGCAAAGAAGTAGGTAGCGCTGATCTCATTCGCACTTGGATGCGTCGCCGAGTACAGCCTCTGCAGGCCAGGGTGCATCTGATGTGCCGCTGGATTGGTACTGGTGATGTCACTCGCATATCTGTAGAGCGCATTTCTTCTGGCGAAGTAGACAGGAGGTTTCGGTTGGTGACCAAGTACACCACCAAGGAGGATCTCCCGGGTGACTCAGTCGTGCCTCATTGTGGATTTCTGCCTGGCGAAGAAGTAGGTGGATTTCCTTTGTAAAAGCTATTCTTATTTTTTATTGCTTGCTCATTGTAACTTGTATTGATGCTTGGTTCTGGTTTCAGGATTGGAAAGTGGCCGCCAACTTGCCTCCTCAGCCCGAGGGAGTGATTCCTCGCGAGGTCGAAGAAGAAGATGAGTCGGGCTCTACCGTTGCCATGGAGGAGGAACGCGAAGCCCTCGAGTCCGAGGGGACTCGCAAGCGCTCCCTAAGCGAGGACTCGGATGCCTCATCACCGTCGATGCCAGAGGATCCTCCTGTCGTGGCACAGAAGCCAATTCCTGCCATTCCCGTGCGCGCCATGTCTCCTCCTTCGCGGAAGAAGTTGAGGTTGCCAAAGGAGTTGTCTGATGATTCCTTCGACCTGACAAGTTTGACGGGTATGTATGTATGTATGTATGTATGTATGTATGTTTTTGCGAGTTTGTTCTTCCTTCTCAAAATATCTTCTTCTGAAGTAGTGTTGGATACTTTTGTAGTCAAACGGCATCGTCATCTTCCAACGACTGTCAAATTGTCAAAGAGTCTGGAGTCATAGACTCCAAAGACAAGGAGGTGGCAGCATCATCTCCTTATCCTCCGGTGGCGGCCCACTCCGGTGCCAACTCTTCGAGCTCTCTCCATGCTGGGGAGCATCAAGTTGTTGCCCGGACGTCGATTCTGAAGGAATCTTTGGAGTCCCAAGAGGAACACATGAGTTTTCTTCGTGTGGTTGGCACTCGAATTTTATGTTGGTGCTCACACTGCTTCCTTTATTTTGTAGCCTATCATGAAAGATTCGCCTAGCCGAGCAGATCGTTTCCTTGGGTCGACAGCATGCTTTGCTAGAAACCTGCCACCATGCCTTCCAAGGTTAGCTTTATACTTTTCTTTCTGCTCTTCTTGTTTAGACGTTGGTGAGTGATACATTGCAAATGTATCTATAATTTTTGATGTTCCATGCTTGGTTTTATCTACTTTCTTATGTTTTGTCCACACTTTGGAGTACTTTTCATACGATTTCTTGGACTAACCTATTAACAAGATGCCACAGTGCCAGTTGCCTGTTTTCTGCTGTTTTTGGTTTCAGGAAGTCAGAAAATGAATATTCTCATAATTGGACGGGACAAAAGACAAAGTTCCTATTTTACCGGAAGACTCACGAAGCCAGAATACGAGATGGAGGAGGGCCAGGGCCTGGCCACAGCCCCCCAGGCGCGAGCTAGCCCTACCCACGCCGCCAGGTGGTGTGGGCCCCCTGGCACTCCACCGACCTTGCCTCCTTCGCCTATAAGAGCCTCCCGATACCAAAACCCTAAAGGGTCAATCCGAAATCCACGAAAAGTTCCGCAGCGCCGTCGCCACCGAAGGGGAGATTCGAGGGACAGAAAGTCTCTGTTCCGGCACCCTGCCGGGATGGGGAAGTGCCCCGGAGCCATCTCCATCGATCTCCACCACCATCTCCATCACCATTGCTGATTCCCATGATGAGGAGGGAGTAGTTCTCTCTTGAGGCTAAGGGTTCTACCGGTAGCTATGCGTACATCTCTCTCTATGCATGATCTTGTTGTGGTCATGAGCTTGTAATCTATAGATCTACCTTGCTACTCAAGTGCTTTAATAGATCTCTGCTCTCCCCATGTGTGTAAAGTGACAGCGTGCTCACCATGGTGGCACTTAGGCTAGAGATTACAAATACTTGTTATGAGTTATATTTGGAGTTGGATGTTTCTATGAAATTGTGGTGTTTGTTGGAACCATCTAGTACTCAAGGTGACTGTGTGGGGTTTTCTAGATGGGAAAGATGAACTTTGAGGTGTGTTGTTATAGCCCTACCATTGATTAGAGTGTCCAACCGGAGAGTAGTTAAGAGTAGTATCATAAAGAGAAGATATTTATATGAGAGTGTTCACTAGTGAAAGTATGATCCCTAGGCCTTGTTTCTAAGCATTGATACATCGTTTGCAATTAGATCTGTTACATGTTTGCTTGCTTCCATCTTTATTTCAGTTTGCCTTTAGTCTTTTCCACGCCAACAAGCTATTTTCTATCACCGCTACCACTTATAATTATCTATACCACTTGTATTTCACTATCTCTTCGTCGAACTAGTGCACCTATACACCTGACAAGTGTATTGGTTGTGTTGGGGACACAAGAGACTTCTTGTATCTTGATTACAGGATTGCTTGAGAGGGGATACCTTTGACCACTTCCTCCCTGAGTTCGATAAACCTTGGGTGATCCACTTAAGGGAAAACTTGCTGCTATTCTACAAACCTCTGCACTTGGAGGCCCAACAACTGTCTACAAGAATAGAAGTGCGTAGACATCAGTGAGCTCAGGTTTTGCCATATTTGTCTCTTGTAGGTGAGCATAATGAGCTTCTTCGTCACGTCACTTGCCTCGAGAAGGGACTTGCTGTGGCGGAGAAGAAACACGACGAGGTAGTCGAGGCTCTTAAGGAGTCGCAAAAGCGCGAGGAAGATTTTTGTTCCTCCACTGCTGAGAGGGAAAAGGTGTTCGTAGAATAGCTCTTCTCTGTCGTGAAAGCACACTCAGGTATGACACTGTCTCGCTTGTATTTGCCATGTACTTTGCCTTCATATTATTGTGCTCACATGTGTATTATGCAGATGCTGCCGGCGTGGATTTTGATACCCAGGCCTTGGCCCGTCCAGATGCTTTGGCCGGTGCCGTGGCTGCAATGGAGGACCGTAGCGTCTCTTCCAAGGACTTACTCGGGAGAACCAAGGGCGTGTTGAGCCGTCTTCGAGAGGAAATGGTCCCCAAGGCCAAGATGATCGAAAGTCTCAATGACCTGGTGGAATCCTTCGCAGAAGGCGTGCCAATGGACTTCAAGAATTCGCAACGAGCAGTTGGAGCGATCATGGGACTCACGATGGCGCAAGCCCACGACATGGAACTGGACCCCAGCAAAATCTCATCGGCGATGCCAGTCACTGCAGATGGTCAGCAGGTAGTATTTGCTCCTTTCGCCACTAGTTGTAGTAAGTATGGGCCTCGGCTCATTGAAACAGTCGCCGCTTATTCGGCTAAGCTGCGGCGGTTGAAGAATGCAAAATCTGTGGCGTCTGGGGCTGTAGCTGGGAAGTCTGTGGCATCAGAGACTGCTATAGATTCGAGGAAGCCCCCAATGTCGAAAGAGAAGCCATAGAGCATTTCCCAGCTGCCTTCTTTAATAGTTATAGCTTTCCTTGTTGAACTGTATTCTGTGGGGGTGCCCCTTTTGATACTTGTTGAATTTGTGTGCAGTCCTCTCTTTTATTGATGGATGGTTGGTCTTATATGCCTCTTGCTTTGGTTGTAATAGGGTCCTTCGAGTGGTCCTCCTAACTCTCCTCCTACCAAGGAAACTGTGGCGCAACCACGTTCAAAGGTGGAGGAGATGTTGCTGCTGGCGCGACTGCGCGATCGCATAAAGCAGTTGGAGCAAGAGTTGCCCATGATCCGTGGTAACGTGGACGTGTGGAAGTTGAAGGCTAAGAAGGCCAGCGTGCGCGAGAAGTACCTCTTGGATGAAGTTGCTTTGTTGAATGAGCATTTTAAGTGTTAGTTTTCTAACTTCTTATCCTTTTCTTTAGGCATTCGCGGTGACACGTTGTCCTTATGCTCTACTTCTTGTAGTTGTTAGCTCTCGTCACCCACAGGATGAGAGGGACCGAGTTGCCATTCGTCTAGATGACTTGACCCAGGAGCAGCTGCAAGCTAGTGGATATTTCTGGGTGGATCATGATCATGCAGTCGCGTTGGCGACACTGCAAGATCGTGCATCCCGAGTGCTACAATGCTTGAAGAGGGCGCAGTCGTGCCTTAAGCACATTTTTCAGGCGATGTTTCCTCTGGACGTGGTGCCTTCAAGCTTGCTAGCTTTGCTGTCGAAGTTTCAAGATATCAACGCGGTCCGCGAGTGCGTGCGCCTGCAGTTGGTCACGGGTGCCAAGGCTGCATTGGCACTTGTTCGCCTGCATTGGCTAGATGTGGATGTTGCAGCTATTGCTGCTGGTCCACCGCCTCCGCCAGAAGGGATGACATGGAACATGGTGCCACATTACCAGGCGGTTGATCGGCCAGCTGAGGATATTGTCGATTTCTTTGAGGAGTAGACAAATGTTCTCCTTTTGCAGCAGTAGGATAATATGGTCTTGCACATGGAATGCATAGGTGTTGTAAAGTTCATAGAATTGCATTAGGTGTGTTTTTTATACCCGTTGATATGTAAAGAGCTTGCTAGCTTGTATATTTTTCGAGTGTTTTTGTACAGTTCTTTTTCGATATCCTGACGTATATTCGTCTCAGCACCTTGTCAACCTGTCAGGTGCGTTGTAGCTGGGTTGATTTTGCCAAGGGTTCGATTGATAGTGCGTCAGCTACTCGAGATACTGTGTTATTCGTGTAACGAGGTTAAAAGGTTGGCGTAGCGCCCGAGCAATGTAAGTATAAGTGAAATATAGACACAAAGTTTGGGGCACTTAGCTTTATTTATTTGCAGAATATCACGAGGTACAATGTGTGGCTAAGTAGCCTAGCTGAATAACCTTATTTGTAAAGTAAAAAACATCTAGGGGCAGAAACGACATAGCTGCGCGATGTTCCAGAGATTGAAGTATGTGACTCCACTTTCTACGTCTTTAAGGCGGGAGGCGCCACCTGGGATTACTTAAGTAATCACGTAAGGTCCTTCCCAAGGGGACTCGAATTTGAGGTGTCCTTGCTGCTTCAGTTACAGGACCAGGTCTCCTTCGACGAAGGATCTGGGGCATAGCCTTCTACTGTGGTAATTGTGGAGGTTCTGCTGGTAGATCATGGATATATCTGCTGTAATCTCGCGTGCCTCATTGAGGAGGTCGACGGAGTCTTCGAGTGCGAGAGTTGATTCTGCCTCGCTATATGCTACTACCCGTGGGGCCTTGTACCACACCTCTATGGGTAGTACCGCCTCAGCACCATGTACCATGAAGAACGGAGTGTAGCTTGTAGCGCTATTTGGAGTTCTGCGCAGGCTCCATAGTACTGATTGCAACTCGTCGGGCCAGCGCCCGACAGCTTTTTCGAGTGGCCGGAGGAGCCTTTTCTTTATCCCACCACAGACGAGGCTGTTGGCCTTTTCAACTTAACCGTTGGTCTGGGGATGTGCCACCGAGGCGTAGCTAATGTTGATTCCCAGGCTTTCGCAAAAATCCTAGAACTCCTTGGAAGTGAAGTTATTCCCATTGTCCGTGATGATGCTATGTAGCACCCCGAAGCAGAAGACGATGGACTCGGAGAATTTGACAGCACTGGCTCCTAATTGGTTTATCACCACCATGGCCTCAATCCACTTGGTGAAATTGCCGACCAGGACTAGGAGGTAGACGTATCCTCCTCGTGAAGATTTCTGTAGCTTGCTGACCGTGTCGAGTCCCCATTGTGTGAAGGGCCAAGCCACAGGTATTGGCCTGAGTTCTGCGCCAGGTGCATGCGGCTTGTCCGCGGATCACTGGCAGGTGTTGCAACACTGGACGATATCCTTGGCGTCACGCATTACCGTTGGCTAGTAGAATCCCGCTCGTAGAGCTTTGGCGACGAGAGCGCGACTGCCGGCGTGGTGGCCGCAAGTGCCTTCATGTATCTCGAGAAGGATGGCTCTTCCGTCTCTGTTGGAGAAGAAATATTGAAGGACTCCTGTGATGCTGAGCTTGTACAATTCGCCGTTGATAAGGGTGAATGCCTTGGATCGTCGCGCTATATGACGCGCATCGGTCGGGTCATCTAGTATCCTTTTGCTGAGCAAGTATGTGATGTATGGTTGCGTTCAGGATGGCTCGATCATCATGACCTCCATGGGGCCTTCGAGTCCTGTGTCTGGCTCCGTGTCGTCAAGTGCCATTGGCTCGTTGGGTGGCGTAGCCCACGAGTCCTTTGGCGTGCTGGTTTTGTGCTCTGGAGCTTTTGGCTTGATGGAGCGCTCGCAGATGCGCTCTAGAAATACTCCAGGTGGCACTGGGGCACAAGTGGAGCCGATGTTGGTGAGTGTGTCTGCTTCCTCATTGCTCTCGTGGCCAATGTGCCGTAGCTTGCAGCTGTCGAAGTCTCCCTCGAGTGTGTCATAGAGGTCACGGTAGGCAATCATGTTGTCGCTCAGAGCGTCGCACTTGTTCATTGTTTGATTGACCACCAGCTTGGAATCGCCGTAGATGACAAGCCTCTTTGCGTCGCAGGCTTTTTCCATATGAATCCTGTGGAGTAAGGCTTCGTATTCAGCTTCATTGTTGGAGGCGGTGAACTGCATTCGCAGACAATATCTCATCTTGTCGCCTTGCGGTGATGTTAGGATGACGCCTGTGACAGCTTCATCCTTGCGCTTGGACCCATCGAAGTGCATTGTCCATAGATAGGACATATCTGGACTGTCGGGGAGCTGGTTTTCCATCCAGTACACGAGGAAGTCCGGGAGAACTTGCGAGTTGATCGCGTCTCGATTCTCATACGTGATGTCTCGTGGAGATAATTCGATTCCCTAGAGCGTGACTCATCCAGTAGTGTTGGGGTTATTGAGTATGTGCCCTAGCGGGGCATCGTTCACCATGATTATTGGATGCTCCTGGAAGTAGTGGCACACTCGCCTGGCTGTCATGAAGATGTCGTAAGCTAGTTTCTGATAATGCGGGTACCGCTGCTTTTTTGGTGTGAGCACCTCGTTGAGGTAGTAGACTGGGCGTTGTACCCAGTGGACTTTATTTTCTTCGGCTCGTTCCACCACGAGCACAGTGCTAACCACCTGGTTGGTGGCGGATATGTATAGCAGTAGCGGCTCCTTTTTGTGAGGTGTTACCAACACCGGCGAGGTGGACAGTAGATGATACGTCCAAAACGTATCTACTTTCCCGAACACTGTTGCTATTGTTTCTCCTCTATACTTGTGTGATTTGGATGCAACTAATGCGAACAGACGCTGTTTTCAACAGAATTGCCTTGGTGTCTACTTTTTGTGCAGAAAATCAACTATCAGGAAAAATCCTTGAAAATATGCCAAAAAATCCTATTTCACCCAAAGACTCTAGGAGCCAGAATACGAGACGGAGAAGAGACCTGGGGTGGCCACACCACCTGCTGGCGCGGGCCAGGCCAGGCCGCGCCAGGGGGTGGTGTCGGCCCCCCAGGCACCCCCTCGGCCTCTCTCTTCACCTATAAGGAGCATTCTGACCTAAAAACTTCAGGGGGGTCGACGTTTTTCCAAAAGGATTTCCGCTTCGCCGCCACCACCAGATTCCATGAAACAGCACCAGAAACTCCGTTCTGGCACCCTGCCGGGACGGGGAATTGGAGGAGATCATCGCCATCATCATCACCATCGCTTCTCCATTGACCATCCATGTTTCCCCCATCTATGAGTGAGTAATCCCCCGCTGTAGGCTATGGGGATGGTAGGGATTGGATGAGATCGTTCATGTAATGGCATCAAATTGTTAGGGCATGGTGCCTAGTATCTTTTATTAGTGCTTTATGACTTTGTTGCGACTTGTTGTGCTTAATGCTTGTCACTAGGGCCCGAGTGCCATGATTTCAGATCTGAACTTATTATTGATTCATTATGATAGTATTGTTTTGGGTCTTATCTACAAGTTGTATACACACGTCGTTGTCCGAAACCTATGGCCCCGAAGTGACAGAAATCGGGATAACCGGAAGGGAAAGGCTTTGATGTGAGGATCACGTGTGTTCACGGAGTGTTAATTCTTTGCTCCGGTGCTCTATCAAAAGGAGCACCTTAATTGCCAGTAGTTCCCTAGAGGCCCCGCTGCAAACGGGCTGGCAGGACAAAAGATGCTGTGCAAGTTCTTATTGCGAGCACGTATGACTATATATGGAACACATGTCTAGGATTGTCTAGTACTTGGATGCTTTATCTTATTTATCTGCAATTGCCCTATGTTCTGATTGCTATGTGAATTGTCTTGTCCATGCAACGCCCGTCCATCCATCCATATTCCTACCACACTCGAATCCCACTGTTTACTGCTTTTTGTTACTACTGTCTTTGCTTTACTACTGCTGCTACTTTACTATTCCTACTACAAAACTGTTGCTACTGATAAACTGTTGTGAGCAAGATTGTTTCCAGGTGCAGCTGAATTGACAACTCAGTTGTTAAGGCTTATAAATATTCTTTGGCTCCCCTTGTGTCGAATCAATAAATTGGGTTTCACTTCCCTCGAAAATACTACGATACACCCCCTATACTTGTGGGTAGAATAGAAATGATGAAGTGATGAAGGAAGCTAAGAAATGTCTTAAGGAGAAGGGAATTAAAGCTGCAGATGTCAAGAATTTACCTCCTATAGAAGAATTATGTAAGATTATTCCCTACTCAACCACTATTGAGGTACACTCTCTCCAACACTTTGATGAAGGTGATATCCCTTACTTGAATCCTCCTGATCAATGCTTAGAAGAATTTGATATCTTTATTGTTAAGCAAGGTAACTTTAATAAAAGGGTGCAAAATCATCTAATGGAAAACACTAGAGCTATTGTTGAGTTGAAAGATATTGTGGAAAGAACCTCTAATGATGTTAAAATGATTGTTAAACATTTTCAAATGGTTCAAACTCAAATAGATCAACTCGTTAAAGTGAAAAAAGACTTGCTAGTTAATGCTGCTAAAGAAAAACATGCTTATGAAATTAGAACTAGAAGTGGTGCTGCTACCCAGGATCCTCTATATCCTGAGGGGCATCCCAAAAGAATTGAGCAGGACTCTCAACAAGCTGAAAATAGTGGTTCTACTCGTAAGAAAAGGAAGAAGAAACATAAAACTATTGAAGAACCCTCTGAACCTGCTATAGATCCTAATAGTATATCTATCTCTAATGCTGAAACTGAAAGTGGTAATGAAGAAAATGAAGTTCCTAATGAAGAAAAAGTTGAAGAAGAACCTGGAAATCACACTAAGACTACTAAATACACTAAAGAAGATTTTATTGCTAAGAAACATGGTAGTGAAAGAGAACCTTGGGTCCAAAAACCTATGCCTTTCCCTGATAAGAAACACAAGTCAAAGGAAGATGAACACTATAATAAGTTTTGTGAGTGGATGAAGCCTTTATTCTTGCAAATTCCTTTGGCTGATGCTATTAAATTGCCTCCTTACTCAAAGTATATGAAGGACATTGTCTCGAATAAAAGGAAGATCCCTAATGAAGAAATATCTACTTTGCTTGCTAATTATTCTTTCAATGGTAAGGTTCCTAAGAAACTTGGAGACTCAGGGATTCCAACTATCCCTTGCTCTATTAAGAACAGTTATGTTAGAACTGCTTTGTGTGATTTGGGAGCTAGAGTTAGTGTTATGCCTTTCTCTCTATATAAGAGGCTTCAGCTTGAAAAATTGATACCAACTGATGTATCTTTGCAAATGGCTGATAAATCTACCACTATTCCTATGGGTATATTTGAGGATGTACCTGTTCAGGTGGCTCACAATTGCTTGATATTAACTGATTTGTTGTGCTTGAAATGCCTGAAGATGATAATATGTCTATTATTCTTGGGACACCTTTTCTTAATACTGCAGGAGCTGTTATTAATTGTAATCAAGGAAAGGTGACCTTCAATGTTAATGACAAGGAACATACTATCTATTTCCCCAAGAAGATTGAAAGGACTTATGGTTTAAATTCAATTGAACATGTTGAAGGCATTCAAGTTGGAGAAATATATTGTCCCATACCAAAAGAAAAATTTGAAACTATTATGATTGGGACCATTGCTATCAAGGTTGAGGTAACATAATCATTAGTGGAGTACAAAGTTTTGTCTCATATGGAATTGTTTTGGTAACAAGACCTGATCAACCTTGTTAACAAAAGGATTTCATTGAACAAAACAATGTTTTCACTATGATTATTTCCGTGTACTTCTATTCTATCTTTCTGTGCTTGCTCTCGATTTCTTCGATCTCCTTGCTCAGCCCATCTTTCTTGCTGAAATTTGGAGCAATTGTTCCTTGGTATGTGACTCCTCCCCTTCTCCAAGTAGATTTGTGTTTAGTGGATTATATGTTGAGTACTTTGCTGCTGTAGGTGACTGGTTATGAGAGCTTGTAAGCTTGTTTGATGCTTAGAGATATAGTTTTGATGCATGTTTAGGCCTCTTGCAAGTCCCTATGAGTAGAATCCTTCATTATATTTACCTTGCAATCACTTGTTTGATAGGTGTTTAAATTTCAGAATACCAAGCATGAACAACCACACTTTTGGAGAGATATTTGAGAGTGATGCACCTAGGAGGTCGAGGCCTTCAAGAACAGCCTCTCAAGCTAGGCCTCCATACAATGAAGACCTCATTGCAACATGTATTGGCAGTGAAAGGGATGATGGATATGCTCACCCATCTTCTTTTCCTTGTTTTACTTTCTTGCAAGCTGCAGGTATTCTTGATGATTTCTTGCTACTGATTGAGAGGGTTGGCTTGACCTCTTATATGCAAGATGAGAGTGCGCAGTACGCTATGCTCACCAAAACTTTTGTTGAGAGCTTCTCATTTACTAACACATCCTATCAATCTACTATCTCTTTTAAAATCTATGATATGCCCTTCACCATGTCTTTGGAGAGATTTTGCAGTATTGTAGGTGTGCGTATGATAGGGACCGTGAAGAAAATTCAAGGGAGACCCGCTGATTTGTTGGAGCTTTGCCGAGGGGTGACCAATGATGATGACCGTGTGGTGCAGCGCGGAAAGATAAGAAATATCCAACTCCCTACTCTTAGATACTTTGCTTACTATGTTGCCACTAGCGTATTGGGTAGGGAGAACACTAGTAATATCTCCAACTATCACTTAGCTTTCCTTGCTGCTGCGCTCAACAATGATACTCGGTACAATCTTGGCTCGCTTATTGCTCGCCGCCTAGCTGCTAGGGGGCCTATCTATGGGGGCATCATTGCCTCGCATGTAGTCAATGCATTAGGCCTTTCAATGGATCCCGATGATGCTATGCTAGCACCACAGAGGCTCGACCTTATTGCCGTGAAAACTCATCACTTTGTCACTGCTACCTCTGATTTGAACAATCTAGTATATAGGATGCTTTTCACTGACGGGGATGAAAGGGAGATCCTTTTGCCACAACCTGCTTTGTTTAGTGTTGACAGGAGACCGTGGTGGCACTCCACGGAGGAGGTGGACGAGCAGCTTCGCTTGTTGGGTTTCCACGAGCAGCACCAGGAGGATACGCCCTCCTATGATTATTCCGCACATTACGGAGGGGCGTACTCGGGCTCGCACCAGGACGAGGGTACCTCCTCGTCGTACCCCGGTGATACTTCATCCTGGCCAGCTTGGGATTGATACCCACTTAGTCCAAAAGCCTAAGCTTGGGGGGAGGTATGCCGACACCGCACTCATCTCCGTATCATGTTGCGTCGGTACTTTGTATATTCATGTTTTCGTTCTCTTTTTAGTTTTCGTTCTTCTTTGCTTCTGCTTTCTAAAAACACAAAAAGAACAAAAATATTTTTGTTGTTTCTCTTTCGTTTGCTTCTTCTTTTTGCCTTGGTTTGCTTTTCCCTTTTCGCTTTGTTTGAACTATTCGAAAAAACCCAAAAAGATTTTGCTTTGCTTGTTTTTCTCTTTTGGTTATTATTTAAAAATCGAAAACACCAAAAATATTTGTTGTTCTTCTTTGGTTTTTGCAAGTTTGCTGCAGGGTTCGGCAGTTCTCAGTGGATTATTGGTTTCATATTATTATTCAAGCCACACAAGTGAAGAGCAATAATGAGGATCAATGACAACTTGAGGCGTGGTAAGAGGCTGGTAACGAACTCTATTTGTTTTCATTTTTGTGCATATACTCATCCTTTGTAGCGTGCTTAGTCTGTTCATGTAGAGTGTATGTTTTCTTTGGATGCTTAGTAGTTCTTGCTTTCTTGTGATTAGCTCCAGCTCGCTAATAGTTTGTAGCATGTTTCATGAATGTTTGCTTGCATTACTCTATTCATAAATTGGTATGACACCGTGGTATCCTCCTCTGAATGTTTCATTTGATTGACTTGGCACATGCTCACGCACGCACATGACTGTAATAATTAGTTAAGCCTCGATGAATTATTTTGCCTTGAGGATCTTGAATCACTTTCATGCCATGAGTAGTCCTGTTTTGTTGCAAGCATGATAATGATAGCTATTGCTCTCTCGTTTGTCGCTCCCTTACTATTGCTAGCCTTCACTTCCACTGAGTGTTTTACTCATGTTTCCAACTCCCTAAACCAAATATTTCCAAAGTGTCCACCATACCTACCTATTAGCATCACTTGCTATTCCCGTGCATATTCATTATGCCTTGTTTTCTTCCAAATAAAATGTTTGATTTTTATGGGAAAATTAGTTAGTAAAGCTCTCACGAACTTGATGGCACACTTTATTTCCTGCACTTAATAAACATGAACCATTGTGAACTCTCCATGAAAGTTATATGCTTGCAAATTATAGGCTGGGGATTAGCAGAACCGTGCTGTCATGGGAAACGCTTTCAACACTTGTAAATATATACCCAGTTGATACCTTGCTCTTTTGTTTGCAAATGTCGTCGGTGTGAAATAAAAGGGGAGCTTGTAAGTCCATGGAGTTATGTATGTGTGTTAGAGAAACGCCTGGGCCGCTGGTCTAATCCATGCTAACATGGTGGAAACTTGCAACGTAACCATAATGATATATATGAAGCATTCTTCTTATAAAAAAGAGAGATAGCTATTGAGAAAAAAAGAGAGATTTATGAAAAGAGGAAAGAGAGAAAAAAGCACCATTTTCCCAAGGTAAATAAGAAGATTGCTGAGATACTCATTGTCTGCTTGCCTTGTCATTTTGATATGGGGATTCTTCCATATCATCGGGCAAGGGGTACCCGTTGGCAGCTCTCAATGATACGCACATACTTACGATGACAAGAACTTACCGGTAACTAAAGTTGAGTAGCATGAGGAGCGGCCCTCGTACTCAAGGGACTTGGGATTTCCAGTTTATAGTCTGTCAAGCATATAACTCAGATTGGACCTCACTTTCACCTTAACCACGTTAAAGATGCCTATGATAGGGGCAATGAGAGCTCAAAGCTAACAAGTACCATACTTTCAGCATTTGGAAGCCTTTCAAATTTCTCAAAACCTTTTTCTTCTACTTGTTGAGTCTCCACATATTCTTTGAGCACCTTCTTGAGTGCATAGTTGTCATTCTTTGTGTTTGTCCAATTACTTGATTATTTGTGTTATGACTTTGATGCTTGTATCTTTGATATCTTTACTTCTAGTCATCACTTGAACTTTAGAGGTGCCTTGGCATTCATAATCAAAGGCAAGCGAGATACCACTCTATCATACCTTTCTATGAGCATTGTAATGTTGCTTATGTTTGTGCTTTGTGCTACTTATTATTCTTGAGTTGGAATCTCTTCATAGCTTGCAATGACTATTAAGTAGACTCAGTTGCATACTCTTTATTATGAATTGTCTAAGTAGTTGATCACATTGCTGAGAATATTTACATCATATGAAGCAAATGTGTTCGTGAAAGTTCTTTTATCGCACTCAGTTTTCAACTGAATTGCTTAAGGACAAGGAATAAGCTAATCTTGGGGGGAGTTGATACGTCCAAAACGTATCTACTTTTCCGAACACTTTTGCTATTGTTTCTCCTCTATACTTGTGTGATTTGGATGCAACTAATGCGAACTGACGCTGTTTTCAGCAGAATTGCCTTGGTGTCTACTTTTTGTGCAGAAAATCAATTATCAGGAAAAATCCCGGAAAATATGCCAAAAATCCTATTTCACCCGAAGACTCCAGGAGCCAGAATACGAGACGGAGAAGAGCCCTGGGGTGGCCACACCACCTGCTGGTGCGGGCCAGGCCAGGCCGCGCCAGGGGGTGGTGTGGGGCCCCCAGGCACCCCCTCGGCCTCTCTCTTCGCCTATAAGGAGACTTCTAACCTAAAAACTTTGGGGGTTCGACATTTTTCCAGAAGGAGTTCCGCTCCGCCGCCACCACCAGATTCCACGAAATAGCACCAGAAACTCCGTTCTAGCACCCTGCCAGGACGGGGAATTAGAGAAGATCATCGCCATCATCATCACCATCGCTTCTCCATCGACCATCCATGTTTCCCCCATCTATGAGTGAGTAATCCCCCGCTATAGGCTATGGGGATGGTAGGGATTGGATGAGATCGTTCATGTAATGGCATCAGATTGTTAGGGGTGGTGCCTAGTATCTTTTATTAGTGCTTTATGACTTTGTTGCGACTTGTTGTGCTTAATTCTTGTCACTAGGGCCCGAGTGCCATGATTTCAAATCTGAAATTATTATTGATTCATTATGATAGTATTGTTTTGGGTCTTATCTGCATGTTGTATACACACGTCGTTGTCTGGAACCTATGGCCCCGAAGTGACAGAAATCGGGATAACCGGAAGGGAAAGGCTTTGATGTGAGGATCACGTGTCTTCAAGGAGTGTTAATGCTTTGCTCCGGTGCTCTATTAAAAGGAGCACCTTAATTGCCAGTAGTTCCCTAGAGGCCCCGCTGCAAACGGGCTGGCAAGACAAAAGATGTTGTGCAAGTTCTTATTGCGAGCACGTATGACTATATATGGAACACATGCCTAGGATTGTCTAGTACTTGGATGCTTTATCTTATTTATCTGCAATTGCCCTATGTTCTGATTGCTATGTGAATTGTCTTGTCCATGCAACGCCCGTCCATCCATCCCTATGCCTACCGCACTCGAATCCCACTGTTTACTGCTTTTTGTTACTACTGTCTTTGCTTTACTACTGCTGCTACTTTACTATTCCTACTACAAAACTGTTGCTACTGATAAACAGCTGTGAGCAAGATTGTTTCCAGATGCAACTGAATTGACAACTCAGTTGTTAAGGCTTATAAATATTCTTTGGCTCCCCTTGTGTCGAATCAATAAATTGGGTTTCACTTCCCTCGAAAATACTGCGATACACCCCCTATACTTGTGGGTCATCAGTAGACGCTTGAGGTCTTTGAATGCTTCTTGTGCTTCGTTTGTCCACTCGAATTTGTTAGCCTTGCAGAGAAGTTGGTAGAAAGGCAGTGCATTTTCGCCCATCCGACTAATGAATCGACTAAGCGCCGTGATTCGTCCAGCCAGCTGCTAGACGCCTTTTACGTTCTTCGGCTTCTCCATAGCCAGTATGGATTTTATTTTCTTCGGGTTGGCCTCGATCCCTCTCGCAGATATGAGGTACCCGAGAAATTTCCCAGATGGTACATCGAAGGCGCATATTTCCAGATTCAGCTTGATCTGGTAGTGATCAAGGTTATCGAAGGTCTCGCGGAGATTGTCGAGTAACGGGGCTTCCTCCTTGGTTTTGACGATGATGTCATCGACATAGACTTGGATGTTGAGACCAAGATGGCTCTTGAGGCAGGCCTGCATACACCGCTGGTAGGTGGCTCCTGCGTTTTTCAGCCCGAAGGGCATCGTTGTGTAGCAGAAGACACCGAAGGGCATGATGAACGCTGTTTTCTCCTGGTCCTCCTCCTTCATTCGAATATGATGATAGCCTGAGTATGTGTCGAGGAAACAGAGACGCTCGCATCCTGCGGTGGAGTCGGTTATCTGATCGATCCAAGGCAACGGGAAGTGGTCCTTCGGGCAATGCTTGTTCAGGGTGGTGAAGTCCACGCACATCCGCAGGATATCCGTGTCTTTTTAGGAACAAACACGAGGTTTGCTTCCTAGGTGCTTTCCTTGATGTCAAGTATGAAGTTAGCGTCGAGGAGTCTGTTGACTTCCATACCGACCGCTTTTGCCCTTGGTTCAGACAGTCATAGTATTGTTTGTTTGACTGGCCTTGCTTCAGGATTCATGTTAAGTGAGTGCTCGGCAAATTCCCTGGGAACTCCTGGCATGTCCTATGGATACCAGGCGAAGATTTCCCAGCGCTCACGGAGGAATTCGACGAGTACGAGTTCCTATGCGGGACTCAAGTTGTGGGCGATGAGGGACGTCTTGGTTGGGTCCGTTGGATGGACCTGGACTTTCTTGGTGCACACCGATGTGTCAAAGGATTAGTCGGGTGAGCTTGGCTTGCTCGGGGGAGGTAGACTGTTGTCTGTCGACTCCTTCATTCGCGCCAGCTCCTCTTGCATGCCGAAAGTCTAGGAGATTATGTTGAATTCCCTATCGTAGCTGTCGAATCTCTAGAAGCTTTTGTTGACAATGATAATGCCGTTTGAGCTCAGCATCTTCATCTGTAAGTAGGCGTAGTGTGGCACCGCCATAAACATCGTGAACGCGACAAGTCCGAGGATGCAGTGGTATTGTGAGGGCCAGTCGACGACTTCGAATTCAATGCGCTCTCGCCGAAAGTTTAACGGTGTGCCGAAGATGTCATCGAGGCTGATCTTACCAAGGGGGTACACGCCTTTCCCTGGGACGATTCCGTGGAAGGTCGTGTCTGAAACTTCCAGACATGTTAGAGGGATCCGCATTGCACGCAAGGTACTTGCGAACATGAGATTAATGCCGCTTCCGCAGTCCATGAAGACGCGACTCATCTCGAAGCCTCCAATTTGTGCCTCGAGCACCAGGGGACAGTGGCCTGGGTGAGGTACTTGGCGCGGATGATCACGCTCGTCGAAGGAGATGCAAGACTCGCTTCCACTGAGGTACTCAGTGGTGTAGGGCGGAGAGTTCGTCGCCATATTGACTTGGCGAGTGATTGCTTTTTGCACTCGGTTTGAGGGGCGTCCTTTTTGGATCATCCCCATGTTCTCTAGTGGTCGAGGGTATGGCTCGCCTCCATGGTTCTGGACTGGCGCAGCCACAGGTGGTGGTGGCCGGGTGGTCGTGGAGGTGCTCCATGAGCCATAGCACCCGAGGCAGCTCCGTAGCCCTGGTTTATCGCGTCGAGATTCATCTGGGCCAGGCCTTCATGGAGCTTCAGGAACTCACGGGAGTCCTTTAGAAGGTGGCTGGACTTTTTCTTGTCATCGTGCTTGTCGATGTAGAAGTGTACGTTGCACGGTCCGGACAGTTTGTCCTAGATAGATGTTCCAGGTGCCTCATTGCGAGTGCGGCGCTGCCACACTTGCATGGTTTTCCCGCTGTCGTGATATCCACTCTTGTGGTTGTCGTCGCGTTTGTCGGTGTAGCCAGCCGTGACCATGTCGACCTCCTCGCGGTCCTCGTAACCACGCATTCAACATTTTCGTCGCCGATCACGTCTGCAGCCAAGGTCGTCGTCATCATCGGAGTGTACACGGTCTTTTACCGAGTCGTCCCCATTGGCCCACCTGTTTGCGATCTCCATCAGGTGGTCGATTGTCTTGGGCTTCGAGCGGCCTAGCTCCTCCCTGAGCTCTCTGCAGCGTACGCCACCATTGAGCGCGTCGATTGCGTGATCCTCAGAGATGTCTTCTGCATAATTTTTGATGATGGACCATCTCTGGATGTACGAGCGCAGCGACTCGCCAGTCTTCTGGTAGAAGCCTCTCAATTCTTCGATTGATGCGGGTCTTTTGTAAGTGCCCTTGAAATTTCGTATGAAGATGTAGTCTAGCTCTTCCCAACTACGAATTGATCTGCGCGGGAGGTTGTTAAGCCACGCACGAGCGGTGCCTTGCAGCTGTAGCTGGAGGCATTGCATTGCCGTGCTCGTGGTTATGCCGTGGAGCCTTATGGAGGAGATGTGATCCTCCAGCCAGATCTTCGGGTCCTGCAGGCCATCGAATTTTGGGTTCTCTGATGGGATTTTGAAGCCCTTTGGTATTCTCTTCTGTCGAATGGCCCTGCTAAAGCAGCTGGTGCCGCAAAGCTCTATCCCGTCGTCTTCCGTGTCAGTTCGAACGGGCACGCCTCACGCGCATCTTGTCGACCTTGCGCTAAGTGATGTCATCACGCGCATCATAGTCGTAGTTGTGTCACCGTGAGCAGCATCGACGTGACAGGTCGTGGCTGTCATCGCTGGAGGAGGGTGAAGAGTAGAGTTTGGCTAGAGCTTTATTTTTCTTTGGCTCCGGTGTTGGCTCCTTGATGAGGGCAGCTTCGACTAGCCCCAGGCCCACGATCGTAGATCGGTGCATGGCAGCCCGCGGGTCCCTAGTCGGTGGCTGGTTGTTGAGAAGGTACATGGTGGCCGCTGTCACTACTTCTTGCGGTGTCTTCAGGAGCAGATTGCCTCGCGTTTCCACCGTCATGGACGAGAAGTCGAGGACTCGCGCGGCCTCTTCTCGCTCCTTATCAGTGAGGTGGGCCAGTCAAGAGCGTCTCTTGGCGGTCATATGCTCATTGCCCTTGGAGGATGATCCTCTCGTGGAGGAGAGTTGAGCTCACCGAAGGCTCGACTCATCTGCCACCTTTCTGCGACCTCGAGCTGGGTGATTACTTGCTGCTGGCACTTGAATTCTTCCTTGAGCAGCCAATGATAACCCATCAGCATGTCTTGTGATGAATTTGGTGGTAGGGGATTACCCCGCAAGGCTTCTCAGCAACGAGCCCACTCAGCATCATTGAGCTTGATCAACACGCGCTCATGGGTGTGCTCGTTCCTAGTAAAGGGTCGAGTGATTCTCCGGCCCGTTGTTGGTGGGTGCTCCATTAGCGGGGCCACTGTTCATGACTGGTATACCTCCGTTGGACGGACCAGTGCTGGTATTGTCGCGATTGCCGCCGTTGTCGCCTGTGTTAACGATGACGCACATGTAGTGATTAGGGAAGCTGTTGCTTCCGTAGCTTTCAGATACAGAGCCATAGGTTCCATCCTCTTTGGCCAGATCGCCCAGATCGGATTCGCGACTACTCTCGTTGTCCGTGTTCCTGACTGTTGTCGGGGTGTTGAGTTCGCTTAGGGTGCTGATCGGTGGTGGAAACCATAATGCTAGAGCAATCACGGGGACCGTCGGCTGATCAGGGAGGCGAAGTGTGCCCAGCTGACCAACTTGGAAGCCTAAGCTCCCGATCGCCAGGCCGATCCCATCGCCCACAGACTCGAAATACGGGCGAGTGGCCGGCGTGTGCACGGTGAAGTCAAAGGCACCGAAGAGGAGGTGAATCTCCGTTGTTGTAGAGTTGTAGATCGCAGTTGAGTCGGAGCTTAGATCCCATTCGCCGTCATCCTCGCCGATTCTGGCCACCCCTGCTCAAGAAGAGGCCACCGCTAAGACCCCCTCGCTCGGCTTGTTTAACCTAGCCCTCTCTCACTCTTGCTCGCACCCCCAATCAGCTGAATTGACATCTCTGGCCGCCGCCAGTTGCGGCTGCTCGCCGTTGAACGAAGCTTCGCATCGCGTCACCGACACCACCAGCGGCTTCGCGGTGATCCCCTGGTCTGAGAGGACACCCTTTCCTCCTCCCTTGCGCTCTAGAGATCCATCTGCAGCAAGCACCTGCGAGCACCGCCACTGTTCGTCGTCACCGGTGCGGCTCCGGTGACCATTCAGAGGCAGCTCCACCACTACTTGGTCTACATCGGCCTCCTCTCTCTAACCAGCCCCTCGGCGCATCCCCGCGAGCACCAGATCGATCGATCAATCGACGACCTAGGAGCTTCCCCATTGATGACATCAGCAAGGCCACATGCTGATGCAATAAAGCTTTTTTATTTTATTTAATCATTTCTATAATATTAATATGATAGGTGGGCCCAGTCTGTCAGGGTTTTATTCATTTTGGAATTAATTTCTGAAATTAATAAAAGTCTGACATGTGGGGCCAGTTGTAAAATAATTTATATATTCCAAAAATGTTTAATTGTTTTAAAAATGATTTAAAAATTGTATTAAAAATGGGAAAAATCATAAATAATTCATTTTAAGTCATAAAAATATGAATACTATATCAAAATATTCAGAAAAATGAGATCTACACAATAGACTCATAATCATGCATTGTTCAACAACTTAAATTGCAAGTTTAATTAGAAGAACATTTGAACCCCCGAAGGTGATTCTGAGGTTTCCCCTATTTTAGGGTTTGTACCCCTCAGACGCC
The DNA here is from genome assembly GCA_023614405.1 of Avena insularis. Lineage (NCBI taxonomy): Eukaryota > Viridiplantae > Streptophyta > Magnoliopsida > Poales > Poaceae > Avena > Avena insularis. The sequence continues at coordinate 598,231,749 of CM042686.1, read as the reverse complement.
GCTTAAATTTCCAAGCATGCCTTAGGGTTCCATTTCAATAAAATTTAACTTATCATAACATCATCCTTGCTTGAGCATTGCACAAATGCCATGTGTTGATTGTTGCTTTCATTTCTAGTGTTTCTGCTTCTTCTCGGTAGACCTCGGAGTTGATGTGAGCAACGAGATCGAGTACAAGATCAAAGACCGAGATCAACACCATCGAAGCTTGAAGATAATACTTGGCCAGCTGTAATAAAGTCAAGTACCAGGAGTCCGAAGATCTACTTAGTTAGGTATCAACAGGCAAAGGCAAGCATAGCCCCACACATGATAAAATCCTATTCTTTCAAAGTATTTCATTCTTGCCATGTGCATATGATTCTAAAGTCTTTTATCGATAGATAGAGTGATCCTATCTGATGCATGTTATCTTTGTAGCCTATACTCTCCGATCCATTGCTCCTAGCATAACTAGGGTTTGGCTTTTGAGCTTTGCTAGAGCTGTTATATCTATTGTGCTTAGCCATGCTTAGTTGTTACCGCTAGTCTATCCGGTTGATGAATCAGAGCTACGTATGAACCTAGTTGGACAGGATGACGTGGTATGATCAGATATGAAAGTTAAACATGCTAAGGCTTATATGGGAGGTCACGTCGGGTTGTGGTTTTTCCAGTCCCATACGTGCCACCACTAGGATCTGAGTTCTTGTCTCTTGAACCAAGACAAGCGTACAGCCACACGGGCGCCTGGAAACCCCCTCAGTACTAGGAAACAACTTATCTGTGGCTCATGGAAATGCATCTTCTGTGGCGCATATCCTAGTCGCCACTGTTACCTCGCCACTAATAACTGCTTCCTATGGTGCATATGGATATGCGCCACAGAAGTCTCAGACTTCTGTTGCGCATTTCCTCATATGCGCCACATGAATATGTTCAGTGGCGCATTCCTTCATATGCGCCACAGAAAGCATATGCGCCACTGACTATATTTATATATGCGCCACTGACTATATAACACATATTCAAAGTAAAATATGTTCCTGGTGTATAATCAGGTATTTATATAGAATTTATACAGTTTTTATCCAGATGAGTATAAATAGTACATTGCACAAGTAGTAGATGCATGAAAACCTACATATATATAATACAAACACTTAGAGCCTGATCAAGATACATATATAGTGTCAAGTGCCGAATTTTTACGCAAGTGCCGAATACAAAGTTCATATCATCTCACATTACAAATATAAAGTGGTCACCGCCGCCTATACTAGGATCACATAGAATACAACTGTGATGATGGTGAGCAAGAGCATGAGCCCGACCAATATCTTCATCCTCTTCTTCTTCCACAGGTGGTTCCTCAACTTGGCTACCGCCTTCTCTCTAGTCGCGTATCCTTTGTAGATGTTGCCGCTGAACTTGTTCACTTGTTTGTGACAATCCTCCCACTCCTTGTATACTCCTGGAACCCTACCCATGTACACCATGTACCACCTCATTGCCATCTATATAGACGACAAGGCATATTAGTAAAAATACAACGAACGGAATTAATAAAGGGTTCACATCCATATATATATATGCTCACAAAATATAAAACAAAGGATCCATAAAACTAAAATATAGCATCTCATGATCATCACAGAAGTAATAAGTTCAACGACAACACGACCACAAGATAGTTTAAGTCTAACAACAACGACCATTTCGACCACAAGATAGTAAAGTTTATGACACACACACTACAGCAGGCCTCCATCGAGAATATACACACAGTGGATCATGCTAGAGGCACACATTGATCATGAAGACTTCTTCTTCTCGCTCGGCTTAGGGAACGGTAGATAGCCCTCTTTCGTCATCCACGTCCTTGTGTCACCTTGCTTACGGAGGCGTTCTTCGATCTCCCTCGTACTCAACCCTCTGGCTTGTTGTAGCCCCCCGCTTGTGTTGACATCTTCAATGATGATTTGCAACAACTTCTGCTAAATGCGATGGAAGTCTTCTCTAAGATCATCATCGTTGCTTCACGCCAAAGTTTCGGCCCATCCTCGGAGACTAGATGGCAGTGTTAGGTTCTGGCAATCCTGAACATAGCTTTTAAGGTGATGGAGGACATAGATGGCCTCCTTGGCACCACCAGTAGCCGGCTTCTTGACACATGAGAACTCGAGCACGTGCTTGAACACGTGTTTGCCATCCTTGAGACATTCTCCCTTATCTACGAAGGTGCATCCCTTCTTGGCGTAGCCCTCGAAAGCCTCATTGAGAACACCCCTTATTCTGTTGTAGTCTTTCTTCTTCGTCAAACTCCCCGAGTCGAAATACATGGCTAGCGAATACCTCGGGGCAAGGACGATGAGTGTGCAATATTTGTCTCTATGCAACAGAATTGGAACGGAATGTTGGAAAAAGAGCAAATGAAGAAATCTATAAGAAATGCATAAGTTACGGTGGCGATGAGCGAGTGTGTACTTACTCGGGAAAGAAAGGCAAAAGAAGTGTGTCCTTCCTCTTGTTGTCCACCATGAACTTATCGAGGTATGTCGTCGCCTTGGTCCGTGTCTTTGATCATTCGAACAACTGGTTGTCCTGCATGTAGTAGGGATCCACTATCGTGATTTCCGGGGTACTCTCTCTCTTGATCTTGATCGCCAGATTGAGCGCGTATAGGCGGACCAAATTATAGTCCAGCCGTTTCGTGAGAAGCAGCTTGGATATGTCCTCGTACGCTATGAAGAATATATCCACGGGGGGTTCATCGACGAAGCCCATGTCCAATGGCACCTTGGCCGTGAAAACCGGGTAATTTGGATCTTTATCTTTAAGAAGGATGCCCTCTAGTGTCTTGACACCCTCGTGCAAAGTTAACATGGGTCCAACCGCGATGTGGAGCATATCCGGAGTCAATATTGGATCACCAGCTACATGCACTCGAGGCAAGCCATATTATGTGGATGGTACGATGATGGCATCCTAAGCCCGGATCCTCTTCGGAAGAGGCTGGCTCGCACCCTTCTTATTATTATTATTACCTCTCTTCATGTGCTTCTTCTTCACAACAGTGTCCTCCATTGCCATCTGCTCATCGACCACCTTTCGGAGTTTGTTGGGGCTGAAAAACAATCACGGTTTCTCCTATGGTGGATCGGCGGCTGGAGGCATCTCTTGAGAAAAACCATGGAAGACCAGGCGCTACGTGCATGTATTGGGCCGACCAGCTTGATGGTCACGAGCTGTGAAGGGTTCTTAATCCACAAAAGGCATATACAATGCTTTGTCGGTGCCGGTGTTGATGAAGTTGTCAACGTTGACCAATTCATCACCATCATCATGGGTGCCATCATGTGGTGGTGGTAGCGGGGCTGACGGCGGTTGTGGCACAACGTCTTTGCCATGGGGTGGCACACACGCTGCCAATAGTTGCTAGTGACGGCTGGTGGTGGCGATGATGGTGGCTGCTGGCTTTCGAGGTGGTGACCGGGCGATCGATCGAGAGGTGGCGCCGGTGCTTCCCCCCACAAGACGAATCTAGGTCTTCGGCCATGTCATGGGACAATTGTAGCATTCTCCAAGGGTCTTGTGTTCGTCGTCTCCTTGAGGTTGAAAGGGAGGGTCCATGTCGTCGCACCCTGGCAACACCCGAGCCAACCTGAACCTCATCACGTCATCATCCATTGGATTGTTGTGCATCGTGCGGCTCGTCGGTTGTATGAGAATGCCCTTGGCAACATCCTTCAACTCACCGCTGACATCTTTAAGCAGGAGTATGCAAGAAGTGTCCTGAGGCAAAACATGTTGTTGGGCATCATGAGATGGCAACAGTCATGCATCAAAGGCATAAAGGAGATGACGTGCACTAACTAATTAGTTACCTTGGTGATGGCGTGGAGCTCGGCTAATGTAGAGACACGGCCGATGCCGGCAGACAACCTATCATCATCTGGATTCTCCCGCTTGGGTGCCTCACGAAGCACCACCGCCGTCCGCTGCGCCTTATTGGTATCTTTGGCGGGAGGGGTCGTCGGTGTGACCAAAACGAGCGGCTGCGTCCCGACATTGACGGCTAGCGGGGTCACCAGGTCCGGCGACACATTAACATTGATGCCCGAGTTGCTTCCACCTAAGCTGGGTAGATGTATCGGCCCTTGTCGACCTCCTCCATTCCAAGAAGTAAGCCCCTCGAAAAACTTAGGAGGGGTCATCGCGTAGAGCTTCTCTTCCACTAACTTGTCCACTATTTTCTCGTCCACTGCCTTCTCCTCTAGTGTCTGCACCTTCATCTTTAGCACTTCAACAGCAGATTTATCCTTAGCCGCCGACTGGTTCTTCCTCTCCCTTCTTTTCTTGGCATCCTCTTTGTAGTACTCCTTGAACTTCCTGCTCGTACCGAAGCCGGACACACAGCCAACTGACGATGGCAGCAACCCCTTGTCCCTCTTCTTGTAAGCATTCGTCGCCCTGTTGAAAACCGTGTCCCACGGCTCCGTCGAATCCTGGGACGACTCTATGGCAGGAGCGTTCAGTTCATCCTCCTGCAGAGACAAGGAAAGGTGAACCCATTTAGATTCTTGGCTTCATTATTTTAATTAGAACGCAATAGACTTGAGATCGGTGATAAATTCCTTACCAGCTTCTTCTTGAATTCCTTCACCTCCGGAGCATCGGTGATGAACTCCCCTATTTCCTTGTCCAGGTAGTAGCGGGCCTGGACAAATTGCCTAAGCTGCAAGTCCGTGATTTTAAGCCAAGGGTTGTCTTTACCAAGGCGTTCAAGCTCGGCATCCTCCTTGTCCCAAATGGCCTATTTCCTCCTGTAACTACCGCTTCCAAGGTGGTGGTTACCTATGTTCTGTTCCCGCATAGTCCTGCCCTAGTTAGTCCAATGTATAGCGTCAGCAGTAGCTATATCTGCCTTGAATATCTTAAACTCCTCTTCATAAAGCACCGGATTTTTCTTACTAATAACCTCCTAGCTTTCACCTTTGTCAATGTTATTCTTCACCCGGGTTTTCCAGTAGCTCAAGGCGTTGCTCATATTCGTGAGGGCTAGTTTGTTCATCGGGTTCTTTATCTCCAGGTTTCTAAACCGCTCTGGGGATCTGTATCGCTTGTGAAGCTTCTTAAGGAGGTTATCGACCAAATCTACATTGTCAGCATGTCTGATGTACTTCGTGTTGATCGACATGCTTTCCCGAATGATGCACCCAAGTTGTAGGCCATACCCTTTGGCAAACGCCTCTGGCGCAATGGGTTGGCCACTTTCTGTGACCTCAGTGAACTCATCACAGACGGTGGCGAGCACTGGCACCTTCCGATCCTTCTTTTCCTTCTTCTTCTTCTGAGAAGCGGCCGGGTTGCCGCTACCGCCATCTGTGCGCTTGCCGCCATCGGTGCGGGCGCCGCCATTGGTGGTGTCATCCTCTTCGCCACTGCCTTCACTAGTTCCATCATAGTCGTCTTCGTCCCCCTCGTAATCAGGATCTCCTCCCTCATTGCCCCCAGTAGCTCTAGCGATGGTGGCCACCTCCTCCGGTGGTGGTGTCATCTTCATCGCCTCCTCCTCCTCCTGTTGGGACCCCCGCCAGAATGACTCGTTGGCCTGTCTAGCTTGTTCTTCGACGCTCATGTGCTTAGAAGGGCCGGCCTCGTTGTTGCCCAACATGTTTGCATTACTTTATTAAAAAGAGGCAAAAAGTTAGCACAAATCTTGGCCTAAAAATTCGGCATAACCTTTGCTATTTTTTTGACCTAGGAGTGCTCATTTCTCAACTGAAATGGAAGTGAATCGACACTTCAGGAGAAATGGGCAACTCAAATGAAATCCCTGCCAGACAAAACACCCCATGCCCATATTGATAGCCCCATCCCCATATAGCTGCACCATATAACAACACCATATAGCAGCACCATATAACAACACTATATAACAGCACCATGTAACAACACTAGAATTAGTGTTAAAAACTTAAGATGAATCCAGATGTATCAAATTCAGGTTATCTGCAAGAAAGAGGTTAAGGATTCAGAAGAACAAGCTACAGAAGATAACCAAATCTCTAGAAGGATGAAGTAACAAGCTACAAAGAGCTGCAGGTAAAAATTCATTAAGAGCATAAACTAGATCTTCTATTCTTATTAGCTTGAGAGGAAAGTATAATAAAGGCATACTACGTAAATAAGTAGTGTTGTTGGACAACAATTAGATCTGTCCAAGAGGAAGCAATCAACCACATCCACACTATTTCAGGATCAGATCATGTATGCACATGATCTAGTGAACACAAGCAACCAAAATTAAACCTACTAATCTTCAACTGAATTAAGTTAGGGGGCTAGGACGGGCCACTTTGCACTTGCCAACACAAACAACTCCTAGAATTTCCAGATATGTAAACAGAAAATCAAGAAACCATTCAAATGAAGAAGCAAAACTATCAAACAATCCCTTAAAAATTGAAACACCACACTAAAGAACCCTCAAATTAAAGAATATTTTTATATGTTTATTTGATAGCATGTATACCTCAAGAAATTCAACTCCATGAAGTAAGAATTTATAAGATAATAGGAATAACTATTAAACAAGTATAAGAGTAGTGTACCATTTATTTGCATGCTTTTGATTAAATAGTTGATTTCATAAATATTTGGAAACTAACAAAATGAATTATACCACATCAGATGTTTGTTCTATGCACTCTTGCACATCACATATACATGAAATCAGGGTGTGCACATTTTACTGGTACACTATATGTTATTATGTATTAAGTGGAGTATCTATTTATACATACATCTAAATCTAGAACCTACTTAGGAACATTAAACATGCATGATAAGAAAATTATCTAACAAAGCTAGGTAGTCATCTAAAAATTACAACACCAACAGTAGCATGTACTCTAGAAAACGTAGCACTATGAGAGATAGATCCAACTATCAAAAGCTATGGCAATGATCAGAGATTTGCACCTCCAAATGGAAAAAACCCATCAGTAGTCAGTTGCCACTCTAGAAAAGCATTAGGTGTTACCAATAGCACCCCAAATGAGGATAATACTAGCACTAGCAGCACAGGTAATGGAAACACTAGCACTACAAAGAAATGAGGATAAGACACTAGCAGTAGGCCAAATATAGGTAATGGAAACACTAAATCCACTGTCAAATACACTTTGAATTCAATCATGTTTAAGTAATAAAATACAGGTAATGGAAACACTAAATGCACTGTCACATTGGATAAACAACTAAGACAAATTTTTGAGCCATCCAAACATCAAATCTAAAAGAAACATCTGTATTAATCTAGTATGAACCAGCCACTAGAACCAAGTGCAGATAACTATGAGATAATATCTAGTCTAGAGAGTAACGACAGAATCACAAATCGATTTCATGACGGCACAGGTGCGACTAGCGCTCGATTTCATAAGAATGCTTCTCAATTTAGAGTTCAGAGGGGGGACGAACCGTGCACACACCATCGTGGTGGTCGGCGACGACGAGGTGGCGTCCACGCCAAGTGGCGTGCTCCCTGCTAAGGACGGGCTCCGACGATGCAGTGGCGGGCTTCAGCAAGATGCCCTTCTCCTCCTCCTCCTGTTGCAGACGGGCTCCGGTGGCTCCTCCTCCACAGGCTCGGCGCTAGGGTTCCAACACGGCGGTGGCTGCAGGGCTCTCCTCCACGGGTTCGTCGGGCGGCGCTAGGGCTCCGGCGTAGTGGTGTCTGCAGGGCTCCGGCGACGAGGGCGGCACTAGGGTTTGCGCGGGGGCGACGATAGAGAGGGGAATTTGGCTAAGTGTTGGATCGAGAGAAAGAAGGGGAGATTAGGGGGAACCGTTTATTTGGCTAAGTGTGAACGTTCTATGGCGCAGAATGCGCCACAGAAGTTGGAACTTCTGTGGCGCATTATGTGGGAATGCGCCACAGAACTTTTGGACATAGTCCAAAACAGCGCGGCGTCGTAGTATGACAAGATCACATACTTGTCCTAGTGGTCTTACTCACTAGCTCTCACCTGGGGCAGCCAGGTTCGAATCCTGGTTGTCTCATACTTTTTTTCCTTTTTTTAAAAAATATTTTTAATTACACACATATGCATATTTATTAAAAAAAAGCAAGAACATAACATACATGCATATTTATTCAAAAAACCCTCCCGAATCATATATATATATATATATATGTGTGTGTGCTTGTCACACACAAATGTGAATTTGTATACCCACACGAATATCGCATTATATGTTTTAGTCTCTAACTAATACCCACACTAATATGGCATTATACCCACATGAATTAATACACCAAAAATTCACACAATTGCTAGCGTCTCTTCACAATCTTCTTTCCCTTTTTTGTCGCAGTTGAATACTTTAGCCCGTGCACTTTGAGATTTCTTCTTGTGAATGGACAAACTTTAGTAGGTAGTGTGGTATTCCTTCTGACTTTAGTAGTAGGCATGTCGAAGTACTAGTCAAATTCCTCTTCGATCTTCGGGTCGTTGTTTTTGTCAAAGTTTTGCTTGTTGGTGGCTCCTTCCATTATGATGATGCTCCTCTTGCCCCTCCTAACTACAACACGGTTGGACTTCGATGGGTCGGTAATAAAAAAGCATTGATCAACTTGGCTAGCGAGTACCCAAGGATCATTTTTTGCAGAGGCATTCTTCGTCGATTTGGCATCTGGTATAACCGTTGTGGTGAAATACCAGCCTTCTTTTTCCACGTTCTTGGCCCATCTAACATGGAACATTGGTACAATATCTCCATAGTAGTCGAGCTCCCATATCTCCGCAATCCTTCCATAGAATCTTTCCATGACAGTAGTCTCGTCATTGGTGAAGGATAACATAGTTACTCCCGAGTTTTGATATTCGCTATTCATGTCCTTTTCCTTGGTGTAGAATCTATAACCATTTATGTCGTATGACCGATAGGTCGTGACCTGGGCCCTGCGACAAGGAGAATATGAGTTTTTGATCTTCTGTAGAAGGCGTCTGTTGCCTTTTCTTGAACCAACCCATGAAGCTGGAGTTGTGCTCTCTCGTTACGTCTCCCTTCTTCCTCGGTCAGCCCTGGTCGACGTACTCCTGCTCGATTAAGCTTTTGTGCTCTTCCACCCAAGGGCTAGCCACTTTAATATGTTGTAGCGCGACTCAGTGTGCCCTGTAAAAGTCGGTGCGTCGACCATCAATGCCGACATGTAGTGAGCAGCAGCCCTCACGGTGACCATATCCACCGAGCATGCTGAGGTGCTTCTTGGTGAGTATTCCGACATCCTCGTTCTCGGTGGTTAGATAATTCTGGCAGAAGGAGATGCACTCGTAGATCAGAAAGCCCTTGGATATGCTTCCATCTGGACGGGACCTGTTGCGAATGAATCCTTTGATGACACCGTTTAGCCTTTCAAATGGCATCATGTTGTGCAGGAATGTCGGCCCGAGCTGGATGATGTCATCCACGACATGTACAAGCAGATGCACCGTGATGTCGAAGAATGCGGGCGGGAAGTAAATCTCAAGATCACATAGTATCATCACAATCTCTTCCTGTAGCCTGTCGATCTGCTTCACACCGATCGACTTCCTAGATATGACGTCGAAAAAGTTAAAGAGGCCAAATAGCGTCTCACGGACATGCTCGTCCATTATCCCGCAGATCGCAATGGGGAGTATCTGCGTCATCAGCACGTGACAGTCGTGAGACTTCATACCGCTGAACCTCTTCTTTGCCACGTCCAGATATTTGCTTATCTTCCCTGAGTAACCGTGAGGAATTTTCACTCCTAGGAGGCACCTGAAAAATTGCTCGAGCTTCTCCAGACTCAGAGTGAAGCTGGCAGCGCGAAGCACCACCTCATTATTCTTAACTATTTTGCGATGACCTTGAGTCCCTTCCGTCTGATCATCATCATCATCATCAGGGTACTGAAGATCTTTCTTGATGCCAAGCAATTTAAGGTCCTTTCTTGCTTTCGGCCAATCCTTGGTCCTCTTCGGCATGTTCAGTAGAGTGCCAAGTAGACTCTCGGTAATGTTCTTCGTGATGTGCATTACATCGAGGCTATGGGGAGTGTGGAGGACCTTCCAGTACGACAGGTCCCAGAAAACTGACCTTGCTTTCCATACACCCAGCAGCGGCTTTGTCCTTGGTCGTTTTTTTCCCGGCACAGGGCAATCTACCCAATTATTCAAAAGCTCCTCGATTTCTTCGCCGCTCCTCGGATGTGGGGCTCTTTCGAGCCCATACTTACCATTGAACAGGTCACCGCATTTTCTCCACGGGTGATCCATGCGGAGCCACTTTCGAGTACCTTGGAACACGGTTTTCGAAGACCCGGGATCCCTTGGTAGCTGGAGATGCGGTGTCTCATCCATGCACCTGACGCATGCATTGTGTTCGTGGTTCACCTGGACCGTTACATATGCATAATCAGGATAGTCCTTCACCATTGTGAGCAACGCGGCTCTCAGATGGAAATATTCTTTAGTGTAGGCATCCCACGTATGGGTCGGCGTCTCCCACAAGCTGGCTAACACCTCTCTCAACAGCCCGAGATACAGATACATACTGATACCTGGTTGGTTCGACCCCTGAATAAGAATGCTCATGTGTACGTACCTTTGCTTCGTGCACGGCCACGGGGAGAGGTTGTACGGCCATACAAACACGGGCCAGGTGCTATGCGTGCTACTCTGGTTTCCAAAAGGATTGAGTCCATCGGTACTCATACCCAGCCTGACGTTCCTTGCATCGCCCCCGAACTCTTCGAACTCGATGTCTAATGCATTCCACTGGCAACGTCTGAAGGGTGTGTCAGGATCTTGCCCTTCCCTGGATCATCTTCGTGTTTCTCCCTTTCCGCGTGCCATTGCATGAGATTTGCTTCCTTAGGATCTACGAAATATCGATGTAGACGGGGGCTGATAGGAAAGTACCATACCACTTTTCGAGGCACTTTCTTGTTCCCTCTCTTGTACCGTCCTTGGCCGCACACCGGACATGTGGTTCTATCCGTGTACTCGTTCTGATAAAGTGCGCAATCATTGATGCATGTGTTGTATTTAATGTGTGGTAGGTTGAGAGGGCACACGATTTTCTTGGCCTCCTCGATACTTGTTGGCAATGTGTTCCCCTTAGGAAGTCAGTCGTGCTAGTATTCCATGTTCGCGTTGAAGCTCGCATTGGTCCATTTGTGTTCGGCCTTCATCTCCAGAGCCTTGAGCGTTACACTCAAACGTGTATCATCAGGGCGACACCCAGGATACAATGGAGTCATCCCGTCTACCTCCATTTGGGCCAGCTTGGCTTTCTCTCTAGCTGCAGCTTTGTCGTTGCTCGTCTCCTTGAGGAGCAGTTCTTGAACATGAGGATCCTGCAAGGCCGAAGTTAGCAACGTCTGTGTGTTCGCGTCTTCTCCTTCTTCATGATGATCATGCTCATCACCATCTCCTTCTTCATGTTGATCATGCCCGCTGGCATCTCCTTCGTCATGATGATCATGCCTACCGACATCTCCTTCGTCATGCTGATCATGACCGGTAGACTCTTCGTCTTCTCGCCCGCCCACATCTTCGTGACTACTATGTCCTGTCGGCGCCTCATTGAGGTCGGGCATGAAACCACACCTGAGCAGGTGACCCTCCAATTGTCTAGAATCAGGGTCGATCCAGCGCTAGAGTTTGCATGTTCGATATGGACATCTTATCATGGTCTTGTTGTTAAGAATCATGTCCTCCTTCACATCTTTCTTGTACCTAGCAATTCGACTTTCGCTCATCGTGAGGACCATGGTTGCCTGAGCGGTCAAAATAGAGAGTATAGGTTAGAACCACACCATATGCACACACATATGCATTAATGCTAGCCGGAAAAATTCGGCATGACCTTTCCTAAAATTAGGACATATGGGTAGTGCAAAAATTTGCCGAAATGGAAATAAACAACATTTCGGCAAACATCCATGCACCACACCGGCCGGGACAACAACAAATAAGCAACAAAAAACTTCCTCCCAATGCAAACATTCATGCACCACACAAGCATCGTCTCGCCATGCATCGCACACACCGCCCGCGCGACAAGATTCACCTACATGTTCATGGCCAAGTACTCACCTAGTAGACTCAATAATAGCGAGACGAGACCGCACGATGAGAGAGTGTGGACAAATAGATCTACAAGTTGGTGTAGAGGAAATTAGTAAACAAATAGAGATGTGAGAGATAAAAGTAAGGAACTTTTAAATCTACAAGTTGGAGGTAAGCTTCCACTTACCAATCTATGGACTAAAGTAGGTTTAGTTACAAGAAAATGGAGAAACTATGGGCAAAATAGGGTGGGAGGAAGGAAGAAGATGAGCTAGGAGGAGGTAGAAAGGAAGAAGAGATGATGGTGGTGGATAGATAGGGCGGGAGCTTGCCACCTTTTTCACATGGATCTGGACGCCCTCATCTGTGGCGCATATAGCAGAAATGCGCCACAGATGCTCAAACTTTTGTGGCGCATATGGAAATATGCGCCACAGAACAATGTGGTGCAGGTTAAAGTGGTGGGACCCAGGTTACGTTTCTGTGGCGCATGTGTGGATATGCGCCACAGAAGTCAAACATATCTGTGGCGCATATCCACACATGCGCCACAAAAAGTGGGCCAAATAGATTCCGTGGTGGGGCCCGCCTCCATGTTCTGTGGCGCATATGTCGTTATGCGCCACAGAACATGGATCGCCCCACCCCGGCTGGTGGGTCCCACCTTACTTCTGTGGTGCATGCTCTGAGAAATGCGCCACAGAAGTTTTTAGTATCTGTGGCGCATATTTCCTAGTGCGCCACTGGTAAATATCTGTGGCACATGGTTTTTCATATGCGCCACAAAGTATCTTATCTACCTATAAGCTGTTTCCTAGTAGTGCCTCGACCAACTAACTTGCCTAGTTTGGGCATTCCATGAGTCACATAGTTCGGGTGTTCCATTCGACATATGCATTCTGGTCGTTCTTGAAGGAGGTGCATTCATACAGGTAGGTAAGCGTGGCAGGGAATGGGAGAGGCACGGCCTCCGTAATCTCAAACCCTGTTCACATCTCTAGGAACCGACTTCGGGACTTGACCCGTTACAACGGCATCTCCTTAGGGCGTGACTCATGGTCTCGGCGAAAGCAAGGTAAAGGTCGTGGTCAACCACTCTCTTTCGGCCTTCCAAGGAAGAGGGATAATGTTAACTGGCACCAAGAATCGGTTGGTACGTGTGGGTAAAGTTGTGCACCCTTGCAGGGTTATTAATCTTTTCGAAAAGTCGTGTCTACGGTTATGGATGACTTGGGAATGGACGTGATGATCATAGAGAACTATAATCTAATCGTAAAACTTGGCAAGTAAGTAAAGTGTTCTTAAGGATGCTTCCTCGGGGATTGAGGGGGTGATCCTAGTTAGTAGGCTTAGCTAATAAAAGTTCGGTGGATATCAAAAGAAGATCGAAGCTAGATATATCGTTTTCTTATCCCCTTCCAAATGTTCTACTTAGCCGAGCTTCTCCTACCTCTTTTACAAAGAAAGTTAGCTTTATGCAAATAACCGCACCAGCCATAAGTCTTGCGGAGTACACCATGTACTCAGCCTTGCTTTGTTGATACTTTTGCAGCAGGTAAGTGTTACCATAAGAGACGAGTTTTTTACAACATCGACATCAACGAGTAGTTTGGGGTTCCCAGTCGGCAGCCTGGAATCTATGGATTGGGACGTCATCGTTATGCTTCAAGCCTCTTAGGCCATTTGTTAAGTTTCCTATACTTAATAGCATAATTTGCCTTCCGTTGCTTGATGTTTGTGGTCAATGACCTCTGCTTGTAATATTTTTGTTCTTTGCTCTGTTATGAGCTTGCTGTAATAATTTTTGTGTCGTAGGGTCACTATAATGTTACCGATTCTTCCTCTGTACGCTTCTGAGATTTAGGTTAGGCTTATGATCAGACAGAGGTCTGGGATTTGTCTAGCCTTAATCCTGGGGGTGTCACAAAATGCAACAACAATCTATGACAAGCAGGGGAACCCTGCGGTCCATATACATACAGGGGAACCCTGCGGTCCATATGACAAGCTTGGATACAATCTCTCGTCAAATCTGATCAATGTTGATCACCTCGTTCTGTTCAACCACCATAAGGGCCTCTACATCCACTATAACCAGTTCAACAACATCAATAATGACAGCCAGGAGGAACACCTTCCTAGTTTGCTTCTTTCGTCGCATAATCTGCATCAGATCTTCAGTATCCAAAACCTCTATGAATTCATGCTTCTTATGATGCCACCACCGGAGTTGTGCCATCTGCTTAGGGAAACTACTGATTTCCTTACCGATCATCTCTCTCATTTTATCAAGAGTTATGTTTTTTGAATCGACGGTGATCTCCACAGTACATGAAGACTCTGTCTTATTAACTTCGCCATCAATTTTTTGCCATGTATGAATCCACCTCTAGGTGTATACTGAACTTAGCTTGATCGCATATGGTGGTCCGTAAGATCGAGGAGCAGAAGCTCTGGCAGCAAAATCTCTAGTATCTGCATACATATCATCAATCATCGCTTCAAATTTCACCTTACGATCAGTTGCACAACATTCCCAAACCATCTGAAGCTCATGGGATTGCTCAGTTTGCATATAGGTATCACTCATGCTAGACCACACCAATTTTCTCCTCTGTTTGGATCCCTAAGGAATTCTAGAATGGAACATATATATCTGCTGCAGAACAGACACAAACTCCTTGCAATTTACAAGCAGATGCACATCGTGCTCGACCACAACCCTCTCGCAACCAAAATCTAGTTTTCAAGTGTATTGGCGGACATTAACTGTGAACTCATATAGGTCCGTTGAATCGTAGATGTGCCTAATTTGATTAAAAAAGAGACTTTTCAGTTCATTCGATTCTATTTTGCAGTAACCAATCTACTTGTAAGATAAGGCATAGATAAGAAAAATTCACCTCTCGCTCTTCTCCCGGGTGGTTTTCTTCAAGATCTGGGTACCGTATCCCCGCCGAACAATCCACTGCCGGCTTGCTTTTCTCTTCAACCCGCTGCTCGTAGGTACCTTGATAGGAGACTTCTGGCTGACCTCCTCGCTAACCTGCGTTGAAGACCTCGTCGCTGCTTCACATTGCACCCGAGACTCTGGCTCCGACGGATCTAAATCAGTTGCCGACGTAGCTACCACCTTCGCCTTGCTAGACATGCTGGGCCGCCGCGGCCGCCAAATTTAGTGTCGGGGGAGTAAGAAAAAAGACCGACGCAGCCAGATTCAGTGTCAGGAGTTAGGAAAGTACATAAATGGATTTTTCCTACGACACGTGCAGGTTGGCTTAAAAGGGGCACAGCAGGTAATAGTGTAACATAATATCCTGAGATAACGGGAATGATTCGAAAACATTTGGTTTGGGCACCGTTCACTCGAAATACCCCTCTCGGCAATTGCCCCCCACCCCAACTTTTCGAATCGCGGTGATTACAACCAACTCAGACCCGCTATGTATTGACGTGTGAACTTTCGGGCCGCAAATTAAAAACCTCCAAAGCTCTAGTCAATAGCTCATGAAAATGGCTATAGAATATCAAAACGATGAGTTATTGGTCATATCTCCCAACCATAATATGAATACAAATGACTACACCTAGCGCTGCCCATGGGCTCAAACGGTGCAATCACTAGACACACTGGGCTCGAGCCGGATTGGAAAACAGGGTGACGTCTCAAATCGGGTCTAAGTGTTAGTTGTATACTAGTGATATTTAAAATGTTGCCGACATTCCCTCAAAAAGAAACAATTTATCTTATTGATGTTCCAGCCTTCTCCTTCTTGCAACAGAAGCTCTTGATCTTGGAACCAGCCCGACAGACGTCCATGTGTATAGGGGTGGGCATATAAATCGAGAACCGATTTACCGAACCAATTTAAGTTGGACCGAAACCGGAAAAACCGACACCGAAATTATGGGTTGTACATTCGGTTAGCGATTCTAGATCATTCGCCGCGTCGCCCCGCTCCCATTTCGCTCAAGGATCGCTCAACTGGGCTTTCATCTTGGGTGACCCATTTATGTCTCAGACTACACGTGATTGTCTTTTCTCTGGACTCTTCACTTTCGTTCATGTTGCTCGTTAACACGAACGAGCTGGGCAGCTAATTAAACCGGTTGGACTAAATTATAGACATGTAGCTGCTGTGTTACTGACGTTGCTCCGGCATGCTTGTGCTAGATTGCTGTTGTCTCGTGGGCTCGACAGTACGATCAGGTGCTGGCAGTCTGGCGCTGCTCGTGCATGCTGCTATTGCTAGGGGTTGTTCGTGCTCGCTTTCTACACTTCTTTATGGAAAAAGATACGAACCTACATGGTGAACAGAGGGTAGCACAAAATCGGACTGATTAGTCTGCTGTTTTCTCCTTGTAGCTAGCTCAAGGTTGTGCAAGGCAGAGCATCTCCACTAGCATTCTGGGGAGATCACTTTCCGGCGACATTTTATCCGGCAGACGAAATTCATCTCACTCGAATTCTCAGGACGCCGATTTTGTACGAATTTGGCCTTTTTTTCATCCGGCGTTTTCAGACCGAACCCAACACGCTAGGAACGCTGGATGTAGCAAATCCAACCGTGTGGAAAAAACATGCACCAACATGCATGTGCACCCGAGAAGAAAGAAATGCATGCAATTTTTAGTTCAGCTATATATTTGTAGAGCGTGTGGAACAAAGCTTATCTAATTACAAACGCGGGAACAAAAATCAAAGTAACAGGGAACAAAACAAATATCGAGGAACAAAACTATTTGTGGCCCTGATTTTGTATAGTACGTCTAACAAATCTTTCTAAAGGAACAAATAATTATACAGTGGGGAAAATAATTATAGACCATGGACACAAAAGAAAAATCGAGAACAAAAAGCCTCTGGAATAAACGTTTTGAAACAAGAGAAATAAATCTTTCGGACAACCAGGGACAAAACAATAACGCCATAAATTTTAGCTCTCATGAAAGAAAAATCAACTGGGCATAAAATAAATTGTGGAACTAATTTCCTGGAACAAGAGGAACAAGAAAAATATCACCACAAACAAAAAATTTATAGAACTAATTTTCTAGAACAAGAGGAAAGAATCTCTTAGAATGGAACAAATCACTATACACTAGGAAACAAAAAAGAACATTGCAGAGACCAAGAATAAATACAACCTAGAAAAAAGAAACGTGGAACTAATTTTCTGGAACCAGAGAAATAAAATCTTTCGGAACAAAAGAATAACTAAGTATACACTACAAGGAACAAGAACACGTCAATCAGGAAAAAAATTAAGGAACTAATTTCCTAAAACAAAAGAAACAAATCTCTCGGAATAAATAACTACACACTAGGGAACAATAAAAAGTATCACAGGAAACAAGAAAAAAGGGAATTTGATGATAACCCCCCCAGGTCCGTAGGGGGGGTTATGATCAACATAATCACCAACTGGGGGGGTTATCGTCAATTGTCCCCATCGGCTTGAATCCTACCTATGTACTCTTGACTGTTCAATACACATATCTATTATTTTACTATTCAATTCGATGGTTATTTCCATGTTGATCCTAGACATGTACTGTTACTGTTCAATTCAGACTTGATTAGTTCTTTTGCGAATACTACACATGTATTTTGTACTGTTGAATTCAATCGTGATTTCCATACTGATCCTACGAGTGTACTGGTAATGCTGGGCCTGCTGTCATTTCCGATGAACAATCTAGGCAGCTCACCCTAAGACTGTTTCATTAGCTTATCTTAATGGATTCCTGTACTTTCGGATTTGGTATGCACTGATGTTTGTGTGTCACACATTGTCCAAATATTTGCAAGATGAAAACTTAATCTTCCTAGGAAGGTACTACCTTGAATTTGCTCACTAGATATTAGCAATGCATGTGTCGTTACATTATTAGATAGGAGTTTTTGCTTTGGCATGGTTGGCTAATTAACTACAGTGCAGAATAGAACACTAGTTGTTGGTTAAACTGAGTAAGCAACAACCATGATTGATTGAAAATTTTCTTTTATTTCAGATTTCAGATGTCTTCCGAGACGGAGGAGATGACCAATGGGGACAAATGGTGGTAGGGCAGGTCCCAGGCTGTTGTACCTATGGATGTGGACAAGGCCATCGTTGTCTTCAGATATCAGATGTCTACATTTCATTATTTTCTGCAAGATCCTAATCTAACGTATCTTCAATATGTGATCCTACATTCATTATTTTCTGCGGATCCTAATCTAATGATGTTTCATATGGTTGGTTGTAGTTACCAGTGGTTGGTTGCTAAAGTTTTTTGAAGAATAAAGAATGACATCTGAAGTCTAGAAGATGGGTGATTTGCAGCGGCGCAACGCAATTGCACCTGTGCGCCTCCTGCTGCTTCTATTTTCTTTCATCAAGCTTAAGTGTTATTGTTTGACTTGTCAAGTTCTTGTGTCATGTCGTGGCTAAATTATAGCCGGTTGCTGGATGTTATCTTTCTAGTCTAATTTGCTTTGTTATGTCCAATTTGTGTTAAGCAACTTGCTGCAATATTATGTCACTTGTTTGTTGAGAAACGGTGAGTTGCAGGGAAAATGCTGGCAAAAATTTCTGCAACGCAGTGCAACTGTTGGCCTCTAAAATCCCAGGCTGGGTGCTATTTGTTGTCCCGTTTTTTCAGTGGAACTTATCTGTGACATCTTAGCTAGCCATCATAGCCCAGCCCAGCCCAGCGTGTCAGCTCCCCAACGGCCCAATACCTTTTCGGTCTGTTCGGTTCAGAACCGATCGACTGGGACACCGAAGTCTCGGTTCTGTTTATTCACACGCACCGATCAGTACTCAAAATTTGGGAACCGGAAAAGTTAAATCACCGAAGCACAGAACCGTTCCCTCAAAATGTTACTGACATTCCCTCGAAAGAAATAATTTAACTTATTGATGTTCCACCCTGCTCCTTCTTGCGACAGAAGCTCTTGATCCTGGAACCACGTGTAGCTTATGGCCAAACACTGATGATGGAACCAGCCCAACAGAAACGAGATGTAACCGATGATAGATGGGAGCAATTTCATATACCGTTGAAAGTGTCCCCGAGAAAAGAAGTACCATTGAAAGTGGAAGAGAAATACATGCATATCAAGAGCAAGAAAAAGTGTTTGCCACTGAAATTTTACGAAGATATTTGAATGGGTGGAAAGGATTCCTCCAAAATATAGCGCAAAGGAATCCTTTGAGTAAATTCAGAATGATCTGAATCCTTGCAAATAAACTCGTTGAGTAAAGCAGCCGGAATTGCTAATGTATCGTTGCCGTCGGTGCCATGCATGATGGCCTCTAATCCTTGCTCCGTACCGTCTGATTGGACAAGGCAACCTTTTTTACTAGAGGCTTCAGAGACTGCTGATGGCGCCGTGTTCTTGTGGCTGGGCGCCTGGCTGCGTGCGTACATGGGCCGCTCCGGCTCCGCGCACTGTAGCATGGTCGTCGGCCGTACTTGGCTACTAGCTGCCTCCTGCTCGGTGTGATAAATACGGAAACTGAGACCCACACACATCAGCCTCCACACGAGTAAAAGTTCCCGCTCCCTCGACCTCACCACTAAGACCATCACTAAACCTTCAAATCTTCAAAGCAGTATAAGGGTTGAGAATGGGCATTTTTTGGCACTTTTAAGGGGTGAAAAACATGGGCAAAGACTAGAACCCTCAAACTTAAAACTAAGGATTGAAGGCAGAGACTAAAACCCTCAAACCCTTAAAAACATTCATTTGATATATCACAATTACCATCATCTCAATAATGGTTTGAAGAAAACAATAATCATTCTAGTTATTATTACAACACCAAATAGTACTTTCAAGCACATAATCATTCAAGTTATTACGATAATGTTTTTGCAAATAACAATAATTGTTCAAATCAAATAGGACATAGAAAAGTAAAACAAAGATAGATCATGGGCCTTGGCGCCGCCCATCCAACTGCCAATGGTGCTCTACTAGATCATCCCGGAGCTGACCATGAGTCTTTGCATCCTCAATCGCACGATGTGCTTCAAGAAAAGCTTGTATGTGACAAGGGTTTCTTTCCGGTTGCACACGGGTACCAACGTTGTCATAGAAACAAGGCAGGTTTAACCCTCTCTCATCCTCGAGGATCATGTTGTGTAGAATCACACAATATTTCATGATGTTCATCTGGATTTTTTGTCCCAAAAACAATCTAGACCCCGAACTATGGCAAACCTTGCTTGCAAAACACCCAAAGCTCTCTCAATATCCTTGCGGGCTGCCTCTTGTGCCTTGTTGAAATGAGCCTCTTTTCTGGTCAAGGGCACCCCATTTTTCTCTTTGATGGACTTCACAAGACTTGCCCACTCAGGATAAATGCCATCGGTTAGATAGTATCCCATTGAGTACTCATTGTCCATGATTTTGTAGTTGCAAGTTGGAGCATCCCCAGAAACTAATCTTGCAAACAAAGGAGATCTATTGAGCACATTGATATCATTGAGTATTCCCGGCAAACCAAAAAATGCATGCCAAATCCATGTGTCCTCCGATGCCACGGCCTCAAGCATAATGGTAGCATCACGGCTTTTACCGCAATACATTCCTTGCCATGCCTTTGGGCAATTTTTCCATGTCCAATGCATGCAATCTAGACTACCAAGCATCCCCGGCCATCCCCTTTTTTCATTCATCTCCATCAATCTCTTTGTATCTTACTCGTTGGGTGCCCGAAGATACACATCACCATACAACCGGATGACCAATTTTGCAAACCTACGGACGGACTCCATGGTTGTATCTTGTCCAATGCGAAGATACTCGTCGGTATAGTCCGCGGGTATGCCATAGGCGAGCACCGCATTGCAGCCGATATCTTTTGGTACCCACTAAACCCCATGATACCGGCGGCGGATCTACGACGCTTGAAATAATCTGAGGCGGCCTCACAATCTTCGACAATCTTCAGAAACAAACTACGGCGCATTCGGTACCTTCTGAGGCGAGGTGGGCATGTGGGTACCTTGGCGAAGTAGTCTTGCATCAAATGCTCGTGTCCGAGAGTGCGGTTCCGGTAGATGGTGACTCGCCCCATCTTAGACCCCCTCCTCTGATCCATCAACTTCACGCGGTCTTCAAACTCTTGCACCTCGAGGAGGATTTGCAACCATGAAAGAAAATTATTCCAACCATGATGTCACAGACGCCGCTCCCGAGGCGCCCCGTCCCAACCCTAGCCGCCGCCGCCGCTCCCCCGTCGGCCACTTCCGCCGCCCGCGCTGGCGGTGGCAGCCACGCCTAGGCTTTTGAAGGTGGCAGGCGATCTGCGCGGCTCCATTGATCCTCTTCGCACTAGGGGTTGGACACCAAGGGGCGGTGCCGGTGGATCCAAGCGGCGGGCAGCTCACCCGAGCGGCGTTTGCCTGCGGCTTGGAAGGAAGGCGCAAAGGAGAAGATGGGGGCGATGGTGCAGACTTGGAAGCGGCGTGGTGGCTGCCTTAAGCGGCGATGCTGCATCTCGGTCTCTCACTAACCGATCTGTGGGTTCAGCCATGGCTTCGCAAGGGCTGAAGGCTGGCCCGCTCGTTCCATTTGCCGGAAGCCGGTCGACGGTGTGGGGACTGCTGGATCAGCCTGAATAATGGTGGCGGTTCTAGGATTCCTTCCACACGAAGATAAAGATCTGCTGGCTGCTTGTCCTCGATATTTGTTACCATCATGTGTCATGTCTTCGACGATCCATGGTGACGTCAGATGAGGAGAATGTTAGGAAAGTGAAACATTCATCCAAGCATAGCACAATGCAACATCCTCTTTTGTCAAAATAGTTTGTTGATCTTTCTCTCTTCATGCTTCCTTGAGTGCCACCTCTTCCTCCTCCACTTCTCCTTGCTCATCAACCTCAAGCTCTTCTTATTCAACCTATTATTCTTCAAAGATATCATCGATGCCAGCTGCATGGCTAACGTCCGATTGTGATATGAAGTCGGCCACCCTTGGACTCCAACACACTACAAACAATTCACAACATCACCCACACCTACGACCATCACCGAATGCGAGGCCACTGGGAAAAAGAAAATTTTACCTAGCCGGTGTTTCATCGAGCACTTCACGGTCAACGGCAGAGACGATGGGTGGACGGGAGGACGGCCTCGGGGAGGGTTCACTAGAGAGGCCTTGTGAGACGGGGAAGTCGGTGCTGCCTTTGGAAGCGTTGGCGTGGCCTTCTTCCTCTTCTTGGTAGCCGCCACCTCGGCGAGTGCCATTTTCGCTAGAGTTGGCTTGCTCTACCGCCGACCGGACACTGGAGCTAGCGGAGGATGAGGATCCACTTCCGAAGACCCTACGCGCTTCCCGTCGGCCTTGCCGGAGGCCTTCACGGCCATGGAGGCGGGCCGAATGATGTTGTTTGCCCCCAATCTTTTCCTCCCTGCGGGCATAGTGGAGATGCTTGATTGTGGCGACGTCGAGCCGTTGGAGCGGCCGGGGATGGCCAGCGAGGGAAGACAGGAGGAGGCCGAAATTATTCTCCGGTGTGGCCCGTCGACAACCCTTAACCCCAATTTTGTTAAAATTTGGTAATGCTACTTGTCTGCAAGCTCCTGCAATTATAACGTCGCTGTAGTTTCTGGAGCTCGCCAGGAGTTATATGGTAGGGAGGGCCACGTCATCGGACAGGCATCTGCCACCTGGTACACATGGATATAACATAAGCAAGAAAAAAACTTTGTGTGGACGACGTCTCAGCAAAAGAAAACACGTTAAAATCAACAAAGGATTCAGAACTTTCCTTTCTAAATCGTTTGCGCGTATGCCTTGACACTGTGGCTCAAAAAATTATGGAAAAAACTTCGTTGGTATTTATATGTTTGGTAACTATCAGTGTTCGTCTGTCTTCAGAAAATTGCAAAATTATGTCTTGAAAGAAGAAAGACATTGAAGATCTCAAAGATTTGCTAGTTTCTTTTAGACATTATTTTATAATTGATGGTGTCAGCTTATATATCTCTATTATGTACTATTTGCTACTATAAATATAAAGTGGTATTAATTGTGAAAAAATAAATCAGAGGCAAATATCAGCAAAATAAAGTTTGTAAACAAAAGGTGGGTTTGTTTCCGACTTACAACTGCATTCCTTCGTCAATTCACTATACAAGCGTATGCTCATTCGGTTCGTGTAGTACACTTTGTCTCGTAGACAAGCTTGTTTTAGGCGCCTCTTATAAGTTTTCCCGTTCTGATCGATCGTTATCTAGTTTGGTAATGCGTCTTGTATTTTTGTTCGCGGCAGGCTCAATTAATTCCGGATTTGGTTAAAGACGAGACATAGCGGCTGACGATACAAATCAGTATACGGAGAAAGCATGCGAGGTTGAGGTAAGCGCTACTTCTCTTGTTGCACGCTATGTCGATGTAGCCTGACCATATCAAGTATCTTCTCCCTCTCTCCAACACACGTCGAGTCGCCTTGACTTTAAAGGTGAATTTATTTTTCTATGCGAGTCCGCGCCCGATCCTATTAAATGGTATACTACATCATGCTCTATTCACCATATCATATGTTTTCCCATAGTCTAATTTTAAAATAAAAACAGATTGTTTTCTATGGGCCACATCATGAATAATTTCATGTGCAGAAACCACACTCTCAAAGATGTACCTGCCTTTAATAAAGGTAGATTGATGTGGTGAAGAGCTTCACTCACAACTCCAAGCCTATTTGTAGCACATTTAGAAAAAACCATAAAACTACAGTTTGCGAGAGCAATGGGTCTAAATTTTTGTATAGTTACAACATTAGACTCCTTAGGAATAAAAGTCAACAAAGAAAATTGAGCCTATACAAATCTAGATCATCTTTATTCCAATAATTAAGTGAGCACTCAAATCACTTTTAATGAGGTCCTAGAAATGTTGATAGAACAAGAAAGATAGGCCATCAGGTACAGGGGCTCCCTCGGCATATGAACTAAAAACAACTTCTTTAACTTCTTGTTCAGTAAAATAAGCATTTAGGAAAATTATTTTGATACTTAGTAACCATATCTTCTAAATCCCAATTTTTTTCTACTAAGTCAATATTTTGTTTTTCCTCATATCCAAACAACTATTTATAGTAGTGACTGCAAGATCCAACATACCTTTGGTATCCTCTACAGGTCCAGATGGTCCCTCCAGCATATCAATTTGCTTCGTCCTCCTTCTCTGGTTGGCTATAGAGTGGGAAAAAAGCAGTATTACGGTCACCTCTAAAACATGTCTTTGTCCAGACCTCTATCTAGATTTAACTTCCTCCCTCTTCCAGATGCCACTTAACTCAGATGAAATAGTTTTCATCCTTTGTTTAGACACATGGGAGACTACTTGGGATTCAGTTACAATAACCAAGATATCATATTCAGCTACCAGTTGTTCTTTCATTTTATGTTGGGCAGACTCAGTATTAGCACGACAACCTTTCAAACCCTTCCTGTGGTGACCCAGCATACCACTGCATGATATAGTACACTATAGTCATTGACATAACACCAATGAAACACCGTTCACTAGTATTACATCCCTCAGAGTGGTACAACAGAAACACAACAGGTCCAAGACATGACTATAGATTACAACTCGACTCTTTAAAAAAGATCCAGAGAACACTCTAGGTTAAAGAGGAGGAAATAACTTCTTACAAAGAAGAACCAGAATAACAACTCATAACTATCTAGTTACTAAGACTAGCATTCAAACTAATTGGCTTGCAATTGCTACTAGTGCAATGCTCTATAGAAGTAGGTTTTATAGCTAGAGAATCTACTCCTATCTACTCAAGGACTTCGTCTTCACTTCGGTTGATGTATATGTTGACTTTATTGACTTTATTGAAGAACTTGAGCTGTCGATGATGGTTTCTTGAGCATAAGTTGGTGTTGACCTCGTCTACAACGACTTAGAACCTAGCAAGGGTTAAGAAGATACGGTTGAGTACGAGCGTACTCAGCAACTTTACTAAAAAGGAGTGTATGATGCACTATCTCTACAGCCATAGATCAAAGGTCGTAGGCAATGCAGGTTTTTGTAAACATTTCTTCAAAGGTTGCTTTTATTCTGAAAACTATGTCCAACAGCCTTCAAAGATTTCTTAAGCAAGATTATTAATCAATTAGAGCCTTTTTAGAAATGGTTAAGGATTAGTTTTAATGTTTCTTAAAAGAATAACTTGAGGAAAAGATTACTTTACAAGGTAAAAGCATTTGAATTTGAAGTTACATTTTTAGGGTTTCTAATTAACTATGATTACGAAAGAGGAAATCATTATTGTATTGAAACAATCACAACACATGTAGTGAAGACTTATATGCTTGGAATATGGCATCATATTGCATGTGGTTCACTTTATAATGTTCCATAAAGGTGGAATAAAAGTATTAATAAGTTTTAAATTTTGTAACAAGCATATTTAAGAGTGTGAGATCATTCACTTTCATTTTAAGTGAATGATGAGTTTTAATGCAATTATGAAATAATAGATGATTTATTAAAGAAAATATAGATAGATGATCTTATTACTTGTTAAGGTATGATGTTATGATTAGTATGGTTAATAAATAAAGAACACTCACCATATCATATGTGAGTGATACACAAAACTAAATTAAAAGCTGTTGATTTTAATTTGGATTTAAGGATTTATAAGAGTGTTATGAAGTTAATGGTTTATGCTTAAGGTTTATTGTAGATCTAAGTTATAGCTTTGAAATAGTAATTAGATGTAGAAGATTTAAGGTTTATATAGAATTGAGATTATTTCTCACTTAAGAAACGTTTTTAGAGAATTTTCAAAGTAGGTCTTTTATAAAATAGATAAGGATTTATTTCTGTAAAATCTTAAAAACCTTTGGAATAATATTTTTAGTATTTTTCTAGTAAAATATATTTATTCAAGATCTTACAATGATTTTATTTACTTTTATGTATTATTCTTATTTTTATAAAATTCCACAAAGGGCTAAATGTCTTTGAATATTTGCTTCAAGTTTTTATTTGTAAAAAAATGAAGTTAGTATTTTTATGAGATAGTAGATTTTTTGTTTGCAAAAATGATTTTTATTCATTTTTAGGATTTTTCCTTATTTTTATTGAATTTTACTTAGGATTTAAGTAGCTTTAAGATTTGGTTGTATATTATTTAACCTTAATAAGTGAAATTATATTTTTCTTAGATAGAGATTATTGTTGTGATCATTTTAATATATCATATGCATTTTAAGGATTTTTCCCTTTTTCTTCTAGGGCTAAAATAAGTTCAGGGGTACTTAGGTAATTTGCATACTTCTATTTTCCTTGGTTAATTAATTCTTGGGTCAGTCCAACCCGGCCCACCTGGCCTACCTGGCCCAATAGGCTTGGTGCAACCCTAACCCTTAGGGTCAGGCCAGCCCATTCGGCCCCTCACTCTCCCGAGCACCCCTCTCCTTTTATCCTTGACACCTCCTGGCGACGCCATGGCGATGTTGCCGTCGCCCGGCCGATTCCAACCGCACGGATCATTGCGGTCGCCTCTACTGGTTGCAGCCATTTCGCCACTTCTTGTTGCTTCTTCCTATTGAACTTGATTCGACTAATATGTCCTCACGCTCACGACCTCGACCTCCAAACCCTAGTTTCTCCTTCTGCTTAAACACCAGCGGGACGGTGGTGCTCGACCACACCCCCGGTGACTCTCACGGTGGTGTGGGTGTTCGGTGCTAGTGGTGCGGTTCGGTGGTGTGGTTTGTGTAGGATTTCGCATATGAAAAAAATAAAATTTTACCCTACGCCCCTGAACCCCTGATGCTGCCAGGACCTATCTATTAGTAATACAGTAACAGGAGGGGCTTTTCACGAACTTACCCTTGAAGACCGGAAAGCGTTGTCAATGCTCAGGAGAGCATGGTTGATGAAGACAAGCTGAAGCTAATCTCAAGGTCGTGATGAATTCCTTGCTCTCATGTGGCTCAACGACTTGAGTGCCTCAAGTGTGACACCTCGCGGGGAGTTACACACGTCCGGTGCCTGGCAGTGACTCCCGCTTCCCTGACCCAACAACAGTTGTGGAAGTAGAGCTCCTGGATCCGAATCCTACGGCACGGCGACGCTCCACTGTGAAGATGTCTCTCGTTCGCGCAGCCCGAACTTGGGACCATGGTCATGGGAGAGAGATAATATCAATTGGAGGTCTCCCCAAAAGTGAGGAAACCTTTTATTGAATATTGTGTGTCTTTATCTGGCCAAAATACCCCACTATATATAGGGGGAGGGGAGGTACTACCTCTCTCAAAGTCCTGGGATGGGACTAAAGGAGGGGGAGAGGGGGGGCGCCACCGGCCAGCCCTAGTGGGCCCCGCGCGAGGAGTGGGGGCTTGGCCCAGCCGGCCACCCAGTTGCCCCTTCTCTCCTCTTGCCTTTCCCTCATGGGCCCTTCTCCCTACGGAAACTAGCCCATTAAGCCTTTTGACCTTTTAATTGATTTTGTCTTTATTAAATAATTATGAATAAATGATTAAATCAATATTTAACATTCATTCACATATTATTCAATCTCCGTGGTTATGGAACACCTTTGATCTCCACTCCGGACATCCTTCGGACTTACCAAAACCCTTTCGGTTTTGTCTCTACTCTTCTTCGGTGATTCTACCGATCCTGAAAACACTCTCTAAGTATCATCAAGCCCTTAAGCGTGATACCCCATGGTTCAGGAACACTCCAGACATGGTCGGGACACTCCCGGACCAATGATCGACAGAGGGACCCGGATGGCCATGTGACCCCTATGCATTCCATGAAGATCTTTCGTCGTTTGAACCAGGAAAGTCGTGTCTTATTCCTTTTGTCTGTCAATACTTGTATTGCCCGAGATCTGATTAATGACATCATCATGTCGTGTTCAATCTCGTTACAGAACAATTCTACTTGACTTGTTCCGAAAAGTAATATCCCTGTGATCAAATCACACGTCGCGCAGCTATTGGATATAACTTCTCCGAGTGGGCCCTTGAGTATCTTTCCGTCACGTGGACAGACAAATCCCTCTCTTGACATATATTGCCTCTACGGTTCCGAGTACCTTAACACACCTTTATAATCACTGTGTTACCAAGTGACGCTTGATGCTATCTAAGCACTCTCGGGAGACAGTGATTGATATAGCCTCACGGTCTAAGGAATAGTCTACGAGGATCCATTCTAATCATCGTAACTTGAACTTCGTGACATGATCGGGTAAAAAATGTTTAGGTTGGGTATTGGTTCATCATCTCATTATCAAAATGAGTTGACTCCATTTCCAACTAGCATAAATGCCACATGATCAGGAAACCTTGATCATCTGTTGACCAATGAACCAGTGACTAGAGTTTCACTGGGAACCCCTGGTTGTTTATATATCACACGTGTATTGACGTTTCCTTTCGATACAGTTATAGCATGATATAAAACTTAATCATAAAATTTATGAAATATGATGATAATCCTTATTATTATTTGTGTCTAGGGCATATTTCCAACAGTATCCCACTTGCACTGGAGTATAACTAAACTACATGCATTTGTTCTTAATTATTGGTACCATATTTCCCGGTACCCTAAACATGCTTGCACATGGAAGAGGTTGAGTCTTGGGCCTGTACTTTATAGTTCCAAATCCTTTGCAACTTACTAATGTCACCTTGATTGACATTAATACTTTATCATTAGATGATAACATCTTTGTGTATGCATTGTCGCTATGGCAGCAGAACGAGGCCAGATTCCAGGAGCCTACAGTGACTTTAGATCAACCTCAAGGGCTTTCTCATGGGCACTATGCCCTGGGAGACATCATTCTACGTTAAAAGTGAACTAGCCCCGCCATAACATTATACAACACTTTAGATCATACCCTTATCTATTATTATAAATGTAATTATCGAAACATGAGTGCTCCCTATGCAACTTTTGATGTTTTTGTTCACCTCACTTCCTACTTGAATTTAGTTGGTTTTACAGGAGTTTCCAACATATTTCCTTATAACATAACACTTTATGATTTAAGATATGTCATCCTTTATGGATGTGGAAAAAATGTCTACAGTTCTCTATTAGACACTACGGACAAACTTAG
Organism: Avena insularis; assembly: GCA_023614405.1. Taxonomy (NCBI): domain Eukaryota; kingdom Viridiplantae; phylum Streptophyta; class Magnoliopsida; order Poales; family Poaceae; genus Avena; species Avena insularis. Next base: position 598,202,546 of record CM042686.1, on the reverse strand, counting down.
CTCAACGTTCCGTGATTCAAACTTAATCACTTTTCAAACGTTTCTTCTTGGATCATATATTATGTTAAGCTATCATCATGGTTTTCTAAGATAGAACATATGTCTCAACATAGTGGATGATGATCATCCCTTTCTTTCTTTTAACCATTGATGTTAAACTTAATACTATTCCTAATTTGAGTTATCAAGGACCAGTTCTGCAATTAACTTTTATTATGAAACCCTTTTCCGAATCCTTTAAGGAATACTACATAATATCGTAATATTCTTATTATCAACTTCTACTCCCTATAAATCATTCTTTATTGGTACTTGCACTTTTATTCTCAATGTGTCATATACACACTTAAGAATCACTCCTTTAAGCTCCCATTCAAAATATGTCCCTAACATATTTGGGTATGAGTCACTACTCTTACTTAAACTATGTTCCTAAATATTTGAATTTGAGACTTATATTTCTCCCACTCAGAATGTGTTCCTGACACATTTGAGTTCGAGACTTACATTGCTCCCACTCAAAAATATGTCATTCACATTGTTTTAGGAAGACTTTCATAGATCCCACTCAATTTCATGCAAATAGCATATCCACTCACTATTTTGAACGACTTCAAAATCCTTTGATCAAATATCAAACTTGGAGATTTATTATGATATACTAGTACTTTACTAGTTTTAAATCCACTAGGCATTCAACACACTTGAATCAAATTCATTTGAATTTGTCCAACACTTGACAAACTGTGCTTTTGCCATTCACTCCTTTTTCCACTATGGCTTTGCAGTCATTTTGGAAAATCCAAGTAACACCTTTTACTTGTAATATTCAGCAACGAATTGCTTTCTAATCTCAAGTGAATTTTTACTATTAGGATTTCTCATAATTTTAGTTTACCATTATTTCCTTAGTAGTTCGTAGGTATGTCATATTCCGGTAATCATGACAAATTATTCACAAATGTCTCCATACAATATATGGGTTACATTTTGAATCCTACTTCATGTAATGAAAACACCAGTGGGAAAAACACAATGATCACTATCATTGATTCTTTCCTTTGTGAAGAGAATCGTTCAAGAACGCTTTCCCTTGCGCTTCTCAACACTCTGATGCAGGGTTTTGGAACCTCATCATGTTTTTCACTATCTTCCATTTGCTCCATAATCGAGAAATATCACTGAATGTGAACTTACTCGAGAATGCACCAAAAATCCAAGCAATACTAGTTTTGCTTCTCTTTTGGTTTCAGCTATGGATTTCGTATTCAAAGTTTCCAATGAATACTCTACAAGGACTTATTCGCTATTGTTTTGGTTATATTGAATAACCCCAAAACTTCCACGACGATCCATACTAGATATGGAGACGATCTCACGAATCCTGATGGTTCACTATATATTCTAATTGAGGGCTAACTATTTCAAAGTAATGGTCTTTACATCTACACTACAACGATTTATTTGGTGCCATCTATTCACCCACTTGATATTAAATATCATATTGTGATGCTTTGCATTTTGACATTTCAAACGCATTACATTCCACAATTTCTTTTATGCCAATCTTATAAAGTTGAATTTCATTACTATTGATCAAATCATAGTAATTAGATTTTCATTTATCTTTAATACCCTCTATTGATGAAACAATTTGATCATATCAAATAGTTTCATATTCATGTTTCCTTTGGTAAACTACTTTACACATTTTAAACAATCATATAATGATAATCACCATTTTTGTTAGAACACAATACATCGAATATGTATTTACTTTCAACAATTCACCAAACACTTTGTATTCAAGTAATACCCGGTGTTTAAGTTATTTTGCCAAACTTGGGCATGATTCATATGTGAAAATAAATTGAATGTCTTTCACATATTATCACATAACTTTGAATTTAAACAATGGGTTCATTCATTAATGAATATATCATTAAGTTGGGTAATTTTCAAAGAATTTCAATATTTTACAAATGTTCATGTATTATCAATTAGTTTCACAACAAGGATAATTCACACGTAATCGAACAAGATATGAACACAAATAGAAATCATTCATAAAAGTGGAACAAGTATTTGTTACAAGCTCATATGAATAACCATCTCACAAAGTGTGAGACACACTAAAGAAGTTCACGATCTAACGATTACAATAATCATCCTAAAACATAAACTAAGTGATATATCTCGAGGGAGAGTGTCGTTGGACATCATCATCATGCTCGCCATCAACACGCAATGTCACCTCCTCTCCAGCAAGCACCTCTATGCAGAAGGACCTGTTTTCAGCAAAACAGACCAAGTATCAAATATACTTAATACTGCAAATGTGTTTGCAAGATTATAACATTTATAAATTGGTATATCAAATATATACCTTTGTCATTGATGATTTCTCCTGCAATGGGTTCAACCTCCACATTCCTGAGATGTGATATGAACCTGTGGAAATACTGTGTTTTCGCATCGCCTCTCATAATGCAAGTCCTGACATGTGCTTGGTAGCTTGGTGGCAGTGACCACAACACAACACCATTTGCAAAAGAGCTTGTCATCCAGCTATCCAGGAAGTATGCCGGCCTCATGTACGCATCACGCATGCGCTCCAAGTGGTCGTCAAGTGAAGAGTTCTCCTCCATCTTAATGGAGAGGAAGTCTCCCATCATCTCATGCTCCCATATGCGTGCTTGTTCCACGAAATGTGTCCTAAGTTGTAGCATCACCGTACGAGGGTCAACATTACCCATGATAGGCCACAACTCATTCACCATTCCGAAATGCATTGTAACTAAAATGAAGGAGGCCATCTCACGATGGTAATAGCGGTCTTCCCGCTGCTCTAGGGTCTCTAGGTCATTGGGCTGATCTAAATCCATCTCGTTGAGTATATAGTCGACCATGTTATTCTCGCTAAGGAGAACGTGGAGACGCGCAACCCATGTGGATAAGTTTGATCTGTCTAGCCTGAGCTTCTCTCCTTCTAACCAATTATCAACAGGAAAGGTAGCATCAGGCAGAACCATTTTCTACATTTATAATTGCAAAAGGAATTTAGACTAAGTTTATAATTAAATGAGTTAATAATAACTCCACTGAGAAACACCTATCCCCTGAAGGGTTCTAGTGATAACATGACCCCTTTTCCCCACATCTCCCCCGATCATCATGGCCATCAATGTGGGTTCTAGGGTGGACGCTAAACATCGGTCACATCATTCATGCGACTCGTGCTCGTCGACCATCCGTGTTCCAAGGCCATGTCTGCTACATGCTAGGCTTGCTAACTCAACCTTAGTGTATTCGCTGTGCAACATGGCTTACACCCACTGTATGCGAACATAGATATGTCTGACACCCGATCATCACAGCCTGCCTCATACCGAAGAACTTTCTTGGTGGTGCACACTAAGGGGGAACACAATCATTGATTATTTTTAACAGGGATCATCTTATTAGGCTACCGTCGAGTACCTAATACTAGCACACAATAAGATATACAAACAATAACATTGAATGTAAATGCAATGTGATATGGCCCTTCACATTGTGATCTCCATCCGGTGTCACCGGATTCCAGTGCCAGGGTTCCGGCACCGTAGACACTAGGGTACCAGTGTGTTTCTGGTGTGATAGTCCGTCACCTCCGTGACTATCTACTACTACTTCGTAACATAAGATAATTACTTTACCTTTTCCACAACCATATCACAAAGCAATGCCCCCTATAAAACAAAGTTAGACGCCTCTACTTTTGCATGTTTTACGTGGTTGAATGGGCTTCCGTACAAGAACCATTCTTACCTACGAACTGTCACCACAACGCTGATCAAGTAGTTGTCTATACTATACCCGTTTTGGGGCCCTCCGTTGCAAATGGCATACCAACTAATGCGAGAGAGATAAACACCCCCCAAAGCCACTTTATATGGTATAAGACGTATGTCAAGCATGGACCAGTCTCGCGAATGAACGCGTAAAGTCGGTTGGGGCTACATCTCGTGTACACAAGTATTACTGCGGTATACACAAGTACATGTGGGAGGATAACAACTAAAATATCAACGCCCACACGCTACATCTCGTGTGTTCTACCTATACTAGCATTACTACGCATAGATCTAGCTCTGATACCACTGTAGGGGTTCGCGTATGAAAACAATAAAATTTTACCCTATGCCCTTGAACCCCTGATGCTGTCAGGACCTATCTATTAGTAATACAGTAACGGAAGGGGCTTTTCGTGAACTTACCCTTGAACACCAAAAAGCATTGTCAACGCTCAGGAGAGTGTGGTTGATATAGATGACCTGAAGCCAACCTCAAGGTTGTGATGAAGTCCTTGCGCTCCTGTGTCTCAACGACTTGAGTGCCTCAAGTGTGACACCTCGCGGGGAGTTACACATGTTCGGTGCCTAGCGATGACTCCCACTTCCCTGATCCAGCAGCAGTTGCAAAAGTAGAGCTCCTGGATCCAAATCCCACAGCGCGACGGTGCTCCGCGGTGAAGATGTCTCTCGTTCGTGCAGTCCGAACTTGGGACCACAATCATGGTAGAGAGAGATAGAGAGAATATCAATTGGAGGTCTCCCCAAAAGTGAGGAAACCTTTTATTGAATATTGTGTGTCTTTATATGGCCAAATACCCCCACTATATATAGGGGGAGGGGAGGTACTACCTCCCTCAAAGTCCCGGGGTGGGACTAATGGAGGAAGAGAGGGGGGCGCCGACGGCCATCCCTAGTGGGACCCACGCGGGGTGCTTGGCCCAGCCGGGACCCCCTTGCCCCTTCTCTCCTCTTGCCTTACCCTCATGGGCCCTTCTCCGTCCGGAAACTGGCCCATTGATACGTTGCAAACATATCTATAATTTTTGATGTTCCATGCTTGGTTTTTATCTACTTTCTTATGTTTTGTCCACACTTTGGAGTACTTTTTATACACTTTCTTGGACAAACCTATTAACAAGATGCCACAGTGCCAGCTGCCTGTTTTCTGCTGTTTTTGGTTCCAAGAAAGTCAGAAAATGAATATTATCGGAATTGGACGGGACAAAAGCCAAAGTCAATATTTCACCGAGGGAGACGGAGAGGGGCCAGGGGCCGCCCGCACCACCTGGCCGCGCGGCCAGGCCAGGCCCGCGTTAGGGGTGGTGTGGCCGCCTAGGGCACCCCCTCGGCCTCCCCTTTCGCCTATAAGATGCCTCCGATACAGAAACCCTAAGTACCTGATCTAAATTCCACGAAAGAGTCTGTAGCCGCTGTCATCTCCATCCCTAGATCGGGAGGGATCTGAAGCTCTTCCCGGCACCATGCAGGAGGGGAGAATTCACCCTGGAGGCCCTCTTCATCACCATGCAAGCCTCCGGTGTGATGCGTGAGTAGTTCATCCTTGGACTACGGGTCCATGTAGTAGCTATATGGTTGGTTCTTCTCCTTTGTACTACCATGTTTAGATCTTGTGAGCTCCGTTCATGATCAAGATCATCTATTTGTAATCTACATGTTGTGTTTGTGGGGATCCGATGGATATTGAGATGCTATTTCAGATTGATTATTGATTCTATCATGTCTTTTTATTTGGGATCTTGCATGCTCTCCGTTGTTAGTAGATATCTTGGGCGAGTAGATGCTAGCAACTCCAAGAGGGAGTATTTATGCTTGATAGTGGGTTCATGCCTCTAGTAATCTGGGGAAGTGACAAAAATCTCTAAGGTACTAGATGTACTATTGCTACTAGGGAGAAAAAACAATGCTTTGTTCATAGAATAAACGTATTGTTTACTTTACACGCAATGCGTAATGCAATTATCTGTTGCTTGCAACTTAATACTGGAGGGGGTTCGGATTGATAACCTGAAGGTGGATTATTAGTCATAGATGTAGTTGGATTATGGTCTATGTATAATGTTGTAAGGCCCAATCAAATCTCATAGGAGTCAAGATGATTAGTATATGCATGTATGCTTTCTCGATGTTTGTCAATTGCCCCGCTGTAATTTGTTCACCCAACATGTCATCTATCTTAAGGAGAACCACCACTAGTGAACTATGGACCCCGGTCCTTTCTTTTACCATCAATCTACAACTGATTACTATTTTTGTTTACTTTCTGCAAGCTATTACTTTCTTCCACACAATACGTTTAATTCTTTGTTTTCAGCAAAACCGGTGAGATTGACAATCTCACTATAAGTTGGGGAATAAGTTCTATGGTTGTGTTGTGTGGGATTCCAAGTTGGTTACAACACCTTGGAGGTGTTTCCTTGCTCCTATTGGTTCGATAACCTTGGTTTTATAACTGAAGGAAAACTTGCTGCTGTGCTCATCATACCTTCCTCTTGGGGTTCCCCAACGAGCTCGACGTGTTGAGCCAATAATCAAGCTTTTTCTTGCGCCGTTGCCGGGGAGTTAAGGGCATCTTCACAAGGGCAGTCCCTCATAACCAATCTCTTTACTTTGTTTTATTTGTTCTACTTAGTTTATTTTTGCTTTGTTTGCTTGTTTCTTTATCAAAAACACAAAAAATTAGTTTTACAAGTTTGCTTTCTTTATTAAAAATACAAAAAAAAATATTAGTTCCTATCTTAAGTTGCCATTATGTCTAGCATTGCTCCAATCACTATGTCACCCGAGGAAATGATTTTCACATTTAAACAAGGAATTGAAGAAAGTTTCAAAGAAGCTTGGTCTAGAATCTCTGATTTACATGAAAAAACTGAACCTAAAATGACTCAAAGCTTGTTCCTTAGCAGTTTTTACCTTGGAATTGCTCTTTGTTATAGATATGCTTTGGATGCTGTAGTAGTAGGAGATTTCCTCCAATGCAATGAGGATGATGCTTTTAATGCCATAAAAAAGTTGGTCTTTACTTACAACTTGCCTAGCAAACCTGATTCTTCCTTTATAAACATATTTGCTATATTGAACAATCTTGAGACTAGCACTGCTAGTTTACAAGATTGCTATAATACACTTAGAAACCATCATGACTATGTTCCAATAAATTCTGAACCATCAATATGGCTTCCCACAGTAAAGATTATTATAAATAATGAAACTTTTCATGCTCGCTATGATATCATGTCTGAATTTTGTCTTATGCCTAAAGATATCTATGAATCTTTGAATCTTTGGGGACTTTCTAAAGGAGGAGAATAAATATTTCTTGCTAATAATGCCACAATATCACCAATTGGAATAGCTGAAGGAGTGTTTACAAAGATCCTAGGTAAAATGGTTTCTAATAATTATCTTGTTATTGAATGTGTAGGAAAAGGACAACTTACACTTGGAAGATCCCTATTGAAACTCCTTGGAGCAATAATAGATGTGGAAAAGGGCACCATGCACTTTGCTTCTCCACCAAACAATCATATGTTCCCCAAGGTTAAGAATAAAACTAACAGAGGTAAGGACAAGAAATTTGGTCTTAATGCTTCTTCATTTGAGAACACTTGATTCTTTTTCTTGCTTCTTATGCCTAACTTAAAGGCGTTAAAGAAAAGTACTTATTGGGAGATAACCCAAAAGTTTTATATGAGTCTTGGAAGTTATTACCTCAGTAATAACCGCTCCTTATCCTTTCTATTTGCTTTTTGTGCCAAGAGTAACCTCTAATGAGAGAGAAGTAATGCTTGGGAAAGTTGCTGTCCCGAAACAGATTTTTGTGCTTCGCTGTAAAAATTCGTGTAAAATCCCTGTACGTCGGTTTGAGCTGTAATTGTTTGTGCTTCTGCCCCTGGTTGTTATCCAACGTTTGTTAGTTCAGCACTTTTCGATTTGAGAAACAGAAGGTCTTCGAAAAAATTGGTTTCTATATGCTGGTCTGTTTTGACAGATTTCTGCCATTATTTGCATTTGCTTCTTGTTGATTCCTTTTTGGGTTCTCTTTGGGGAATTGAGCTTTTTGAGGGAAGTTCTATAGTAACTTGTGTTTTAATGGAAGTTTTACTTGTGTCAGAACTGAACCCAAAGACTTATTATCTTGAGTGCACTAATGTTGCTAATAAAGATTGTGTGAAGTTTTGTATGAAGAAAAAATTTCAGGTGTATGGAGAGAATGATGTAATGAGATGAAGAATGGACTAAAGCTCCAGCTTGGGGATGCCACGCGTGTCACCCCAAGAAATATCCAAGAAGTAGAAGCATCAAAGCTTGGGGATGCCTAAGGCATCCCCTTCTTTATCAATAAAAATCTCAGGTTCTTCCAAACTTTTTATTTTTATTGTTTCGTGCACAGTTGTGTTGTTCTTGGAGCGTCTTTGTTTTTGTTTTTGGTTTTTGTTTTCTTGGTTTGCTTACTTTGCTTGAATAAATTGGTTGGATCCCCTGTTTCATACATTAGTTTTCAAATAGTTTGGTTTGGATTGGAAAAGAGTAGGAAAGTTCATGCTTAAGTGGTAATGAGAGCTTGTTTTTGACTGTGGCCTATGCTTTGTCATGCCATGCTTGATATTGTTTTGGCTTTATGCTTAGTGATCTTTGCTATAGCAAGACATGATATACACAATTGAGATTGCTTAATGTGCCTTGAAAGAATGATGCGTTGTTTTAGCATATTAAAGCATACTATTGTGGTATTCTCCTTTGATGCTTTATATGGGTTGACTTTGAAGGGTTCCGTAGCAGAAAACAAAAAAATTCTAACTACTCGAACACTAATACCAGGATCTATACTATGTAGACATAAGTAACGGATAAGGAATACAGTATTCATACCTTTGCAGAGAGAGGCACGCCTTACACAGGAAGGCGTATATTGATTAAGACGAGAAGCACCCCAAGTGTGGTGCCTCCGAAGTTCGTTACATGTCCGGTGTAGGGGACGTCAACCGGGCTCCGATCGAGCCGAGCAGCGGAAGAAGTAGATGCCGGATCGCCGATCACACAATGGTAGTGTGAAGGTGGAGAACTCAACCACGAGGTCCTCCCCAATATTATGGGGATGTCCTCAGCAGATGAGAGAGAGAATGAGAGGAATGGCGGTGGTCTCCAAGGGGAAGGGGGGGACCCCTTTATATAGTTGGAGGGGGGCGCAGCACCCAGGGGCCAGGCGGGGTGGGACTAATCCCCACACCAGCCGGCCACCTTGGGGCAGCCGCCGGCCCTTGGTAGGCCCCACTGGGGCGGCCCACTAGCCCTAGGCCAGCTAGCCCCTACTCCCTAGGCGCCTTGCCCACTTGGGCCTCCCTTCGGGTGAGGCCCATTAGCAATATAGTGCCTTCAAAAATAAAATAGAATATATATTTAATATTAACTCTCCAATTAACATTCAAATATACATATTATATTATCTCTTCACTCCGGAACAACTTCCGAATCCATTTTCGATCTCCATCAGATGTTACCGAAACTATTTTGGTCTCTCTCTCTCTATTTCTCATACGATGCCTCATCTACCCTAAGCGTCCCTACCCTTAAGCGTGACATCCTTCAGTTCGGAAACACTTCGGACATGATAGAGACCACTCTCGTATCAATGATCAACAGAGGGACCTGGATGGCCATGTGACCCCCGTGCGTTTCACGAATACAATCGCTCGAACCGTGAGATAGTCGTTCCCCATTCCCTTTGTCTCTCGATACCTAATTCATCCAAGACAAGATCTTTGGTATCTGCATACCTTAGTTCGATCTCGTTCCTGATGAACTTGTTTTCTCGTTCTCATGTCATTGCATTCCGTGACCTAGTACATGCTTGCAAGCTTGATTAATGCAATGTCACCGAGATGGCCACATGTATCTGTCTGTTACACAGACTAGACAAATCCTGGTCTTGATATGTACTCCTCTACGCATCCCTTCGGAAAACCTGAGTGGCACCTTTTGGTCACCCTGTTACGAGATGACTCTAGATAACCATCTAAGCTTCTTCCAGAATGGTGATTTGCATTACCTCACAGTCAAAGGATCTGGTTACGAGGTTCTCTGTGTTTTATCATCAATGGTGAACTTTGTAACTAGATCTTCATGAAGATATAACGGTCGGATGTTTGTCTATCATGTTATTCAACTAATAACATGACCTCATTGTCAGTTGGCATAAATGCCCATGGTCTTGAAACATAGACCATCCTCATGACCAATGAACTAGTTCACTAGAGGTAACTAGAGACATGGTTTGTTTACATACCACACGTGTATTAACGCTTCAGACAATACGCTTATAGCACAGTATGAAACGTATTATGAACATACCGGAGATATATCAAATAATACACTTTATTATTTGCCTCTAGGGCATAACTCCTTCAGTCTCCCACTTGCACTAGAGTATATAAAACTAGTTTACAATAGGGAGGACCCTAACACCAATGGAATCTCGGTGTTGTTCATGCTTGTCTAAGTGGAGAGCTTTCGTCAACGGATCTAGTACATTCAGTTCCGTATCTACTTTGCAAATGTTGACTTCACCTTCGTCAATGTTTTGCCAGATGACGTGAAATCTAAGCTTGATATGTTTGGCCGTGGAATGAGTTCTTGGCTCCCTTGCATTTAGAATAGCTCCCGTGTTATCACAATAGATCGTCAAGGGGTCTTGTGCATTGGGAAAAACTCCCAGTTCGATGACGAAATTCCTTAGCCAAACAGCTTCATTTGCTGCATCAGCCGCATCAATGTATTCAGATTCCATTGAAGATTGTGCCACCACTGGTTGCTTCTTTCTCTTCCAACTTACCGCCCCACCATTCACTAAGAAAACAAATCCTATTTGAGACTTTGAGTCATCATGATCTGAATTCCAGCTCGCATCTACGTAACCTGTTACGTTTAGAGCTTCATCATTTCCTCCATAGATCAGGAACATATCCTTTGTTCTTCTCAGATACTTTAGGATATTTTTCACAGCTGTCTAGTGATCTGGTCCTGGATTACTCTGATATCGGCTCGTCAAACTAAGAGCCAATGCCACATCAGGTCGGGTACTAAGCATTGCATACATGATAGATCCTATTGCTGAAGCATAGGGGATGTAAGACATGTTTTCTCTATCATTGTCCGTTACAGGACATTGAGTCATACTCAAGTTGCAATTCTTCATCATAGGTGTAAAACCCCTCTTGGTGTTTTCCATTTTGAACCTCTTCAAAATCTTATCTATGTAAGTACTCTGACTTAATGCTATTAGGTGTCTTGATCTATCTCTATAGATCTTGATTCCTAATATATATGCAGCTTCACCTAGATCCTTCATGGAAAATTGGTTACTTAAATATGCTTTCACGCTATTCATAAGATCCACATCGTTTCCCATGAGTAATATGTCATCCACATATACTACTAAGAAAACAGCCGAGCTCCCAATCGCTTTCTTGTAAACACAGAACTCTTGTTGGTTTTGGACAAATCCAAAACTCTTGATCACTTGATCAAAACGTTGGTTCCAGCTCCGAGATGCTTGCTTCAATCCATAAATGGACCGTTGAAGTTTGCATACCTTTCCAGCATCCTCAGGATTGACAAAACCTTCTGGTTGCATCATATACAACTCTTCATCAATGTGACCATTGACGAATGCGGTCTTGACATCCATCTGCCAAATTTCATAGTCGAAATATGTAGCAATTGCTATTAAAATCCTGACAGCCTTAAGCATTACTATGAGAGAATAAGTCTCGTCGTAATCAACTCCTTGAATTTGTCAAAAACCCTTTGCGACAAGTCGAGCTTTGTGAATGGTCACATTACCATTCGCATCTGTCTTTTTCTTAAAGATCCGTTTATTTTCCACGGCCATGCGGCCTTCTAGAAGATCCACCAAGGTCCAAACTTGGTTTTCATGCATGGATCCTATTTCAGATTTCATGGCTTCTAGCCATTTCTCGGAGTCAGCACTATCCATAGCTTCTTTGTAGTTTGCAGGTTCTTCCTGATCATCTAAGATGACAGACATTACAAGGCTACTGTACCAATCTGGAGTGGCACGAACCCTGGTAGACCTACGAACCTCAGGAGTCTCGATGTCATTGTTTTGATCAGCATCAACGGGCTCTTCCTCCATGTTGGAGAGCAGTTTTGGAACAGCTTCCGTTGTGCTACTCGGAATACAGAGAGAAGGATCAACAATTTCATCTAACTCTATTTTCCTTCCACTCACTCCATTTGCAAGAAACTCCTTTTCGAGAAAGGTGCCAGTTTTTGCGACAAACGTTTTGCCTTCGGCTTGGTTGTAGAAAGTATACCCAATGGTTTCCCTTGGGTATCCCACAAAGTTACATTTTTCTGATTTGGGTTCGAGTTTGTCTGGCTGCAGTTTCTTAACGTAAGCCTCACAACCCCAAACTTTCAGAAACGACAACAATGGCTTCTTGCCATGCCATATCTCATATGGGGTTGTCTCCACAGATTTGGATGGTGCTCGGTTTAAAATAAAAGCAGCGGTTTCTAATGTGTATCCCCAGAAAGACACAGACAAATCAGTTAAAGACATCATGTACCGTACGCTATCCAATAGAGTCCGGTTACGACGTTCCAACACACCATTACGCTGTGGTGTTCCGGCTGGCGTAAGCTGTGGTACAATCCCATAGTCCTTCAAGTGCATGTTAAACTCATAACTCAAATACTCGCCTCCTCGATCCGATCGAAGGTGCTTGATTTTCTTGTTAAGTTTATTCTCTACCTCTTTCTGAAATTCCTTGACCTTTTCAAAGGTTTCAGACTTGTGCTTCATTAAGTAGATATATCCATATCTGCTCAAGTCGTTAGTAAAGGTAACAAAGTAACGATAACCATTGCGTGTCGAGACTCTCATTGATCCACATACATCCGTGTGTATGATCCCAAGTAGGTCTACAACTCTCTCCACTATTCCGGAGAATGGTGTCCTGGTCATCTTTCCCATGAGGCATGGTTCACATGTATCAAGGGATTCAAAATCCAATGATCCAAGAAGCCCTTCTGAATGAAGCTTCTTCATGCGCTTTATGCCAATATGACCAAGACGGCAATGCCATATGTACATGGAATTATCGTCACTATGCTTACAACGTTTAGCATCAACACTATGGATGTGCGTATCACAATCAAGATCAAGTAAGAATAAACCATCACGTACAGGTGCATGAACATAGAAAACATCATTCATATAAATTGAACAACCATTTGTTCCTGATTTAAACGAATAACGGTCTTGCAACAGGCAAGACCCACTCACAATATTCATACTCAGTGCGGTACATAATAGCATTTATTCAAAATCAACAATAATCCTGACGGTAGACGTAGATGAAGGGTGCCGACGGCCATCACTTCGACTTTCGAACCATTGCCGACGCGCATCGTCACCTCGTCCTTCCTTAGGCGCCTCTTACTCTGCAGATCCTGTTGAGAGTTACAAATGTGAGCAACAGATCCGGTATCAAATACCCAGGTGTTACTTCTGGCGCTTGTAAGGAATACATCAATAACATGTATATCATATATACCTTTTTCCGGAATGGCTAACTTGCCATCTCGCTTGTCTTCAAGGTATTTGGGGCAGTTGCGTTTCCAGTGCCCATCCCCTTTGCAGTAGAAGCATGAAGTGCCGGGCTTAGGGCCATGCTTGGCAGCCTTTGAGGTGGTGGGAACAAACTTGCCATCCCTCTTAGGCTTCTTGCTCTTTCCTTTTCCCTTTTGCCCCGGTTTCTTAAAGTTAGTGGTCTTGTTGACCATCAGCATCGTGTGCTCCTTCTTGATTTCAACCTCAGCAGTTTTGAGCATGGCGAACACCTCACCAAGGGTCTTGGTCATCCCTTGCATGTTGTAGTTCATCACAAAACTCTTATAGCTAGGGGGCAGCGAATGCAACACCCTGTCTATAGCGAGTTCCTCCGGGATTTTGTAATCCAGGGCGTTTAAGCGTTTAACGTAGCCAGACATTTTGACCGCGTGCTCACTAATACTACTGTGCTCTTCCATTTTAGCAGAGAAGAAGAGCTCGGAAGCAACATACCTCTCTGCACGAGCCTGTGGAGCAAACACAGCCTTAAGATCCTCAATAATCTCAAAAGCATTCATTTTCTCAAAACGCTTTTGAAGCTCTGGCTCCATGGCATAGAGCATTCCACTCTGGATGAGGGAGAAATCATCCGCCTTGGACTGCTAGACATTCTTTTCGTCCTCAGAGGCGGAATCTGCAGGCTTAGCCGGAAGCTCAGCCTCGATGACATAAGTCAACTTGTAGGGGACTAGGAGGATCCTAAGATTGCGGAACCATGCGGTGAAGTTGGTTCCATCAGTTTTCAGCTTGTCCTTCTCGAGGAAAGTTCTAAGGTTGAAGGTGGGTGGGCGAGACATCTACAAAGGATTTGCAAAGTGTTTAGGCTATGTTCATAATGATGAGTTCGAGTTTTAACTAAAAGAACTCCCACTTAAACGAACATCCCTCTACTCGTTTAGTGATCACATGATCCCTATCCTCTGCACCTCCCCCGATCGTCACGGCCATCAGCGCAGTATCAAAGGTGGACATTCCCTAATGTCGATCACATCAACCATGTGATTCATGCTCGACCTTTCGGTCTCTTGTATCCCGAGGCCACGTTTCTCTAACGTGCTAGGCTCGCCAGTCCTAACTCGTGTGTATTTGCAGTGCAACATGGCTTACACCCACTGTATGTGAATGTAGATATGTTTGACACCCATCCCTGTAACCCTGGATCGCCTCATACCGAAGAACTTTGTTGGTGGTGCACACACAAGGGGAATACGATAACTAGAATACTATGAGGGATTATCTTATTATGCTACCATCTAGTAAGTATACCAGCACAATAAGTAATACTTCTAAAGTAAAGTGTTATGACATGGTTATAGCTTTATGATCATCATCAATAGCTTCAATGAGAGTTTCACAAACTTGCCATCGCCATGTTATAATACTTGCCCCTATGCAATAATAAAAATAGACGCTTCTATATTAACTATTGCATGTTTTACGCGGCTTTAGGGCTTTCGCAGTAGAACCCCTTCCCACCTACGAACATTAAGCCACAACATGGATTCAATGATTTCCGTTCTTCTTCCCTTTTCAGGGCCCTCCAGTGTCAATGCCATATCAACTACTGTAGAGAGACAGACACCCCCCTAAGCCACTTTGATTTGTGGACCAGTCTCGTGAATCACCACGTGAGGTTGGTTGGGGGGCGCTTCATCAAACAGTGCCGCAATATGAACAATAACACTAAAGAGGGTAGCAACTACAGAATAAATGCCCACATATATCTATGTGTTCTATATGTACGACATGTCTACCCATAGACCCGCTCTGATAGCACTGAAGGGTTCCGTAGCAGAAAACAAAAAAATTCTATCTACTCGAACACTAATACCAGGATCTATACTATGTAGACATAAGTAACAGAGAAGGAATACAGTATTCATACCTTTGCAGTGAGAGGCACGCCTTATGCAGGAAGGCGTATATTGATGAAGACAAGCAGCACCCCAAGTGTGGTGCCTCCGAAGTTCGTCACATGTCCGGTGTAGGGGACGTCAACCGGGCTCCGATCGAGCCGAGCAGCAAAAGAAGTAGATGCCGGATCGCCGATCACACGACGGTAGTGTGAAGGTGGAGAACTCAACCACGAGGTCCTCCCCAATATTACGGGGAAGTCCTCAGCAGATGAGAGAGAGAGAATGAGAGGAATGGCGGTGGTCTCCAAGGGGGAGGGGGGACCCCTTTATTTCTCATACGATGCCTCATCTACCCTAAGCGTCCCTACCCTTAAGCGTGACATCCTTCGGTTCGGAAACACTACGGACATGATAGAGACCACTCTCATATCAATGATCAACAGAGGGACCTGGATGGCCATGTGACCCCCGTGCGTTTCACGAATACAATCGCTTGAACCGTGAGATAGTCGTTCCCCATTCCCTTTGTCACTCGATACCTAATTCATCTGAGACTTGATCTTTGGTATCTGCATACCTTAGTTCGATCTCAAGCATCGATGAACTTGTTTTCTCGTTCTCATGTCATTGCATTCCGTGACCTAGTCGATGCTTGCAAGCTTCATTAATGCAATGTCACCGAGATGCACATGTATCCGTCTGCTACATACGTACTAGACAAATCCTGGTCTTGATATGTACTCATCTACGCATCCCTTCGGAAAACCTGAGTGGCACCTTTTGGTCACCCTATTACGAGATGACTCTAGATAACCATCTAAGCTTCTTCCGGAATGGTGATTTGCATTACCTCACAATCAAAGGATCGGGTTACGAGGTTCTCTATGTTTTATCATCAATGGTGAACTTTGTAACTACCTCTTCATGAAGATATAACTGTCGGATGTTTGTCTATCATGTTATTCAACTAATAACATGACCTCACGTCAGTTGGCATAAATGCCCATGGTCTTGAAACATAGACCACCCTCATGACCAATGAACTAGTTCACTAGAGGTAACTAGAGACATGGTTTGTTTACATACCACACGTGTATTAACGTTTCGTATAACACAGTTATAGCACAGTATGAAATGTATTATGAACATACCGGAGATATATCAAATAATACACTTTATTATTTGCCTCTAGGGCATAACTCCTTCAGACTTGGCGCATGCTCACACCATATTATGACTATCCCAAGTCACCATAGCCTTTATGATCCTTTAGTTTTCGACTTGTAATATCACTTTATGCTTTAATTAATGATGTTTTGTCGCTATGCATGATTATGGCCATTATTGCTCTCTTAGTTGGTCGCTCCCAGTCTTTTGCTAGCCTCCATAACCAAGTATGAGTTCCACTCATGCATCCAACTACAAATAAAACCAAGTTATTCCAAAGAGTCCACCATACCTACCTATTAGCATTTGCTATTCCAAGTATATTCATGTTTTTATCTACCTTTCGAATTAAACTTGTTATGAGAAAACTAGTGATTAAAGCTCTCACGAACTTGATGGCACGCTTTAATTTTCTTGCCCTTAATAAACTTGAACCATTGTGTCGTCTATGTTGTATATGCTTGCACTTATATGTTGGGGATTAGCAGAACCATGCTGTCATGGGGAATGCTTTCAACATTGCACTTGTACTTTGTACCTAGTTGATATCATGCTCTTTTGTCTATGGATGTCGTCGGTGTGAAATGAAAGGGGAGCTTGTAAGTCCATGGAGTTATGTGTGTGTGTTAGAGAAACGCCTGGGCCGCCAATCTAATCCATGCCTAATCATGGTGGAAACCTGCAGCGTAACCATAATGAGCCGTCTATGAAGCATTCTTCTTATAAAAAAGAGTCAGATATTGAGAAAAAGAAAAAAAGAAAAAAAGAGATATGAGAAAAGAGGAAAGAGAGAAAAAAGCACCATTTTCCCATGGTAAATAAGAAGATTGTTGAGATGCTCGTTGTCTTCTTGCCTTGTCATTTTGATATGGGGATTCTTCTGTATCATCGGGCATGGGGTACACCATTGGCGGTTCTCTATGATACACATGTACTTACTATGACAAGAACTTACCGGTAACTAAACTTGAGTGGCATGAGGAGCGGCCCTCGTATTCAAGGGACATGAGATTTCCAACTTATACTTTGTCAAGCATATACTCCATAGTTTCTTCACTTCAAGATGCTTATGATAGGGCCAATGAGAGCTGAAAGCTAATGAGTACCATAATTTTTTGAAGCTCTTTATGATACTTGAATCCCTGCTTCCTTCTATGAAGGCTTTTCTTTTACTTTTATGTTGAGTATCCACCTTTTATCTTTATGCACCTATTGAGAGAGAATAGTGGCCATTCTTAGTTCTATGTGCATTGACCCAAGACTTGTTGATTGATGCATAACTTTGATATTGCTTGTCCTTAAACTATTTGTATCTAGTCACCCTTATAAACTTTGAAGGTGTCATATGCATTTATGTTTGCTACTCTATGAGGGACAAGCTGAATGCCATTATGCTATGTTTTCTTTATGTGAAACAAACAAACATCTTGCAAAGCATTGTTATTCATGAATCTTTTGTTTGTGCCTTTTCATGTTACAGCATAGTTGCTATGTCTCATTGTTAGAACTTTGTCTTTCATGCTATGTCGAAGTACCATGATCCCAGCTATCAATGTTTTACAAATACTTTGATAAAGTTTATGATAGTGCATGTCACCTCAAAAATTATTATTTCTTTTTTATCACTTACATACTCGAGGACGAGCAGGAGTTAAGCTTGGGGATGTTGATACGTTGCAAACGTATCTATAGTTGATGTTCCGTGCTTGGTTTTTATCTAATTTCTTATGTTTTGTCCACACTTTGGAGTACTTTTTATACACTTTCTTGGACTAACCTATTAACAAGATGCCACAGTGCCAGCAGCCTGTTTTTTGCTATTTTTGGTTCTAGGAAAGTCAGAAAATGAATATTCTCGGAATTGGACGGGACAAAAGCCAAAGTCAGTATTTCACCGAGGGGGACACGGAGCTAGAATACGAGACAGAGAGGGCCGCCCACCACTGGCGCGTGGCCAGGCCCGCCCACGCCAGGTGGTGTGGCCGCCTAGGTCACCCTCGGCCTCCTTTCGCCTATAATATGCCTCCGATACAAAACCCTAAGTGCAGATCAAAATTCCACGAAGAGTCAGAGTCAGCCGTCATCTCCATCCCTAGATCGGAGGGATCAAGCTCTTCCGGCACCACGGAGGAGAATTCACCACAGGCCTTATTCATCACCATGCAATCCTGTAGTGTGATGCGTGAGTAGTTCATCCTTGGACTACGGGTCCATGCAGTAGCTAGATGGTTGGTTCTTCTCCTTTGTACTACCATGTTTAGATCTTGTGAGCTCCGTTCATGATCAAGATCATCTATTTGTAATCTACATGTTGTGTTTGCGGGGATCCGATGGATATTGAGATGCTATTTCAGATTGATTATTGATTCTATCATGTCTTTGTTATTTGTGATTTTGCATGCTCTCCGTTGTTAGTAGATATCTTGGCCGAGTAGATCCTAGCAACTCCAAGATGGAGTATTTATGCTCGATAGTTGGTTCATGCCTCTAGTAATCTGGGGAAGTGACAGAAATCTCTAAGGTACTAGATGTGCTATTGCTACTAGGGAGAAAACAGCACTCCTTTGTTCATAGAACAAACGTATTGTTTACTTTACACGCAATGCATAATGCAATTATCTGTTGCTTGCAACTTAATACTGGAGGGGGTTTGGATTGATAACCTGAAGGTGGATTATTAGTCATAGGTGCAGTTGGATTACGGTCTATGCATAATGTCATAATGCCCAATCAAATCTCATAGGAGACTAGATGATTAGTATATGCATGTATGCTTTCTTGATGTTTGTCAATTGCCCCGCTGTAATTTGTTCACCCAACATGTCATCTATCTTAAGGAGAACCACCACTAGTGAACTATGGACCCCGGTCCTTTCTTTTACCATCAATCTACAACTGTTTACTGTTTTCTTTTTAAGTTATGCAAGATATTACTTTCTTCCACACAATATGTTTAATCCTTTGTTTTCAGCAAAACCGGTGAGATTGACAACCTCACTGTAAAGTTCTGTGGTTGTGTTGTGCAGGATTCCAAGTTTGTAACAACACCTTGGAGGTTTTTCCTTGCTCCTACTGGTTCGATAACCTTGGTTTCATAAATGAGGGAAAACTTGCTGCTGTGCTCATCATACCTTCCTCTTGGGGTTCCCCAACGAGCTTGACGTGTTGAGCCAATAATCACCCATTAAGCCTTTTGACCTTTTAATTGATTTTCTCTTTATTAAATAATTATGAATAAATGATTAAATCAATATCTAACATTCATTCACATATTATTCAATCTCCGTGGTTATGGAACACCTTCCATGTCCACTCCGGACATCCTCCAGACTTACGAAACCCTTCTGGTTTTCTCTCTACTCTTCTTCGATGATTCTAACGATCCTGAAAACACTCTCTAAGTATCATCAAGCCCTGAAGTGTGATACCCCACGGTTTGGGAACACTCCAGACATGGTCGGGACACTCCTAGACCAATGATCGACAGAGGGACCTAGATGGCCATGTGACCCATGTGCATGCCATGAAGATCATTCGTTGTTTGAACCAAGACAGTCGTGTCTTATTGATAGCTCAAAATGTAGAGCTTGTTTGGGACCCCAAGAGGAAGGTATGATGAGCACAACAGCAAGTTTTCCCTCAGTTATGAAACCAAGGTTATCGAACCAGTAGGAGCAAGGAAACAACCCCATGGTGTTGCTAGCAACTTGGAATCCTGCACAACACAACCACATAACTTTGCCCCCAACTTACAGTGAGGTTGTCAATCTCACCGGTTTTGCTGAAAACAAAGGATTAAACGTATTGTGTGGAAGATAGTAATTGCTTGCAGAAAGTAAACAGTAAACAATAATAGTAGATGGTATAGCAATGGTAAAAGCAAGGACCGGGGTCCATAGTTCACTAGAGGTGATTCTCCTTAAGATAGATAATACGCTGGGTGAACAAATTACAGCGGGGCAATTGATAGATTCGAGAAAGCATACAATGCATATACTAGACATCTTGACTCCTATGAGATTTGATTGGACATTGCAACATTATACATAGACCGTAATCCAACTGCATCTATGACTAATAATCCACCTTTAGGTTATCATCCGAACCCCTTCTAGTATTTAGTTGCAAGCGATCGATAATTGCATTAAGAAAAGTGTGTAAAGTAAACAATACGATTGTCCCATGGACAAAGGATTGTTGTTTTCTCCCTAGTAGCAATAACACATCAACAACCTTAGAGATTCCTATCACTTCCCTAGATTACTAGAGGCATGAACCCACTATCGAGCATAAATACTCCCTCTTGGAGTTGCAAGCATCTACTTGGCCAAGACAGTTACAAACAACGGAGAGCATGCAAGATCACAAATAACATAGACATGTTAGAATCAATAATCAATCTGAAATAGCATCTCAATATCCATCGGATCCCCGCAAACACAATATGTAAGATTACAAATAGATGATCTTGATCATGAATGGAGCTTACAAGATCTAAACATGGTAGCACAAAGGAGGAGAACCAACCATCTAGCTACTACATGGACCCATAGTCCAAGGATGAACTAATCACACATCACACCGGAGGCAGGCATGCTGATGAAGAAGGTCTCTAGGGTGATCTCTCCCCTCCGGCAGGGTGTCAGGAAGAGCTTCAGATCCCTCCCGATCTAGGGATGGTGATGGCGGCGCCTACAGACTCTTTCGTGGAATTTTGATCGGGTACTTAGGGTTTTCGTCCCGGGAGGCTTTTATAGGCAAAAGGGCAAGGTCGGTGGAGCACCAGGGGGCCCACACCTCCTGGTGGCGTGCCCTAGGGCTGGCCGCGCCGGCACTAGGTTTGGATGCCCTGGTGCGCCACTTTGTCTCCCCTCTAGACTCCATGTTGCTTCGGATAAAATATTGACTTTGGCTTTTGTCCTGTCCAATTCCAAGAATATTTCCTTACTAGCTTTTCTGAAACCAAAAACAACAGAAAACAGGCAATTGGCACTGTGGCATCTTGTTAATAGGTTAGTTCTAGACAATGTATAAAAATACCTCAAAGTATGAACAAAACATAAGAGAGTAGATATAAAACAATCATGGAACATCAAAAATTATAGATACATTTACGACGTATCACTTATTCCTTTTGTCTCTCGATACTTGCATTGCCCGAGATCTGATCAATGACGTCATCATGTCGTGTTCAATCTCGTTACTGGACAATGCTACTTGACTCGTTCCGACAAGTGATATCCCTGTGATTAAATCACACGCTGCGCAGCTATTGGATATAACTTCTCTGAGTGGGACCTTGAGTATCTTTCCGTCATGTGGACAGACAAATCCCGCTCTTGACATATATTTCCTCTATGGTTCCTCCGTGTACCTGAACACACCTTTATAATCACTATGTTACCAAGTGACGCTTGATGCTATCTAAGCACTCCCAGGAGACAGTGATTGATATAGCCTCACGGTCTAAGGAATAGTCTACGGGGATCCATTCTAATCATCATAACTTGAACTACGAGACATGATCGGGTAACGAAGTTTAGGTTGGGTATTGGTTCATCTTCTCATTCTCGGAATGAGTTGACTCCATTTCCAACTGGCATAAATGCCACATGATCAGGAAACCTTGATCATCTATTGACCAATGAACCAACAACTAGAGTTTCACTGGGAATCCCTGGTTGTTTATATATCACACGTGTATTGATGTTTCCTTTCAATACAGTTATAGCATGATCTAAAACTTAATCATAAACTTTATGAAATATGATAATAATCCTTATTATTATTTGTCTCTAGGGCATATTTCCAACAGTTTGGTGTAGGTTGCAGCGCCGCCGGCGCTCCCTATGCCACCATGCCACCAAGCCCTTTATTCTCCAACGCCGGTCTGCTTCCTCTACTCACTCTTATGCGAGGACTCCGGGTACGTTCTTTCTTCTCCTCTCCTTTACTCTTTGTCCCTTCTATCTGCTATACCCTTGACTGAGGTTTTGAACCCTATCTAGGTTTACTCTCATTTTAGAATCCTCCCTTACTTGTTACTGCCAGAGAAGGTAGAGGT
Source organism: Avena insularis (assembly GCA_023614405.1). NCBI lineage: Eukaryota > Viridiplantae > Streptophyta > Magnoliopsida > Poales > Poaceae > Avena > Avena insularis. The sequence continues at coordinate 598,179,968 of CM042686.1, read as the reverse complement.
GGATTTGAGTGTGATACTATTGTGAATACAAAGTGAAGATCCTGTTTTCATGCTTGATTTAGAACTACTGACAGTAGCTTCTGTCAACATGTTTCTACCTGAACCTATGCTTACTGTTATCTGAATAAGTTGACACATATTCTGAGGATGTTGTATGAATTTTGTGGCTAGGTTTTACTCAATAAGGCATGGTTCTGGGTGATGTGTTGATACCTTGATGTTGGATTATCATGTCTTGATATTGCTCTGTGTACATCTTAATGTGGACTGTGATGGTAGTCATAAATCTAAGCCTATGTTTGAATTCAAACCACCAGTTTGAATTCACCCGTACACACCTGGGTACCTGGTGCTAGGTAGTAGTGGTTCTTGTAAGATCTTGAATTATAGATTATGTTTCAATTGATCAATGGCCTGGACAATGAGCAATAGTGCTTACCTGTGGAATTCTGGTTGTGCCAAGATTTGTGGTGTTGCTAGTGATTCCCTACTGTAGTGGTACAAGTACTCATGTGCCTCAATTCCTAACTTGAACTGAATATTGACTTAGTAATGCTCTAATGTTGGACTATGAAATTGCTTGCAGATATTCCCTTGATCTGTGAACTTTGATGTTGGCTATGCCTAGTTGTATATCAGCTTTTGCTATTGTCTAGTTACTATACTCTATATATTCTCTTGTGACTTCATGAATAGCTGCAATGATTCCTATAAGTATTTTCTAGGAAATTGATTTGTTTTCCTATCAACTTCTGACAGTGTAATAATGTATAATTCTGATTCCTAGAGTTACTACTAGGAAAATGATGAAAATGGTTTGTATACCATTTGTAAGCAGAGATGTTGTAATCTGTTGGGTTTAATACATGATGTTGATTAATTAGATTAACGTCTTCAGTTGTTGTGTCCTGCTATTGTGATGCGCCTCTAGAGTGTACACAAGGGCAAGAGCATAACAAGCATGAAGTATTGTTATTCCTTTTGGCTATGCTGCAAGCTAAACACATCATTTTAAATGACGCAATGAGCAAATAATGCTTTGGGATGGCCCCTGCCTAGGATGCATAAGCTGAGGCCAAACTTTGAGTAAGAATAGATACTATTTGTTGCCTCTCTGCCCTATGATGTGACCTATTGTGGTTAGCTAGCTTAACCTAGCTAACAAGAGGGCTTGATTTTTTATTTGGTAAAGGCTCCAATTCAAGGAGGTTATAATTGAATCGTGTGTTCAGTTCACTGCACTTGTGCAGTTTGCTTAGCTGGGATGATTTTAAGAGGAGCCTGGTTAAAATTACTTGTGGGCCTTTCTTTACTTGTGGCAAATGATTTGAACAATCCGGTTAACCACATGGCCTTTATGTTTATGTTTTACTGTCGTGGTGCCTCATAAGAGTGTGCACAACAGTGATACATCACCATCTAGTTGACTGTGTAGGTATCTCACTTTGTTCTTGTAATCTTGATGATCTACACCATAACAATGATGCCAGGACCCTACCTTGCCAATGATGCATATAGGCTGAGGCCCTAATACAAATAAGATCAAATGTGGTGCAAACATTTGCTGACTATTACTTTTAAATCCTATGAAGATATTACACTCCATTAGAGTGTATTTCTGAGGATACTCCTTTACCCCAAAACCATGCACATATATTCAAAGAACAGATAAGCAAACATGGTTTTTTGAAATCCAACCTGTTTGTTGCAGTGTAGATTGGTGTGTTTGCATATCTTGTGGTTGATCTTGGTCACCTACTACTGTCTCTTCATCGGACTCGTGATGCTATTGGATCTGGTACTTCTTCTTTTCTAGTAAACCTTCCCCTCCCTGTTTATGTCCTTCTATTGTTCCTGGATGGCTTTCCCAATCAACCAGGTTGCTGGTGATGTGGGGTGCTGCACTGTTGAGGCTTTGGTGCTAAATGATGTCCTAGCAAGAACAAGATGTTCTTGAATTCCTGAGTGTAGTGGTGGGGGTGAACATATGGGGAGTACAGCAGTTTGTGGCACTGCTATGGTTGCTTTCCCCCTTATCATAGTTATCCTGTGTTATGGCCTATATCTGGTGGGGTGTTGACAACACAACACCCTACATGTATGAGTGAGCTGCTTGCAGCTGGGCTCCACATGGTGCAAGTTTCAACATTTAACTCTTGTCCCTATGGATCAGCTTGAGTGAATAGATATTTTCTCAACCTTTGGCTTATTCCTTTGATTTGCTAAATGAGGGTTTTGCTACTAAGCTAATGATGCACAGGTCTGAAGCATATAATCTGATCAGAACAAATATTACTCTTTGGCCCCTTTTTAACCTACTGTATGATGATCATGGCAGTAGCATCTCTCTGCCAAAGCTGAGAGTAAACTTAATAGACTAACCTTTCACTTATTTTTCTATCATTGTTTGTATTTCTATTTTGTTTGGTAGGTATCAAGCTTAGGAAGACAATCTTCAGGATATGAAGATTTAGATCAGGACTCTTCTATATTTTAAATTTTTGTAATTTTTTTATTCTTTTCTTCTTTTGTAATTCATTCATTCTTTATTTATCTATAAAGACATTGTATTATAATTTTTTGAAATATAAAGTTGAATTTTTTATATAGTTCAACTTCATCCTTTCTATTACTTATATTATTCTGATTGTAATTTTCTTTTTAGTTATTAATTGTAAAGGAACAATGGAATGTTACATTCCTTATTTAATAAAGTTATATTCCTTCTCCTTTTGGAGTTTAAGACTGGTTATTATTTGTACTTGTATTATCTTGAATTCTCATTTGAAATTCTATTTGAATTCAAACATATCCTTTAAATGTTCAAATTTGAATGACTTTCCACCTTAAGAGAAAAGATACAGTAGATGTTATGTCAAAATCTGTCACACTTGTCCGGATGCTTTCATCATAACAAGAGAGATCTTGACCCCTGTAGCTTCTTTAGTTTGCACGAAAATTCCCCAGATTTTATATGCATGAATGCAATGCACACACCTTATCCCAGCTTATTTCTAAGCTCTAATGCTGGGATGTTACACTTCCTTATATTCCTAACTTTAAATTTCCACCTGTCAATAGGCATAGTCAGGTGGCAAGGAGCTGACCAAATTTTATCAACCATCTGATCAAAATGCTGAACACCAATCCACCACATTTCAAACCTATATTGTTTAACTGTAGGAACCTTCAGAGCTCCTATGTCAACAATAAGAGGTGTGTGGTCACTACTCACTCTAGGTTAGTCCTTAACATTGCTTGCATGGAAAATAACATCCCATCCAACAAGTGGAGATGAAAACCCTATCCAACACGGCCATTATCAAACTATATCTTGATTATTGGCCCAAGTAAATTTCTTACCTACATTTTTAATCTCCATCAGGCTAAATTTATTAATCCAAACATTAGATAAATCATCCCAATGTTGATTAATGTTCCCTATTTTTTTTTCATAGCTCTCTCTAATGAGATTAAAATCTCCACGTACTAAGGTATGCCCTACCCAACCAGCAAACACATTATGGAGCTCATTGATGAATTCCAACTTGTATTCATCATAAGATGACCTGTACATAGAAATAAACCTCCAAGATGCTAGCAGCAGTATCTTTGGCGGACAACCAATTCTAGGTATATTTACCATATGGATCTAATTGTTGCAACTGAAAAATTGTGAAGTCCCTTTCCTTAGACTCAGAGAAACTAATTATATTAGGGTATGTCTCTCTAATGATATCATGCACCCTAGTAAGCTTGTAAGGTCTATTCATACCACTAGGATTCCAAATCAGAGCAATTACCATGGGAAAATTTTAACTTCTTTCTACTATTCCTCCTACGGGACACCTCAATCCAAGGGTCCTTATTCTGATAATCACTATTGTGATTTTCAGAATAAACCTCCACATGACTGGATGCATTTAGATCATGTATATCCTCCACGGTAACATCAATGTTACTGAGTAAGAACATATCAGGGTGATCAACATGGAAATTAGGTAATCTACTTGCTTCTACCTCTTTGTTGAGATTAATGTTAGATTCAATCTCATCATCAGTAGAGCCCAGGTTAATACATGAAGATCTAGCTTTATCTTGCAATAGATTATTATATAAAGCACCAAAAGAATTAGAAAATCCTTGTAGCTTGGCCTTACATTTAGGTACCTCCAAGTTCTTAGCCTTCTTCAGTTCTTGAGCCCTCTCAATGGTAGTTTTTCCATCCCTCACAATTCTACTACTCATCATGGGCACAATGACAAGGCCCCATTGTGAGACCCTGGCGCATGGATTAATAGGATTGACAGGATACCCATATCAACAAGTTGCAACTTCTTTTCTGGAAGCTCATCTGAAAAAACTATGAGGTTAAGCATGCTTGGCCTAGAGAAATTTGAGGATGGGTGACCGACCGGGAAGTGGGTACCGGGTGCGCACTAGTGAGGAAAAAGTGTGCAGAAAAGACTAGTGTTGGTCTGTGGGGCCAGTCTAGATATCCTATTAATCTATCAGAAGTTATATCCCGAGCACGGATAGTCCAGGCTATTACTAGTGGTATCAGAGTTGATCCTCGTGGTTAGACGGGCGTGTTCGGGTCAGTGGCGTGACATGTGGAGAATGGCATGTGTGGCCTAGAGTGGACACGACATGGCACATGTGTCGGCACTAGACGCACAGACGTGTTTGTCTTGTGGTTGATCGACGAGGGTGTCGATCTTATAAGAGTGGGTGTATGTGTGACCCTGACGCATGGCTTAATAGGATTGATAGGATACCCATATCAATAAGTTGCAACTTATTTTCTGGAAGCTCATTTGAAAAGAACTCTAAGGTTAAGCTTTCTTGGCCTAGAGTAATTTGAGGATGGGCGACCGATCGGGAAGTGGGTACCAGGTGCACATGAGTGAGAACAAAGTGTTCAGAAAAGATTAGTGTTGGTTTATGGGGCCAGTCTAGATATCCGATTAAGCTGCCAGAAGTGACAGCCCGGGAACGGCGAGTCCTGGGTGTTACACCCATTTCTTTTGAACTTTTTGGCATAACCATACTAGGTCCTAACACCATCTTCTCTCCATTACCCATCACTCTCTACACCTGGATTTCCTGAACTTCCTGATTAGATTCCACTTCATCAAAAATTTGCAGTAAGTGCAAACTAATGTTTTCCTCTTGACCCCTGAGCACCATCTTTGTTGATGTTGAGGCAGTAGCACAGATTTTTCGCATAAATTTATCCATCGCAACACTCTCTTTTTATTTTTGACTAACACCAGAGTTTGCCATAGATAGTTCTTGCTCCATTCCTATGGGAATTTGTAGTATTTTTCTTCTGGCCATCAGTGCCCATCCTCCCAGCACTAGTGCTCTTATTTTTGTTCAATTGGTCTCGAAAGTCATCACCTGAATCTTCTTCTACATTGACCTCTTCTTCTTTGTCCTTCCCATCATTACCACCATCATCAGCACCATCAACCACTTCCTCCTCTTCCACCAAGAAGTTAATGAGGAAGAAGCCTTGCTCCATTTCAAATAGCTTAGTAGCAGGTATCTTTGCAATATCTCTAATAGAAACTTTCACTCTAACATTTCTGTAAAATGTTTTAAAGATCTCATGCTAGTACACATTGACCAGAACCGCAAGAGAAGATGATACATGTGCAATCACTTTCTAGCTACACCATTGCATAGGAATACCTTCTATCTTAAGCCACACCTCTTGGAACTGCTCAAAAGGTTTAGTTTCCCCACTCTAGTTCTAAAAAGAGACATTGACACCTTTCTTTTTTAAGTTGATAGAGGGGTATTCTACAAGATCCTTGATCTTCTTGGATGCGGGAAACCTCACTAGGAACTTGTTGGTAGATATTTGCCTAATTTGCCAAAAATAATTGAGCTTCCACATCTCATTAAAATTGTGCTCAAGTTCCCTCTCATCTATCTCTCCATCATTGATCACCATAATCCCTACATACTACATATTCAACCATTTAATTTAGGCTAGTCCTTCAACATCAACATGGAAAAATCCCAGTCCAGGTTTAGCACAACCCCAATATTGTGCCATAGGAAAAAGGCTTGTCCCACTCGGAACATGAGTCCATATGATGGCCAGGTTTTCCACACATGAAACACAATTTAGATTTTCCACATAGGCCCACATAGTGACATGGCTCCCTATTGTTGAAACAGATGACACCGCTGTACCTAGGATCTAACATAGGCATCTAACCAGTACTTCTAGATCCCCCATCTTCCGAGCAGTCACATCATTCCTTTCCACATTTTTCTTCTGCCCATTAGAGCTAGAGCCTTTCTGCACTTTCTTCTTAGCTCTACTAGCTGCTTGCTACTGATCAAAGATCCCCTGAACACCAACACTACTATTATCGCTGCCAGTACTTTGCTGCACCATAGGGTTGAACTGCACCGAGCCCTGTGGCATCAATGGGTTGAACTAACCAGGGCCAAGGACTGACATCATCTGATTCTGCATCATCGGGGGGGGGGAGGCGGCCACTGCCCCACTAGTTAATTGTTCCACATCCCTAGCTGCATCATCGGGTACATACCTTTCCCAGGATCGCCTTTTAACTACTATTACTGACCTTGAGCAAACCCCGTGTGTTGGTGGCCTCTTCTTGTTCTGCGGAGGGCCACCATGTTCTCCTTGGGGATAGTGTGGCAGCTGGTTCTGGCCTGTGTATCCACCTTCGCCTCGACCATTTCCTGGCTCGTATCGACCACCACCACCTCTCCCCGGACCCTCCATGTTCACAATGTCAACCAACATTGCTTGGCCCGATCTAGCACCACACCAATCCTTGGAGAAAAAGAACTTCCGCGGGATCTGCAAACGACCACTACCAGCTGGGTAACAATCGCTTGGCGAGAAATCGCCGATATCGAGTAGAACTCTTCTCACCCACATGTGCACTCCTTGAGGAACCCTAGATCGGGCGAATCTTGGCATCGTGGATGTCTAGGGAGAGGTATGATCTCTATAGCGCGGGAAGGCGTATTTCGCTAAGTCACAACCATGGCTCTCCCTTTACAAGCTCTACCATGGATATGGATAGGTGTCGCGCATCCATGGTCGACACGCACAGCCGGGGCGCTATGCGATGGCGTCAAGGTTCCAGATGAAAATTTATCCCACGCTCTATCCCCAATCCCAACCCGCAGCAGCGATCCCACGCCCCTGTTTGGCAAAGTTCCTCTTAGGCGAAGCTACTCAATGCGATCCCCAACCTCCCGCACTCTCCTGTCTGCATCGACATCCTCCACACGTCTCCCGTGGGTAATCGCACAACGAGCTTAATGGGGTATGTGATGTCTACGCACTTCTATTCTTGTAGACAGTTGTTGGGCCTCCAAGTGCAGAGGTTTGTAGAACAGCAGCAAGTTTTCCCTTAAGTGGATCACCCAAGGTTTATCGAACCTAGGGAGGAAGTGGTCAAAGGTATCCCCTCTCAAGCAACCCTGCAATCAAGATACAAGAAGTCTCTTGTGTCCTCAACACACCTAATACACTTGTCAGGTGTATAGGTGCACTAGTTCAGCGAAGAGATAGTCAAATACAAGTGGTATGGATAATTATAAGTGGTAACGGTGATAGAAAATAGCTTGGTGGCGTGTGGTTGACGTGGTAAAAGATTAAAGGCAAACAGAAATAAAGATGGAAGCAAGCAAACATGTAATAGATCTAATACCAAACGGTGTATCAATGCTTAGAAACAAGGCCTAGGGATCATACTTTCACTAGTGAACACTCTCATATAAATATCTTATCTTCATGATACTACTCTTAACTACTCTCCGGTTGAACACTCTAATCGATGGTAGGGCTATAACAGCACACCTCAAAGTTCATCTTTCCCATCTAGAAAACCCCACACTGTCACCTTGAGCACTAGATGGTTCCAACAAACACCACAATTGCATAGAGACATTCAACTCCAAATATAACTCATAACAAGTATTTGTAATCTCTAGCCTAAGTGCCACCATCAGGTGCACGCTGTCACTTTCACACACATGGGGAGAGCAGAGATCTATTAAAGCACTTGAGTAGCAAGGTAGATCTACTTGATTACAAAGCTCATGATCACAATATGATCATGCATAGAGAGAGAGATGAACACATAGCTACCGGTAGAACCCTTAGCCTCGAGAGAGAACTACTCCCTCCTCATCATGGGAATCAGCAATGGTGATGGAGATGGTGGTGGAGATCGGTGGAGATGGCTCCGGGGGCACTTCCCCGTCCCGGCAGGGTGCCGAAACAGAGACTTTCTGTCCCCCGAATCTCCCCTTCGATGGCGGCGGTGCTGCAGAACTTTTCGTGGATTTCTGATTGACTATCTAGGGTTTCTGCATCGGGGGGCTCTTATAGGCGAAGGAGACGAGGTCGGTGGCCAGCCAGGGGGCCCACACCATGCCCTGGCGCAGCCTGGGCTGGCCCGTGCCAAGGGGGGGTGTGGCCACCCTGTGGCCCCTCTCCGACGCTCCTTCTGGCTCCGTGTGTCTTCCGGGAAAATAGTAACTTTGGCTTTTGTCCCGTCCAATTCCGAGAATATTCATTTTCTGACTTCCTGGAACCAAAAATAGCAGAAAACAGGCAACTGGCACCGTGGCATCTTGTTAATAGGTTAGTCCAAGAAATCATATGAAAAGTACTCCAAAGTGTGGACAAAACATAATAAAGTAGATAAAACCAAGCATGGAACATAGATAATTATAGATACATTTGCAATGTATCATCATCCCCAAGCTTAACTCCTGCTCATCCTCGAGTAGGTAAGTGATAAAAAGAAAGAATAATTTTTGAGGTGACATGCACCATCAAAGACTTGATCAAAGTATTTTTAAAACATTCAAAGCTGGGATCAAAGTACTTCAATCATAACATGAAAGACAAAGTTCTAGCAATAAGACAAAGAAACTATGTTGCAACATGAAAAGGCACAAACAAAAGATTCATGAATAACAATGCTTTGCAAGATGTTTGTTTGTTTCTGAAGGAAATATGCCCTGAGAGGCAATAATAAAGTTGTTATTATGTATTCCTTGTATATGATAGATGTTTATTTTGCATGCTATAATTGTATTGATAGGAAACATCAATACATGTGTGTTTAATAAACAAAAAGGGTTCCTAGTTATGCCTCTCTTATAGACTAGCTTGTTGATTAACAAGATGATCAAGGTTTCTTGATCATGGACATTGGATGTTGTTAATAACAAGGTCACAGCATTTGTGAAATGATGTGATGAACATTCATCCGAAGTATAGCATTACGATCAAGTCATTATGTTTATATTTCTATAACATCATACAAAGTAATCTTTATCCTTAGACCATGAGATCATGTTAATTGCTAACACCGGAAGAGTATCTTGATAACATCAAACGTCACACCGTAACAGGGTGACTATAAAGATGGGTTCAGTACTACGAAGGTGTTATGTTGAGGCTCATGGATCAAGAGTGGAATTTGTCAATCCATATGACGGATATATATACTCTAGGCCCTCACGGTGATATCACATTAGGATAGCTTGCAAGCAAGTGATGTGATCACTAGAATGTTATATCACGGGAACGAGAAAAGAGTGCATGTCGGTAACGAGATCATACTAGGCATGGAGATACCGATGATCGAATCTGGGACATGTAATATATCGAGAGACAAAGGGATTTAGTTACAAGCGTTAAAGGTTCTCACGATCACAGGAGTCATCGTTGAATGTGTAGGAGTCGATGCGGATCTCGGTCTCGCTGATTATTGATCGGAGAAGGGTCTGGTCATATACGCATTATTCGCGAACCGTAGGGTGGCACACTTAAGAGTTACCGGACACCATTTTGGAGCACATATGTTTCAGACGAAAGAATTGGAAAGCGCAGGAATTATTTCAATAGAAACCGGAAATTATTTCGGGTGAAATTGCAGAAGGTGGTTCTGCATGTGATATTGAAATATTGCAAGGGTCTATATGTGAATGTTTGTTAATTAAAGAATTAACAAAATTCTGAATAAATTTAATAAAAAGAGTTTTATTAAATGAGAGAGCATTAAATTTGGAGAAATTTAATGCATTTAAAGTGGAGACTTTAAAAGGGAATGTGAAGAGGCATTTTAATGTGGAGGGTTACCACCACATGAATGGGGAGGTGAGGGTCACCCCATGCGCCATGGAGAGAGGGCACCCTCCTCCTCCTATAAAACCACCCATTCCCTCCTTCATCCACACCTCCTTGTGAAGGATCTCTCCCCTCTAGAATTATTCCCCATGGTCTCGGATTAGCGAGATCATGTTCCCGATAACATTTAAATGGAAGGAGTTCTTTGCTTCATTTGGATCGCTGGGCGGAGGTGGAGGTTGTCTGGTGGCTTGAGCGTGTGTGCGGGGCGGATGCGCTGCTGATTTGCGGCCGGACTTCCACAAGATCTTGAGTCGACAAGCGTCGACTACATCAACCACAAGTTCCTACTCGTTAACAAAACTCGTTGTCTTGAGGTAAGTTCTCCATGGATGTATGTCCACCCGTTACTCTGTATCTAGTAGATAGATCTTGGCGTATAGTTCTCATCGTGGAAATTTTTGTTTTCTATGCTACGGACCTTGATTGGTATCGAGCCTGATCTATCGTGGGTGCTTTTGGGTAGTACACATATGTTTATATGTTGGAGATGATGATCATGTTATTGCATCTTCTATGTACTTTGGATATTGGTGGCATAGTGGGATGAAGCGGCCCGGACCAACCTTACATGTCATCGTACATGAGACCGGTTCCACGACTGACATGCAACTAGTTTTGCATAAGTGGTTAGCGGGGTTCTGTCTCTCCTACTATAGTCAATATCTGATTTACAACGAGTTTCTAATAACTTGGTTATCCTCGTTGTGGTTCATGTTCGTAGGTAAGACCGGTTCTATCTCCGAAAGCCCTAAGCCACGTAAAACTTGCAATTGATAAATTAGAGGCGTCTAGTTTAGATCGTTGTTGGGCTAGTGTATTGATATGGTATTGTTGTAAGTAGATGTATGATAGAAACTCTTACAACTCACTTAACATGTAAGTTCCATAGACCTTGACCATACACACAAAGGAATGATAGAGATCATACCAAGATGCAAATGATAGAGATCAAATGCATGGACCATATCACCTCACTTCACACATTAGCATCTTATATTGCTAGTTTGGCGCTTTTGGTAGCATTATAAGATGATCCCTCACTTAGATATCAAGATAAAATGTGTTCTTCCTTAAGTATGCACCATTTTGTGGATCGTGTTTTGAGGCATCACGTGATGATCGGGTGTTCTCGACTCTACGCTTTCATACAACGGGTGTAAGACAGTTTTACACGCAAATACTAAGGTTCTTACTTGTGAGCCTAGCGTACAGACATGGCCTCGAACACGGACGAAAGGTTATGGATGAGTCATATAGTTGATATGATGCCCATATAGATGCTCGCCTTTGAAGCTACACCGACTCACGTGATGATCGGACTTGGTGTAGTGGATTTGGTTCATGTAATCACCAAAAGGACACGAGAGATGTCGTTTTTGAGTGGGAGTTCATTAGTAATTTGGATTAGTTGAACTCAATCTATCATAAACTTAGTCTAAATAAACTTACAAATTCTGTTGTAGATGGCACCACCTGCTTTTAATTTCAATGTGTTCATGGAGAAAGAGAAACTTCTTTGTGAATGGTAAACTTCACCAAGCGGGCTATGAATTTGAGATTCTCCTTCTTTGCACAAAAGCAATATGTGCTAGAAGCGCTAGGCCCACCGACTCTGATGCCTGACGAGGAAAGAATGTCTATATAACTCATCGGGAGGACCACAACTTAGTTCATTGCGGCATCTTGTATGGGCTAGAGCGAACTTGACGTTTTGAAAATGGCAATGCCTTTGATACCATGGGAGAATTGAAAATGATTTTTGATACCCATGCTGCCGTGAGAGTTATAATTCTTACGAAAAGTTCTTTAGCTGCATGATGGAAGAGAACGACTTCGTTAGTGAGCATGTACTCAAAATGTGAGTGCGTTGATAAGCTTGTGTCCTTGGAATAACGATTCCCATTGACTTGAGCATACATCATGTTCTCCAATCTCTACCACCTAGCTACAAGAGTTTCGTGATGAACTATAATATGCAGGGCATGAAGAAGTCTCTTCGAACTTACATCAATGCTTAAGACTGCGAAGTGGAATTAGGAAAGAACATCAAGTGTTGATGATCAATAAGACCACTTAGGTTTCAAGAAGGACAAGAAAAGGCAGAAGGGAAAGAAGAGGCGGCAAATCATTTGCTTTGAAAAAAACAGGCCTAAATGCAACAGAGTGCTACTATTGCAAGGGATGACCATTGGAAGCATAGCACCCCAAGTATTTGGTGGACAAGAAAGGCCCAAAGGCAAACAAAGGTATATGTGATATACATGTTATTGATGTATGCATTTGCCTTTTATGTAATTTCTCTCAGGCGTGGTTTGTGAGAGGGAGAGGGGGCTTTATATGGGAGGAGGCCTCCCTCCCATGGCAAGACACATGGGGGGATCCTCCCCTCTTCATTCATGTGGTGAACCTCCACTCACATAAACATGGCCTCCACCCAAAATCCCACTCACATATATTTAATTTCCACCAAATCAAATGCAACTCTCAATTAATAAAACTCTTTTATTTATTTTATTTAGAATTTTGTTAATTACTTTAATTAACAAACATTCACATAAAACCCCTTGCAACATTTCAATATCACATGCAGAACCACTTTCTGCAATTTCACCCGAAACAATTCCGGTTTCTATCGAAACAATTCTTGTTTCTATCGAAACATTTCCTACGCTTTGCAAACCTTTTGTCTGGAACATATGTGCTCCTAAATGGTGTCCGGCAACCCTTAAGTGTGTCACCCTACGGTTCGCGAATAATGCAGACATGATTGAGACTCCTCTTAGATCAATAATCAGAAGCGGGACTTGGAGATCCATACTAACTCCTGCATATTCAACGATGACTTCTGGTAGTCGTACGCTTGCCGATCTCAAGATCGTGTGGAAGTCCGAGCACCGCAAATCAGCAGCGCATCCGTCCTCGCACACACCTTCAAGCCACCGGACAACCTCCACCTCCTCGCTCCAGCGAATCAGCGGAAGCAGCAACTCCTTCCGACCTTAAGGCCACGGGAACATGTATCTCGCTAATCCGAGACCATGGGGAATATCTAGAGGAGAGAGATCCTTCACGAGGAGGTGTGGTTTGTGAGAGGAGAGGGGGCTTTATATAGGAGGGAGGAGACCCTCCTCCCATAGCCGCGCATGAGGGGACTCCTCCCCTCCTTCATTCATGTGGTGAACCTCCACTCACATAAACATGGCCTCCACCCAAAATCCCACTCACATGTATTTAATTTCCACCAAATTAAATGCAACTCTCAATTAATAAAACTCTTTTATTTATTTTATTTAGAATTTTGTTAATTACTTTAATTAACAAACAGTCACATAAAACCCCTTGCAACATTTCAATATCACATGCAGAACCACTTTCTGCAATTTCACCCGAAACAATTCCGGTTTCTATCGAAACAATTCCTGTTTCTATCAAAACATTTCCTGCGCTTTGCAAACCTTTTTTCTGGAACATATGTGCTCCTAAATGGTGTCCGGCAACCGTTAAGTGTGTCACCCTATGGTTCGTGAATAATGCAGACATGATTGAGACTCCTCTTAGATCAATAATCAGAAGCGGGACCTGGAGATCCATACTGACTCCTGCATATTCAACGATGACTTCTGTGATCGTGAGAACCTTTAATGTCAGCAATTTAATCCCTTTGTCTCATGATATAATACATGTCTGAGATTCGATCATAGGTATCCAAATACCTAGTTTGATCTCGTTACCAACATGCACTCTTTTCTCGTTCCCGTGATATAACATTCTAGTGATCACATCACTTGCTTGCAAGCTATCTTAATGTGATATCACCGAGAGGGCCCAGAGTATATCTATCCGTCATCGGGATTGACAAATTCCACTCTTGATCCATGAGCCTCAACATAACACCTTCATAGCACTGAACCCACCTTTATGGTCACCCTGTTACGGTGTGACGTTTGATGTTATCAAGATACTCTTTCGGTGTTAGCAATTAACATGATCTCATGGTCTAAGGACTAAGACTACTTTGTATGATGTTATAGCAATATAAACATAATGACTTGATCATAATGCTATACTTCGGATGAATGTTCATCACATCATTTCACAAATGCTATGACCTTGTTATTAACAACATCCAATGTCCATGATCAGGAAACCTTGATCATCTTGTTAAGCAACAAGCTAGTCTATAAGAGAGGCATAACTAGGAACCCTTTTTGTTTATTAAACACACATGTATTGATGTTTCCTATTAATACAATTATAGCATGCAAAATAAACATCTATCATATACAAGGAATACATAATAACAGCTTTATTATTGCCTCTCAGGGCATATTTCCTTCAATAACATGGTATGAGAATGCGCCAAGTCAACCCAAATAAAGCATGAAAGGAGAATACCACTATACTATGCTTTAATATGCTAAAACAACGCATGATTCATCCAAGGCACATTAATCAATCTCAATTGTTTATAAAAATTCATGCTATAGCAAAGAATACTAAGCATAAAGCCAAAACAATATCAAGCATGGCATGACAAAGCATAGGCCACAATCAAAAACAAGCTCCTTTTACCACTTAAGCATGAACTTTCCTACTCTTTTCCAATCCAACCCAAACTATTTGAAAACCAATGCATGAAAGAGGAGGTCCAACCAATTTATTCAGAAAACTAAGCAAACAAAGCAGACGAAAAACCAAAATGAAAACGAAAAAGAAGACGCTCCAAGAACAACACAACTATGTATGAAATAATAAAAATGAAGTGTTTGGAAGAAACCTGGAATTTTTATTGATGAATAAGGGGATGCCTTGGGCATCCTCAAGCTTTGACGTTTGTACTTGGATATTTCTTGGGGTGACACGCGTGGCATCCCCAAGTTTGAGCTTTAGTCCATCATTCATCTTATTACTCATTCCTTCCATACACCTGAATTTTTTCCTTCACACAATCCTTATTAGGAACATTAGTGCACTCAAGGTAATAAGTCTTTAGTTTCAGTTCTAACACCAATAAAACTTCCATTAAAACACTAGCTACTGTAGCACTTCCCTGAAAAATCTTAGTTCAAAAGAACTCAAAAAGGAACCAACAAGAAGCAAATGCAAATAATGGCAGAAATCTGTCAAAACAGACCAGCAGGTAAAGACGAATTTTTTCGAAGACCTTCTTTTGATCAAATCAAAAAGTTTTGAACTAATGAAAGTTATATAACAACCTGAAGCAGAATCACAAAAATTCACGCCTCAAAATGACGTACAGAGATTTTACACGAATTTTTACGGTGAAGCATAGAAATCTGTTTCGGGACAGCAACTTTCCCAATCATTACTTCTCTCTCATTAGAGGTTACTCTTGGAACAAAAAGCAAATAAAAAGGATAAAGAGCGGTTATTACTGAAGTAATAACTCCAAGACTCATCTAAAACTTTTGGGTTATCTCCCAATAAGTACTTTTCTTTAACGCCTTTAAGTTAGGCATGATAGTTTGAGAAGATGCTCACATGACAAATATGAATTGAAGTAAAAGAGAGCATCAAGAAGCAAATTTAAAGCACATTTAAGTCTAACCCACTTCCTATGCATAGGAATCTTGTAAAGAAACAAGTGATGAAAGCACAAAGCAACAAGCATAGTAAAGCAAAACAAGTGCAACTTCAAAATTTTCAACATAAAGAGGGGAAACTTAATATTATTGAGATGCATAAAACCATGTTTCCCTCTCTCATGATAACTTTCAGTAGCATCATGAATAAAAGTAACAATATAACTATCACAAGAAACATTCTTATCATGAGCCACATGCATAAAAGAATTAATACTCCCCACATAAACATAGTCATTCTTATTGATTGTAGCGGGAGCAAATTCAACAAAATAGCTATCATTATTATTTTCATCACCATAATCATCAAATATAGGAGGCATATTGTAGTCATAATTAATTTCCTCCTCAATTGTAGGTGGACTGAAAATATCATATTCATCATTGTAATCATCATATATTGGGGGTTTGGTATCATCATAAGCAATAGAATAGCTATCTTCCAAAGCTGGGGAACTAAAAAGATCATTTTCATAAAAACTAGCTTCCCCAACCTTAGACTTTTCCATAGCATTAGCAATAATGGTGTCCAAAGAATTCATACTAACAACATTGCTATTAGCATGCAAATAAAGTTCCATAGGTTTTTTTTATTTTCTCTTCAAACACTTCATGTCCTAACTCAAGATAAATACTATAAAGCTCTCTAATTTTGTTGTTGTTTTCCATTAAGCCTAACTAGTGAAAACAAGAAACAAAAGACAAAATTGTAGAATCTAAAGGAAATAACTTCGAGCACTCACACTGGAGGATGTGAGTACCCTTTTACCTTACCTCCCCGGCAACGGCGCCAGAAAATAGGCGTTTGCCGTGGGAGGTTTTTCTTATTTAATCCTCTGGTGTGAATACCTTTTACCTTAACTCCCCGGCAACGACGCCAGAAAATAGCTTGATGTCTACACACTTCTATTCTTGTAGACAGTTGTTGGGCCTCCAAGTGCAGAGGTTTGTAGAACAGCAGCAAGTTTTCCCTTAAGTGGATCACCCAAGGTTTATCAAACCTGGGGAGGAAGTGGTCAAAGGTATCCGCTCTCAAGCAACCCTGCAATCAAGATACAAGAAGTCCCTTGTGTCCCCAACACACTTAATACACTTGTCAGGTGTATAGGTGCACTAGTTCGGTGAAGAGATAGTGAAATACAAGTGGTATGGATAATTATAAGTGGTAACGGTGATAGAAAATAGCTTGGTGGCGTGTGGTTGACATGGTAAAAGATTAAAGGCAAATAGAAATAAAGATGGAAGCAAGCAAACATGTAATAGATATAATAGCAAACGGTGTATCAATGCTTAGAAACAAGGCCTAGGGATCATACTTTCACTAGTGAACACTCTCATATAAATATCTTATCTTCATGATACTACTCTTAACTACTCTCCGGTTGAACACTCTAATCGATGGTAGGGCTATAACAACACACCTCAAAGTTCATCTTTCCCATCTAGAAAACCCCACACTGTCACCTTGAGCACTAGATGGTTCCAACAAACACCACAATTTCATAGAGACATCCAACTCCAAATATAACTCATAACAAGTATTTGTAATCTCTAGCCTAAGTGACACCATGGTGTGCATGCTATCACTTTCACACACATGGGGAAAGCAGAGATCTATTAAAGCACTTGAGTAGCAAGGTAGATCTACTTGATTACAAAGCTCATGATCACAATATGATCATGCATAGAGAGAGAGAGATGAACATATAACTACCGGTAGAAGCCTTAGCCTCGAGAGAGAACTACTCCCTCCTCATCATGGGAATCAGCAATGGTGATGGAGATGGTGGTGGAGATCGGTGGAGATGGCTCCGGGAGCACTTCCCCGTCCCGGCAGGGTGCCGAAACAGAGACTTTCTGTCCCCCGAATCTCCCCTTCGATGGCGGCAGCGCTGTGGAACTTTTCGTGGATTTCTGATTGACTATCTAGGGTTTCTGCATCGGGGGGCTCTTATAGGCGAAGGAGACGAGGTCGGTGGCCATCCAGGGGGCCCACACTATGCCCTGGCGCATCCTGGGTTGGCCCGCGCCAAGGGGGGTGTGGCCACCCTGTGGCCCCTCTCCGACTCTCCTTCTGGCTCTGTGAGTCTTCTGGAAAAGTAGTAACTTTGGATTTTGTCCCGTCCAATTCCGAGAATATTCATTTTCTGACTTCCTAGAACCAAAAACAGCAGAAAAAAGGCAACTAGCACTGTGGCATCTTGTTAATAGGTTAGTCCAAGAAATCATATGAAAAGTACTCCAAAGTGTGGACAAAACATAATAAAGTAGATAAAACCAAGCATGGAACATCAAAAACTATAGATACATTTGCAATGTATCAGTATGGCATCCCGAGGCGGAGTTGGCAGGAGAGGGGAGGTATCTAGTCGAAGACGGGGATCAGCAGAGCCGTCGTGAGAGTGAGCGAGAGGCATTTTTCCAACCAAGCGAAGTGTTTCCTGGCGTCACGGGCTTTCCCAGATGCTCGCACGTATCACCGCAGATTCTGCTCCTCCACCTGCCATCGTGCCGCCGCCGCCATCGCCATCGCCATTGTTATAGACCCCTGGTAAAACCACTACTAGAAAATCGCGTTTTGTTTTTGTTTTGTGCATCATCATGATCGCATGCTCATGTCATCATGTCACATTTCATTTGAGCACCTTCATGTCATCATGCAATTGTTCTCCTAAAACTATTTTCTAAAAGTCTATCTTTGTTTTCTAAATATCCTTCCTCTTTATTTCAAATTATAAACCCTGGTCTCTTCCGGGTCTTTTATTTGTCTAAAATTATTTACAAAAGGTCTTTAAATAAAACAAAATAATAATAAATATAAAACTTATCTTTTTAGGGAGGGAGGCAGCCATGCCCAAAAGCCCAGCCGACCACCTCCTTCCTAACCTATCTAGACAAACCCTAATCCCCTAACCCTACCCCAGCCGACAGCCACTACCTAACCTACATGCCACCTCCGCTACCGCAACCACCCTGACTCAGCGTGCAGCCGACCCACCCCACGTGAAGCAATGCAACGCACGTACACGCTAAACACACACGAGGCCCACGTTGGCCCACCCCCACCAGCTCCCCGCAATCACGCGTCCGCCCCTGATTATCCCCACCTACCCCGCACGCCCTCCTTCCTCTCGCCTCGCTCCCGAGAGCGTTGCCTCGCTGCTCACTTCCCCCTGCTCTGCGTCGCCTTGCCTCAAGAGCCTCCGTCTTCGGCCGTGGGAGCTTGACCCCCATCGGCGTCGAGCCTATCCCGGACGCCTCCTCCTTTCTCTGCATCCCGTCGCCGGCCACCTCCTATGCCATGGTCGTCACCCGACCTCACTAGCGCCTTCCTAGGCCTCGCCCCTCCGTCGGCCGAGCCTCGCTGCTCTCGGCTCCTTCTTGGCGTGCCCGTCGCCAAGCACAGCGCAGCCCCGTCAACCGTTGCCTCTCTCGCTGCAGCGCTCGAGCACCTCCGGCCGCAGCCATGTCTTCAAGCTCTAACACCGCTCCCATAGGGCCCCTTCCTCGCTGTCCCAGGATCCCCATGTAGCCCCGCCTTCAAGCCATGCTCGCCTGCAACACGCCCTGCCACCACCAACGGAACCCGCGGCCTCAATCCCGCTTCTGCGAGCACGTCTGACTCCAGCTCTCACCCAGTTGTGTGCCGCCGTTGGCCACTCTAATGCATCGCTTGTGTTTTGCACCTGCGTGTAGTCTGTGTGTTCCTATGGCCACTAAAGATCACAGTACCATCTTCAAGCACGATAAATGACAAGATGTTCGAGACCTAGCGGACAAAAACGACAATTCAGACAAGGTCCTCGGGGAAGGACGAATAGTCCAAAGGCCACTTCATCATCGACATTGAAGTTGAACCCAATGAACAAGATCACCAACAGATGTTGTACCGGTTTTGTCACCAAGTTGCCGGTGCCCTACGACCCAAGTTAGGCAGCGACACTGAAGTAGAAACCCCAAGGTCCCCATCGACAAACGAAGCACCTTGGGTTTCAACTTCAATGTTGATGATGAAGTGGCCTTTGGACTGTTCGTGCTTCTCCGAGGACCTTGTCTGAATTGTCGTTTTTGTCAACTAGGTCTCGAACATCTTGTAGTTTGTCGTGTTTGAAGATGGTAATGTGATCTTCAGCAGCCACGGAAACACACAGACTACACGCAGGCTCAAAACACAAGAAATGCAGGTACAGTGGCCGATGGTGAAGCACAACCGGGTGAGAGGTTGAGTTAGACGTGCTCGTAGAGGGGGGTTGAGGCTGCGGGGTCCGTTGGTAGCGGCAGGGCGCGTCGCAGGCGAGCATGGCTTGGAGGCGGGGCTGCAGGGGGATCCTGGGACAGCAAGGAAGGGGCCCTGCGGGAGCGGTGTTAGAGCTTGAAGACGTGGCGGTGGCCGGAGGTGCTCGAGCGCTATAGCGAGAGCGGCGATAGTTGACGGGGCTGTGCTGTGCTTGGCGACGGGCATGCCGGGCAGGAGCCGAGAGCAGCGAGGCTCGGGCGACGGAGGGGCGAGGCCTAGGAAGGAGCCGGTGAGGTCAGGCGATGGCCATGGCGCAGGAGGTGGCCGATGACGGGATGCAGGGAAAGGTGGAGGCATCCAGGATGGGCTCGATGCTGATGGGGCTCAGGCTCCCATGGCCGAAGACGGAGGCTCTCGAGGCAAGGCGACACAGAGCGGGGAGAGGGAAAGCGAGCAGGGAGGCGGCGCTCTCAGGAGCGAGACGAGAGGGAGGAGGGCGTGCGGGGTAGGTGGGGATAATCGGGGCGGACACGTGACCACGGGGAGCTGGTGGGGGTGGGCCCACATGGGTTTCGTGTGTGTTTAGCGTGTAGGTGCGTTGCATCACTGCACGCAGGGTGGGTCGGCTGCGCGCTGAGTCGGGGTGGTTGTGGTAGCGGTAGGTGGCGTGTAGGAGGTAGTAGTTGGCGGCTGGGGTAGGGTTAGGGGATTAGGGTTTGTCTAGATAGGTTAGGAAGGAGGTGGTTGATGAGTGCTTATTTGCATCATGTTAGCATATTTTCATCATTTTATGTCTATTTTCACCAGGATCAGGACAAATCATGGATACAATGGACACAATTCTTGAAGTAGTTGTACCGAGGAGAAAAGGAGTCAAAAACAACATAAATCGCTTATTTGGGAATATTAATAATACCAGAAGAAAACCCGAAGCGATCAAGGGAGGTAGACGGTTTAACGACCAACTATACGGCGGGAATAAATTTTCCGGCCGTATAGTTCCCGCCGTATAGTTGGCATTGCCACCGCCTCCTCAAATAGTTTCACCCCGTGCAACTAGATCGGGGAGACGACATACAGAATACCCAGAAATCACAGAAACCTCACCTCCGGAAGGCATCTGGAGGAGGAACTCGTCCACCGGGGATCCATCTTCGCCCCGCGCAGATCCCGGAGGCTAAGGCATCGATCTTCATCATCCACCGCTGCATCACCACCATCTCAATCCATCCCACCTACATCTTTTCTAGATCTTGTTATAATTTCCGTACTCGTTGTGGATTTATACAAGTACGATTCATCTATGATAGATTCCATTGTTATTGCCATGATGTTGATTGCCTCCATGTCTGAGTAGATCGTTTAGTTCTTTGGGAGATGGAGAAACCCTAGTATTAGACTGAAATAAGATAAAGTTTATTATGATATACATCATTGTGACCATGTGTTAGATTGTCTTCATCTTGATGTTGAGAGAAGTCGACCTCTCAATATTTTCCTCTCATGGGGTCTTGATGGAGGGAACTACTTGTTGGTAGACGAAGGTGTGTTAGCACTTATAGTGACTATAAAACTGTTGGCACTCCTTATGTATCAACTTGGGAACCAAGGAAACTCACCAAACACTATCCATGCCATGGGATACGTCCTACGGGATTACGTCCCTTAATAGCGTAGTAACTCGATTGATGTCGATTGCTGACTGTTGTGATTATGAGGATGATGTGAGCAGCGGTTGCTGCCTATTCGTCCAAATACGGAGTTCCTCCCACACATACATAGTTGAGAATGTTCATGATAATAATGTTTACCTTAGCTCCTTATAATGCTAGTGGTGAATCTGCTACTCCCTGAGAACGCCTTTTCCCTATTGCAGTTCCAATATCTCTTACATACGCGATACTTACTTTCTGTATTTAGTTGTTTTACTTTACTTATTGTTTCTCTTATAGCAAAAACCGAAAAAACACATTTTTACGCAATACTCGCATTTTATCTTGTCTTTTAGTACTTTATTAAGTATTACTAGTGTAATATTTATTTCAAGAGTTATTAGACTTCAGACTCCTGCTCCCGGTGGGATCGATATCTTTATTTTGAAACTAGCTACAAACGATCTGTGCACTTGCAGTCATCAAGCTATTTTCTGGCACCGTTGTCGGGGAGCTAAGAGTTGTAGGTCTTTTAGTTTCTGCTTATTTATTTTTGTCGCTTGCTAATTTTGTTTTGAGTTACAGGTTTCCACCAACATGATGGAGTTTGAGCATATGACTAGTGCTAACCCACTCAACCACTTTGGGAAGCCCTGTGATATTTATAAAAGAGACAACTCCAATGAGAAGACAAGGGGGTTTGAAATAAATCCTCTATTACTTGGTATTCTACACAAGAAATAGTTCACTAGAAATGAAGAAGATCCTGATCCATATGAGAATATTGCATGTTTCAAAGATATATGTGGCACTTTTCAATTGACGGGATATACTGCTGATGAGGTAAGGGTTAAACTTTTTAGTCAGACTTACCCTTAGAAGCCGTTACTACTTGAGATAATCTATCTTGTGAATTTCTAGCAAAATATTATCCATTATCAAAATCTTTTAGAATCAGGTATCTTATAATGACTTGGAAGAACCATTCTAATGAAGGACTAGTAAGAGCTTATATCATATTTAAAGATTTACTTCGCCTATGTCCTCATCATGATTTGCCCGAATGATATTTATTGCATATCTTTTATGGCGGTTTAATTGAACCTAATAAAATTGAACTAGACTCTTTCGCGGAAGGAGCCTTTATGAATCTTCCTATAGCTAAAGTTTGGGATTTACTTAATAGAATTTGCGATCATAAAGTTTCATGGAATTTTGCTCTACGAAGTGAAGGAGGCATAGAAATAGAACATGATTGTATTCATGACTATAATAAAAAAGGCCAGGTTAAAGAATTATCTAAAGAACTTTATTTGGATTCAGATCTTGTGTTGCAAGTTGTTAAAGCTTTTACAGAACATATCAAAGCTCCAAAAGAGGGTTTGGTCAAGTTAAAGCAACACTGGCCTCCCTAGAACCAACACATGAGATACCTTTCCCTAACACTGCACATAAGCATATTTTGAATATGAATATGTCAAAGTAGCCCAGGAAAAGAAGGAAGAGGAAAGTATTCTAGAAGCCCTGGAACATCTAGAAGAAACCAAAGATAAAGAGGTAACCAAGGAAGCAATTATGGCTATGTATGCGCATTGTAACATAGTTGAGCTTAATGAAGAGACTTCTGTATTGGTTGAAGGTAAGACAAAGGTAAAAGATGTGGGTAAGCCTATTCTTCCCTACATATTTAAAGAAACCTTGCATTATGGTTTATGTGATCTTGGCACCGAAGTTAATGTTATATCTTATGATTTCTATTTAGAAATAAAAGAAGAAATAGAACTGGCTACAATTGAAAATACTGATATGACAATTATGTTAGCCAATAAAAATCTTAGAATTCCAATGGGAGTAGTTGAAGATCCTACTGTCACAATTGGGAACAAAAAGTTTCCTATCGATTTTGTAGTTGTTGATATGCCAGCTGACACTCTTTGCCCAATTATATTTGGAAGGAACTTTTTCAGTGATATAGGTGCCTATGTTGATTTTAAAAAGGAGATAGTGTCTCTTAAGCTTGGGGGAGAGGAAAAGGAATTCCACTTTTCCAAATTTAAAGACAGGCCTCCACAAATACAAGAAGAAGATAAAGAGAGAACTATCAAGGAAATGACAGCTCTTTTCTTTAGTAACCAAGACGAAGAAATAAACGAAGACTCAAATTATAAAGAAATAGTTATGGAGGACAAGTCCCTAGAAGAACTAGAAGATGAACTCAGTTCACTTCCCATTATAGGGCCTCCAACTAATGAGGCTTTGGAATAGCCAGAAAAGAGAGGGGACGAGGAATAACCACCCACGGAGTTGAAGACTCTACCAGATAATCTTAAATACAGGTTTTTAGATGATACAAATAAATTTCCAGTTATTATTAGTGCTAAACTTTCAAGAGAATAAGAAGAAGAACTCATGAAAATACTCAAGGAGCATCACAAGGCCTTTGGGTACTCAATGGATGATTTGAAGGGCATTAGTCCCATGTTAACCGTCCATCGAATATTCATGGAAGAAGGTGCTAAACCAGTTGTGGAATTTAATAGAAGATTGAAGCCTGAAATGAAAGAAGTGGTAAGAAAAGAAATTGTATGCCTACTGGATGCAAGTATAATCTATCATGTTCAATAAAGTGAATGGGTAAGTCTTAATCATTGTGTCCCTAAGAAAGCTGTTTTTACTATTGTTCCTAATGAAAACAATAAATTGATACCTACTAGAACTATTGTTGGGCATAGGTTGTGCATAGACTTCAGGAAATTGAAAAAAGAAACTAGGAAATATCACTATCCTTTATCGTTCATAGATCAAACTTTAGAACCGCACTCATTTTTGCTAATTGGACGGATACTCTAGTTTTTCTCAAATAGCTGTTCATCTGGATGACCAACTTAAAACAACTTTCATTAGTCCTTATGGTTTATAT
Organism: Avena insularis; assembly: GCA_023614405.1. Taxonomy (NCBI): domain Eukaryota; kingdom Viridiplantae; phylum Streptophyta; class Magnoliopsida; order Poales; family Poaceae; genus Avena; species Avena insularis. The sequence continues at coordinate 598,155,346 of CM042686.1, read as the reverse complement.
GCTTACCGACGTATGCCTTTTGGTTTATGTAATGCTCCAACTACTTTTCAAAGATGCATGACTACTATTTTTGCAGATTTTATAGAACTGATAATGGAAGTATTTATGGATGACTTTTCTGTCTATGGAACTTCATTTACTAGTTACTTGGATAATCTCAAAAGAGTTTTGCAGCATTGTGAAGAAACCAATCTTGTTCTAAACTGGGAGAAGTGCCATTTTATGGTCAAAGAAGGTATAGTCCTTGGACATAAGGTATCAAGTAAGGGAATTGAAGTGGATAGAGCTAAGGTTGAGGCCATAGAGAGAATGCCACAACCTAGAGATATTAAGGGTATAAGAAGTTTCCTTGGTCATGTGGGTTTTTATAGAAGGTTCATTAGAAATTTCTATGGAATATCTAAACCTTTAACTAACCTTCTGCAAAAGGGAGTAAGATTTAATTTTGATGATAAATGTCTTATAGCCTTTGACAAACTCAAGAATGCTTTATCCCGCGCTCCTATTATTAAACCTCCTATCTGGGATATGACTTTTGACTTAATATATGAAGCTAGTGATGATGTTGTAGGAGTAACTCTGGGACAACACATTGGTCGCAGATTTAATATTATACATCATGCTAGTAGAACTCTTAATGGTGCTCAAAAGAATTGTCCTAGGGAAGAAAAGGAACTTTTTGCTGTATTTTTCTCTTGTGATAAATTTTGCTCTTATTTAGTTGATGCAAAAGTAAGAGTTCATACGGATCGTGATGGCTTAAAAGAACTCCTTGAAAGGAAAGACCATAAGCTAAGACTGATCCATTGGATTCTTTCACTTCAAGAATTTGAGTTGCAGATTATGCAGAGGCAGGAAATAAAAATGTTGAATGCAGTGTCCATGTTTTTCCAGCAATACACCAATCTTATTGAGAGGAATTTTAGTCCTGGCGATTTTCGTTTATGAGAATTATTCAATGAACTAAGGTCAATTCCTTCAAAATAGAAGAAGTCTTTGTTGTTAGAGGAGTTTTTCATCCCCGAATAAATAAACGGTAAGATCAAGGTAAGGGTTCTTACTCCAATAAGTGATTTATTTTCACAAATTTTACTCCTAAATTTTTTGCCTTTGAATTCCTTATGTTTTCTGAAGTTTTTGAGGGTTTTTACCAACTATACGGGTGGAACTATACGACTGGAGAGGAAGCACCCACCGTATAGTTGATTGTTAAACTCTCTGTATCTTGTTTGCGAAATTGTTTTTCGATGTCTGAAACTATACAGGCACAACTATACGACCAGATGAAAAAAAAATTGGCCGTATAGTTGGTCGTTAAACTCTCAAGCACTTTAAATTTTCGGTGTTTGTATCTATACGGTCGCAACTATACAACCGGAGCAAATATTCCGGCCGTATAGTTGGTCGTTAAACTACCAGATGTTTTGTGTTTTCCTTTTCATTATTATTCATTACAAAAAAACGTTATTGTTGGTTTCGAGTCGTAACTTAACAGACCTGGACTCGAGATATTTGGAAATATCTGCCCGGAACCAACTATACGGCCGGAGCTATAAGGGTCGCGCCCGTATAGTTGGTCGTTACGTGGCAGGACTCTTCCAAATCCGTGATTTATTTCCCTGTTTCATTAAGATTCTTTTCTTGGGCAATAATTTGGTGTTTTTCACGAGTTTTACCGACCTCTGACCCTCCTTATATACTGCCATTGTCTCTCTCTAATCATAATCTCCAGGAACCAATTTAGTAATGCGCTATCTCGCCCCGGGCCGTGGAAAACCCTTGGGTCTCATCGCTCCTTCCCCTGGGTCTCATCGCTCCTTCTAGGGACCGCTCTAGCAGCCCGTCCATGGAGGACGATGACGAGGAAGTAGAGAGGTTTAGCCCGAAGTAGAAGGAGTACGTCGAGCCAAGTTACTACAACAACGATTCCGATGAAGTGAGTGACATCTACATCTTTCAAGATGTTTATGATCTACCGGAGATGAACTAGGCGGCAATGAAGAGGGCTCAAGAAGATAGAGAAGGTTGCAAGCCGCATGGAAAAGAGTGCGTGGAGACGGTCAAGTTCATCACCCCGGACCCTAGGTCGCATAAGCGTAAGGAACTACCTAATCTTGGTGCAGGTGCTACAGCCGCATCACCGCTCTTGATGATACCAACAAGAAGCTAAGCACTGCGGTGTTACATGCCATGGCACCACAGTGATCTACAATAATCACGGTATCAAATAATCGCAAGGGATTATTTGATCCCGCCTGGCTTGATACCAAGCTTGGGGAGATTTTTAAGACCTTGTAATCTATCTTATAAGTTTTTATTACTATTTTCGCATTAGTTCAAACTAGAAATAAGTTTGCATCATTAGAATTCCATTCAGAAATAGTCGATCCCTTTTATAAAATTCCGAGTTTATTATTATATATGGAGCAATTTTGAGTTTGTGTTTGTCTTATTGGATATATGAATTTTACTTGCACTTGCTGATAGCAATAGGAGTCTTCCACACCATTTGTATTAATGGAACATACAAAGATAATTTGGTCAATATGTTGTAAGTACATGGTTTGATTTACAAAGAAAGAAAATTTTATCTAATCTGTTGAGTGAAAAAAAGAAACCTTGAACAAAGGAAAATAAAGAGTGCTATCAAAAATACATTGAGAACAAGTCGAGGTAGAATATTCAAGTCATAAAGATGCTTCATATACAACTAGAATTCTATAATTGAGATCGTTAAACTTTGAATTCCTACATGAAGTGGAATACATGGCTAGCTCCTTTGCACAACACTTAAACAAAAGTGTGAGCATATATAAAAGAGATAAAAAGAGCGAATGTGCAAAGAGCAAATAGGCATACGCCACTATATTGTAGTATGACAAAGAGACACTTTTGAGTTTTTGAATCCCAAGTGAATATGTTAATCCTAAAACAATTGGGACTACCTCGCTAACTCATTCGGTTGAACCGAATACTTTTACATTATGTTGAGATTCATCTTTCGTGAACTATTGATCACTAAGGTGTGGAAGCCTGCTAATACTATACAGATTGTTCGAGTCAGGTACTATTCATGAACTTATTCCTATGTATCATATATGATAAACACATGCTGCAACCGCCTCATTTATTTTATCGACTCAGCTTCATGAATATGAGGATCACATCCATTAAGCTAAACTTCCTCAGGACAAGCGAGAGTCTAAGCTTGGGGAAGTTGATGAGTGCATATTTGCATCATATTTTATATTGTTATTTTCATTGTAGATGGAGGATCTTCGTATTTTACGGTGCTCCCATGCATATTTTATGTCTGTTTTCACCAGGATCAGGACAAATGATGGATACAATGGACACAATTCTTGAAGAAGTTGTATTGAGGATAAAAGGAGTCAAAAACAACGTAAATCGCTTATTTGGGAAATATTAATAATACCAGAAGAAAACCCGAAGCGATTAAGGGAGACAGACGGTTTAACGACCAACTATACGACGGGAATAAATTTTCCGGCCGTATAGTTCCCACCCTATAGTTGGCGCCGCCACCGCCTCCTCAAATAGTTTCACCCCGTGCAACTGGATCGGGGAGACGACATACACAACACCCAGAAATCGCAGAAACCTCACCTCCGGAAGGCATCTGGAGGGGGAACTCATCCACCGGGGATCCATCTTCGCCCTGCACAGATCCGGGCGGCTAAGGCATCGATCTTCATCATCCACTGCTGCATCACCACCATCTCCATCCATCCCATCTACATCTTGTCTAGATCTTGTTACAAGTACTATTCATCTATGATAGATTCCATTGTTATTTCCATGATGTTGATTGCCTCTATGTCTAAGTAGATCGTTTAGTTCTTGAGGAGATGGAGAAACCCTAGTATGAGATTGAAATAAGAAATTTTTTATTATGATATTCATTGTTGTGACCATGTGTTAGATTGTCTTCATCTTGATGTTGAGAGAAGTCGACCTCTCAATATTTGCCTCTCATGGTGTCTTGATGGAGGGAACTACTTGTTGGTAGACGGAGGTGTGTTAGCACTTATAGTGACTATAAAGTTATTGGCACTCCTTACGTATCAACTTGGAAACCGAGGAAACTAACGGAACACTATCCATGTCATAGGATACGTCCTACGTGATTACGTCCCTTAATAGCGCAGTAATTCGATTGATGTCGATTGCTGACTACTGTGGTTAGGAGGGTGATGTGAGCAGCGGTTGCTGCCTATTTGTCTAAATATGGAGTTCCTCCCACACATACATAGTTGAGAATGTTCATGATAATAATCTTTTCCTTAGCTCCTTATAATGCTAGTGGTGAATCCACTACTCCATGAGAACACTTTTTCCCTATTGCAGTTCCAATCTCTCTTACATACGCGATACTTACTTTCTGTATTCAGTTGTTTTACTTTATTTTACTTATTTTTGCTCTTATACCAAAAACCCTAAAACACTTTTTTACGCAATACTCGCATTTTATCTTATCACTTAGAACTTTATTTAGCATTACTAGTGTGATATTTATTTCAAGAGTTATTAGACTTCAGACTCCTGCTCCCTGTGGGAAGTGGGATCGATATCTTTATTTCGAAACTAGCTACAAACAATCTGTGTACTTGCAGTCATCAGTGGCCGGCTGGGCTTTTGGGCCTAGCTGGCTGCCTCTCTAAAAAAAATAAGTTTTATATTTATTATTATTCTGTTCTATTTTAAAGACCTTTTGTAAATAATTTTAGACAAATAAAAGATCCAAAAGAGACCGGGGTTTATAATTTGAAATAAAGAGGGAGGATATTTAGAAAGCAAAGATGGACTTTTAGAAAATAGTTTTAGGAGAACAAATGCATGATGACATAATGATGCTCAAATGCAATGTGACATGATGATATGAGGATGCGATCATGATGATGCACGAAACAAAAACAAAACGCGATTTTCTAGTAGTGGTTTTACCGGGTGCTACAATCGTTGGTCCGATCTAGGACTAGTTTCGTGAAGGAATTCGTTACCGGTGGTGGGGAAGGTGGGAGTGAGGCGGGGCGTCAGTGGTGTCATCCTCATCGCCATCACTCGTTGTTCCGGCATCGTCGTCACCCTCTATGTCTTTATCATCGGCCATGGCAGCTATTTCTTGCTCCTCCTCCGCCCTCTGGGAAAAACGCCAAAACAGCATGTTGGCCTCCCAGGATTCTTCTTCGACACTCATTTGCTTCGAAGGGCTGGCCTAGTCGTTGACGTGTCCGGTCGACATGTTTGCACTAAAAAATTATATGAAACTAATTAGTACAAGAAATCGATCGGGAATTTTGACAACACCTACCCTAAAAAAAGGCTACCTAGGATTGCCCATTTCTCACCGAAACAGAAATGAATCAATATTTCGGAAGTAACGGGCACTTATTTTGGAATCCTTCTAATAATTGACAAAAAAGGCACCGACGCCATACACAAAATGTCCACCACCACCACTGATTCATACAAGCATATACACAAAATTTCCACCACCACCACTGATCCATACAAGCAGATGCAGAAGCATATGTAATTTACTGCTCAAATAGCAGATAGAGAAAGCCCCAGTAGCTGCTCAAAATCTATCTGATACATACAGGGAGCTCACCACATGCAAGGTTAACAATGGAAAATCAATCTTATTAAAAAAGCTGCATCAAGAAATATTGATGTGAAAATGTATGGTGGAGCTTTCCCTTATAGTGCTATGAAGTGTACATTTCCAACTGCATATATGTACCCCTACCCCACTATACTGATACAACCAGCTTCTCCACATAGAGATTGTAAATATGACAAGAAAAGAGCAAAAAATCCACATTGAACAGAACTAAAGGTGTTAATGTTAGCGTGCAAACAGAGAGGAGTCCTTGTGTGATATTTGAAGGTGCTATTTTTTCTATTTAAATGAATGTGCAGAAAAGCTAACAACATAAGTAGAAAACACTAGTTCAACATCGAGTAACTGAAAAGACTACATCCAAATTATATCTAAGAAATTACATGTAAATATGGCTGGAGACAACCATGAAAATGGTCAACGAGGGTTGGAGCCATGGCGATGAAATATCATAGGACAGGGGCTTTAGGCGTGATCTAGAACATACTGAATAAACGGTGGTGATAGAGGTGTTGCAAAGGTGAAGTGACATACTATGTAGAGTTTCCGGTGGACAGTGCTCGAGTTAATAACCAGAGACAGTACTCTGAAATTTAAAACCGATGAGATTATGAACTAAGAGCGGGGAATCTTCAGGATTCACCATCTTGTACTTACTCAGAAAGCATATCAAGAACATTTAGTGCAGTTCTCTACCTTATTTTCCCTAGTTGGCGTCAGTTTGTGCAATGCATTTGACAATCTACAGAAAGTAGAGCCCTGAAAGTTTCATTTAGTTGCTGATATAACATGGTACCAGGAAACTATTCCTGTCTGCATATAATGATCTCCATGATACAACAGAAGGAGCAAGGGATACACCCAAGAATCAAATATTCATGCTCATCCTAATAAATGCTGGTAACTTCAGAACAAGACACAGCATATGCGAATGTAAAACACCTTCCTAGCTAAAATATACTTTACATCTCAATCAGAAACAACAATAAGTATTGTGCCAGATTGTTTTCGTGTCCAAAGCATGGCCTAAATCTTTAACACAGCAATTGTGTGACGCACTGTGATAGGCCATTCTGAGGTGACGATGAGAAATCACAACAAGGAACAAGATAGAAAAGCAAGTATAACAAGGGGATGAAGCATAGGCAAAAGTAGATGAAATACTAAATTCATACTATGCTCTAAGCCCTCCCTTGCAATGTGGATTTAGTTACTCGCTGAATACAGTGATGGTGGAGTCAGAGTACCCTAGCAACCCTAGCAAGATCGGGGAGAGGGGAGGAGAGGGGAGGGAGAGGCTCTAACCTGGCGGCGGCAGGTGGTGGACGGCGGCAGGTGGCGGACAAGCACACGCGTACTGGCCTAGCTTCTCTGGTGGCGGACGACGGTAGCTGGTGGCGGTGTAAGGTGGTCGACAGGATGGCACGTCTTCTCCGGTGGCAGGACGACGCGTCTTCTCTAGTGTCGGGGGCGCGCGGTGGGGAACAAGAGGAAAGGGGTGCACGGGGGGGAACGAGAGTAAGGGGAAGGGGCAGGGCATTTTTTGGCTAAGTGTGGAAACTCCGTGGTGCATCTCGCATCGGTGCGCCACGGAAATTTGAGATGCGCCATGGTGTTTCCGCACTTAGCTCAAAAGACCGTGCGGTGCAGTGTTGACAACAACACTAACGTGTCCTATTGGTTACTATGGTTTGGTTAGTTGGAACCTGCAGGTGCCATGTTCAAATATTGGTAACCCCATTTTTTTTCATTGATTTGAAAATACATTTAACAAAGTTTGGAATTACTGTTGGGCATAATAATATTTACTCATTTAGAAAATAATTGCTTAGTATTTTTAAAATATGAACAATTCAACATTTACAAATATAAAAGCAAGAACATGTATACAATTGCAAGTAGACAAAAAAATTATTCCAAAAAACCACGAATCATGTATTTGATTGTTCCAAAAAATCACATATCATGTATAGTTTTGTTGACTTGATGTACGCGCACACACATCACACACAAAAAATTAACTTCGTGCAATGTCGATTCCGAACAAGCTAGCGTCGTCTCGTCATGGCGATATTCTTGCCCTTCTTCGTCGCGGTTGAATAATTTAGCCCAAGAACATGGGGATTTCATCTCGTGTACGGACATCCTTTAGCGGTTAGGGTGGTCTTCCTTCTTCCTGCATCAGCACTAGGCCTGTCGAAGTACTTGTCGAATTCCTCTTCTATCTTCTGATCGTTGTACTTGTCAAAGTCTTGCTCGGTGGCCGCTCCCTCCATTCCGATGATGCTCCTTTTTCCCTCCTAACAACAACACGACTAGGCTTTCTAGGGTCGGTAATGTAGAAGCATTGTTCCACTTGGAAAGCCAGTACCCATGGCTCATTTTTTGCCTGGACGTTCGCGCTGGACGCCTTCGATGATTTGGCTTCGGGTATAACCATCGTGGTGAAATACTAGCCTTCTTTTTCGACGCTCTTGTCCCATCTGACCTGGAACATCGGCTTCTTCTCTCCATAGTAGTCGAGTTCATAGATCTCGTCGATCCTACCGAAGAATCTCTCCTTGACAGTGGATTCCTCGTCCGCGTAGGATAGCATCATAACTACCGAGTTCTGATATTCGTTGTTCTTATCATTTTCCTAAGTGTAGAATGTGTAACCGTTGATGTTCTACGCCTAATAGGTCATCACGTTCATCGCGAGGCCCTGTGACAAGACGAATATGAGGTTTTCCTCATTCGTAGAGCGCATCTTACCAAGATAGCTCTTTCTTGAACCAACGCGTGAAGCTGGAGTTGTGCTCTCTAGTCACGTCTCCCTTTATCCTTTGTCGGCTCGTGTCCCTAAACATCTTCTCAATTAAGCTTTTGTGCTCTAGCACCAATGGTTCGACCAACTCTATGTGTTGTAGCGTGACTCGGTGTGCCATGTCAAAGTCTGCCTGTCGACCAGTGAAGAAAATATGCATTGGGGCACGGCCATCGCGGTGACTAGATCCATCGAGCCTCCCGAGGTGCCTCCTATTTGGCAGACCAACCCGGTCATCGTCCTTATTTGGTAGATAATTCTGGCAGAACGATATGGACTCGTATGTCAGGAAGCCCTTCGCTATGCTTCCATCCGGATGGTTCCTGTTGCAAATGAATCCTTTGAGAACATCATTCAGCTTGTCAAACGACATTATGTTGTGTAGGAATAGTGTCCCGAGGTGGATGATATCATCCATGAGGTGGACCAGCATATGCACCATGATGTCATGGAACACGCGGGGGGAGGGGGAGTAAATCTCGAGCTCGCATAGTATCACGACGATCTCTTCTTGTAGCTTGTTGAGCTGCTTAACACCGATCGACTTCCTAGAGATGACGTCGAAAACGTTGCACGGGCCAAACAGCGTCTCGCACAAATTCTTCGTGATGTGCATGTTGACAATAGTTCCAATCAGACTCTCGCACACGTTCTTCATGATGTGCATGAGTTCAAGGCTATGTGACGTGTGGTGGTATTTCTAGTATGACAGGTCCTAAAAAACAGGCCTCGCTTTCCATACACCCAGCAGCGGATTTGTCCTCGGCTGCTTCTTTCCTGGCGCAGGGCACTCTTTCCATTTTTCTAGCAAGTCGTTGATATCCTCGCCGCTCCTTCTAGGTGGGGCTGTTTCAAGTTCATCCTCACCATTCAATAGATCTCCGCGTTTTCTCCGTGGGTGATCCGCGGCAAGCCACTTTTGAATCCCTAGGAACACGGTTTTCGGAGACTCGGGATCCTTCGGTAGCTCCATATGCAGGGTTTTCTCCATGCACCTGACACATGCACTACTAGAGAAAGGCTTATGGATAGATTTATTATCAGTGGAGCATTTTTTTGAATATGTTCCACTGATAATTATCAGTGTCGCATTTAAAAATATGCCCCACTAATATTTTGCTTAACCAATGGCGCATATCGACAAAAAAATGCGCCACTGATAATGTGGGCCCGGCACCCCGAAGGGCTGTGGACCAAATATCAATGGCGCATATGACCAAATGCACCATTGATATATCCACTCCAATGGCCCATATGCCACAAAATGCACCATTGATAGTTTTTTCTCTTCGCTTATCTTACATGGATTGTAGCATTTTAGCCACACATAGATGTATAGGTTACTGTGCTTTTTTTCTGTTACACAAAAAGATTGCTTTGCTTCTGGTTACTGTTTTTGTTTTCTGATCTACTATTACAAGTTGGAGCTAGATCTTCTGTTTACTGTTTTTGTTTTCTGGTCTGCTATTACAAGTTGGAGCTAAACAAAGGAAGTAACCTATGTATACTTCATGTGTACCTTGTGTAACCTGTGAGAACGGGCGGAAGCTAGGTGGAGGAACCACCTCCTAGGTGAAGAGAGGAAGAAGATAAAGACCTTGATCGCGCCCCCGGTCTTGCTCCCCGTCATTGCGGTTGCACTCTACTTGATCACATAGTTTAGGGCTGGTGACCACTTTATTTGTGTAATGTGAGATGATATCAACTTGTATCCTCCAACACTTGTGTAAATAATTCAGGCACATGTCACTATATCGGGTTCTAATTGATTTGATGACTATAATTGTGTTTGTAATATATCTGTTTTGATAAACTATGTAGAATGCATCATTTGTACTACTTTCTACAGCTATTTTTGTATAATACCCTGTATAATACACTGTATACCTGTATAATATACTGTATAATACTAGTAACAATACCAGGGAAGAGCTGTATTGAGTTATCTTGTTGTAAATATCAGTGGCACATCTGCTAATTTACCAGTGGCGCATATGTTATCAGTGGCACATTATGTAGAAATGCTCCACTAGTAAAACATCAATGGCGCATATTGAAGATGCACCACTGGTTGTCTCATTATCAATGGCGCATATTTGATATGCGCCATTGATACTTAATTATCAGTGGCGCAACAGTAGTGGCGCATTCCATATGCGCCATTGATAGCAAAAAATATGCTCCACTGATAAGATATTCTCCACTAGTGATGCATTGTCTCTGTGGTTCATCTGGAACGATACATATGCCACAACAGGATAGTCATGTACCGTCGTGAGAAATGTGGCACTTAGAGAGAAATATTCTCCTATGTCCCACATATGGGCTGGCGTCTCCCGTAGCATGGCTAACTCCTCTTTCAACAACCCGATATAGAGATGCATGTCGATACCCGGTTGTTTGGGTCCTGAATAAGAATACTCATGTGTATGTACCTCTGCTTCGTGCATAGCTAGGGAGGAGGTTATACGGCCATACAAACACGGGCCAGGTGATATGCGTGTGCTGACTCGTGTACTAACAAGCTCGTTGGGGAACCCCAAGAGGAAGGTATAATGAGCACAGCAGTAAGTTTTCCTCAGTTATGAAACTAAGGTTATCAATCCAGTAGGAGCAAGGAAACACCCCAAAAGTGTAGCTAGCTGAACTTTGGCAGGGCACACTACCGGTGCCAACAGCAACATGGAGACCTGCACAAAGACAAACCACGTAACTCTCCCCAACTTGCGATGAGGTTGTCAATCTCACCGGTTTTACTGAAAACAAAGTATTAAACGTATCGAGTGGAAGAAAGTAATAGTTTGCAAAAAGTAAACACAAAACAGTAAACAGTTGTAGATTAATAGTAAAAGAAAGGACTGGGGTCCATAGTTCACTAGAGGTGGCTCTCCTTAAGATAAATAACATGCTGAGTGAACAAATTACAGCGGGGCAATTGACAAACATCGAGAAAGCATACAAGCATATACTAATCATCTTGACTCCTTTGAGATTCTATTGGCCAAGATAGCTACTAATAACGGAAAGCATGCAAGATCACAAATAACAAAGACATGATAGAATCAATAATCAATCTGAAATAGCATCTCAATATCCATCGGATCCCCGCAAACACAACATGTAGAATTACAAATAGATGATCTTGATCATGAAAGGAGCTCACAAGATCTAAACATGATAGCACAAAGGAGGAGAACCAGCCATCTAGCTACTACATGGACCCGTAGTCCGGAGATGAACTACTCACGCATCACACCGGAGGCTTGCATGATGATGAAGAAGGCCTTCAGGGTGAATTCCCCTCTCTAGTAGGGTGTCAGGAAGAGCTTTAGATCCCTCCCGATCTAGGGATGTAGATGACGGCGGCTACAGACTCTTTCATGGATTTTTGATCGGGTACTTAGGGTTTCCATATCAGAGGCAATATATAGGTGGAAGGAGAGGCCGAGGGGGTGCCTGGGGGGGCCAAACCACCCCCTGGCGTGGGCCAGGCCTAGCCGTGCGGCCAGGTGGTGTGGTCGGGCCCCATCCCCTCTCTGTCTTGTATTTTGGCTCTAGGTGTCCGTCGGTGAAAAACTGACTTTGGCTTTTGTCCCGTCCAATTTCAAGAATATTCATTTTCTGACTTTCCTGGAACCAAAAACAGCAGAAAAACAGGTACCAATGGCTCTTGTTAATAGGTTAGTCCAAGAAATCATATGAAAAGCACTCCAAAGTGTGGTCAAAACATAAGAAAGTAGATAAAACCAAGCATGGAACATCAAAAATTATGGATACGTTTGCAACGTATCAACATCCCCAAGCTTAACTCATGATCGTCCTTGAGTAGGTAAGTGATAAAAAGAAAGAATAATTTTTGAGGTGACACGCACCATCATAAACTTGATCAAAGTATTTGTAAAACATTGAAAGCTGGGAACATAGTACTTCAATCATAACATGAAAGACAAAGTTCTGGAAATAAGACAAAGAAACTATGTTGCAACATGAAAAGGCGCAAACAAAAGATTCATGAATAATAATGCTTTGCAAGACGTTTGTTTGTTTCACATAAAGAAAACATAGCATAGTGGCATTCAGCTTGTCCCTCATAGAGTAGCAAACATAAATGCATAGGACACCTTCAAAGTTCATAAGAGTGGCTAGATACAAATAGTTTAAAACACGCAATATCAAGGTATGCATCAATCAATAAGTCTTGGGACAATGCACATAGAACTAAGAATGGCCACTATGCTCTCAAAGTAGGTGCATAAAGGTAGAAGGTGGAGACTCAACATAAAAGTAAAAGAAAGACCTTCATAGAAGGAAGTAGGGATTCAAGTCTCATAAAGAGCTTCCAAAAATTATGGTACTTATTAGCTTTCAGCTCTCATTGCCCCTATCATAAGCATCTCGAAGGTGATTAAGGTTAAAGTGACACAACTAAGAGGATATGCTTGACAAGTTATAAACCGAAATCTCATGCCCCTTATTTACGAAGACCGAACTTCATGCTACTCAACTTTAGTCACGAGTAAGCTCTTGTCATTGTAAGTACATATGTATCATAGAGAACCGCCAACGGGGTACCCCTTGCACATGATACAGGAGCTATCCCATAATCAAAATGACAAGCCAAGAAGACAATGAGCATCTCAGCGATCTTTTTATTTGCTATTTGCATAGGTTTTTATTGAGGATGCTTCATAGAGTGCTCATTATGGTTATGCTGCAAGTTTCCACCATGATTAGGCATGGCTTAGGCTAGCGGCCTAGGCGTTTCTCTAACACAAATACAAACTCCATGATCTTACAAGTTCCCCTTTTATTTCACACCGTCGGGATCCATAAGCAAAAGAACATGATATCAACGGGGTACAAAGTATAGGTGCAATGTTAAAAGCGTTCCCCATGATACATGGTTCTGCTAATTTCAACTTACATATACGCAACAAAGATGGACGCACTGGTTCAAGTTTATTAAATGCAAGAAAGTAAAGTGTGCCATCAACTTCGTGAGAGCTTTAATCACTAGTTTTCTCATAACAAGTTTAATTTGGAAGGTAGACAAAAACATGAATGTACTTGGAATAGCATATGCTAGTAGGTAGGTATGGTGGACTCTTTGGAATAACTTGGTTTTAGGAGTTGGATGCATGAGTGGAACTCATACTTGGTTGTGGAGGCTAGCAAAAGACTGGGAGCGACAAACTAAGAGAGCAATAATGGCCATAATCATGCAGAGCGACAGAACATCATTGATCAAAACATAAAGTGATACTACAAGTTGAAAAATAAAGGATCATAAAGGCTATGGTGACTTGGGATAGCCATAACATGGTGTGAGCATGTGCCAAGTCAACCCAAATAAAGCATCAAAGGAGAATACCACAATACTATGCTTTAATATGCTAAAACAATGCATGATTCGTCAAAGGCACATTAAGCAATCTCAATTGTTTATAACAAGTCATGCTACATCAAAGAATACTAAGCATAAAGCCAAGACAATATCAATCATGGCATGACAAAGCATAGGTCGTAGTCAAAAACAAGCTCTCTTTACCACTTAAGCATGAACTTTCCTACTCTTTTCCAATCCAAACCAAACTATTCGAAAACCAATGTATGAAAGAGGGGTTCCAACCAATTTATTCAGCAAACTAAGCAAACAAAGCAAACGAAAAACCAAAACAAAAAGAAAAAAGAAGACGCTCCAAGAACAACACAACTGCGCATGAAACAATAAAAATGAAGCGTTTGGAAGAAACCTGGGATTTTTATTGATGAAGAGGGGGATGCCTTGGGCATCCCCAAGCTTTGACGCTTGTACTTCTTGGATATTTCTTGGGGTGACACGCGTGGCATCCCCAAGCTTGAGCTTTAGTCCATTCTTCATTCCTTCCATACACCTGAAAATTTTCCTTCATACAAAACTTCACACACTCTTTATTAGCAACATTAGTGCACTCAAGATAATAAGTCTTTAGGTTCAGTTATAACACCAATAAAACTTCAATTATAACACTAGCTACTATAGCACTTCCCTCAAAAAGCTCAATTCCCCAAAAGAACTCAAAAAGGAACCAACAAGAAGCAAATGAAGAAAATGGCAGAAATCTGTCAAAACAGACCAGCAGGTAAAGATGAATGTTTTCGAAGACCTTCTGTTGCTCAAATCAAAAAAGTTTTGAACTAAGAAAAGTTAGATAACAACCTGGGACAGAAGCACAAAAATTCATGCCTCAAAAGGACATACAGAGATTTTACACGAATTCTTACGGTGAAGCACAGAAATCTGTTTCAGGACAGCAACTTTCCCAATCATTACTTCTCTCTCGTTAGAGGTTACTCTTGACACAAAAAGCAAATAAAAAGGATAAGGAGCGGTTATTACTGAAGTAATAACTTCCAAGACTCATCTAAAACTTTTGGGTTATCTCCCAATAAGTACTTTTCTTTAACGCCTTTAAGTTACGCATAAGAAGCAAGAAAAAGGATCAAGTGTTCTCAAATGAAGAAGCATTAAGAGCAAAAAAAATTCATAGGAGAGGCAAAAGAAATCTTCTCTCTCTTCTTAGGGAAGTGTTTTATACCTTTCTTGAGTGGGAGTTCATATTTAATGGTGCATTCTTTCATATCAACAATGGCACCAACAGTTCTAAGAAAAGGTCTTCCCAAAGTAATAGGACAATAAGCATTGCATTCAACATCCAAAACATAGAAAACAACGAGGACATAGGCATTGTTAACCATAATATGAACATCATTAATACTCCCCATGAGTTTCTTTTTAGCATTATCATTAAGTGGGACATTCAAATAACAATCTTCAAGTGGTGGCAAATAAAGCATATCATAAATCCTTCTAGGCATAATAGAAACACTACTATCAAGATCACATAAAGATTTAAAATCAAAATCATTCACTTTCATATTGATGATGGGTTCCCAACCATCTTCTTGTTTTATAGGAATAGAAGCTTTATGTTTCATCTTTTGTTCTTTAACCTTTATGAGAGCATCAGTAATGTGTTTTGTAAAGGCCATATTCATAGCACTAGCATTAGGACTTTTAGCAAGCTTTTGTAGGAACTTAATAACTTCAGAGATATTGCAACCATCAAGATCAAAATCATAATTATCATCTAAAGTAGTAGAGCTATTACTAGCCTTAACCCTAGTGGTAGTGATAGTAGAAACACTTATGTTTCTAGCAATTTCATCTTCTCTTTCCCACTTAGCATGCAATTCAGCTAATAGTGTAACATTTTCATCAATTCTCACTTGTATGGCATTAGTAGCTGCAAAGGGATTATCAATAGTTTCAGGTTTAGCAGCCATTTTATTCAAAGAAGATTGAGCTTCAGCCAATGATGCTATATTTCTTTCAGCATTAACGAGTTTTTCCTCAATAGTTTTATTGAAAGCACTTTGTTTACTAATAAAGTCCTTAAGCATAACTTCAAGTTCAGAGGGAGCACTCCTATTGTTGTTGTAGCAGCCAAAGTAATGGTCATAAAGGTACCTCCAGCAGCAGAGTCCAATAGGTTCCTTGAAGAATAGTTCAATCCTGCATAAAAGGTTTGGATGATCATCCAAGCAGTCAGTCCATGAGTGGGACAATTCTTTACCAAAGATTTCATTCTTTCCCAAGCTTGAGCAACATGTTCATTATCAAATTGTTTAAACTTCATTATTTCACTTCTCATAGATATAATCTTAGTAGGAGGATAGTATTTTCCAATAAAAGCATCTTTGCATTTAGTCCAAGAATCAATACTATTCCTAGTTAAGGAATTCAACCATTCTTTAGCTTTTCCTCTCAAAGAGAAAGAAAAAAAATTAAGCTTAATAATATCTCCATCTACATCTCTATGCTTTTGCATCTCACAAAGTTCAACAAAGTTATTTAGATGGGCAGTAGCATCTTCATTACCAATACTAGAAAATTGTTCTCTCATAGCAAGATTGAGTAAAGCAGGTTTTATCTCAAAGAAAGTAGCTTCAGAATGTGGAGCAATATGTGTGCTCATAAAATCATTGTTGTTGGTGCTACTGAAGTCACACAACTTACTGTTTTCAAGAGTAGTCATTTTTTGTGTTTTTAATAAAGAAAGCAAACTTGTAAACTAATTTTTTGTGTTTTGATAAAGTAACAAGCAAACAAAGCAAAAAAACTAAGAAAACAAAACAATAAACTAAAGAGATTGGTTATGAGGGACTCCCTTGTGAAGATGTCCTTGACTCTCGACAACGGCGCTAGAAAAATACTTGCACTGTACTAACAAGCTCATTGGGGAACCCCAAGAGGAAGGTATGATGAGCACAGAAGAAGTTTCCATCAGTTATGAAACCAAGGTTATCAATCCAAGAGAGCAAGGAAACACCCCAAAGGTGTAGCTAGCTGAACTTTGGAAGGTATGATCACGGTGCCAAGAAGAACATGGAGACCTGCACAACACAACCACGTAACTCTGTCCCCAACTTCATGGCGAGGTTGTCAATCTCACCGGTTTTGCTGAAAACAAAGGATTAAACGTATCGAGTGGAAGAAAGTAATAGTTTGCAGAAAGTAAACACAAAACAGTAAACAATTGTAGATTAATAGTAAAAGAAAGGACCAGGGTCCATAGTTCACTAGAGGTGGCTCTCCTTAAGATAAATGACATGTTGGGTGAAGAAATTACAGCGGGGCAATTGACAAACATCGAGAAAGCATACAAGCATATACTAATCATCTTAACTTCTTTGAGATTCGATTGGGCATTACAACATTATACATAGACCGCCATCCAACTGCAACTATAACTAATAATCCACCTTCAGGTTATCATCCGAACCCCCTCTAGTATTAAGTTGCAAGCAACGGATAATTGCATTACGAATTGCGTGTAAAGTAAATAATACCATTGTTCTATGAACAAAGGATTGTTGTTTTCTCCCTAGTAGCAATAGCACATCTAGTAACTTAGAGATTTCTGTCACTTCCCCAGATTACCAGAGGCATGAACCCACTATCAAGCATAAATACTAACTCTTGGAGTTCCTAGCATCTACTTGGCCAAGATAGCTACTAACAACGGAAAGCATGCAAGATCACAAATAACAAAGACATCCCCGCAAACACAACATGTAGAATTACAAAAAGATGATCTTGATCATGAACGGAGCTCACAAGATCTAAACATGATAGCACAAAGGAGGAGAACCAGCCATCTAGCTACTACATGGACCCGTAGTCCAGAGATGAACTACTCACGCATCACACCGGAGGCTTGCATGATGATGAAGAAGGCCTCCAGGGTGAATTCCCCTCTCCAGCAGGGTATCGGGAAGAGCTTCAGATCCCTCCCGATCTAGGGATGGAGATGACAGCAGCTACAGACTCTTTCGTGGATTTTTGATCGGGTACTTAGGGTTTCCGTATCAGAGGCAATATATAGGCGGAAGGAGAGGCTGAGAGTTTGCCTGGGGCGGCCAGACCACCCCCTGGCGCGGGCCAGGCCTGGCCATGCGGCCAGGTGGTGTGGCCGGGCCCCAACCCCTCTCCATCTCGTATTCTGGCTCCAGGTGTCCCTCGGTGAAAAACTGACTTTGGCTTTTGTTCCATCCAATTCCGAGAATATTCATTTTCGGACTTTCCTGGAACCAAAAACAGCAGAAAATAGGCGGGCATTGTGGCTCTTATTAATAGGTTAGTCCAAGAAATCATATGAAAAGAACTCCAAAGTATGGACAAAACATAAGAAAGTAGATAAAACCAAGCATGGAACATCAAAAATTATGGATGCGTTTGCAACGTATCATACCTGCTGCCAAAGGGATTGAGTCAATTGGTGCTCATACCCAGCCTAACGTTCCTGGCATCGTCCTTGAACTCCACTTCAACCTCCATGTCCAATGCGTGCCACTTGCTAGCGTCTACAGGGTGTGTTAGGATCTTGCCCTTCTCCGAATCATCTTCAGGCTTCTCACTTTCTGCGTACCATTGCATGAGCTTCGGTTCCTTAGGGTCTACGAAATACTGCCGCAGACTAGGAGTGATAGGAAAGTACCATACCACTTTTCGAGGAACATTCTTGTTCCCTCTCTTGTATCGTGCATGGCCGAACACCGGACATGTGGTTCTATCCTTGTACTCACCCTGATAAAGTGCACATTCATTGATGCAGGAGTGGTATTTGATGTGCGGTAGATCGAAAGGGCGCACGACTTTCTTGGCCTCATCGATACCTCTTAGCAATGTGTTCCCCTCGGGAAGTATATCGTGCCAGAATTCCATGATATGGTTGAAGCTCATGTCGGTCCATTTGTGTTGCTCCTTCATCTCCAGAGCATTGAGGGTTACATTTAGGCGTGTATGCTTGGGCCGGCACCGAGTAATCCCGTCTTTATCCATTTACGACAGCTTGGCTTTCTCTCTGGCAGCAGCTTTGGTGTTGCTCGTCTCCTTGAGGAGCAGTTTTTTAACATGAGGGTACCGTAAAGCTAAAGTTAGAGGTGTCTACGTGTTCATGTCTTCTCCACCACCATCGGATCCGACATCTCCTTCACGATGATCATGTCCACCAACATCTCCTTCATGATAATCATGTTCGTATCTCCTTCATCATTATCATGTCCGGAGTCTTCGTGAACACCATTTCCTATCGGCGCCCCATTGTTGATGTCCTTGTCAATGTAGTCGGGCATGAAACAACCCATGAGCAAGTGCTTCTCCAATGTCTCGGAATCAGGTTTGATTAGGGTCCTGAGTTTGCATATCTTACAAGGACATCTTATCTCGGTCATGTTGTTCCGAATCATGACGGTCGTCGCACGTGCCTTGTATCTAGCCACCATAGCTTTGCCCATGTGGTGCACCATGATTCCTGCGTGGTATGGAGCAAAATAGAATATTTACAACCACGCCATGCAAGAATTCGGCATGACCTTCCCTATAAATTGTACATATGGGTAGTGCAAAAAGTTTCCAAAACATAAATTAATCAACATTTCGGTAAACATTCATGCACCACACACCGGCACCTGCACAACACAAAGCATACACAAGAACACAAGCATATATCAATGCAAACATCTCCCGAGCAACGGTGACAAAGACTCACATGCAAAACATGCATCATACATACCGCCAACATCCACACACAAACAAGCACACGTATCCATCCAACTATATATATACTCACGTAGTAGACAAGTTACACCGAGACGAGGCCGTGCGAGAAAGCATGTGGTGTGGTTATCCAAACTTGATGGAGACAAGAGGCGTGGAGGAGGAATTGTTGGATAATCTTCGGTGGCACACCGCAATACCGTGCACCATGGATAATCTTACACCTTTTCAAAGGTTTAGGCCTACACATATCCATGGTGCACCGCAACCACGTGCGCCACTGATACCTAACTTATCTGTGGCGCACACCGATTTCGTGCGCCACAAATATGTCACCCATGGATGGGGGCGACCACCAACGCTGGGTCCATATGCATGGCGCACCGTTTTTACCATGCGCCACGGGTAAGCTCATGTAAGTGGCGCATATTTTATGCATGCATAACGAATAACTATCCATGGGGCACCCTATGGATGTGCTCCACAGGTACGACCCCCATGGGTAAGGCACCATAGTCGCGTTTCCAGTAGTTGCACTCCATGGTGGGCAGCCGAGACTCCCTGAGGTCCATATGGTCATCCATGTGGCGCAAGCCGCCTGAACCCTGCTCCATCCATCGGCCCGCAAGGAGGGATGAATCTTGCCGCCCTTCTCCCGAGCTGAAATCTATATCTAGTCGATATCCATTAGCTTCCTGGCTTGCCTGGCCGTGCCCCAAGCAGTTCGGGTTGTCGGAGACCTCATAGCCCTGGCGGTCCGGGCTCCCCCTGCCTGGTGTGTCAACTGACGAAGGATAGTTTTCACGATCCCTTTGCTATCTCACTTCTGAAGAACGGAAGAGAGTTTATTTGTTAGACAATCGGTTCGAGTCAATAGTTTTGGATCTCCAAAGATATAGACGATGGCATATATGTAATGGGAAGGATTCCCTTGGACTTTATTCATAAGGTTATCAAGACCATACAAATTGTCTATAAGATGATCTCGGTGAGTTTATAATAACCCCCGACGAGAGAAATGAATCTATAGTTCTATGACTAAGGGTAATGATAAAGCCTTGAGCGATTATGGTATGTCCTCTTCGAGTGAATTTCCTTGAGTACTTATAGGCATCGACGGTGGTAGAGGCTCCGTTAGTCACGTTAGGTCTTCATCTTGTCTTGCACGTAACTTGATCTTCAATCTCCCTTGTACGCCCGTTTGGTCTTCGGGATGTCCAGAGAGCCGTCTTGCAGCCCCACGTGTCAGGTCAGTTGATGTTAGGTCGGTTGAGAGCTTCTAGATGTAGAACTTTATGTCCTTGATCGCAGAGGTACGCGTGGGCAGGAATATGGATTATGTCCCTTGTGAGGTACATGCCTAAATCCACCTACCAACGACATGTGCACCGTTTTCTGCCTCACTACTTTGAAAAACACATGTCAAAGCACCCTCTCGCCATGTCTTAGAACACTCACGTCTCAAATAGCGTTTTCCTCCTCTCGGCTGGGAAACGAAGGAGCGCACATGAATGCGGTGAAAAAATCTGCCTGCCCAAAGACGCTTCCATGTACGGAGAAACACGGTATACGCCAACCGAGTAGTCTTTTATCATCAGTGTTATGTTGGACGACACTGATTAGCCTCTGTACAAATGCATCGTACCGTATGGAAGATGGGTCTAGGAATATATTTGTGCTTCATCTGTGTAATAGCCGTCACATGCATGGTAAAAAATATCGCGCTATAGCACCGCTAATAGAATGTTATAGCGTTCTGAGCCATGTCTCGCTAATAGCATGGTATAGCGCGATATAGCACACTAATAGTGTATTTTTAAGCCTGGCGCTATTTGCAATAGCACACTATTTTTTCCTTGGTCACAAGTCGACCGACTAAGTACTATAGTATGTACAATAAAGCCTTTCATAGTCGTACATATGTAGCTTATGTCCTTGCCGAAAGCGCTATCTTTTGTCTTACGAGTACTCGCCTGACTATTTGCCGCTCTAATCATGTGGTGTAGTGAAGATATGCATCGGTGGGAGGATACGTCGTGTGATAGCATTACTACAGGATGTTTTGTTCCAACTTGCCAAATCACACTACGCAGCGCTGGTTTATAGCCTTCAATGCACATGTACGAACCGTAGCTTGGATTTGTCTGATCAATTCATTTCTATGAACTAATCAGATGGATTTAATCTATTTTTTCCTTTATATGAAACAAAGCTTCGCTATTTTCTTTTTTCTTTCTATGAAACGAACCTTCCCTATATTCAACACTTCTTAAATCATTATGTCTGATAGCGGCGCCTCGGGACGCAAAGAGGAGTCTAGTATGATATTAATATTGAAAATAATTAATATAGTACTCCCTGCGTATTAAAATATAAGATGTTAGCTTTGTGAAAGGAGTGTATCTAGACCCGTTTTAGTATGTAGGTTCATGGAGGTTTGAAGTGAATCTACACACTAAAAGGAGTCTATATACACTTCTTTCACAGATCTAAAACATGTTATATTTTGAAACCGTGGGTGTATGTTTCTCAAGTTCTTTTGTTAGGACATCTTGGGATGGAGAATTTTATATTATTGTGAGTAGTAATGACCGGAAAACACAACAGAGAGAACTCATTCCACAACTAACTTTATTGTATTTCTTTATAACGTGTAGGCAACAAGTGATGCATAGATCTTCTTGTCCTGCCGATTTCATCAAGATATAGCATAGGGGTATCTAGAAAGATATAAGAAAACTAATTTGAGACGGGGGAGTAGAATGTATAGCATTGTTGAATATATTAATATACAAATGAAGTTCATGTGATTTATAGTTCTATCACGAAATCTTCCAAAAGGGGAGGCACACCAAGCTTCTTTATCACTTTCCTCACTTTCTGTTGTCTCGCTTAGAAAATCTTATAATAGCATCTCCAACATTACAGTACCATAGGCTGCATCCTCCCTTGCAACCTCTCCAACTTGAATCCATGTCAGCTCGTACCACGCTTAAAGCAAGCATCTAGAAATTTGAACTTGATGCAGACTAGAGACTCCGCTCCACGACACAAATGCTGACGTACTTGAAGTAAACACAAGGTGCCTCAAAGGGGTTCTCTTTTGGATTTTTGGCTCGCTTGTTACGTAGAGAGTATGTACTCGAGGACAAGCCGGATAGCTGATTGATCGATCTATCCAAGTAAATCACGCAATCTGATTACCAAAGATCGATAGTACAAACCACAGGTGTCGATCAGCTCCCATCGATCAAAATGATTGGTGGGCACTGGCTCTATACCTATAGCCAAACCTGAAACTAGATGCCCGGGTCGACTGCTCTACAGCTATACAACACGTCCGTTTTTATCATCATGTGTGAAACATATACTCCCGCAGTAGTATAATATAAGATGCTACTATGACATACTTCCTCTATTTCAAAAAATAAACATTTTAGCAAATTATTTTAGCTTTCTAAAAATGCTTATATTGTGGAACGGAGTGAGTGTTATATTGTGGGACAGATGAATAGATACGGTAACCGGTTATAGTGTCATGTACTCTGATTTGTAAACATATGTAAAACTTTCATAACTGGTTATAGTGTCGGTTACTCTGATTTGTGAACATATAAAATAAACATATGTAAATCTTTCATGACTGATATTTATTTATTCACTTATTGTGTTTCTGGATTTCGTGCAAGCTGCAGGTTGCTGTTACCCCAGCAGACTATTCTACAGTGTGTTCACATACTTTGTAAATCGGCTTGGATCGTTGGTTGGTATATAAAAGCGGGACCATAGTCTGTTTTGAGATGCAAGGTTGTAGGTGAAGTTCTTGCCTAGCCACATTTTAATGTATTGTTAATTAATTTTACCATGCACCCGTTTTTATAGAACATTATAGCCTTGTTAACAGTCTCATACTTATAGTGAAAAGCGAGAAGAACGTATTTGCTAAAATCATCCCAACTCACACATTCCACGTCTCATTGATTCAATAACCTAGATCATTCAAAAGAAATGGGATCCTACAACATCAGGTAGAATAACCAGTCTAGACATCACCAGCGTAGTTAGCCTCTCTCCCTCTCCCTCTCCCTCTACCTCCCTCCATCCCTGCCTCTGAATAGTGGGAGGAGCTAGAAGGGATATGGCACCGCGACGCTAAAGCTTTTCGTTGCGGGTATAATGTGTTGTGGTGTAGGGAGAGAGTTGTGGGTCATGTATAGATTATTGACTTATGTTATCATTAGGTGTAGTCATGTTTTAGGTCACAATTTCTCTATAGTTAGATTTTTTTTGTTACACCTAGTTGTATATTACGGTGTATGTAAAATTTACTCTCCAAAACTTATGCACAGATTTGTGGATACAATGGGAGGGAATTGTCGATTGAACATCGATCTTATTTTAAGAATGGGCGACTGGGGTGTCTGATTCCTGATACGGAAAAAAGTAAACAAGCTTTCCCCTCAAGACAAAACCATTGTGATGTACTTTCTCAATCGCTGGTGACCCAAACCCGTACAACTTGTCCTCTTGCCTATGTAGTCATCAACATGTCAACACCACACACTCGATTTATCCTGATATCTCTCGAGGTAGCTTCGTCAATCTCAAAGAAAAATGTTATAGTGTTGTTAGATTTTATTTATATACTTTAAGAAATGATGGGATGGAAAAGTGTCCAACATTGGAGTTCTTTGTTTTTTCGAGACGAACAACTTTGATTTTTACTAGATTTTTATCCAAGTTTTGTTACTACCTCTGAAGTTGTCTGGAAGGTACATACATGTTTTTGACCGAACAGTTACGCAAATTTCGGGTTTGCTTGTTCAGACATGAATTCAACCCTCTTTCTTGCACGAAAAGTCCAGCCTTTCCTTATATACATGAGGGGTGAAGGTCGATTGAACCAACGCCAATCGAACAAACACATCTACTAATTTTTCGTCTTCATCTACTTTTTATCCATCTCCCGTGTATCTTTTTCTCGTTCTTCTGCAGTTCTTCATACCAGAGGGCCGGGAATCCACAAGGCTCCAGGGCGGTCAGGCCGACCTAGGGAAGCCCATAGCCGATGCGCCGACCTGATGGGGTCCCTCCCAGGCGAGCGGGGTTTCGGGTTTTCAAAAGTGTCCGCTGGACTATCTTGCGTACCGCGCTTCCGGCGAGGCTCCCTCAGCACGTGCTGCCGCGCATCGCGCTCGGCACTGAGGATACAAGGTGACATGTTCATGTGCAAACAGTATGAAAACAACATATGATCCCACATGATAATTGACGAACGAGTGACTCAACTCATTTCTAGTGAGCGGAGCCAAAAGGAACCCGGCTCACTTACTTATAGAATATGGTTAAATTTACAGTCCACTTTTGGCTGAACGGTGCAAAAGAGTCACAAATTTCAAATGCCTTATCAAAATGTTCTTATAATATCCTAGAATACCGAGAAACTTGAATTATTATAGTTTTTTCAAAATATGGTCGAAAGATACCAATAATGTCAAATTTCAAATGGATTGGCAAACTATTATCCAATTCACCATAATTCTCATGTAAATTTGATTTAATTACTAAATAACACAACAGGTATTTGAAAATGAATCCAAATGTGGATTTTGAAGGCGTTCGCAGTAGAAAAACAAAAAAAACGTAGCAAGCGCAACACCCATGTCAGCATCTATCTATGACTTAATGCAGTAACGGGGATTGAGGTTTCATCAACATACCCTTGTAGACGAAGCGTTTACGTTTGTGGGGTAGCCGACCTCGAGGTCGCGTTGCTCCTTTCACGTCACCTCCTGGTTTTTGCACGACAGCTCCGGTGCCACAAGTGCCAGCACCTCTATGGTTTCGCACACGTACGGTGTCCAACAATGACTCTCGTTCTTCTTGATCCAGCCGGTCTGCAGAACTAGACCTTCTAAAACTGACCACATGCCGGGATGGTGTCGTCTCCCACCCGCGTAGTTCTTCTTGGAACCACACACATGAGATTTAGCGGAGAGATATAGGGAAAACTCCCTAAGAAAAATGCCTTCGAAACTTAACAATTTATTGTTGTATTTATTCCTCTAATAAATACCTTTTTATATAGGGGAAAGGGGGAGATCCCTTCTCCCCAAAGCCCCTGGGTGGGAATAAAGGAGAGAGGGAGGGAGGAGGCGCGCGACCAATTGAGGAGGCCAGCCGGGTGCAACCCCACACCAATGCGCGGCCCAAGGCCGGCCGGGTGAGTCCCCTAGGTGGCGGCAGCCCCTCCTTGGGCAGCTCCCTCTTGGCCTTTTTCCTCTTGGGCGCACCATCAACACCATCACATCTACCATTGTCACCTGGAGAGAAGTTCTAGGAGCAGATCAAGGGTGTGAGCATAAGGAGTTGAGCCATGAGAATAAGGAGGAGGAGGTCAGCGACCAGGACAAGTATCTACAAGATCTTGCGGGAACTGATCAAGAATAGGGACAAGAGCATCCACAACATCATCATAAACTTTTGTCTACTCAGCAACCACAGGTTGACCACCAAAATAATTCCTTAGGATCTATTCTTATCAAATTTATCAGGAATAAATTGTGGTGGAGGTAATAACCCTCTGATCTACATGCAATTGTATGCAAAGATCATCCTAGGGTTTATAAAGGGGTAACAATAGCAATTGTTCTTAATTAAATAATGGCATCATTCTTTGCATCATAGGCTAGGGAATGTGTACTCACAAATCATCAAGAACTAATGATCCATGACCTTCCTGTTTGGCCACACAGAGATAAACAAAAAAATCCCCTTACGCGGAACTCCAAACATCTAGCTCAGGTGATAGGACACGAGATTTACCACTAGACCCGCAGGTGCGGATTATTTATGAAGTGTGTTAGCTGATGCAGTGTAGTGTAGTTCGATTCCACGAAGAGCACTCCCGAATCTACCACAAACTCCTTCGTCTCTAGCGTCACACATGCAACGCCTCTATCGGTATCCACACGTGCGGGTAGGAGCTCCGAACAGAGGATTGCTAGATCGTGTCTAGACCTAAATGGGAGTGGAGAAAGTGAAGGCTAGGTCAGAGAATCCCTTGTCACTAAACTTATATAAACTCCTAGTTGGGCCAACGCTTGAGACGCATCTAGGCTGTACTCCAATTTCCACATGGATCTAATCAACATGTTATGGCCAGAATCGCGGTATAGTTTCTGATAATGTATCCATATTATGCACACATGTGCATATTAGGATGGCGAACAATGTTGCAGGAGGAAGCTTTCCTTTTCGTCGCTCAAAAAATGCATTTTCCATTTTATGAGTAATAAATACGGGGCATTTTGTGAAGCAACCACCAAAGGCACAATTCAAAATGCTACCACCATATTTTTACAAAATACTATACCATATTACATGGACAATATTCCAACTGGGGTATCTCAAATCTTTCCGTCCACCCCTCACGAAAAAGACAAATATATGCTGAATCGGTAGGAACTCGGTCCCATTTGAACTACAAGTACATGATATAAAAAATCTTTTTTAGCTTCACAATATGCTATTTTATGAGAGATCCAATTCAAGTTTAGTGATGCTCATCCCCTAGATAAGAATCTTCATGCCCGCTGTTTTGACCATAGTTTGAAACGGGCATAAGAAATTAAAAAACGGTCCAATCATTGTAAAACCTTTGCGTGGTATCATATTATGTGACATAATTACAAGTAAAAATACAAAACTTTCTATATTGTAAATATGTTAAAAAAAACCTTCTCTGAAATGACCTATCATGTTCGAGGTTTTATGGCTTTCAAGTCAAACGACAAATGTTATGCAGAATCGTGGCATAGTTTGTGATAATGTGCCCATATTATGAACGCATGTGCATATTGGGATGGAGAACAATGTTGCAGGAGGAAGTTTTCCTTTTTGTCGCTCAAAAAATGCATTTTCCATTTGCCGAGTACCAAAAACAGGGCGTCTTGTGAAGCAACCACCAAAGGCATAATTCAAAATGCTACCACCATATTTTTACTAAATACTAGACCATATTAGATGGACAATGTCCTAACTAGGGTATCCCAAACCTTTCCAATCACTCCTCACAGAAAAGACGAATCTCTGTCGAATCGATATGAAGTGGGTCCGATTTGAACTACATGTACATTATCTAATGCCCATGATTTTTTACAAAAATAATTTTTAGCTTCACAACATGCTATTTTATCAGAGATCCAATGCAAGTTTAGCGAGGCTCATCCCCTAGATAAGAACATTCATGCCTACCGTTTTGACTATAGTTTGAAACGAGCATAAGAAATTCAAAAACAGTCCAAACAATGTAAAACATTCGCGTGGTGTCATATTATGTGACATAGTTATAAGGAAAAATACCAATCTTGGTATATTGTAAATATGTCAAAAAACTTTCTCATAAATGACCTATCATGTTTGAGGTTTCATGATTTTTAGATCAAACAGTAAATATTATGGCCATTATCATGGCATAGTTTGTGATAATGTGTCCATATTATACACATACGTGCATAGTGGTATGGTGAATAATGTTGCAGGAGGAAGTTATCCTTTGCTTTGCTCAAAAATGCATTTTCTATTTTTCGAATACCAAAAACAGGATTTTTTGTGAAGCAACCACCAAAGGCATAATTCAAAATGTTACCACCATATTTTTACAACATACTAGACCATATTACATGGATAATGTCCCAGCCGGGATATCTTAAACATTTCCATCCATGCCTCGCAAAAAAACAAATGTCTGCCGAATCGGTAGGAAGTAGGTCCGATTTGAACTACAGGTACATAATCTAATGCTCATGATTTCTGCAAAAATCATTTTTATGTTCACAATATGCTATTTCATTAGATATCTACAGAAATTTTAACAAGATTCAACCCTTAACCAAGAACTGTTCCCGCCATTTTGATCATATTTAAAAAAATAAAAAATAAAAAGATAGAAAATAGATCATGCACTCATGATGATATAAAATGTAAAATTCACCAACACAAAAGTTTTTTATCTCTTCACGATGAACCAAATTGATTTTTTATCATCTTAATCCGAGGTAATATGAAAAATTGACGTTGAATTATATTTCTAGAATTAAAAAAAAGATGAAATCCATCCATTTCGCAGCTAATTGAACCTTCTAACGGCCCATACACATCACATTTTAGCCCAACGGAAGATCAGTACCAAAATGGGGGCTAAGGCCATTTCCTACAGAGGCTGAGGCCTAGGCTCAATAGCCCGTTCGGTGTCGCAAGGCCTTTGTATTAGAGGCCTAGGCGAATTAACCTTCAAATAAATCTCGTGCAGTCCATTTGACAGAAGTGAATTGGTGGCCCGATGGTTAGATTGATGTGTGCTTGTGGTACTCCGAAGGCCGCGGGTTCGATCCTTCGTGGTGTGGGTTCCATGTCAATGTTGGGTCCTAGGTCCTAGCTACCAGTGCAACTGTGGGTCCCAGATCTACTAGTGTTATTTATCTATATAAGCACAAATTGACACATAGGCATGACACGTAGGCAAAACTGCTGAGTTGGATGCCTAGTCATTTCAAACGCGTCACAAGTTATCAATACCAACCTTTTAAATTGGTCACAATGGGCTAAATTTAAGCCCTTAAACTAGTGTTGTCCATCTATGACCAAATCGTTTTGGGAAACTATGACATTTCTAACAAAATTGGTCGTTATTTTTTAAAGCTTGGACTTGCCCAAATTCCCTATGACCAATTGCTTCAGAATGGTCATAGATCTATGACAAAAAAATCATGGTCGTTAAGAAAAGGTCACTAGTCACCAGATTTCTTGTAGTGGGCGAGCTTGAACTCGCGCGCGAGCATCTTCGTCACGAGGAGTCTTCTTCACGAGATGCTCCTCGTTAGAGTCTTGTGTGTAGGCCATCAGCACCACGACTGCAATAGGCGGGGGGAGGGGGAGCTCTAGTTGTCAGAGCAGGGAGGGGACAGAGGAGCGAGGCACAAGGACCTGGCCTCCCTGTTTAGTGCGTACTTGCAGATGGTGGGGATGGGATCTGGCAAAGGCGGGCGGTACCTCTCTGTTGCCGAAGTGTAGCTGTGGAGGGATGGCAGGGGAGAAATCCCGCGGTTGGTCCACCGTCGTGCCACCCTCTTCTTTGCGCCTTTGGAGCACACGATGCACTTCCACTCCTCCTTGGAGAGGTCGCCACAACGGCATGGGGGCCGATTGTCGTAACCTCCGCCTCAACTACGGCCTTCATCTACACCAAATAGGCCACGATGACAAGATATGTCAGGATCTACCACCGGAGCTCGCGGAATCTCTTGTCAGAGTTCGTGATGTGCGCGGTGGCTAAGCAGTGGATCTAGGATTGTGCGGTGGAGAGAGTGAGGGTCTGGACCGGCAGCCACCACTTCACACGGTATTTGTATCGATCGATCGGACGACTAAACGGGCCATTGCAGACTTTTTTACGGCCCGGGCATGAATACGAGATCTGCTAGCTTGCGCGGTTTCAACTGGACCCGTAAACTTGTCAGAATTTTACAGGTCCGGAATGTTTACATGATCTGCTAGAGTTGCTCTAAGTCGATATACGGTATAACGCTAGCCCACCCTCCAACTTTCCTAGCCCGAAACTAATGGCACACGTGCTAGCCATATTCTTTTATCACTTTTGGCTTCGCAGACCTCTCGGTCGACGTCATCGTTTGGCACAATTTATTTTTAAACCAAATATAAAATTAACACATTTTTTTCATCGATATTTGCCTGTTCTCTGTGTACATATATGTTACACCTGGGTCCATCTTCGGCTGGAGTGAACAATAATATCAGATAAAACATTTAAAAATTTCGAGAAAAAATTGATTTTTAATAATGTATACATGTGTATTTCACATGTTTGCAAATTGATATGAAGAAAATTCATATGGCATGCCCCGAGGAAAAACAAAAATATGTGTTGTAAAAGCAATTATCACAGCACCTAATTCATCATTTTTTACCCATGTCACTATAATCTCCCTTTTCAGTCCAAAGTGCATGTGCACACAACACGTTCACACGTGATTGTTTCCAAGAACTTTTAACTAAGACTACTTTTTATCCTGACCTCAACTTTGTCATCTAGTTAAGTATTTTAAACTACATGCATTAGTGTGCTATGGCCTGGACCTCGACTATATTTGAAAGGAAAAAATATGTTGCAACAATAGTGCAGCGGACAATATTCGGTTGCAATCAGGGTGC
Organism: Avena insularis; assembly: GCA_023614405.1. Lineage (NCBI taxonomy): Eukaryota > Viridiplantae > Streptophyta > Magnoliopsida > Poales > Poaceae > Avena > Avena insularis. The sequence continues at coordinate 598,124,563 of CM042686.1, read as the reverse complement.
ACGGAAAAAAATTTAGTTCAAAATGAAAAAAGTTTATGTTCAAGCAGTGTGAACATGGTGTAACTAAGACAAAGTTAAGATGTAACCTTGGTGTATCTGAAAAAAATCAGTTTCAAGAATTGTGCAAGTGGCATGCACGAATCTCGACGATCAAAATCCAACGTCTAACGAGCTGAGATGAGCTCTGAACAAATGAAAATTAGCAAAACCCTTACTTTATATATTGTCCTATCCGTGTCAACTTTCTCACATGATTTGATGATCCAGCCAGTAGTAGTAGTAGTTACCTACTGGTTCTAAACATCCAAGCCGAAATGGACAAGACACATTTTGCGTGACAGATACGTTTGATCGATCGAGGTCTTAAGTAACGTGCCATCAGTATAAAACCTCGCTGCATCCTCAGCTAATAATTTGCAACTTCAATCTCGTCAGTTGGAGGAAGGAGAGGTACGATGCGTGCCCGTCATGGACGAGCTGCTCTCACCATGCTCCGCCTTCCTCACGCCGTCCCCGCTGTCCCAGTTCTCCCCCGCGGACGGGTACCCCGACCAGGTGCTGGAGTTCGCCTCGTGCGAGATCCCCGAGCAATGGCTGCTCGGTGAAATGGACGTTTCGGCCAAGAGCGAGAACGCTGATTACATGTGGTCTGCGGGGAGCTCGTCGCTCTCCCCGGACTCTAAGGTTTGGGAGTTGCCGCCGGCCAGCCTCCAGCAGACGACGCCGCGGTCGGCAGCCACGACGACGACGACTAAGCGGCGTGGGCGGAAGCCAGGCCCACGTGTGGAGGGCCACAGCGTCAGCCACGTGGAGGCCGAGCGACAGCGCCGCGACAAGCTGAACCGCCGCTTCTGCGACCTCCGCGCTGCCGTGCCCACCGTGTCCCGCATGGACAAGGCCTCCCTCCTCGCCGACGCAGCCAACTACATCGGTGAGCTGCGGTCCCGCATCGCGCAGCTGGAAGAGGAGAGCCGGCTGGCGGCCACCGCGTCAGCTTCCTTTGGAGGCGGCCACGCCGGCGCCTCCCGCCGACACCTGGCCGCAGCCGACGAAGTGGTGGAGGTGCGGATGGTGGGGCGCGATGAGGCGGCGGTACGCGTGACCACGACGGGGGGCGCTCTGCATCACGCGCCTGCTCGGCTGATGGGCGCGCTCCGTTCCCTGGAACTGCAGGTGCAGCACGCGTGTGTTAGCCGTGTGCAGGGCGTCACGGTGCAGGACGTGGTGGTGGAAGTGCCAGCCGCACTTCAGCTCGACGACGGTGACAGCGCCATCCACTCCGCGCTGCTCCACAGGCTACGCGGTAGCGCCTAGACTGAGCTCCCCTATGCTTTGGCACGTACCAACTCACCAGTCCGGAGCTCAACATATAGTTATATCTCTACACAGATAGTACTGTATTACACAATAACGGTTAATCCGATCTCCTGCTTTAATCCATGCAAATAAATCATACGAATGATGCATAGTATATAGTATCCAACATCGTCTAAAAAGTACGAGCAATTAGTGAAGGCCTGTTTCACTCCATAATACATATGTAAGGATTGTCAGGCCTTCATGCGCTGTGTACTGTACGTATTTTTTTTATCTATTTTGCTTGTAATTTGTCCCTGGCGTCCTTATATTTGTTATAAATTGTCCTTGGCTTACTGTATTATCTGCGACGACGGTTCCTATAAGCAAGATTATCGGACATGAAATTCAACACGGACAGTATTATTATATTGAAACTATCGGAAACAAAAATCTGTTAAAACGGCCCACCTTTATGTCACCCCACATCAGGTGGCATATCAACACAAACAGTTGTGGGACCACTGTCAAACCATAAGACTTGTGAAGTCGCCGCACCTTTCTCTACGAAAAACTAGACGCCCCTCCACCTCCCGCTTCCTCCATATGTCGGTCCCCCTCCCCCAGCCTCCTCTGTGATGGACAGGTGGAGCATCCAGATTATAAATGGAGTTTTTTTATTAAAAATAGTGTTTAAAATAAGCTAGTTTAGGGTTTTGGTAGCTGTCTTCTATTTAGCCTCCACGCAATTGGATACGCATTGTTTCCAATAAGTGATCTTCAGTCATTCCTCTGACGATGAAATTTCCTTTCGGATGTCGGTGGTGTTGCAAGATTAAAATTCTCTAGATACGGGCTTCGCCATATTGATCTTTGATTTTTTTTCTCATGGTTGCTACGTCATTGACAATGGTGATTCTAATCTTTTCCCAGTGATATCGGCTAGATTGTTCGATTGCTTTTTCCTAAAATATCGGTGTTGGTACTCTTGCCCTGTGTTGGATGATTGCTGCAAAACGTAGCCTTGGCATTGCGGGTTAAATTTAAATTATGGGAGAACTGTCGTTGTTATTTATAGGTGTATGGTTTGCTATCTATATCATTTTTCTTCGATTGCATTTAGAAAATATAAAATTGTGCCTTGCGAGAAGAATTAGTTTGACGACCTCGAAAACAAATTACCACTATATACTATTCACTAATATAAATATATCCAGGATCGTCAACGAGGGTGAGCGAAGTGATCGACAGATCAGGGACCCCACAAAATGGGCCCCCAAATCGCGCCGGACAAGCACTGGAGGAGAACTAGGAAAAAATAAGTTGCAGTGAATCTGAACAGAACTTTCAGCGCCGCCATGGGAGGAACTCGTCGACCTAGTGAAGAAGAAGGCCAGGAGGGTGATCTGTTGAGGCATTATGGGCTTGCGTCATGGCCAAAGTGGGTCATGGGCCAATTAATGCATTAGTGGGTTACAACGCGACATTGTAGAAAAACTAACCAGGTGCTCGTTCAGTTTTCCGTCTCGTTCAACCTTTCATTTCTATCTTCTTCAATTTTCTATTTCAATTTTGAAAGTGAAAGAGTATAAGTTTAGCGAAATATGATGAATATATTATTGAGCCTCATGAGAGAGTATATATAGACGTACAGGGATCAACTTGGAGTACAAGACGAGTTAGGTTAGAATCCTAACTATCCTAAACTACCACAATAACCGTGTACGTATCATACTCTAACATCCCCCCACAATCGTAGCGGCAGCGTCGTGAACAACCGGAACATCGCGGACGGTCAGGCTAGATATAAACCGAAGTAGCATCCAGTAGGCTGACATCCCCCCGCGGTTGTAGCGGAAACGTCTTGGACGGTGCCGCGTCACGGTAGCTTGAACTGTAGAGGAAGCTGGTGATGCTCAAGTGAGGTGGTAGCCCTTGTGCCGATGTCGATGGAGCCGAGAGCGTGAGGCGGTGCCATGGTACGAGTTAGCCGTGCGATGGGTCGCCGTGGTCGATGTCGTGGTCGGGGATGCCCGTGTCGAGGTAGCCCCACGTGAAGCCGCATGCGCATAGTACGCGAGGAGGATGACGGAGACGCGTCGAGGCAGTCGTCGAGGGTGTCGATGCCAAAGACGATGCAGTCCGATCCGTCGAGGATGAGGTGCGGCCATAGTTTTGCCAGAACTAGGCGCACGTCGGGGACGAACACACACTTCGGTTTTGCCAGAACCGAGTATGTAAAGAAGAACTCGTCGGTGACGTAGTCGAGGCAGTCGTAGAGGGGTCGATACCAAAGAAGACGTTGTCGAAGCCGATGAAGACGAGGCGTCGATCCGAGTTTGCCAGACTCGGGAACGCGTCGGGGATGAAGGCACTCCCGGTGTTGCCAGTACCAGGCGTGCGGGGGTAGGGACCATCATGAACTTGTCACCATGTCAGAAAGACTAGCAGAGGAAGCCTTCAGAGCGGTTGCGACACGCAGAGCGGCTAAGGGAGAGATGTCGGCGCTGTCCGCGGTTGTCGGAGTAGAGTAGCAGGTGGTGTAGTCGGGGATGAGGCGATGACGCTGGCGGCGAAGTTGTAGTGGACGAAGACGTAGAAGGCGGCGAAACTAGTGGCGACCTGGGTTAGTCATGCTGGATGCCTTGAGTGGTGATGGGGTAGTCGGCGGGACCTGCGACGGCGAGAGGGCGCCCTGCAGGTTACCTTGTGAAGCGCGGCGGTGGTGCTCGAAGTAGGCGAGGAAGACCCAGCGACGTGACAAAGACCATGTGCAGATGGCGGCGATCCGCGCCGTAGGAAATGGCGCGGTGAAAGTCGAGGCCGTCAATGCACGAGGACGGCGAAGTAGACTGCGTGCAGCCACGCTACGACCCGAGGGGGCGGCATAGCTGCAGGACGCAAGACGGTGTAGCGGCTGGGAGACCACCAGCGACGTACACGCCAAGGAAGGCGCGTTGGAAGCCGGTAGCATGGACCAAAGGCGGCGGCACTACGGCCCGACGGGGCGACACAGTGGCAACCCGTAGCTCGATCGGTGGTAGACGCGTGCTCGGGGACGTGCTTGGCGTAGACAGGCGCGGGATCGGTTGATCAGACCGACGGTGCACCGTATGCGCCAAGGCATGGACGACGCGTAGATCGGATTCGATGGCGACGTTGTCTGTGAAGTCCCGTAGCGATGACGACGAAGAGGATCCGAGGGGGCGACCGCGGTAGCCTTCCGAGGAAGGCGTAGCAGCCGTCCACGGTGCACGGCAGCCTGCCGTGAGGCCGCGACAGCCTGCCGAGGTAGGCGCAGCAGCGGAGGGGGCGGGCGCACGGATACGATGTAGATCCTCGATTCCGATGGTCGGAGTAGAGGCGCGGCGATGACGATGGCCGTGGGCGACTCAATTCGATCTAAGATCGGTAAACCAAAAAAAAGTCGATCAAGAGATTGGAGAAAAAGACTTACATGACAGCCGATCATGGATCAGCGGACGAACCCTGCATATGGGTTGCGCAACCCCCAGTGGAGATCATGGAGATCGACCTCCCCGGGGGTAGCGCAGCGGAAGCTAGGGTTTGAGATCGCGGTTTAGGCTGATACCATGAAAGA